>JASAOG010000285.1:0-602500 GCA_030265305.1 Biomphalaria pfeifferi | reverse complement strand
TTATCGTTTACAAAACACTCTCAGTGACTATATCGACAGTAATGCGCAAATAAAGACCCGCGGGTCGCGGGTAACATATGTCTAGTGTCTAGTATGCAAATAAATAGGAACTATACCAGTTTGTTACGATCATTTGTACTTGAGTGCTAGATGTGAAGATTTCTTGATGTTACTGTAAGATTGTGTTGATTAGACAAGCGTTTCTTACATTATAATTTAGTGTAGATATATATTTTGAATAATTACTGAACATTCAAATAAAATTGTTATGATGGAGATTGAAATGCAAACTTTTAATTCAAACAACGAAGATCCTTCAACAATAAATACAAAGCTTTAATTCTTGAACTAGGAATCACTTAAATAAAAAAAAAATAAACACTGTACAATATAATTGAACAAGCTATTATCTTCGTTCAAGCTCATAACTACAACTACAACTGACTTTACCTGTCCTTTCACAAACTTTTTATTACTCTACTTTTTAGAATCTTTATAAACAATTAATTTTCGCTCCTTTTATGATAAACTTGCCCGCTTCTGTTGCAAGAGAGCATGCTTGTCCCAAGAACCCGTCGATACTTAGTCATAACTTTGCTTTGCGGCACTTGCAGGAATTTAAAAATAAACTTATTGTAACAGCTGCTTTATACTATGTGACACATTTAAAAGGGGACCCTCTATCTTTAATGCACTGGGAAAGTCACCTCGAAAAAATGTCAGAAAACAGAATCAGCAATGTAGTATACAGACTAAAATTAAAGATATGCAACCTAAAGACTACAGCCTACCTGTGCAAATTTATGGCTCTAGGACTGCTCTTAAACAACTTGATAAGATACAGTCCCAAGTACTAAGATTTGTCTGTGGAACCTTTAGGACAAGTCCAGTAAATGCGGCTGAAATAAGGGCTATTATAGGTCCACCAAACCTTAGGAGGAAAAGGTCAGTACTGACCTTCTATGAGCGGTATAAAAGGCTGGATGAATATCTCCTAGCTAGAAAACTTGTGGATGGTTGGAGATGCAGAAGACGTATCCAGATGCAGTCTTTTATGCATCATGCCACAAGACCATCTGATGAAGCTGGCCTCTCCACCAACCGACAAAACATTCAACGCTTTCATCCCCTTCCCTCTTGGTGTCGCCCAACGACCCCAGACATACGCTTGAAATTAGTAGACCCTAATGCCACTAAGCAAAGCCGTTCATCTAACGACCTTCAAATCCTAGCTCTGGAGACCATTAATACCTTCAAGCCCAGTGCTATTTTTGCATACACTGATGGGTCGGCATTGATAGATTCAGGAAGAGCAGGCTATAGAGCCTACATCGACTTTCTTGGCTCTTACAGTCAAAATCTTTGGACCATGTGGTAGTGTTTGCAGTTTTGATGCGGAGACCATGGCAGTCTGTAAAGACTTAAAAGTCATTGACTCTCTACTCGGAGTGGGACATTTGAGGGAAATACAAATTGTTGTGGTCACTGACTCAAAATCTGTACTACAGGCTTTGTAAAGCCCCCGACCATGGACCCCCAGTATCAACACTGTCATCATGGCTTCACATAACATTAAACAACGCTATGGCACCCCTGTGATTATGCAGTGGGTACCGAGTCACATAGGTGTGACTGGCAACACAATTGCAGACGCTTTGGCCCACCAGGGAGGGCAAATTCCACCCACTGATCAGGCTGTAAGCATTCATAAAGCCCTGGCTATAATACAAAAAACAGAAATGGAAAAGTGGTTTGAGTGCTGGGACAAGTCCCAAAAAGCCCGTGGAGTCTGGGAGCGCATGAGGCGCCCTGACCGCACTTCTCCGTGGTGGAGGCTGTCCAGGCCTGAGCAAGCTATTATAGCACAGTGTAGGACAAGCCACTGTCCTGTTGACTCATATTTCTCGCGGCTATGGCCAAATTTTGATTCACGGTGCCCCCGCTGCGGGGAAGAAGAGGAAACCGTGCCTCATATTCTGTTTGACTGCCCCAGACTTGCTGATCTCCGTCTCGACAGGTCTGGGAAACCCAAAATTCTCGACCTGTATGGCGACATTTATGCACTACGCAAGACAGCAGGGTTTCTGTCCAGGGCTTTTGCAAGAGAGGATTTGAACCTCTCAAGCCCTCACTCTAATGGAGTTTGATGATGATGATGATGATGATGATGTAAAACCAGATAATGAGTTCAGACATGGAGACGAAAGGCTCGAGAGTCCTAAATGAAAAGTTGTAGAAATTTTCCTTATGTTTCAAATATAATTTACTTTGTAGTCCAAAACTCCCGCAGGACGACGGCGGATGGCAGCCCTGAACCATCGATAACTCCGAACGACAGCCCAACGCGCAAACCGCACGACCAGGCAACCATCCTGTGTTGAATTAGACCAGGACCTTTCATGGGCTTGAAAGCCACTGGGCTGGATAGGTGGTTTTCAATACAGACTAGCATACTGCAATTGCAAGCTATTAAATTAAAGCTCTTTATGTCAGCGCTGGATATTCAAATTAAACCAAACTATCACGTGTTCAGCTCTAAAGAATATAATTAATGCTTTTTATAAGGATTAGGATTTTCGAAAAGCCAATTAACATATGATGGTTGTAAAACACAGCTTAATCAATAAAGTGTCGCTGATTTAGGTGACGTTTTGCTAAACCGTTCTAAATCATTGACATTTGCGCTTATTCAGTTGATTATCATTTGCTTAGTCATAGTCATAAGCCTAGTCAGAGGACTATGCACGTAGGATTAGTTGACTGTAGTAATTCGCTCATAGATCTAGTTGACTGTAGTTTTGCTTTGGTTTTGGAGAGGGGATCTTATAGTCTTATTGTCGGTGCACATCGCATTGCAAATGTATATTTAAAGGGAAAGAAAGAAAAAGCCGGAAAATGTGTGATAAAAACACATTAGTTTATCTATCATTTTAAGATGAAATTTTTGATAAACTATAAGTTTGCAATTGACTAATTTTTATGAACTTATCAAGAGAGGGTTTTAAAGTCGTATAACAGTATTGTGTAGAAATGAGAAGTATAATGATATAAGATGGTTTTTGACGCACTCAGAAAATGTGTTTGATTACAGCTTTTTTGGTGTTTTCTTTAAAAAAATGATATATATTTTGTAGATAGATAGATAGATAGATAGATAGATAGATAGATAGATAGATAGATAGATAGATAGATAGATAGATAGATAGATAGATAGATAGGTAGATAGATAGATAGTTAGATAGAGAGAGAGAGAAAGAGAGAGAGGGAATGTGTGTTAGAGAGTGTGTGTGTGAGAGAGAGAGAGAGAGAGAGGGAGAAAGGCAGGCAGGCAGAAAGAGACAGACGGAAAGACAGACATACAGTAGGGGTGCACCGCATAGTACTTTTTGATATTCGGCAGGAGTAGGATATGGCCGGATAGTAAAATATGATATTCGGCCGGAGCCAAATACCTACAAGTCTTGTAAATAGCTTGGGTTGCTGAGCATTTTACAAAACTGTTAAATAACATGCCTATATTCATATGATTTTTTTTCCTTTTATTTACCTTATTGCTTTAAACTCTGTTAATGATAGATGAATTAAATCTTAAGAGTATTTATAAACAGATAGGCCTATCACAAAACTACTCTGTGTAACATGAATTTGTGAGTTCAACTGTAAAGTGGGGGGTGGAGGTTGAGATGGTTAATGTAAAATTTGTAAACATATATTTAACTAATTACTAATGTAAATCTCTCAAAAGTAAAGTGCAATCTAGCTTGTTTAGATGGTGGGTGTATGTATTCTTGAATTTCCGACCAACAACTGATCATCAGGCTTGTAATTTAAAGTCCAAGGATCGCTTCTGGATTTTACTTCAAAGGCTTAATACTGATAGTAGCTGTTAGTTAATAGTTATAATCTGAAGCGTTGTAGGTCAATATTTATTTTTTTAGATTATTTCATATGCGGTAAACTATATTTTGTTAACAACACTAAGATCAATTATACCTACTTATAATTTGAACCTTAGATGATGCCGGAGCATAGATTAAATAGTGGTCTGGTCTATTATTGAAATCTATGTTTAAATCTACATCTATATATATATAACTAAGAGCATTGGGAAAACCAAATATAGAAGAAAAAACTTATCCACACCCTTCCTACCCATCAAGCATTTTTTCCCTTGGGCATACGCAATATGAATAAATGAATACATCTAAGCCATTAAATGCTTTAGATCCCAACTATTAACTAACAGCTACTATTAGTATTAAGCCCTTGAAGCCAGATCCAGAAGCTGTCCTTGTCCTTGAAATTACTAGCCTGTTGACCAGTTGTTGGTCTGAAATTCATGAACACATACAAATACATCCACCCACTATACCACACAAATTGCACATAACCTTTGAGTGATTTACGTTAGTAAGTAGCTATGTGTACATTTAGATATTTTACATTGACAATACCACACACCCACTTTACAGTTGGCAGCCTGTACAGAAGCTCACACCATCTCATATGTTACTAGTTTGTGATTGACCTATCTGTTAATTGAAGACCAGACACCTCATCATACGAGACAGTTAATCATTGCAACATTTCATCATTGCAACATTTCATCATTTAGGGTTAGGGTTACGGTAAACTTGCTCAGTATGTTAATTACTTACATGTACTTATGTTTGCAAAATGCACTTTATGCAATGATGAAATGTTATGGTGATAAAATGTTGCAATGATGAAATGTCTTGTATGATGAAATGTCAGGGAACACTGTTAATCAATGCTTCTTAGCTTTTAAAAAAGGTAAATAAAATTAAAAAAAAACAACAAGGTTACAAAGACAGTTAGTGTGGAAACACAAACTCAAAATCTGCCCCGAAGTGGTCCACCCAGGCTGACAAATGACAGAAGAATGGAGAAAGAAGGTTGACAAATCTTGTGTGGTGCCCCAGCGGTCCAGAAGAACAAATGATATGTGAAAGTGAATGTGAATTTACACACGAACCTAACTTAACTGATGTCTTATAATGAATATCTAATGGATCCAATAGTTTTTGTAAAGTGTCAATGTCTTTTTCTAATCCTCAAGAAAGAAAAAAACATTTCCGTAAATCCTTTAGTTATGTGTGCTTTCACTACGTGGAGACAGTGAAGTTCACGCGATAAAATGAAAACCCACTTATTAATTGTTGATTTAAATTATGTCCAACTTATATGCATACTAAATAGATTTTTTCTCTTTAAAAAAAGAAAACATTATTTTTTTAGGTAAATGTAGTAGTTAGTAGGACAGAACTTACATAACGTAGGAATACAAATGTAAAGAAAAATATTTTAAACAAAAACACTATTTGAATAAATGTGTTGAAAATATGGTAAACCGTCATCTCGTCTTCCAAAGAGCCATCCATGCTTATCACTATTAATAGTGAATAGTTGTACAAGCGGTGTAATTTTATGAAAAAACTGTTTGCATAAGTGATTTAAAACATGAGATTTTTTTGCTTTTAGAACAGAAAAAAGTTGCCTTTGCATTTCTCTCTCTCTCTGTCTCTCTCTATCTCTTTCTCTCTCTCTCCCTCTCTCTCTCTCTGTCTCTCTCTCTGTCTCTCTCTCTCTGTTTCTCTCTCTCTCTCTGTCTCTCTCTCTCTCTCTGTATGTCTGTCTATCTTTTCTGGTTTCGCTGATATGTGATTTTAGTAAAGGGTGAGAGTATTGATATGTATTTTACAAATATTATCATTATTGCATTACCTTCCTAGGCCTTTCATTCCAGGTTAGGTTATTGTACTGTAAAATGCTTATTTCAGTAGAAGGACAAGTAATAAAAAAAATAATATAATTAAAAAAAAAAGCTTTTTTGCACTAAAACAAACTTAAGACCGTCAAAAAAAAAAGACCAACTTGGATCTAGGCCATGTTTACAATGTTGACATGAGAAAAGATCGAAAGGATTTAGATCTTGATCTAATTTTAAGAACTAAACTTTGCACTTATAGTTGTTTTTTGTTTTTTTTGACACATGAAAATACAAAATATAGTTTATTGATATCATTATTTAATAAAATTAAGACACAAATCGTGTTTCAAAAGAATCTCATGTAGGCTAAAGTTCTTACTGTATTCATTTAAGACAAACATGACCATTTTAACAACATGAAATATAAGATGCGAGCATATTACTGAGAAAAATTTTATTATGCACATAAAAATAGAGAGAGCTGTTTCCTAGGAATTAATTGTAACAATAATCATAATTACATTCAATTAACATAAAACATTTTGGTTGCTTGGTATTAAAACAAACTTTTTTTTATGTCGTACGTAACAATTTATAAACTATATAAAACTTTTTTTTTTTTAAATACACATAATATACACATAAATATTTTTTTATTTATTATAAGCTACCAGCAAAGTACATTTAGCTTCTCATTTTTGCTTTCCAAAATGATTATTCAAATATTTTCGTATCTTAGGAAATTTAATTTTATGCAATTCCTAATGCGTTATTTTCAAAGATAAAAGTGTATTCGCTGCTGTATCTTGTACTCCTGTGAGTTCCGACCGAGGGTCAAATAAATTTAAAACACTACGTCACAGACCTTATCACTCCATGGTCAAGTTTAATGAACTGCGGTTTCATAATGCACTTTTTGGGTTGATGTTTCAAGAGTCCGTATGTAGCCCGATGACCGTAGTTTATGCATCACTGGTATAAGTCATACATTTCATCGAAGCAAGGAGAGTTAAATATATTCTATATTGAAAATCTTTTTGATTGAACACAACCCGCACAAGATTCCTCTGACAACATGACATAAACAATCGATATCCTAGCATGGCTGCCTTGTCGTGCGGTTTGCGCACTGGACTGTTGTTTGGATTTATCGATGGTCCCGGGTTTAACCACTGCCCTCTCTCAACCACCGTCGTCCTGCGGGAGGTTTGGACTAGGAAGTAAACTATCTTTAACTCTAAAGGAACATCCGAAACACATTCAAACATTTAATTACAAAACATATCACAGTGCTGCTGTTGCATTGCTTTAGCAAACATAATACATAAACACACAGTTGGTATAAACATACAAATATGAAAAATATGAACTAACAATTCGTGCCTACACTATCTCGGTGCTCACTTTCAAGCCAGAGTTCAGTTCCCTTGAACCCAGATGACAACAAGGTTTTTGTGTCCTAATAACGATTAATTCAGAATATAACGGCCTATTCCATCTAAGAAACTATTGCTATACTCAGATCACAAATGATTATTTAAACCAATTCTACATTAAATAGAACTTTTATAAAAACTAGTGTCACACTTTTTTCTTAGACAATCCGCATTCGGCCCGCGACAACCTTGCCCCCTTGGCCACCTAAAAAATTATAAAAATAATGTTAAACTATTACGCTGGAAAACAAGAGATGACAAGCTACTTGAATTGAAAAATAGTATTTGTTAAACTGAACAATGAGGGTGAGTCTGCAGTGAAAGCAAGCTACATTTTGTCAAACTTCATTGTAAGCCATTGCAAATCATTTAATAAATGTGATTTTATGAAGGAGTGTTTCGTTAGAGCCATAGTAATTTATCCAGAAAAGGTGAAAGCATTCAAAGAAATAGCGTTAACTAATGACACTGTAGCAGATAGAATAAATGACATGTCAGTCAGGTTGCGTAAACAATTAAAGAACAAAATAGCTGATTTTGAATTATTTTCATTGGCTCTCTATGAGTCTACTGATGAAAGGTTGTAGTACAGTTGGTTATATTCATAAGGATCTGTGACAGGAATTTTGACATACACGAACTACTTGAGTTCTGTTCTATGCATAACACCACAACAAGCGAGGAAGTTTTTGAGAAATTAGAGGAGATAATGCAGTACAATTTATCTTTGATAAAGCTCTCTAGTCTAACAACGATGGTGCACCAACCATGAAATGAAATGGTTTTGATACAAAGTTACTTGCAAAAATATGAGAGACTGATGATAATTTTAAATTCGCTCATTTTCAGTGCATCATTTACCAAGAAACATTCTGTGCACAGCAATTACAGTTCCAACATGTCATAAGACCGTTTTAAGTTGCTTCTCAATTTTATTCGTGCCCGTGGTTTTAATGCTCGCCAATGTTTAATGTTTCTGGATGACCTTGGACATGAATTTGATTGTGTTCCCTACAACACAGAGGTCCGCTGGCTCTCATGACATATAATATTGAAGAGATTGTTTGCACTGCATGAGGAAATCGTATTGTTTCTGAACATGAAAGTTGAGCCTGTTAAACATGTCCATACTGACTAATGGGTTCTGGATTTGGTATTAGCAGTTGATTCCACTGGTCACCTGCAAGACTTGAATTTGAAACTTCAAAGTAAAGACAGAATTGTCACAACTGCGTGTGATCATGTGAAATGTTTTCAAGCAAAATTACGACTGTGGATAAACCTAATATAAAGAGAAAATCTTGTTCACTTCTCAACGTGTCAGGAACTAAAAAGATTAAATACGGTTGCGACATTTGGTAAATAAGTCCTACACCTGGAATCGTTAGTAGATGCTTTCAATAATGCTTTTAATGCTGCTGGAAATGTGCAACTAGAGCTGATATAATAGTAGTCAGATTCTTTGTTGAAAGCGAAGTATATTGAAATGGCTGTGCCAAAATTGTACAGTTATTTACCCTGAACGGTATGTTGAATTGCGGAAATTTGCAGCCAGAATTCTAGCTATGTTTGTATGCACGGATCCATAATAAAAGCTACAAAAATACCTCACCTCACCGTTCGAGATTATCTGATCAAAATTTTGTCATCTGTGATGAAATGTCAGTGGCAAACAAATTTCAACCTGACATTAATAAAATGGTATCCCAGAAAAGATGTCAAGCTTTAGGACAAAGAAAATAATGCGTAATCAAAGTATTTTTAATTTGTCAATAGTACTACAATTTTAGCTAAGGGACATGTAAGCCATTAATTATTGTATTGCATTATTTCTAATTTCCAAAAAAAACTAGTAGTCTGTTTTGCAACTGATTTATTTTTTTTGGCTGCGGCCCATCAGGTCATTGTAATTTTTCTATGTGGCCCATACACCTTAATGAGTTTGACATGCCTGAGATAGATAGATAGAGAGAGAGAGAGAGAGAGAGAGAGAGAGAGAAAGAAAGAGAGAGAAAGAGAGAGAGATTACATTTTTAACGATTAATTGACAGTGTTACAAATGATTAATTAAAAATTAACTATATTTAATCTTAAAATTCCAAGACTTCAAGTTTTTCTTCTAGTAAACATTTAACTAGCACTACCAAATAAATAACGGAGTTCAAATTCATTTAATTGTATACAATAGAGCATTTGTGGTAGTGTCTCTCACTTAGCCTATTCCAGTCAAAAAGCTAATAACCAAGTCTTCTAATCATCAAGTTTAAAAAGGAAGCAAACGCTTGGAATCACAAACATTATCATAACGTTAGCTCTTATTATTAGGCAGATTTCATAAGAATGTAAACATTTTCACACAGTGAACACGTTCGTGGATTAAGTTGGGTATAGATTTCATATTGTCTATTTACTTTACAGTTGCTTTTGTTGCTGTTTGTTTTAACATTAGATTGAAAGTTTGAAATGTATATACAACCTTCCAATAATTTTCGTTCTATTTTATAATATATGTGAGCAGGTCAGGGTGGCGCTACTGAGTGAGGCCCTTTTTTGGTGTTATCTGCTGCTGCTCAACATTTGTTCATTTTTAAAAACAGTAGGCAGGTGGTAGCTCTACTGGGTGGGCCCAATCTGTGCACCTCGGTATGGTGACCAAGGGGCTATAGTAGCCTAAGCAACCAGACAGCACAATTAAACTAAGCTAAACTAAACTAGCTAACCAAAGATAAAATAACCAACTAAAATTATAAAACAAACTTATATACACTTTATTTATACGAGAAAAAAACAAATCAATAAAAATATATGTGCAAACGGAAATATACGTAAACAACTAGGCCAAAACAACTTAGATAAACAAAAACTAAACAACTAATCAACTCTACTTAATCTATACTATTAAAACTACAATCACTATCCAACAAACCAAACCCAAATAAAACCACTAGTTACCCCGATTCGCCATAATCCACCAAGATACCTTACAAGACAATAAACCACTAAAATAACCTACAAAACAATAACCACGGTAACTGACATTGTCTAATCTAAATCTCACAACTACTAGATCAACAGGGCAGAACTATACAACAGTTTGGCAGCTATTTGCGGCAACAATAAAGGCAGTTAGACAGTAACAATGCAGCAGCAATGCAGTAACAATGCAGCAGCAATACAGCAGCAATGCAGTAGCAATGCAGCAGCAATACAGCAGCAATGCAGGAATTATAGCAGGCGGTCCCAGCTGAAATTACACTACACAAAAATAACTTTACAGGCACCACTACTAGCTCTGACCACTGGTCAAGACAAAAAAAAGCTTAACGTGGTCCCGGAGCTAGCTATAACTGGTCAGCGCGAACGTATCGGAGAGCATGACGTCACGCTAATTATCTAAAACTAAACTGGACTACCTATTTCCCTAATTTGTACCTAGCCTTCCACAACAATAAAATCTAGCAAATTACTAAAGACACGGACTACACAACATTATATACCAAATTAAACAGCATTAAAAAGAGAATCTTAAAATTTAAATCTACAAAAACACAAAAAGGAAGATAAAAAGTTATTTCTATTCTAAACTCATATGAGGGCTCTAAACCGTTTCCAGACCTGCACATAAACTGATATAAAAAAATAACAACTAATCCAACACTAATGCCAAAGACAAAAATAAGCAGAACTAACCAGGGACAAAAAATAGGAAAGAACATCCACAGCTCTAAGGCTAGTTAACTATTTTAAAAACTACTTTTCCTCTACGCGTAAAACACAAATAACAGAAAAAGACTAAAACTAGCAGAAAGTTATAAATAGCGGAAACTAAAAAAATACTCAGCACTGAACTATAAAAATTAAAAAGGACACTAAATTACAAACATCATAGCCCTAGCCTATGTAAATAATATAGATTAAATAAAATTAGGTCAAAAATTAGATCTAGGAGCGCCAGCTCACATATAGATGAATCGTATACAAAGTATATTTGACTATCCAAGTTTGACATAAAGTAATAATAAATAATAGTGCATTAATTACAATGTTAATTAGTATTCTGTGGTATTATATATAACATGTTATAGGATTTTTGTTCTGAAATACAAAGTATCTTTTTTTTATTCCGAATGATTTTCAGTTGTTACTTAGAACATCCAGTCACAGGCAATGTCTTTGTTGAAGCAAACCATTGCCTCCAAAATGTCATAGTCCGTATCGGAGCACCCGAAGATGGAAAGGCCATCCTTGAAGGTCTGCAGGGATGCGCATGCTGACTTGGGGTCGCCTCCGGTGACGGCCCCGTTTCTGGCAACGTCCTTGCAACGGTCCGTCGACAGCTGAGTCTCAATGACGCAGAGAATCTTGTCTTTCATTTGATCATCACAGCGCGCCCCCAGAACAAGCAAGGCCAAGAGTACAGATGTTATGAGGAATTGTTTCATTGTTGGTTGGGTGGTTGGGCTGGTTGGGACGGCTGCGTAACTTTGCTGGTCGGGTCGCTGGCTGGTTGGGTGGATATGAATGTTGCAAATGCTGAAATGGAAAATAAAGAAAAACAAAATTTATTGGAAGTGAAAAATATTAATGGCAAATTTAATTCACATATTTGAAAAATATATGCGTGTGAGTCTTGGGCGCTGACTGCAGAGCTAGAGAGGAGGATCCTAGCAATGGAATTGAGATGCTACAGAAGGATCCTACGTATCACATTTAAAGAACGCATCACAAACCAAGAGATTAGAGACAGGGTAAATGCAGCGATTGATGACCTGCTAACTATCGTGAAAAAAAAAAACGCAAGCTTAAAATCTATGGCCATATAACAAGATCCTCGGTGCTAGCAAAGACCTTCCTTCAGGGAACAGTACCAGGAAAAAGAAGAAGAGGCAGACAGAGAAAGCGGTGGGAGGACAACATAACAGAATGGACGGGCCTGCCATTGAAAGAGGTTCTAACTAAGGCAAAAGACAGACAGAAATGGAAAATAGACTAAGGGAAGGTAAATGTAAAAAGGTAAAAAAAAAAGTGAATCCACTATTCCTTGTATGTTGACTTTTATCTTTTTTCAATGCTTATATCAACTTATTCTGGTACACATTTAGTTAGCTTTGTTCTCCCACTTCGCGTTCTCGGATCAAGCTGAAACTTTGCAAAATAATTCAGTGTCCCTAAAAAGAAAACAATAAATTAATTGGTGTTTATTTATATAAAAAAGAAAACAAATACTAAAGTATTGTGAGACATGAATGTAAATGTGCAGTTTTTTTCATTATTTTTTTAAAGTATTTTTTTTTTTATTTTGCATTCGTTCTTCTGCTTTATATTGATGAAACTATTTAAAAAATCCAACAAAGCATTAGGGTTTATTAAAAGAAATTTCTATAAATCAAATAAGAACATAAAACTAAAATGTTATTTAACCTTGGTTAGGCCAATAATAGAATATGCATCCACCGTTTGGGACCCCTCAACTCAAGAAAACATTAATAAACTGGAACAGTCACAAAATAGAGCAGTGAGATTCATAACAAATGAATATTCACATTTGACTAGAGTAACACCTTAAGTAAAATCACTAAATTTAGAAAGCCTTCAGGACAGAAGACTCAAAAGTAAGTAGCAATTATACATAAAACACTGAACAATAATCTTCAAATACAAAAACAAAATTTAATAAAATACTCTGAAAGACACAAAGATAAAGGCACATTCCTCATCCCATATGGTATACTCCTTCTTCCCTAGTGCTATTAGAGCATGGAATGGGTTGCCTGAGCTAGCCAGGAAAACCAGTGACTTGGCAGAATTTAAGTCATTGGTTAATATGCATGACTAAATGCATGACGCGTAGGACGTAATCATCTTCTTTTTTGAAGTAACGTCTGTATTATATAAGATAAGATAAGATAAAAAGTATTTTAAGAAGTAACCCGACGGCGTAACAGAGGTGCTTGAACTCCCCATTCTGGACAAAGAAGTTTTGCTGGTTTTCTTACAACAAAATTTAAGAAAACAAAAACGGAAAATGTTTTGAATGAAAGTCAATAAATTGAGCATATTTGGAATGCGTGGTTGAGAGGCTAAGTACGCTTGAACTTGGTTTGTCTTGGCTACCTAGGAAGTGGGCTCGAGGTTCAATACCCGACTCCAACAGAGTTGTGTTTACTGAGCGCCCAAAGTCAGCGCGGAAAACAACCTTCTCCCAGATACCCCCTCCCCCCCACTGGTCCACAAATGAGATTGGACCATAGCGCTCTTTGCATGTTATAAGCATGAAGGTAGCGCTATACAAAATCTATAATTATTATTATTATTATAAAAGTGAAAAAATTTAAAAAGTCAAGAAAATGAAAATTTTTTGAACGAAGTTTAAAAGGAAAAAAAATAACTAGACCTACATACCTGTAAATATGAAAATGCAAAAAAGATTTTGACATCTGCAATATCAAAGATTTCGTCTTATATAGATAGACTGACATTATTTACAATGCTAAGTTTATTGTCTGTGTTTTGAGCCATTAATAGCTCAATCCTATTTTTGGTTTTTCATTGTTTCTCCCTTCAGTAATAACTTAAAAATATGACGTACAATACATGAGACAAGTCCGTCAACGAAAACATTAGCATGGCTTGTAAATATTATGGTCAGGATTGAACCCATTTCTTCCATTGTCCTGGTGCTGTTTTGTCATTAAGATGAAAGAACAAATCTTGTATGTGTATTTTCCTCAAAATCTCATATCCCACGCAACCGTGAAAACGTCAAGGCCATTTAATGTTGTTAGTGTGGGAGAAGTCCTTTGTGTGTAGGCCACCTACAGCTTTTTGTTCAATGGTTCCTATTCGTTTTTCTTCAATGCTGTACTAGTTTCCATAGAAAAACACCGGGTGTTCAAACTTTGTCAGCGTAGGGAAAACTGAAGGAAAAAGAAAAGATTGATACATCTACAAAACATGTCCTATTGACGCTGAGGCTCATGGAAGTAGGACATGTTTTCATTTCGTCCTTGCTCATTCATTGTTGTCCTTTGAGCTGTGAAAGTGAAAGATACGCTTGTATTCGTATGTATTAGAGATGGGAAACGAACCGAACCCGAACCGAACGAACCAAACTCGAACCTCACTTATGACCGAACCGAACCGAACCCGAACTTTGAAACTGCTTGGTACGAACCGAACCGAACGAACCATCCTTATCTTAACCGAACTAATTTTGCAATTTGTACATCCTTTTCTTTTTATTTTTGGTTTAAAAAAAAATAAAAAAATTACTTAAATATTTTATTTAAATTCTAATGATTCCATTATACTTTGAAAACTTGGGAGGGGGGGGGGTATTTTGAAAACTTTAAAAAAAAAAAAAAGCGGCGCGCTGGGGTTCCCATGGGTTTTTCCGTATGTGCCGATTTCCCCCTGGCCTTGAATTTTTGCGGGCTGTTTGCAATATTGGTTTTAAGTTGAATAAGCGCCCTCTAATTAGATCTAGATCTAGACTCTAGTTCCTAGTAAGTAGAAAGTCAGCATTAAAATATTGAATATTGAGTAGAATATTTTTTGCCGATTATAGAGTGTAGATATAAATCTACAATAAGTTCATTTGTTTTCTAGTTTAAAATAAATTTTAATTATCTTCTATTAAGTGAATTACTTTTACAAAATTGTGAAGTATTCCTTATTGGAATATTATCAGTGGCGTAGCAAGGGTGAGGGAGGAGGGGTAGAAATGGAAAATCTCCCAGGGCCCCCACTTGAGGGGGCCCAAAATTAGTGTTTTTTACAATATTCAATATTACGCAAAATGCAGGGGCCACCAAAGAGGTCCAGCCCCTCCCGGGCCCCCAGATGATGAGAAATTCCTAGCAACGCCCCTGAATATTTTTACTATTATTATGTTTTGCATTATTGATCATCAGTATTTTTAATGTAGCGTTTCCCGTGGCCTTCGGGAGTGAACTCCAACTGACTCGTTCTAAGGCCGCATGTAACCAGGTGCTCTCTTCTATGTCAGCTAAGCAAAGTTGACTCCTAAGCTGGTCTTTGAAGCGTTTCCGTGGGGCGCCTATGTTATGGCGGTCACCTTTTAGCTCACAAAAAAAAAAAGACTGTCTTTGGCATACGTTCGTCTCCCATACGGGACACGTGCCCTGCGCAGCGTAACTGACGGACCATAAGAAGTCCCTCTATACTATCCTTACCGGTAAAAATATAAAACGCCTTTATTGGTTCAATTCTAATAGCTGATTGTAAGCGACAAACCAACGACCAACTAACAAGGAGAGGGGGCGTTGAAAAAAAAGTTTTATTTTCAGTGTAACTTATCTGAATATTAGTATAATGACATGTTTAAACATTAAAATATATTAAGTAGGAGATGTCATTTTATCTTCTAATAAGACCTTGTCAACTGTAGACTGCTTTCTGCGAGGCGCGTATGCACAATATGGGTCAAAACGTTTTGAAGAAAACATTTTAAAACATCTCCGCTATTGAGATTCTACTGCATTTTTTTGTCTCAGAATAGTCGAATTTCTTCCGTATATTGCAATTTATTATAGTGACGACTTATGTGTGAAAAAAAAATCCTTTACACGAAAAATTTTTTTTTTTTTTATTCTGATGAATAGTGCGTTCTGAAAGTAAACACCTCGATATTAGACTTTGAAACAAAATATCTCTTCTTACTAAGAGAAAAAGGTTAGAATGCGCTGAGCGCCGAGTCATGCCCAGAATTAAACCACTTGCCGACTTGAGCAAAAACCTGCCGCATTCTATCTCCATTAAGAAATTTTTACAATGCTTAAATGTATGTAGGCAACATTATTTTGGAAAAAGTATTGCCCATAGGCCTATTATATGTTGCAAAGTAATTGTTTTATGTAAAAATTAAACTTAAAAGTGTTTTATCTGATACATTGTATTAAACATTTTAACTTAATTTTGCTATTACATAATTTCATAACATCGAACCGAGCCTAACCCGAACTTTAGACCTGACCGAACCGAACCGAACCCGAACTATACTCGTCATAAAACCGAACCGAATTCGAACTTAAATCGGACCGAACCGAACCGAACCCGAACTTTAAAAGTTGGGTTCGATTCCCATCTCTAGTATGTATTAGAAACTATCCGATAGCGTTCGACTTTATGGTTTTACGTACTCTGGAACAAATTTAGGCTCACACTTGCCTGAATCTCATTCACCATTTCAAACTATTTTAACATATCATTTTTGATCATTAGTAAAGGTTTACTGTAATGGTAGAATAACATATCAACACAAGAGACTATTACTGAAAGTTAAAAGAAATACTAATAACAATGTTTCATTTCATGTTTTGTAACATATATATATATATACACATGTTATCTTTTTTCTCTATTTCACATTTCCAAGATGTCATAGAAGTTAAAGCTAGTTGACCAATACAGAACAACATTTCACAATTTCAAGCTAGTTGACCAGTACAGAACAGCATTTCACAATTTCAAGCTAGTTGACCAATGCAGAACAGCATTTCACAATTTCAAACTAGTTGACCAATACAGAACAACATTTCACAATTTCAAGCTAGTTGACCAATACAGAACAGCATTTCACAATTTCAAACTAGTTGACCAATACAGAACAACATTTCACAATTTCAAGCTAGTTGACCAATGCAGAACAGCATTTCACAATTTCAAACTAGTTGACCAATACAGAACAACATTTCACAATTTCAAGCTAGTTGACCAATACAGAACAGCATTTCACAATTTCAAGCTAGTTGACCAATACAGAACAGCATTTCACAATTTCAAGCTAGTTGACCAATACAGAACAGCATTTCACTATTTCAAGCTAGTTGACCAATACAGAACAGCATTTCACAATTTCAAGCTAGTTGACCAATACAGAACAGCATTTCACAATTTCAAGCTAGTTGACCAATACAGAACAGCATTTCACTATTTCAAGCTAGTTGACCAATACAGAACAGCATTTCACAATTTCAAGCTAGTTGACCAATACAGAACAGCATTTTATCATTTCAAGCTAGTTTACCAATACAGAACAGCATTTCACAATTTCAGGACGTCGAATCTCTTTTTTATTCAGCGCTGGACTTTCACCTTAAGCTAAAAGATTATGCAATCACGGCCGGCTTTAGGTAATTGGAGGTCCAACACAACAGACTAGAAGTCACGTTTAGACATTTCACCAAAGGGAAGAAAAAAAAAACAATGGTCTTCTAACAAATGTAATCTATCACGGTACGTGACCTTTTATGCACAACCGTTTTGACGCGAGACTTTTTGGCACGAGTTGTTTTGGCACAAGGGAAGTTTTGGCGCGAGATATTTTGACTTTAATTTAATAAAGGCGTAACTTTTATTATAAAGTTTATTTTATTATACAATATGTATGGCATGAGTTCTATCCCCATCCACCGCATTGTATTTTGACTATTTCATGAATATATTGAATATATAATAAGTCTGGTTTCTACCTGCGACCATGGTAATGACATGCTTCCCGCCCCCCCCCCCCCCCTAAATTATGTGTGAGATCTGCCAAGCGCATTGAATTACATATATTAAACTCTATGTCAAAAAGACATTTAAAAAATATTAAAATTAGTTTAATGTCCGCACAACCTTGAAGAGATAACTTAATTTGAAAAAATATTTTGGGCAAGTATGCTTTGTGTTTGGTCTTCACACAGATAAGGATGAAAATATGAAGACAATTCCTACACCAAGCATATTGTAAATAAATAGCTGGAGAAAGCTTCTTTTATGTTGCCTCAATATGCAAAAATTTAAACTGTTTAAGAAAATGATGTGAAACGCAAACACGCAGATACTTGCTATAAGTCACATTGATTAATGGACATAGTGTGAACTATGGATGTGTGCCTGGTTGTAAGATATTGTCACTAGATATGTGGTCTCGATAGTCCCGGGTTCAAACCCTTCCTGAATCCATCATCCGCCTTCCTTTGGCAGGTTTGTATTGAAAAGTTAAAATCCTTAATTCTAAGGGAACATACAAAACATATCAAATATACAAAGTATGAAAGGTTAGACCTCTACATGGAACCTCGATATTAACATATCCCCCCCCCCCCCATAAACTAAACATGCGGCGTGCGAAACGCACATGATGACATTCATCTGTTTTCATTTTTTTAGTGGTATTACAAATTAAACAAATCTTTTTAGTGGTATTACAAATTAAACAAACCTTTTTTAGTGGTATTACAAATTAAACAAATCTTTTTTTAGTGGTATTACAAATTAAACAAATCTTTCCAGTGGTATTAAAAATTAAACAAATCCTTTTAGTGGTATTAAAAATTAAACAAATCTTTTTTAGTGGTATTACAAATTAAACAAATCTTTTTTTAGTGGTATTACAAATTAAACAAATCTTTTCAGTGGTATTAAAAATTAAACAAATCCTTTTTGTGGTATTAAAAATTAAACAAATCTTTTTTAGTGGTATTACAAATCAAACAAATCTTTTTTAATGGTATTACAAATTAAACAAATCTTTTTTAGTGGTATTACAAATTAAACAAATCTTTTTCGTTTTCACTTACATTTGGATCAAATTTTTCTACCATAATTTTGTTTTGTTTTGGAAAACTTTAAAACCCAAACAATTATAGAAATAACACAATAAGCATAAACAATGTGACCAAAACATTTCGCGAAAAAAAATCTCCTGCGCCAAAACGACCATTGCGCCAAAAAGGTGGCGCCAAAACGTCCTGCTTTGTCTAACGAGTAGAACTAAACATTTGTAAATTAACCTTGAATCATAATAGAGACATAGAGGTACGCTAGTAAACAAAGAGCCATAGAGTTCTGCTATGAGTGAGATTTGATCCATCTTTCTCAATTTTTGTATACATAAGAAAAATTCTTGGAGATCTGTGCGTGGCCCCCACCAAACGGAGGCCTTAGGCGGATGCCTGGATGCCTAGTTTGCTTATGCCTATGGCTGGCCCTAATGGAATAAACTAAAAATCCAATGGACACCCCATACGAATCCCGAAATAAAGTTGTTAAATGTTGATAAATCGCCTTTAACGTAAGTATGTTTTTTGACAACTACTAGAGATCCTAGACTATACTCAAGGCACCAGTTGTGTTAGGTTTGGTGTACCTATGTACCTATAAGAAGCATGTGTAAAAGTATCCTGAATCCATAAGGATTAAATCCTGGCACCTCTAAATCATCACGAACCCAGCTCTAAATAACAAAGTAAAACTACTCCGTTTTATTTAAAAATTAAGATTACATAATTAGATTACAGACATATAATACAGACGTTACTTCAAAAAAGAAGATGATTACGTCCTACGCGTAATACATTTTAGTCATGCATATTAACCAACGATCTAAATTCTGGTAAGTCACTGGTTTTCCTGGCTAGCTCAGGCAACCCATTCCATGCTCTAATAGCGCTAGGGAAGAAGGAGTATTTGTACAAATTTGTCCTAGCATATTGGACGAGGAATGTGCCTTTATCTTTGTGTCTTTTAGAGTATTTTATTAAATTTTGTCTTAGTATTTTAAGATTATGGTCCAGTGTTTTATGTATAATTTCTACTTTACTTTTGAGTCTTCTGTCCTGAAGGCTTTCTAAATTTAGAGATTTTACTTAAGGTGTTACTCTAGTCATGTTATGAATAACACTGCTCTATTTTGTGTCTGTTCCAGTTTCTTAATGTTTTCTTGAGTTGAGGGGTCACAAACAAAGGATGCATATTCTATTATTGGCCTTACCAAGGTTAAATAAGATTTTAGTTTTATGTTCTTATTTGATTTATAGAAATTTCTTTTAATAAACCCTAATGCTTTGCTTGATTTTTTTAAAGCTTCATCAATATGTGGATTCCATGACAATTTTTCCTTTATTATAACACCTAGGTATTTTGCGTTTTTAGTCTGTAATATCAGGTGGCCGAGCCTCGCTCGATTAAATAATTTCCTAAATCATTTTGGGAATATTTTTGTAATTACGAAAATGAACGATCAGATAAAGACTACAAATCTGAAGAGTTGCTTTAGTGTTCTGTTAGTTCTAAATGTAATTGTATATGGCGATTAAAATAAAGAAGTCTCTTAAGTCCTTCTATAGTCTAGACAAACCACAGCTGACATCCGTCTTATAGTTTTACAATCCATCTTTTGCGTAAAACTAGTGTAGGCCTACTATTATTGGCTTGGAAGAAAGTCTTTGCAGTGTTACTTCTCAGGTGGTTACGTTCAGACATTTAATTATGGAATTAGTATATATTCATTATGGCTTTAGTACCAAGTGACGCAAAGCTCTACGTTAAAGGGTAAAACAGGCACTTTGTGACAAAGTAAAATGGCAAATTTTTTCTTAATAGACTTAAATCATTGCATTAGTTTTCTAAAGTAACGTTTCCGTGGGGCACCTCTGTTACGCCGAAAAATATGTTCGTCCCCCATACGGGATACGTGCCCTGCCCAGCCTGACTGTCGGACTATAAGAAGTTCATACCGGCTTTTGTCATCCATTCATCCATTCCAGTGGTGCTACAGCCCGTGGAGGGATATGGCCTGCTTTTACAGATCTCTCCAGATCTCTCCTGGGCCTTCCGTCAACACCCCCTAACTCCAAGCTTTTTACCGAGGTTTATAATTAAATCAAAAGAGGCTGCAGCGTACGCAAACTCGTTGACCGCTAGATGGATATCATGTTTAGTGTGAGCAAGTAAGGCGTAGAGAAGCTGTGTTATGACCATTTCCTTTGTTTTGGTACAGGACAGTAGACACCGAAGCATGAACACATGGTAATAATTCACCAGCAAAATAATATTAATAATAATAAGGCTTGTCTTCGAGTCCGAAAATTAATAAAGATTTCAGCTGTGACCTACATATTTTGCCACATCCAAGACAAGCATAACCATTGTCCGCGGTGATCGATTAAGATATTCTTTTAGCGTCTGCGTCTGTCCTCGGCTAATTTCTTTTGGTCTCAAATGTGTGTCCGCGGCCTTTGTATAGAGGGAATTCTTTCAGTCTGACAGTTACGCTGGACAGAGCAGTATCCTCTATGGGATACGAATCTCAGACGAACGTATGCCAAAGGCAGTCTTTTTTGGTGAGCTAAAAAGTGGTCGACGTAACACCGTAAGAGACCAGTTTAGGCGCCAACTTGCCTTAGCTGACATTACTTTTTTTTCATAGTTCTATAATAAATCAATCTACAATAAGATGGTGTGCAAATGTTTCATTAGGTCTCTTGAGTCTTTAAAACTCGTTCTTGTTTGCAAAGAAATATTTTAGTGTACTGCGGTAAGTCTAGTGACGTAAGCAGCGTTTTTCCCGTTTACGTCATGGAAAATTTTCATTCATTAAACATTGAAGCCAAAATAAATTTTTCGATAATGAGGCATTTTCAAACCGATATAACGGTCGACCTCGAGTTTTCCCGATGTGACCAATGAGTTGAGAATTTTTTTCTCACTAATATGCACATGCCTTAAAATTTTAAAGAAAATGGTTAGAGCCGTTTTGATATCCAGCTCGCGGTCAACGAATTTTATCACGCTGCTGCTTTTTTTTGGTTAACCTATAAACCTGGGTAAAACAGTAGTCATGTTCCAGAAGTCACATAATAAAACCTACTCAGCCCAAAGATCCCTGCATATAAACATCCCTTAAAGTGGTAGATAACTTCACATTATCTGGGAAGCATAGTATCAAATGACGCATCGCATTAAAGAGAAGTTGATATGTGATCAGGGATAGTGCTCTTGGACGCCTCCAAGGGAGAGTGTGGCGAAATAAATCGCTCCGCCTGTCTACAAAAATCAGTGTCAACCAGTGATTCTCTCAACCCCTCTATGTAGATCTGAGACATGAGTACTTTACAGAAAGCAACTAAGACTTATTGAACGATTCACCATAGACCGCAATACAAACAGCGACATTCTTGCAAAATGGCATGAACTTCTTATAATCCGACAGCCACGCTTTGCAGGGCACTTATTCCGTATGGGTTACGAAGATATTTTTGGCTATCTTTTTTTTAGTAAGCTGAAAGGTTTTCGCATGATATGGAAGCAGATCTGAATCAGCTTGGGGCAGGGCGTGGAGACGAAAGGCCCAGGAGAGATCTGAATGGAAGGATGTGTTGAAGCAGGCCAGAGCCCTCCATGGGCTGTAGCGCCAGTTGGATGGATGGATAAAAGGTTGTCGGAGTAACAGAGATGCCTCACAATAACGCTTAGAATACTAACACGATGTTTTTAAGTCTGTTAGGAAAAAATGCGCGATTTTACTTTGTTACTAGGTGCACGTTTTACACTATAACGTAGAGATTTTGCATCACTGATGATTCTTACTAAAGCCATAATAATAAGGCTTGCCTTCGAGTTCGAAGGTTAGTGAGGAATGCAGTATTTTCCATGGCTGCGCAGCCCCAGCTGTGACCTACATATTTTGCCACATCCAGTGCAAGCATAACCATTGTCCGCAGGTTGTCGATTTAGATTTTCTTTTCGCCGTTTGTCCTCGGCAGCAGATTTTCTTTTGGTATCAAATGTGTATCCCGTGGCCTTTGTGAGTGACCTCCAGCTGTCTTTTTCGGAGGCCGCATACAACCAGGTGCTCTCTTCTATGTCAGCCAAGGAAAGTTGACGCCTAAGCTGGTCTTTGAAGCGTTTCAGTTGGGCGCCTCTGTTACATCGACCACCTTTTAACTCACTAAAAAAAGACTGCCTTTGGCATACGTTCGTCTCCCATACGGGATACGTGCCCTACCCAGTGCAACTGTCGGACTATAAGAAGTCCCTCTATATTGTCCATACCAGCGTTGGCATGGACATCGCTGTTTGTAGTGCGGTCCTGCCACCGTATGTCCATGATGGAGCGCAAGCATCTTTGGTGAAAGCACTCAAGAAGTCTTAGTTGTTTTCTGTAAAGTGTCCATGTCTCAAAGCCATAATGAATATATTAATTGCAATATTAAATGTCAGAAAGTAACCATTTTAAAAGTTACACTGCAAAGACTTTCTTCCAAACCTATAATAGCCCAATAGTTTTACGCGAAAGAAGCGTTAAGAAACGTTAAGACCTGAGCTGTGGTTTTCTATAGGCCTTCTGTTGGGGGGACTTTCTATTCTAATCGCCATGTACAATTACATTGAGAACTGACAGAACGAAAAAGCAACTTTTCGGATTGACAGTCTTTACCCGATCGTTTATTTTCGTAATTACAACAATATTCACAAAATGACTTCGGGTATATATCCTTCCTTAACAAATTATTCATCCGAGCGAGGCTCGGTCACCTGATATATATATAAATATAAATATATATACTTACATACATACATACAAGATTTGCACGCTTAAGAGTATAGGATTACTGATTTACCATGAATAAGATAATTGGAATTATTTTTTTTTATAGTTTTTTTGTTACTCTTAATAACTGACATTTTTCTGGGTGGAAAGACATGCTCCAGTTTGATACCCATTTCTTTAATTCATCTTATTCTCTATGTAAAATGTCTGTATCTTGTTTTGTTTTTAATTATTCTATATATTATGCAATCGTCTGCGAATAATCTGACTTTTGTTCCTGAATTAATGCAATTTGGTAAATCGTTTATGTAAATTAAAAATAGTAGTGGACCTTAGACTGTTCCTCTCTGAATCTCTGTATTGCACACTCACTCTTGCCATGTGATTTTCAAGATCCTTCGGAGGCAGCGCAAGTGGAATGAGTTTTCTCTCTTGCTTTGAGTAGGTAGTCATTGCAGAACAGTAGTGTGATCAGATCGCATGCCTTGTAAACCTCCATTTCAGTCGATCTAGTGAGCTTCTGGTTTTCCCAAACTTTTGAGTCTAGCAAAGGTCGATGCAGTTTCATCAATATGGGAATTCCATGACAGTTTTTCATTTATTATAACACCTAGGACCTAGGTATTTTGCGTTTTTAGTCTGTGTTACTGGTTTGCCATGAACAAGATAAGTGGAATTTGTTTTAGTTTTTTGTTACTCTTAACAGTAGTGGACCTAAGACTGTTCCTTGATGTACACCTGAGTTTACTGTAATTGGTGTTGATTTAGAGCCATTTTATTATTACAGTTTGTTCTCTCCCAATCAGAAAATCCTTTATCCACTGATGCAATGGACCATCAATGCCAAAATATTTTATTTTTTTAAGCAAACTATGGTGGTGAACTTAGTGAAAGGCCTTGGAAAAATGTTGGTATGGAGTAAAGACATTATGTTTGTCTAAGTGGTTTATTATGTGTTCTAGGGTTTTGCATGTGATGCTGATTAGTGATACTGGTCTGTAGTTTCCTTGGTCAGATTTTTCTTTTTTAAATAGGGGTGACGTTCGCTTCTTTCCAGTCCCTTTGTACTCTGCCCTGGTTAAGAGATGCTTGAAAAAGTATTTTGAAACTGATGCTAGCTCATTACTTAGTTCTTTGAGTAATCTAGCTATAATATAATCAGGTCCAGATGCTTTATTAGGTTTGATGTTGGCTAATACTTTTTGGATTCCCTTTTCTTGTACTTCTATATCTCCTATGTTGTCTACTTGGTTCAAATTAAGTAATATATCTTTGTCTCCTGGGGATGACAATGCTGATGCAAAGTATATATTTAGGATGTTAGCTTTAGTTTCATTATCATTGTGTGTTCAGTTATCTTCCCCTTTTAATGGTTCTATGCCTGTTGTTTCCTTTTTCTTAAATTTAATGTATGACCATAAGTTTTGTTGTTATCCTTAGATATTACATTGTTTATGTATTCCCTCTGCAGCTGTCTGCTTACTTTTTGTGTAAATAAATGGCGATTGTTACTCAGAGTTTGACCAAAAGTGTCGCTGAGTTTGGTGAAATTTGGCTAAAGCTTTATTAAGCATGGATAACATTTCCGCTTTGTCTGCTGAATTATCGTCTGCTGATCTGTTTTATATTGATGTGACGTGTTAGGCAAGATGCTGGACCAATGGTATTATTTATTATTACTATTAAGGTAGCAAACTCCCAACGGGACCCTAATTTTCTTATTTTACCATTAGAAATATTTTTTACAGAATTGCATTAAAAAAGAACATGATATTTCAAATTAGGTCCATATAGACCGACAAAATACTGAAAATCTCTCTCTCTCTCTCTCTCTCTCTCTCTCTCTCTATATATATATATATATATATATATATATATATATATATATATATATATATATATATATATATATATATATATATATATATATATATATATATATATAATTCTCTTCATGGCTCAACAGCTTGGCTACTAAGAAGTTAAGGAAAGATCACTTTTTTGTTCTGCAAGTCAGACTAGAGTTACCCCACTTTAGGTAGCCATTTACAACATAAGATGGTCTAGTAGCCATGTAGCACGAAATGTCGAGTTGATAGCCTTGTAGAAAGTCTGTCAGTATAGTAGCCATGTAGATAGTAAGTCTGTCGGTGCGAAGGTTATGGCATTCTAGCACCAATGTGTATTAAGTGCACAATTTTTGAACGCACTTTCTTTTTGTTGCCTTGCTTGTAAGCTGATGGAGTGTTTTTGTTATGCTGGTGTAACGTTTGTTGAGATTCTTCTGTGTTCCCCTGTTTAGGGTGAGTATCTAAGGCATGACTGCGTTTCGCGGTTGTTTCGATACCATAGTGATAGTCTACTAGACCTTTTTAGTTTGTCTTTACTTTGTCTTTACAGGGAGTTTGTATGGGAGTGGAAGTCTACGCTGGTGACTAGAGATAGCAGTGTTTTGTGTTGTGGTTTCGAACATTAATGTGTACGTTGTTGGATAGCAAGGTGTAGAATTATTGTTTAATTAATAGATCCACAATATTAGAATGTTCATCATAACTTAAATTCATATCATTAAACATTTACATTATTAACAGTGAGTCACTTATTTATTGCAAGCACGAAGGTGCCTGGTTGAATGTCAGGGGCCCGGGAAAACGAGCTAAGGCTTTAACATAACCCTGACAGTTGGGGGCTCGAGTCCGGCTGTGACTACCAGTCACAGAACTATAATTTTAATCAGTATATACGTTTTAGTTACTTGATTATGTAGCAGCAGTGTATACAATACAGTAATTATTTACATAGTATTGCATCACAATCTACTGTACTAATATTGAGGTGTGTACAATTGGCAACGATGTATATCGAAAGTAGCAGATAAATACATTCCTTGTGATATAAGTGATATAACACTATAACTATACTGTACTATATACTATATAACTATTGTATTGCAAGATTGAAACGCATTTGTATTTTCTTGTTTTCTATATTGTGCTTCACCTTCGAACGAGTGTCTTCTCGCTTCCGGCAGCAAGCGAACGTGAGTGTTAAGTGGCTGTTGGTAACTACTGAAGTCTGAGGCTACTAGTATTGTGTTGGATTGTCCTGTGGCAACTATATTTCGATGCTGTGGCCTGAGTGAGGCACTTTCCTCCGACGTGGGATACTGCACAGATAGGTTTCTTTCTTTGCCATTTAACCGCAGGCTCTAGGCTTTAGTAGATCTCTTGTACAATTAGTAGAATTTTTTTTTGGTTTCCATATTGTATATAATTTAAATATAATACAGCCAAGTAGTGTAAATTATATTTACCATGGAAACTAGACTGACAATTACTGCCCAGTTTATAAGTGATGGTCGTTCTCTGGGGTACGAAGGTGAATGGTTAGAGAGGTATGTGGCTGAGCAGAAAGAAGATTATGAAAAAGCCAAGAAGTTTGAACGAGAAAAGGCCAGATTTGAGAGAGATGGTAGATTGAAAGCAGAGGCGAAGGCAGAGGAGAAGGCCAGATTTGAACGTGAGGATAAGGCCAAGCGTGAGGAACACGAGAGGTGGAAAGAAAGAGATGCCAGGGAGGAACTCAAGAGGAAAGAGGAGATGGAACTAGAAAGAATGAAGGAAAAGTCAGCAACAGCGGCTGGGACGGCAACACAGGCAGAGGTGCGGCCTAGAAATGTTTTAGATAAACTTGACAAGAGCTTCCAGGGAATGAAGGAAGACGATGACCTGATGGCATATTTAACACACTTTGATGCCGTCGCAACAAGATGCAAGATCGATAGAAAGGAATGGCCATTGCTCTTGTCCTATAAACTAACTACCTTTCTAAGAAACTGTATGCTGCGGGACAGTCTGTTTTTGAATGAAAATTATGAGGAAGTGAGGTCTGTGTTACTCCGACATGCCGATATAAACGCGGAAACCTGCCGCAAGAGGTTCCACCGGGTGAAACCACGCCAGAACGATTATAGAGGTTTTGCCACAGAGCTGCGAAATGCGTTGAACAATTGGTTGAAAATGGCTGAAGTAGGCAAGACTGTGAAAGAAGTGAAAGAGTTGCTAGTAAAAGATAGGATACTTGAGAATGTGTCTGGCGATGTGTACAAGCAACTGAAAATAAGTAAGAAAGGCATGGTTGATGATATGATTGATGTTATTGAAGGTTTTAAGGTTGCTAGTGCGGGTGTGTCGCTTGCTAAGGAAGACAAAGTGTATGTTGCGGCAGCGTGTAGTGAGCCTGTGATGAATCGGAGTCCTGGGGCAAAAGGATGGAAATCGCTTGCTTCAGTTGTGGTGAAAGGGTTCCAAAGACTTACCCGATTAATGCCACTGATAGGGAAGACGGTTATAATACTGTGGTCAGAGCGCATGAGCAGAGGCAAAGTGATAGATGACTAGAGGGCCGTCGCGAGTCCAAGAGTCGTCGTGACTATAAGCTGATTCCGGATCGTTACACAGTGACAGTTAGAAATTTACCATATAATGTTAACTGGCAGAAGTTAAAGGATTGGTTTAGAGATGTTGGTTTGGTGGGATTTGTGGAGGTTTTGATGGCGAATGGGAAGTCAATGGGTGTAGGTCATGTAAGGCTCAGGAACCTGGCAGACGTTGCGAGAGCAGTTAAATATTTGGACAAGTCCTAATTTGGAGGTAGGAATATTGTGGTTGTCCCTCATCGTATAAGCACGCGGGGATAACATGATGATATTAGGGTACTCAGGTAAATCCATATTGCGTTGTTCAAATATCGAGATCTATGGATGAATGGTGTTGGTATATTTAGATCTTGATGTAGTCAATATTCTAGACGAAGCTATTTTTTTTTCCATTCCACTCATATCTTTATATATACTTAAAAGTAAGTTGAGTATATATTTTGTTATTTAAAGTATCGGAACCATATCTGTTAGATATGGGAGTAAAAGTTTATTGGTAGATACGTGGATTTAGTTTTTCATTTTAAGGCATTCTTACGTCGTGAACAATCCATGAGAGTAGATTAGAGCTGTGAGTGTGCGAAGGCATTGAAGAGAGTGCAGGCCTTTCTGTGTAAGTATCCTAGTCTTCGTTTGCCTGATCTTTCTCTATCGTTTTATCTCCAGACTGATGCCTCAGACAAAGGGATTTTTGGCATTCTAAGCCAGTGTGTGAAGGGTATGTTGCATCCTATAAAATTTGTGAGCCGTAAGTTGTTGCCTTGGGAGCAGAAGTATTTTACCATTGAACCTGAAGGATTGGCCATTGTATATGCAATAAAAAAATTGGACAGGTATCTGGCCGGAAAGAAATTTCATCTCCAGACTGACCACAAGGCTTTATCTTATCTTAGTAGCACTAACTTTACCAATGCACGTATTACAAGATGGGCGCTGATGTTGCAGGATTATTCCAATGATGTTGTTCATGTCAAATGGAGGGACAATCTGCTTAGTGATCTGTGTTCAAGATTCCTATAGACTTTCAAATACGCAGCTACATGAGCTACATACTTATGTATTGTTTTAATACATGTCTTAAGCATTTATATTCCAATGTATACATTGTTGTTTGAAAATGTTTGCACTTTATGTTAGATAATATTATGTTGCATTTAGTATTATTGACATTAATTTGTTGATTATGCATTGTCAATGTGATTGGTTGGTAGATTGTGATGTTGAGAATGGTTCATAGTGTCCTGTGGATACTTTGGTCAAAAGGGTCCTTGGTAATTTTTCTTCTACGTTGTTCTGTTTGGAAGAGTGATGTTAATGCTGATACATTTTTCTAGATGGATGTGATTACCTTGTAGTTGCAATATCTTCTTACCTTTCTTTAGTTTGAGGTACGGAAACTGGTCCATACTTTGTAAGAGTAAGTTTGGGGGGAGAGGGGGAATGTCGGTGCGTAGGTTATGGCATTCTAGCACCAATGTGTATTAAGTGCACAATTTTTGAACGCACTTTCTTTTTGTTGCCTTGCTTGTAAGCTGATGGAGTGTTTTTGTTATGCTGGTGTAACGTTTGTTGAGATTCTTCTGTGTTCCCCTGGTATCTAAGGCATGACTGCGTTTCGCGGTTGTTTCGATGCCATAGTGATAGTCTACTAGACCTTTTTAGTTTGTCTTTACTTTGTCTTTACAGGGAGTTTGTATGGGAGTGGAAGTCTCCGCTGGTGACTAGGGATAGCAGTGTTTTGTGTTGTGGTTTCGAACATTAATGTGTACGTTGTTGGATAGCAAGGTGTAGAATTATTGTTTAATTAATAGATCCACAATATTAGAATGTTCATCATAACTTAAATTCATATCATTAAACATTTACATTATTAACAGTGAGTCACTTATTTATTGCAAGCACGAAGGTGCCTGGTTGAATGTCAGGGGCCCGGGCAAACGAGCTAAGGCTTTAACATAACCCTGTCTAGTAATCATTTAGAAAGTAATAAATTACAGTAGTCATGTAGAGATTTAGTAAGAATAGTAGCCATGTAGCAAAGCAGAACTTAAGACAGTAACAATGTAGTCGGAGATTTTAGTTATTCAATTTAGAACTCATGTGGGACGAAATTATAGAAGTCTGTGTAAAGTGATTAGACCTAAACGTATGAAAATGAATTTGCTCATTGGATATTCTAAGACTGTATTAGCTTTTGTTTTTACAACTATAACTTTTTTATTGTGATTAGATTTATTTCACATCATTGATACTATTTCATGATCGGTATATCTTGTAATTAGCCATCGTATTTAGCATTAAAGAGAAATAGTATTAAGTGTGACGTCGGCAAGTAGGTCGTGTAATTATAGTAACGTATCTGGACAAAACGCTGCACTTATTAAAAGTATCTATTATATGATGATATATTTCATTGACACTGTTTTGCGTGTTATAGTCTCTACGAAGCTTGTATCAATTCCATCTGTCCGGTAAAAAGTTTGTAAACGTTATTTCTCCGACACCTAATCTCGGATTAAGCTGAAATTCTGCACACTTATTTCTTTTATCTGACAACACAGGAAACAATTTTTAAAATTAATCAATTAGTTAATTATTTATTGGTAATTATTTAATTTGTTTGGTATCTCGAATAAGGGAAATGAATGGTACTTGACTGAAATGGTGGTATAATCTGAATTAGTCCCCTTTATTGGTCGCCGCTTCAAAGTAACTTTATACAAACACTAGAGAACTATACAATCTTTTATCTTCGTTGACGCCTCACTATTATAGTGGTTAGGCTGTCAGCTTGAGGAGGCTTTAGTTTGAATTAAGGTTGTCCAGCACCCCCTTGAAATACATATATATATGCATATAAAAAAATTAAAAAGCGAACACAGCAAAAATCAGTAAATCCAATTCTTTCTTCCCATTTTCCTAACTGGTCGAGATGCGTGATAGGATCATAGAGTATTGAGAAAGCTAAAAGCATGAAATAGCGCTAAACAAATACAAAAGGTAACTAGGTTACAAAGACAGTTTGTGTGGAGATACAAACTCAACAGTGGTCCACCCAGGCAGGTAAAAAGGCAGGTTTCAATATTTTCAGAAAGAACATCAAAATGAAATTCTATCATAGACAAATGACAGAGAAGAATGGAGAAAGAAGGTTGACGGATCTTGTTTGGTGATCCAGCGGTCCACAGACCAAAGGATAGGTGAAAGTGAATGTGAAGTTAGGGCTAAATAGTTTCTTATAATGAATCTATAATTGCTCTAATTGTTTTGTAAAGTCATGTAAGTCAGAGGGTCATTCCATTTGGTGACACTGAAAGTGTAAAGGAGTTCTGGGTCGGCCCATTTTATTATTTCAGTGATGACATTCTTGCCAGACAATTTGTTGCTGAATACTTTGGTTAGTCTATGCCTATATCCTGCAAGAAAGTCCTCTTTTAGTTTTTTTAAGGTTAATAATAGCGTTCTGGTTAATTCCAAGATATTTGTAGAGTGTAGCAGAGTTTAATTCGTCAATGTCTTCATATGTAATGTAACTGTTGGCTGATTTGCCTTTTTTAGTGCTAATGGTACCACACTTACCTAGGCGAAAAGACATATGGAAAAGTTTTACTGTTTTAGTTAAGGTATTTAGTTTTTGTTTGTTTTTTAGTTTTTGTTTCGATTATTAGTAGTATTATTTACTGCAAAGTTCGAAATTCGTTAGAGGGAAACAAAATTCATTGTAGTTCCCTTAATGTGTCTGCTAGGTCAGTTCTCGCTATTCCTCCGATTGATATATCAATTTTGCAATGAAGAAATTTTGGCACGATTTCGTACTGGACACTGTCCGATAGGAGCCTACTGCGCTAGGATCCGAGAGAATCATGATCCCAGATGTCGACACTGCCACGCAGAAGAAGAGACAGTAGAACACATACTAGTTTTGAAAGCAATATAACTGGTGAATGCCGGGTCTCGCTCAGTACGGAGACAAGCGAACCCTACAGAACACTGCCAGATACCTGGACCGTGATTAATCCCAGTAGGGAACCTTAGTGCATGGAGGGTTACAAATGGTATAACAAATGGGTGTATTGTTATTTTAGTTAACTTCCGTAGTCACTTAATGTATGTTAAAAAGTATGTTAAATTTGATCTTACAAACAACAAAATAAAATTCGTTTGCAGATTTAATTGCAAAATATTTAATGCAAGAGAAAGGACTAGCACAATCCATTGACAACATATAAATATTAGTATGTATTATTATTATTTAATGTATTTATTGTATACTTTTTACAAATAATAAATTATATTAATTAACAATTATCAATTATTCTTTAATGTATTTGTTGTATACTTTTTACAAATAATAAATTAAATTAATCCGACTTGAAAACTTTGATATTGCAATTTAACTTGACGTGCGTCCGCTCATACGACATGGTACATCTCTCCTTTCACAGACGACAGCATGCAACTTCCGGTAGTCCTCTGTGTTACAGCCTACAGCGTCTAGGCCATCCTTGAAAGATTCTAGAGTATTGCAAGCAGATTCCGGGTTGCTTCCGCTCTGGGCGTGCTGCCTGGCTGACGACTTACAGCGTTCTGAGGACAGGGTTTCGATGATACAAAGAATCTTTTTCTTTGTAGAGGCGTTGCCTGACCGTTGGCTACCGTTGTCTCGACGTTGGCTACCGTTATCTGGTTGCTGGTTACCGTTGCCTGGTCTTTGACCGTTGCCTGGTCGTTGGCTACCATTTCCTGGTCTTTGGCTACCAATGCCTGGTCGTTGGCTACCGTAGCCAGGTTGTTGGTTACCGGAGGAACGCAATATAGATCGCAGGGTGACGTTATGTCTCTCTGGAATAAATAAAATAGATTTCAAATTACAGATTTATGAAGAAATCCATAACATTACGAAAAAATATGCATTGTTATATACTAATTAAGCATCTGATCAAGACAGGAATTTAGATATTTTTTTGTGTATCCATCAAAACAAAGAAAGATAATTTGAGGAGAGAGATTATGCGATAAAAAAAAGAACTTCCAAAGACGCTATTACAAGACTTTAAGAAGAAATATAGCTGATTGGTATCGAGAATTAAACAGGTAACATTTTTTAAAAAAACAAGGTTACAAAGACAGTTTGTGTGGAACCACACTCAAAATCGGCTCCGAAGTGGTCCACCCAGGCAGGCTTCAACATTTTCAGAAAGAACATCCGAATGAAATTATATCAATAACAAATGAGAGATAAGAATGGAGAAAGAAGGCTGACAGATCTTGTGCAGTGCCCTAACGGCCCAGCAGATCAAAGGATAGGTGCAAGTGAATGCAAAATTAGATGTGAACCTGGCCTAACTAGTTTACCTTTTAGACCATGTGATCTATAGGGCAGATGATGTAAAGTTCATCTGTTTTTGTGGCCTACAGTTAACGAGGGTGTCATGTAGCCAGCACAACGACCAACCGCCTTTACTTTTCTCCAACTAATGTCAGGTACCCATTAGAGCTGGGTGGACTCAGAGGCGCCCAAAGATTCCGAAGTTGAAAATCCCAGTCTTCACCAGGATTCGAACCCGGGACCCCCAGTTCGGAAGCCAAGCGCTTTACCGCTCAGCCTCCCTGGCTTAACTGAAGTCTTATAATTGATGTAATTTAGCAATGTGATACATATCTCTTATTCGAATCCTCAAAAAAAAAACCCACAAGATTACTATTCGTTTTAAATTAGGTCTAACTTATAATGCATACTAAATAGCTTTTTCTCTTCAAAAAACTGCTTACATAAGTGATTTAAAAAATTATATTTTTCGCTATCAGAAAAAAATAAAGTAGCCGTTGCATCAGAACTTTGAATGGTCTAAAATATTGCGATGTTGGATTTTCACTATCTATTCTAGTTTACGAGATCTAAATGGGACAGACGGACAGACATTTCACACAAAACTAATAGCGTCTTTTCCCCTTTCGGGGGAAGCTTAAAAAGCACTTCCTACTTGACGAGTAGATTAATCAGTCATATTTTTTTTCGCAGTAAACAAATGGGCCAGTGTGAGGATCGAAACCACGTTAAAATCGTTCACGTTATTAGCCTGAGGCTCTATCAACTTATCTATCCTACACAACTACTATGTATGAAAGCTCAGATAAATATAATGTATTCACATTTTTTACTTGATTGTTGTTTTTTTTAACAACTACACCTTTTTAACTTGGGAATTGTAGATGATTGTGTGTTCTCCTGTTAAGCACTATTTCCTTTGTCTGAGTAGCACAAATATATACAATTAAGTATAAAAAATAGTTTTACTAAAATGCATATTGTAGACAAAGAGAGTGAGAGAGAAAAATAATTTGAACTACAAACGTAATGCACTATTTTGTATCCTTTTTAAACTTTAACACTTTTTTTAATAATCTTTTTTAAGGGATACGCCATGTCACAGTTCTTTACGACTTGCTAAGACTTTCCTACAAGGAACACAATTAGGAACAAAAAAGAAGTAAGTCTGTCAATAGTAGTGACCAGAGACAACAAAGAATGCATGGAGCCTTAATTTGGGCGAGATAATAGTGAAAGAAAGAAACATATTGCAATGGAAGAAAGTGGTCAGCGATCACTTGAGGTGCCGCAACATTCCAGAAGACTTCGAAATAGAAGAAATTGAAACTGTTGTTAATACATTTTAGTACATATTTTTGTAAGGCAAGTCCAATTATATTTCTACTGGAACTTGCCCACCACCCTGGAACTTGCTCGCCACCCTTAGCGCTAAGTCCAATTATATTTCTACTGGAACTTGCTCACCACCCTTTGCTCCATAGTCCTTTTTCTTTACCTCCTTTGTCTTTAACACTCAAGCCCTATACGCCCATGCCCTTAGAACCTTAGTCTTTTTGCCCCCTAGACCCCCGACTCCTAAGAGCAAGGGCTGTACAAATAAACGGTGACATTGTGGGCTGTAAAATACTAATAGGATTTTTATTTCTTTTGTTTGTTTTATATATTTCGTGTGTCCCTTCAAATGTGAAGACTCTAAATCCTTGCTCAAACCCCTCCCACAGGACAAATGGGGGGGGGGGGGCCTGCAGGCAGATTTGAACATGAGACCAGAGGCAATGGTCAAGAGCACGTGCCACAAAAAGTTATCTTTATGGCAGACAAGTTGGAACTAAGTTTAGGGTTAGAATTATAGACAATATTGTGCACGAATAAAACGCTTTGCTGGTAAAAAATACTTGCTAAACAATTTATATTCTATCTTCTCTTTTTGTGTGTGTGATATAACACCAAAATCAGATTCGTGCCAATAAAAAGTCGCAATGACGTTTAGTTGAGTCATACATTGCATTGGATAAAGTCATGTCCAGAATATCCACATATCTTTGCGTATATGTTTATTTATTTATTTATTTTTTTTACCATTTTATCTTTCAATTTCAGTGATGTCAAGAGTTTTTTTTTTTATTTTATTTTGTTTTTGTGTTGTTTTTTTCCATCCATAAGCATTTGAAAAATACTTATTTTTTTATTTTTTGATTTCATTAGGTTTTATGTTGTTTAAAAATAAATCGTATTAAATTTTATGATATAAATGTAATTTCTCCACCCCCTTTTTTTTTTCTTATTGTAAGGCCAGTAGCGGGAACGAAAATAGTCGTACAATTAGATGATGTTGTACTTCTCAATGTCACTTTTTATTGGTGGCAATAACCGAATAAATATATTTATATGTTCTTTAAAAGTAGACGTATCTCTTATTTCCCTAGCCTTGTATTACCAGACCCGGACAACAATTTCTTATTTATATATTACAGACGTAACTCAAAAAAAGATAATTACGCACTTCATGTATCAATCTCGTGATGCATGATAATCAATTACTTACACTCTGCCAAGTCGTTGGTTTTCCTGGCTGATTCAGGCAACCCATTCCATTCTCTAATGGCATTAGGGAAAAAGAAGCACTTGTACGAAATTGTAAACATCAACAACAACAGCAAGGAAGCTGCTCTTCAAGGATTCCTTCACACATTAAAATGGAAGGCCAAAGAAAAAACAGACATTCTGAACAACGATGAAAGAATGAACAAATTAAAACTTTTCTCTACCCCGAAGAAATGAAGAAAAAAATAGAGAGTAGAATAATGAGAATTAGACCAACTCACATCCCAATTACAAGAAAAAGGACGCCTATTATAAGCTATCCCGAAATGACCGACGCATAAATTTTCGCCTCAGAACCGGACACACCAGAATGAGACAACATATGTTCCGGAAGCTAACTAAAAGTCGGAAATAGTTAGAATCTCCTTTTATTAGAGCATCGCCAGAGAAAGCTGATCATGTCCTTCAAAGATGCATACTCTACAAAACTCTGGCCCCGAAACCTTCCTACAAAGGAAAAACTATACGAATAACTTCCTGATCTGGAAATCACTATGCGGCTCATCTCAGATATAGCCTTACTAATCTGAACCCTTGAACATAAAAAAAAATGAAAACCAAGAAAAAGAAGAAGTGTTGTAGCACTATATCCAGATGATAGTTAGATGAAAGAAAAAAGACTTGCAACTAAAAGATGATGTTTCTTCACACCTGACTTGCCGCACATATCTACCCCGTCGCACACGGCAGCTTTGATTGTGTTAAAGTCCTCCTCCGTGCAGTTCACCGTGGACAAGCTGGGCTTGAAGGCCATCACTGTGGTGCAGGCGGTCCGGGGATCGTGGTTGTGCTGCGCCCTCTCCCTGGCAGTGTCCCTGCAGCGCCCTGGGGTCAATGTCTCTATGGCGCACATAACATTCTCCTTGCTAACCTTGTTGGCAGGATCCTCTACTGTCGGAGCTACTGGCGTTGTTGTTGGTGTTGTTGTTGTTTTGTAATCTAGGAATTAAGACACGATACAATCTTTGCAATTTGGCTTGCCGATATACACGTATTACTTTTCCCGACTATTTTATACAAAGCTTCTATCAACTCACACTGTCTGTCTGGTCAAAAGTTTTGCACTCGTTATCGCCCCCCACACCCTATCTCAGACCTAGCTAAAATTTTGCACAAATATTTATTTTAACAGACAACACAATAATCAATACAAAAATATCGAATTAGTTCATTAATTATTGGTGGTTTTTTTTTTTATCTAAAAACAAGGGAAAAAATTTGTACTAACTGAAATGGTGGTATATGCTGAATTAGTCACCTTGATACATCGTCAACTGAGTCTTAGAGAACATAAGATGAAAAATAGGACGAGACTATAGAAACAATAAATAACTATTCAATCTTCCATGTTCATAAGCTCTCCACTAGAAGTGTGGTTACCGTGTTGGCTTGAGAAGTCGGGAATGACTTATGCTATACCCTTTTTTCCCTGTTTTTATATATATATATTTATAAAAGCTTTCGCATATTTAGTCTAGAGCTATTACAAATTTAATTACAAGACTGGTCCAAACTAATTGATACAAGTACGTTAAATATAAGCTTTAATTTTTTAAAAGTATTTGCCATGGATCTCCTATTCTTGCTAAGATGAGGGAGATAAATGCCAAGAAATAAACTGACAATTTGTTGATGAACTGGAGATGTTTATAAAAAGACGACTTAAATATCTCGCTTTTTTGGATGTATCCGTAGTAAAAACTCTAGGAAGTGCTGATTAGCGGTGTTTTTTTTTTAATGTACAAGATAACGTTTGTCCATCTTTTAGCACCAACGGAATCGCATTATTACCCTTGACATTGTTTATAGTTATTTGTGAAATCCTCCTATAGAATATTTTTTTTTAATGAGCGGGCTTGAAAAGTATAATTTTTTAAACTCGTTTTTCTGATTTCAAAACTAAGGGAGTTTGTGTAAACTATTAATGAGAAGGCCGCCCTTGTGGGTCAGTAGTACTCTAATGTATGGTTTACATAAACGTACACCTGGTGTCATATATAGTCCCGGACTACTACGAACTGCTTGTCAAATCTTGTTTCAACCACTAGAACATCGTTGTGACATTTTGTGTTGTGACATTTTGTGTTGTCACAGAGAAACGTTCAGCGTCATTGAGCAGACGTAACTTTAAACGGATAAAAGATCACTCAACTCTCACCTGAACACCATCTATATGTTATTTATACCTTATTAATCACAGATGTTTCTTTATATACGTTTTACAAAGTCACTGGCATATACCTGGCTGATTTAGAGAACCTGTTTTATGTCGTAATTGTATTGTGTACGAAAGAGTTCTTACAAGGATGTATCCTTGCCTATGTAACAAACAAGAAGTGTGTCTTTTATCGTTATGTATTCCTGGGTGTTTTTTTATGTCTAGGTTTTTGTAATCCATAGTTAGGGTTAATGGAGGGGGTGATAAGCCACATTCCAACTTATTCTAGTCTTCTGTCCTAAATTGTCTCAAAGTAAAGTGAATTATATTTTGTTCTTGTTAAGTGTAAGTATTTACCTATGATGTTGTAACTCACCTGTGTTAGAACGAGTGCAGGGAACGTCTTTTCCATCGCAGACGACTGCTTTCATCTTCTCGTAATCCTCCTCCGAGCAGTTCACCGCGGACAGTCCGGCCTTCATAGCCAGAAGAGTTTGGCAGCCGTTCTCGGGGTCGTGATTGTTCTCAGCCCTTTCCCTGGCGGTGTCCCTGCAGAGGCCAGGTGTCAAGGTCTCTATGACGCACAGGACTTTCTCTTTGCTGACTTGTTTGGCTGGAACTTCTGCAGCTCTGGCCACTTTGTTTGTCGGCATTTCTGTTTGGTCTTTCTCATCTGCAAAACAGACAACAGTAGAGTAGTATTCAGCAGACTTCTCTTAGTTATATTGTTTTGTAAGTCGTACGATATTATCGGATATTCAAAGAAGAAGATGACATAAGTTTTATTGCTTATTCGGGCACATGATACAAATTTGTATTTGTTTTATGGGGCTAATGACAAAAACTGTTTCTATTCAATGAGGAAAAGATACAAATATTACTTGTTAATGGGGCAGATAATATACTCATCATTTTATATTGAGGTGACAAAAAAAAGTGTATTTATTCTTTGGCTAGACGATATAAATAGGAGTGCTGTTTATAACCAGCCGATATATTTTATCTAACAAATATGAAAAAAGTCGGAGGTAAATGTAATTATTGCATCGGGTCCCGATTATTTACCTCAGTATTTGGCGAATTTCTGTTTTTGAATTCTTAACAGAGGATTATTATAGTGAATATTATCTTACTATTTAAATCATTAGAGCGAAAGAATTGAATAATCTAATTATAATATATATTTGTTAAAAGAAGTATTATATATTTAAACATAACTATGTATTTAATTTAGGCTTATAATATATAGACTCCCATTATAATCCATTGAATAGAAAAAATAAAGGCTAACTAACTAAATTTGGTTGGGATTTTATAAATGTACATATTTACAAACTGCTTATCAGCCTACATTTTTTTTCGTAGCCACGAATAAACTCCCTTTACTTAATATCTAGTGTCTTTTTGAGTTCCGCAAATAAATTATATCTTTAAGTTAACCAATCTCTTCTCTAGTTAGCACTAGAACAAGTTTATGTAAGAGAGATGGAAATTCGGGTTTTAGTTTGCCCAAGCCTTACGTAATAGGTTAGGGGTAAAATCCTTAAAGAATAGAAAACCCAATGGAAGGAACACAACGATAGTTGTTAAAAACAAGCAGAAATACACAGCAGCTACTACAGACTCTCTCTATGATCTAAGGTAGTGTTTCCCAAACTGTGTGTGTTCCGCGAGACCTGAATATGAGTTCCTCGAACTACTGGAATAATAAGTAGAGCACCACGTGAATTAAGCTCTCTAAAAAATAAGCAAAGTGTTGCGTTATTTACTTCAACTGTGCGATGTCTTCCGTTAAGGAAAAAGTTTGGGAACCACTGATCTAAGAAACTAACAGCTCAAGATTTTTAGAGATTGTTGATTTCTATAAGAAGTTTAGATACACCTTACATTCTACTTTATATATAGGGTCAAACTTACATGTATTAAACAATGAGCATTCGAGATTCTGGTGGTCACAGACAACTTCTTCAAGCACTGTGTAGTCTCTGTCTGTACACCCGACTGTAGACAGGCTGTCTTTGAAAGTCCTCAGTGTGGTACAGGCTGTTTTGGGGTCGTGTCCATTCTCTGCTCGCTCCCTGGCAGTGTCCCGACACCGGCCCTCGGTCAGTCGCGTTTCAATGATGCACAGCATTTGTTCTTTGGTTGGACCCTCTGACTCGATATCGTTTCCTCCATTGAGTCCTTGACTTGTTATATCATTGGAGCCTTTAAAAAAAGAACGACTTACAAATTCTATACTGTGGTTCTAACAAATATAGATTACATCAAAAAGAATGATGGAAAAAAATGTCTTCGCAAAAATTTTTGTATCATATTTGTTTAAGTTTTCCCCAAGCATTGTAGATATCTTCTCCCTGATATAACTGAAAGACGCGTTATACAGAGACAAATTTAAGAAGAAAAAAGTTCTAGCAAGTTAATAAGCAAATTTGACTTCTAGCCAAACAAAAACAACAAAAAAAGCATGAGATTACATTCCTCTTTTCAGCTTGTAAATTATTTATCGGTAAAAAAAATAATTAAAAAAAAAGATAAACCTGGATGGGAAAGGGAGCACAGTGATCTCGAAAACGGCGGTAACGATTTTCCAAGAAATTTGACAGTTTATATATATCTTTTGGAAAATAATTATTAGTTCATTGGCCAGACATGGAAAACTTTGGTTTGACCGTTATAATTTTTGGAAGTTGAATAATCTATTTTGGAAATTAATTAATTTAAGAAATTAATTTGGCTTAGACGTCAAGACAATCTTTATTTTAAATGCATACGTCAGCGGGTATTCCCGCATGTCTTCATTATAGAGTGAAATACAAAAATAGACGTTCAGGAACACTTTGCTCTTCGTTTTCTAAGTCGAAGTCTTTAGGCGTATCACCAAACTAGAATCTGTCTTTTCATGTTCTCATATTAGGGAGCAAAGTTATTCACCCTTACAAAAAAAGCTTCGTAGAGCAGGACTTGTCTTTATAAAATAAAAGTCACTTGTTTACCAAATCAAACAGTAATATTTTTGATACAATTTTATTACTTAAAGAAAAAAAATACCTTAAATTTTAGAAACAGATCTGTTTTACCTGATTCAAACAATGAACATTCGAGATTCTGGTGGTCACAGACAACTTCTTCAAGCATTGTGTAGTCTCTGTCTGTACATCCCACAGTAGACAGGCTGTCTTTGAAAGTCCTCAGTGTGGTACACGCTGTTTTAGGGTCGTGTCCGTTTTCGGCTCGCTCCCTGGCAGTGTCCCGACACCGGCCCTCGGTCAGTCGCGTTTCAATGATGCACAGCATTTGTTCTTTGGTTGGACCCTCGGATTCGATCTCGTTTCCTCCATTAATTCCTCGACTAACTCTATTGCCTGAGCCTGCAGTAAAGCATCATTTATTGTATAGCCATTGTTAAATCATAAATGTAAAGCGCTAATTAGAATAAGTTTGCCCGAGTTTGGTTTTGGAGAATTACATGTGACGTTCTGAAGTATGATTATGAGAATTGAAATTTACTGTTAATTGTAAATCAACTCTTTTTGGTTGTCTGTCTTTCTGTTTGTCTGGTATAACGTTTGAACACGTTATAACTCCGACTCCCAGTCTCGGATCAAGTTGAAATTTTGTTTTGAGTCCTTAAAAAAATGTGCACGTCATTTCTCCCACAGCCATTCGCGAATAAAGCTGACTGAAACTTTAAAGAATTATTTATTTTACCTAACAAATCATAAATCAATAAGAAAGCTAACCAATTAGTCAACTAATTATTGGTAACTAACTATTTAATATTGTATCGAAAATAGTGAAATAATTTGAAATTCCTAAGATATAAGTTGTAAGTGCGGAGCTCTTAACCTTAGATACGTTTGTGTGTGTGTTTTTTTTTTATACTTAATTTCTTTAATACTGATAACATTAAGATTTTAAGATTTTGTAATTAAATTATTGTCTACTGATGTATTTGGTAAATTGCTATTTAATGTACAATTATAGTAATTCTTTATGCATCTCTTTCAAGAGACATGGATTTAATCTTAAACCATTATACAAGAAAATGTTTCAAAAGACAATTCGAGAATCTACTTTTTTTTATATAGAAATTTTTAGTATTACAAAGTCAGACTATCACAGAACTGCATCTTAATTCATCTTATTCTTGAATCAGCAAAATGAAAAGAGAATATTCATTTGAAAGGTTTAACGAGTCCTAGGTTTGGTAGGATACATAAGCGTATAAACGATAAAACGACAACCGTTGGCTTTAAATGCAAACTTGAGCGTCAAGGTTGCACATTGAAGGAGAAACAGCTTACAGCAAAGGATTTCTGAAAGATTTATCTTAAGAGAAACGCGAATACAGGCTCAGACTGCAAGACTGCAAGAAAGAACTTAAATAGAACCCCGGCGGACAACAACTTTGTTAAGCGTTAGGTGTGACGAAATAACCAGGAAACTATTAGTCTACATAATAGTCAGTTGACGTAATGCTCTCTTCACTAATCTTAGGAGGTTAAGATAATACTTTATTATACTTTTGGCAATAAGCAGATCGTAAGGTGTGAAAGGTTAATTATACATTTTTTAAAAATTAAGCAGTGTGGTTTGGCTTATTTGTACGTTGCATACAATCTCTTGATCCTAGACCTCAATACCTAATTGGGAAATGAAAAGCTTCGGTTAAAATGAAAAGGGAACATTCATTGGAAAGGTTTAACGAGTCATAGGTTTGGTAGGAAACACATGCGTATAAACGATTGTCTACTGATGTATTGTTGAGTTGGAATTCTGACTTTTTTGAAAATACAAGTTCTTGAAAGTACAAAAATAATCCTTCTTTTATACATCTGAACATTTTTAAATTCTAATGTATTATAGATAAAAAGGTGTTTTCAATACGGAAAAAGGACATTTCCCACTCATTGGCTAATAAAAGTACGCGCTTTGGACAGTCGTCGAGTTTGAACTTAACGTTCAAATGCGTTCCTGTAGTACTAAAAAAAAAGTTATGGTACCCCCGTTCAGACCTGGCGATGATGTGAAGGTTATCTGTTACTATGGCCGATGGTTAACCAGGGTGTCATGTGGCCAACACAACGACCAACCGCCTCTACTTTCCCCAAATAAAGTCAGGTACGCATTACAGTTGTATTGATTCGTGGACGAGGTAAAGCGCTAGGCTTCCGAACCGAGAGGTCCTTGGTTTGAATCTCGCTGAAGACTAGAATCTTTGAAGGTGTTGTGAGTTAATAGGTAATGGTGTTCAATGCGGAGTGAATCTATAAAACGTAAGGTATAAATGATTTCGACATAAATGGAATAAAAGAGGAGCATTACCTGTGCTGTAAAGAGAACATTCAACATTTTTATGGTTGCAAACAACTTCTTCCAATACTCTGTAGTCTCTACCTGTACAATCGACTGTTGACATTATGTCCTTAAAGGCTCTTAGGGTTGAGCAGGCTGTTTTGGGATCGTGTCCGTTCTCCGCCCTTTCCCTGGCAGTATCCCGACACCGACCCTCGGTCAGTTGCGTTTCGATGACACACAGCATCTGTTCTTTGGTTGGACCCTCGGACTGTTCACTTTGTCCCTCGGTGCCCACAGTGATCGACCTTTCTTCTCTAATATTCTGTGCTGTGAAATAAAACAGCAAGAATGTACCTATAGTCGCCTCCCTTTGACAGCAAGGCCGGTTATCACTCTAAGAAGGCATAATGAAACGGCTGAGAATAAAATTGTTTTTCGGATGAAAAGTGTACCTAACAATTAAACTAACAATTTTTCTTTCCCCATCAAATAGACAAAATATATTCTTCTTCTTGCTCGTGTTAAAACAAAAATTCCAGCTGTAAAGTACGTAATGGTGTAGCAGTAACCTATATGCACATTCAAAAGAAACATTGTGGCTATTGGTGTATAGCATACATGGTTATTTGAAAAACAGATAATAGAAATAGAAGTATATTTTACACGTAATTATGAACTAAGTTATGCACTAATATATAAGAAACGTTAAGCTAGTATATCATTATAAATTATACAGACAGATCCATAGAGCGATAGAGGGAGATAAGATAGATAGATAGATAGATAGATAGATAGATAGATAGATAGATAGATAACGCATCCCAAAGGTTATTCTTTACGGGCAACTCGCGTCTGACTCCGTTACGTGGATGCAATCAAACAGGACCGAAAAACAGAACAGTGAACATTGAAACTGACCTGTGGAACGACATAGCCAAAGACTGCACTAGATGGAGAGAGATGGTGACCAAGAAAGCTATAAACAGTGAAAAAAACATGGGCCTTAGCTCTGGAAGAAAAGCGTGCCATTCGAAAAATGTCCAGCTCCTCTACCACCGAAACAAAAGCCACCTTAACCTGCGATATTTGAGTGTCTCTCCAAAATAGGGCTCCACAGCCACATGAGGAAGTATTCGAGATAAACCATTTTCGTTCTATGACTGAAGGAGGCCAACAACAGATAGATAACATTTATTATTCTATTTTTCTTAGAAGGATTTAAAATTTACATGAAGTATTTGCGTCTATAAAAAATACATAGAACTATGATAGATATTTTTGGTGCTCTGTCAGTTGGATTTTCGTACATATTCACACAAGAATTCACAACAAGCAACCAGAAATATTCATGTGCAGTGTAAACAAAGATACGATTAATGATAGCCTCGTTTTCAGACATAAAGGGATTTTGTGATGAATTATATCTGAGACCAAAAGAAAAACCGCTGCCGAGGATAGACGCAGACGGCAAATAGAAAATCTAAATCGAACACCTGCGGACAACGGTTATGGTTGTTCTGGATGTGGCAAAATATGTAGATCACAGGTGGGGCTGCGCAGCCAAGGGAAATAATGCAATCCTCACTAATCTTCGGACTCGAAGACAAGCTTTATTATTTTTATATTCTGCTTAAAGCCACTTCCTCCCCCGTTTTCCCCTGATGTATCCATGACACATTTCAGATCTGTGTCCCCCTCATCCTCTTACCTGTTGCATTCATGGTGCATTTCAGATCTTTGTTCTCGCACACCACGCTGTGGAGTTTGTCATAATCGCTCTGCTCACAGCCGAAATGGGAGAGAGTGTCTTTGAATGTCCTGATCGTGTTACATCCTGATTGTCTGTCGGGCGTGATGTTGGCGTGCTGCCTGGCTGTCTCTTTGCAGCGTTCCGAGGAGAGCATGGTCTCAATGACGCAGTCGACTTTTTCTTTTAGAACTCTGTCGTCGCAGTGGACACTGACCACCAGTAGAGTGACCAGACCAGATATAAGAGTTAAAGTTTTCATTTTCGTTATTCAGTATGGTCTTCTTAAGATTGTTTCCTAAGCAGTTGTAGTTTCTTCTCTTGGCTGAAACAAAATTAAAAGGTAGTCGAATAGCTGTTTAGTTGTATAGTTTAAAAGGTGACTGGTGTCAAGAAGTCTAGTCAATGGTCAAGTCTGTAAAACTAAGAATTGTAACGTAAGTAAAAGTTGCTTTTAGTTTTTGTGCTATCCATCCGTCTTTCTGTCTGTCAAGTCTATATCGAGAAGAAAAAAACTTTTTGAAAATCCTATTACAACTTCGAGTGCTCAAAATTGATTAAATGTAGGTGTATTGAAATTTGTGTTTTCTGAATAATAGCAACTGTTTGCTGCTTAGCATGGGGTTTGTACATACATATATTCAAATATTATAACAAAATTTAAAAAAAACTTTGATCTATGAACGTCTAAACAATACATCAGAATTAAATAAACAGTTTTCTTGAATCCGCATTTGCTTCTTAAATATCAGTGAAGTTGTCTGTGAGTGCGAAATACACACACTGAGGCCGTGGGCTCTTACGTTTAACAAACTCTCTTGATTGTATTAATGCTAGCAATAAATCAGCTTCACCAACCTGTTGTTTGTGTATTATCTAAGTACAGCGATAGGGTGTTGATGTAACTATGTATAGAAGAACTTTTTCGTAGCATGACTTTTGTCAATATTTATCTTTGTAAAACGGACATTAGAATCAATGAAATAATACTTTTTCTGTAGCTATCGCTCCTTTGTTAATTTGAAGAGTAACAAGTAAATAAATTTAGTCATTTTTCTGACACCAAAATAATTATTTGAATTTCTAAATTTTAGTTTACAAATAGATGACATTTAATTAGGCAGAAAGAAAACGAAATCTGTATTTCCCAGTAAAAGAATATTTTGATTATTTTGATCTTTTTAAGTGTGTGACTTATTTTTATTTTTTTTACAATTAAATTAAATATTAAAATATATTGGTTCTTAGTTGTATTTCCAGCCCAAAAATATCGGAGCCTATAGTTCTGGAATAAAAAAAAAGACACTTTGACTAAATCCATTGTTTAATTTTTTTTATTTTACGCTCAGTCATTCAACTAAGTATTGTGAATTACAATTACAATAATTATTGTATGTCATTACACACAAAGAATTATTAACTTTACTGTCTTACATATTAATTTTTACTTCTCAAACAGAAAGAAAAATTTTACTTCCTTTTTTTCGGGCTTTCTTATGGTCATTACCAAAAATTTATGTTAAATTCCATTACATGCTCTAAAGGAAAAAACTGCATTTTATTTACAATTGTAATGTATTCATAACATCATAGTATACAGTGCAATACGCCAGCACCATCTATGATGGTTTCTTCATAAAAAGTTAAGGTTTCAAATTAAAAAACTGGTATTGAAAATGTACATATATGTAAATACAATCTCATATATATAATCTCAAATATAATCTCAATCTCATATAATCACTTTAGTGAAGTATCTATTTCCTTCAATATCTCTCTACGCAAACATTCAAAATGCAATGTATTCAAAGTAACTAAAAGCCCTACCTGTTACATGTATTACAGACGCTTTCAGCTCCAGCCAGTCTAGTCATAAACAGCCTCGAACTTAAGACTTTTATAGGGACTTTCAGAGACTATCAAGGAAAAAAAAACAAAAGGCAAATTGAATGCTTCACTTTCATTGCCTTTGAGAAATTGTTTTAGCTGCTGCCATCCAAAGCATGTTTTGCTTTTGTTTTCCACTCATCACCCTTCCCTCTCTCTTTATTAGCTCTTCTTGTTTTGACCCGCCCCCGCTTCAGTGCACAAAACAGCTTACAAGAGAAGTCTATATTTTGTCTTCAGCAGGTCGCGTAAAAAAAAAAATAATTAAAAAACAAAAATATCCTCTTTGGCCAATTCATTACCATGTCCAAATTTAGCGCACACAAATTTTTTTTTCCGTATAGAGTACTAATTTTTTTTTCTAATAGTTCTCTTTAACGCCCATATTAGCGTCAAAAAAAGTCTTCAAATTGTTCTTTTTCACGTCAATATTTAACACAAAAGGTTCTCAAATTATTCTTTTTTACGTTCATATTTAGTGCCAAAATAAGTTCTCACGTGTTCTTTTCAAGTCCATATTTATCACAAAAGGTTCTCAAATTGTTAGCTGTAATGATACTTCAACATTTTTCTTCTATTGGTAGACAATTTTTGAACACAAAAAGAGCAGAGATCTATTCGTATTCAGCATGAGAACTAGTGTAGTGCTCGGGAAAAAAAAATTGTTATTTACATATTTCAATTCATTTTTTGTTTGCTTTACTAACACTTCAATATTACCAAATGAAAGTATTAGGTAAAGAGCATTATATAAAAACCTCTTTGATGGGAAACATTGTACGTAAGGCAACATTTAAAAGGGAAATTTATAATTAGTAAATATCATAAAAAAATTGTAAATGTAAAATGTAAAAAAATATTAATTAATACTAATTCATGAAATAATTGATTAATGTTTTGATTGAATCGTGTATTGTTGTCGACTATGAATAATTAGGCAAAATTTCAACTTGATCAGAGCATGGGAAGTGGGAGAAAAACAACATGTCAGAAGAACATAATAGGGGCAATAAATCCTTATATACATCCACATCTCTCAATAAGTAGCATTAATCCCTCTTATTCTGATATCAAAACAAAATAAATATTTACCAATAATTAATTAGTTTATTTTTTAAAAATTGATTCATGTTTTTGTCTGGTACAATAAATAATTGTACCAAATTTCAACTTGATCCGAGAATGGGAACTAGAAGGACAAATATTTATAATTCCTACCAGACCCACAGACAGAGTGAGTTTAGTTAAAGGCACATTCCTCATATGCTAGGACAAATTTGTACAAATACTCCTTCTTCCCTAGTGCTATTAGAGCATGGAATGGGTTGCCTGAGCTAGCCAGGAAAACCATTGACTTGGCAGAATTTAAGTCATTGGTTAATATGCATGACTAAATGCATGACGCGTAGGACGTAATCATCTTCTTTTTTGAAGTAACGTCTGTATTATATAAGATAAGATATAGCTTTCTTAAATGTGTGGTACCTATATATTTGAACACATAAAACAAACCAAATAATTTCACAAAAAAAGGGACAATTTTAATAATTTCCCCTTATATATACAAATATGAGAGCCCCTGAAGTAAAATCTATTTTTAGTTCACTTCCGGTCTGTTTCTTTTATTATCTGCGCAGCATGTGCTGTTGAGATTCGTATCTATAATCTACGTCCATTTTACACCATTGTTTCCCCTTGTTTGTCCCGATATTAAATGAATATCCGGTGTTGGTGTAGACTTGGTGTACAGAAAGAAAACAGTGCACCTTCGATAGGCTTCGTTACGCCGTTCATCTCTACAGATCTAATCTGCAGGCTGTACAAAGGGTGATAACTGAAAACATCGATGTTGTCAAAAAAGACTGTGTTTACCACTTATCGCTTTTGAAGAGGATTCTCTCACGTCTTTGAATTCAACAACAAAAATTTCCAAAAAACAAGAGTTTTACTTTTAATATCATGATATTACAGATATTACAATATATTAATGACAGATGTTATTAATTAACCTATGCTTGTAGAGCATGTACTCTTGTGCCAAACTACCTATTTCGGACACTATTTCATTCAGAAAATTAATCAGCCTGTATATCTTATTAGGGCTATTCATCTTAGAGATTTCCAGATAATAAGCTGACATTATTTATGTCCTTATTCGGGGTACATTCAAGAGTACTTATGTTCGAACTAATGTGAGTTTATTCTATGACCTTATATAACAGTTTTAATATGTAGGTCCCAACTGAACCTGCGTTTTTACCTTTACCTATCCCTTAGTCTGTTGAACCGTTGGGGCTCCGTGCGAGACTTGTCGACAATCTTTCTCTATTCCTCCGTGTCTTTTGCCTTAATTAGAACCTCTTTCAATGGCAGGCCCGTCCATTCTTTTATGTTGTCCTCCCATCGCTTTCACTGTCTGCCTCTTCTTTTTTTTTCCTGGTACTGTTCCCTGATGGAGGGTCTTTGAGAACCCCGAAGATCTTGTAATATGGCCATAAATATTAAGCTTGCGTTTCTTTTATAATATAGTTTGCAGGTCATCATGGGGTCCAATCGCTGCAGTAACCTTGTCTCTATTCTCTTAGTTTGTGATGCGTAGCCAAGGGAAATACTGCACTCCTCATTCATCTGCGGACTCGATGACAAGCCTTATTATTATTATATAACAGTTCTAAATTAAGATTTGTTTTCATGTACTTGTGTGTATGTTTGCGTGGTTACAGTGTGACTTTAAGCACAAAAACCATGTGGTAGATTTTGTTTTGTTTTCCAAGTCTCTGACGTTTATTCAAATAACAAGAAAAAATAGTGGGGGTGGGGTAGAGGATACGAGAGAGAGTAGGAAATCTGCATGCAAACATTAAAACCATTCATAAATTTTAAAAAAAAAACCTCTACGATAGGAATAATAATATCTAATACTTATATTGATGTTTATTCAATTTTCCTGTAGCCTACTTTGTATCAAGACTGTTATAAAGGGAAGTAAATAGTGATTGTTGAAAATGCTTTTGTGTGCGAGGCAAATAGATCTAAAAAGTTATTTCCCCTAATAGAAACCATTAAGTATTTGAATGGAAAGTTTTTTGTGTTTTTAATTCATCTACATTTAATAATGCAAACCGAGTGCCAACAAAAATAATAAGAATATAAATGCATTATACATTACACAGGATTTTTAAAAAAAATTAATTTATAAAAAATTTTTAAAAAAGAAAAACTGAGGTTCAGATATCTTTATAAACAAACAACTTGACGTTTCGTACATTGGACTTTTCCTCCATCATTCATGAAAACTACATACCCAAATGTCTATGGATCCTCCGATTCATTTACTAAGACAGAGCATGATTCTAATATTGGATACGTTTAGCGTTCAGATAGTCTAAATACACAATGGGAATATTTTTATTTCAATTGCTCCTCTTTGAGTCAGCTATACGAAGAATGATATCTTGAGTATCTCGAGCCAATTCAATGTGGCGAAGAGTCGTTTTTACAAAACTTTCATCAAATCACTCTTGAGTCTGGTACAATTTATATATTATAGTTATTTCTCCAAATTCCGACTGTCTCGGATCAAGTTCAATTCTTCATTATTTATTGTCCCTAACAAATCACGAATCATTTTTTTTAAAGTAACAATTTATTAATTGTTTTGATTGAGACCGAAAAAGGTAAATAAATTCTACACTATTTAGATATATTGCACTAAATGTATGGTTCTTATCATTATATAGCTCTCTCTTTTTAGGATTCATGATATTTTACTTGTTTGTTTTTTAATTCAATCTTTCAGGAGGCACAGAAGTTACATTCTGTTAAAAAAATGTTCAGATTTATGTAATTCTTTGAAAGTGGGCAATTGTTTAGTATAGTGATGCACAAACTAAGAACATTGGGTAATATCCGTCCCGTGACGCAACCCTCGAAGACTCTGCCCACAGTTTAAAATGAAGCCTTAAAGGCTCTGTTCCATATGCCACTGGCACGTTGGGCACCACTGGCACGTTGGGCAACACTGACGTGTTGGGCACCATTGTCATGTTGGGCACAACTGGTTGGTAAGGAAATAACTACCTAATTGGTAGCCTAGTAAAACCTGGTTTGACCGTTATCAGTTTTTAAACCCGAGTCATCTTAAAATAGAATTTGGTTTACGTCTTTTTATTTTGAACACGGCTTCAGCGGGAATCCCCGCACTCGACACAGGTGTTTGTTTGCGTTCAATAAATAAAAAGGCGCACATGAACATTTTGCGCACCGTCCTAGTGTTGCCAATTAGGTGGACTGTTAATTGAAGAACTTGATTGTGCAAGTTCACTGGAAATAATAATTGCCTAGTAATAAAAAAAATTACAAAAGAATATAAAGATTTATAAATTATAAACAACCATCAGCTTCAAAAAGAAGGATCAAAAAAACATATTGTTGTTTTTATGTTTCTTGTTTTAAAATCAATTTTAAAACAATAAAAATGATATAAAAGAGGTATTAAATTAAACAATGTTTATTCGATATATGAACACTGAATATGTAATTTAAAAAATAGGTATGTTCTTTTGTTGCCAGCTGTAATTCTATGCTGCTTGTGAACAAGGGATGTCCTTGTGTTCGCATACGATAGAATGCAGAAGATCGTAGTCTGCAGATGTGCATCCCACTAATGGCAACATAATTTTGAAGGTTTCCAAAGTGGAACATGCTGTGGCGGGGTCGTTCCCGGCCATGGCCTGTGCCCTGGAGGTACTCTTACAGAGATTTGAGGACAGACGTGTCTCAATGATGCATAAGATCTTCTCCTTGAGTGGATCCTGGGCCTGACAGGAAATGACGAGGACGCAAAGGAAAGCCAATGGAATGAGAAGTTTCATTTTGGTATGTTTTTGGTAGATGTGTCGTTGCTGAAATGAGAGTAAAACAAGATACAATTCTACATTGCTTTTAGAATTGAACAATTAATAGACATTAGAAAGAGTTCAAAAAACAAATGCATATTTTAAATTATTTCATTTGAAAAAGGTTCAGTAAAATATTTGTTCAATATTTCAGTTCTTTTTAGACATTACATTTATTATAGTATTGGAAATTTACATATTTAAAGTAAATCGCAGTACTTTATTTTTTTTTAAAATAATTTTACATCCCTTTAACGTTCTTTAAGCAATAAAACTACAGTAAGAGAGAAAAAGAAGAAATAGCGATGAGAGAAATATACAGGCGATATAATGGTACCTAAAGAAAATCGTAAGAAAATGTAAAGCGGTAGATTGGGACACATAAATAATCAAAAAGAACAATGTCAAGGACGCTAGATTGAAACATCAATGCTTTCTTGACTCTTTTTCCATCCTTTTCAGACCTTGCGACAGATGATGTTAAGGTCATCTGTTTCTATGGCCAACAGTTAACAAGCAAGGTGTCATGTGCACAACGACCAACCATCTTTACTTTCACCAACTTAAGTCAGGTACCCATTAGAGCTTGGCGGACTCAGGGACGCCATAAAAATCGTGAAACTCAAAATCCCAGTCTTCACCGAGATTCGAACCGAGGATGCCAGGTTCGGGAGCCAAACGCTAAACCACTCAGCCACCGCACTCCATACAAAAAAATCAATATTGCCAAGAAAATAATATAATCACTTTGCGCTAATAGTGAAAAAGTTTATGAATTTTATTTTATAGTTTGTTAAAATGCTTCGCTTATCACTACTTCGGTATTCTATACACCGGATACACCTAAAAGCTTGCTGTTTATGGACTGACTTCCTTGTTTCAATATCTCCAATACTTTTATAGTACTTTCGCATTCAATACACCTGATAAACTGAAGTATTTATTTTTATGGAATTATCCTTTAACATTCCAAAAGATGAATTTCTGGATCATATGTCTCTTGGCCTGTAAAGAATATGGCTTGACTATTAGCACGAAGAAAACAAATGTTATGGGACCACCTACTACAGCACCACCCTCCATCCTCATAGACGATAACAAGCTGGACGACGTAAACGAATTCTGCTATCTGGGATCCACAATTACATATGACCTGTCGCTAGAAAAGGAAATGAAAAAACGCATAGGGAAGGCTGCCTCGACATTCGCTAGACTCAGATCAAAAGTTTGGGAAAATCATAAGCTAACTACGGTGACCAAAATGGAAGTCTACAAGGCATGCGTTATGAGTACACTGCTGTATGGCAGTGAATCATGGACCACCTACGCAAAGCAAGAGAGAAAACTGAACTCGTTCCATTTGAGATGTCTCCGTAGGATCTTGAATGTCACATGGAAAGAAAATGTGTGCAATACTGAGATCCTTGCGCGATCAGGTATTCCCAGCATCTTTACAGCCCTCAGAAAACGCCGTTTTCGCTGGCTTGGACATGTTCGCCGGATGAAGGACAAGCGCATCCCGAAAGTCATCCTCTATAGACAACTCGCGACTGGCACAAGAAAAACTGGTCCCCCCCACCTCCGTTACAATCAAACGTGACCTCAAATCAGTGAACATCAATACTGACAATTGGGAAGACATAGCTCTAGACCGCAACAGGTGGAGAGAGACAGTGACCAAGAAAGCTATGGATAGTGAAAGTACATGGGTCTCAGCTCAGGAAGAAAAACGTACAATCCGAAAAACTGCCAGCTCCTCTACCACCGAAGCAAAAGCCATCTTAACCTGCGCTATCTGTGGACGGGAGTGTCTCTCCAAAATAGGGCTCCACAGCCACATGAGGAAGTGTGCTCTGAGATGAACCATAGTCGTTCTACGACTGAAGGAGGCCAATGAGAGATGTCTCTTGGTCAAATTTCTCTTGGTAGTACTTTCCACATCAAATTTGACTTAGTTGTAATTCTCGCCATAGCAGATACAATCTATTTGAATAAACAGCTTTCAGGAAAATTGCCGCTTTTATTCCATGTTAAAAAAAACTATATATATATATATATATATGTATATATATATATTTGCAATCACCTTCCTGCAGTGCACAGTAACAGGCTAACATGAAATGGTGAGTATCGGAAGAATACACCGACTCTGCGAGAGACCGTAATAGGTAAAGATGATAGGAAACTGACAAAGTAAAAGGAAATAGTTAATAGGGCTCTACTGGTACTGTTAATGTGTGGCTGTTTTTCAAACAGAATAAGAGAAGCTGTAGTATACATCTAACCAACTGGAGCTAGATATTATTTATTTATATAATTATTTTACTTTTTTTTTTATTCAGTTCACGTTATGAGAAAGTTTTCCGGCATTGCACTTAATTATCTTATCTTAAAAAAAGATTTCAAGGTTATATATCCCAGCTGACACAGTGACCTTTTCTAAATCCAATATTTTATCAAGTACTACAGTGGTTCACTAATGTTACGACCTAGGCATACAACGATGATGTCTCGTGGTTCTCAGGAAAGTTTAAACATGGTAGGGTTATGATATGTTATTTAACTGGTAAAAACACAAAACTGTACAGTGAATCTTTCATTATCATGATTCAAATGTAGCTTTCTTTATTATACGTAAGAGTTTTCATAATAGTAAAGAAAGAGATCGTGGTAATGTATTCTATTTTCAGTAACTTGAAAACTAGATTTAAAAAATGGACTAGTCCAGGGTAAACAAGTGTATAGCAAAGTCAGAACTTATCAAACTTTTGCATCTGGCGTTCTTTAAGATGAAAATATCACGTTCGCGCCTTACGACTCACCCCACCCCAAACAACCAGGTAGGGGTAATCCGAAGTCCACCCCCCGACACACACACACCAACAATGTCAAGATCCCGCTGCCAAGCGTATTCCTGCATGGTGAGCTGCAGAAAAGCATTACCCTTGTGTCTAAAAGGCACTACTCAGCCTAGTCGAAGGAAAAGGGTCGCAATATCCTAGGAGCATAAAGTGTCTGTAATGAGCGTGGTCGTCTGAAGTTCACCTTCGTGTGTTAATTAAGTAAGTCTGATCAAAACGATGTCAACAAAACGATGTAGATAGTCAAGCGGCTTTTTAAGAAGCTTTCGGAACGCTAATTGAAAGGAATGGAAATTGCACTATATCCATTTAACTTATTAGTTGATTTAGATATACATATAGGAAGTTTTTTTAAAATTCTTTCATTTTTATTTTTAGTCTTATATATATATATACCTATTTCGTTTAGTGGCCACCAAATTTACCTTGGGCTCCCTTTACCTAGGACCGGTTATGCACTTAAGCATTAAGCCACATTCATACCTCACAAGATATATTTAAGTCAGAACATATATTCTAAGTATTCGCTTAATATGAATTGTAATATCAACTTTCTTTTCATTCCATCAAACTTACCAGACTTTGTTGCTTTGTTCTTTTTGAAATGAACTTACAAACGAATTGGAACACTTTATATATACATGTATAATTAGAAATACGCTCTCGGTATAACCTTTAACCTTTTAGGTTAGCCTAAAGTTTAAAAAGTCCACCTTTTTTGTTTCAAATTGCGCCAAATTGGCATACGATTGCATAATTAATACACAAATTTGAACCAATTGTTTTAAAGTCTTATCAGGAAACTGAGTTGTCGGAAGACTTGCTTTGTCCAATCAAATTAATTCTCTTTGACATAGATCTAATTATAAATAAATTAATTAAAAAGAACAATTTTATGCGTTTCCCTAAACAATGCTGCACCACAGATAACAAAAGAACTTCTTTACGGTCAAGCAAAATTTAATCAGTGGAATTTTTTCCTCATCCTTTGCATTATTTACATGAATTTTTTTTAAGCTTACCATTTAAAAAAATATTTCATTAATTGTAACATCCCATTTTTTAAAAGTATTTTTTTAGTTATTTCTATAGTTATTTTAGGACACTAAGGTCAAATCACGTAAGCGAAATCCTCAATAGTAACCTACAGCAGCTAAAGTCGAGGCAATATAGACTTAATTGCGACAGATGATAAAGCATGTATTACTACATCAATTCAGGCATCTGTGTGATGTGAAGCTTGGAGGACAGCCAGTTGGACCGAACAGTTAAAGACATTGAAAACAGACTGTTTAACAACAAAGAGGTGCAGGTGCAAACAGAGATAATAAATTTAAGGAGAATGTTTTAAAAAAAAAACAGTTGAGAAATTTTCTTTCGTTTTATGTAGAGAGGGGACGGCCCAGGAATACATGGCGCCGAAATTCGGAAGAAGATGCCAAGCAGATAGGCAAGACGTGGGGACAGTTGGAGAGACTCGCCCAGAGCCGAGACGCCTGGAGGAAACATTGGTGGCCTATGCCCCAGAGCGAACCACAGGCAGAGATGAGATGAGATGAGATGAGATGAGATGAGATGAGATGAGATGAGATGAGATGAGATGAGATGAGATGAGATGAGATGAGATGAGATGAGATGAGATGAGATGAGATGAGATGAGATGAGATGAGATGAGATGAGATGAGATGAGATGAGATGAGATGAGATGAGATGAGATGAGATGAGATGAGATGAGATGAGATGAGATGAGATGAGATGAGATGAGATGAGATGAGATGAGATGAGATGAGATGAGATGAGATGAGATGAGATGAGATGAGATGAGATGAGATGAGATGAGATGAGATGAGATGAGATGAGATGAGATGAGATGAGATGAGATGAGATGAGATGAGATGAGATGAGATGAGATGAGATGAGATGAGATGAGATGAGATGAGATGAGATGAGATGAGATGAGATGAGATGAGATGAGATGAGATGAGATGAGATGAGATGAGATGAGATGAGATGAGATGAGATGAGATGAGATGAGATGAGATGAGATGAGATGAGATGAGATGAGATGAGATGAGATGAGATGAGATGAGATGAGATGAGATGAGATGAGATGAGATGAGATGAGATGAGATGAGATGAGATGAGATGAGATGAGATGAGATGAGATGAGATGAGATGAGATGAGATGAGATGAGATGAGATGAGATGAGATGAGATGAGATGAGATGAGATGAGATGAGATGAGATGAGATGAGATGAGATGAGATGAGATGAGATGAGATGAGATGAGATGAGATGAGATGAGATGAGATGAGATGAGATGAGATGAGATGAGATGAGATGAGATGAGATGAGATGAGATGAGATGAGATGAGATGAGATGAGATGAGATGAGATGAGATGAGATGAGATGAGATGAGATGAGATGAGATGAGATGAGATGAGATGAGATGAGATGAGATGAGATGAGATGAGATGAGATGAGATGAGATGAGATGAGATGAGATGAGATGAGATGAGATGAGATGAGATGAGATGAGATGAGATGAGATGAGATGAGATGAGATGAGATGAGATGATGTAGAAACTCTGTTGAGTACAGTATTAGTACAAGAAGAACAAGAAACAAAAAATACTTTTGTATACAACAAAGTTTTACATTAAGTGACTCCATTAGTTTGGATCAGTCACATGTCATTACATTTGTAATAGATGGAGACAAATACATTATTTTTTTTTACCAATTGTTTTTGTTTAACGCAATATCGTGCGTTTAACTTTTTCCAATGTGCATTGATTCTATTCACTTGTTTGGAAATTTGGAAAGTGGTAGGGGTAAAAAGAACGGGTATTTGGGTGATCTCTTTTTAAATGCATTTCTATATTTAAAAAAAACAAGGGGGGGGGGACCTGAATTCCAACTTGTGGGCTAAAGTCTTGTTAGGCTTCTTAAGCCAACGCGTTTACCACTCTACTAGCGAAGAGTCTATGAACATGGAAGATTGTATATTATCTGTTGTTTCTATTTCATGTTTGTGTTCACTAAGCCTCAAACATTCTATAAAGTGGACTAATTCAGCTTATACCCCCACTTCAGTCAAGAACAATTTCTTTCCCTTGTTTGAGATATTAAACAAAACAAAAGCTAATTAACTATTTCATTATTTTTTTTTAATGGATTCATGTGTTTTCGGGTAAAAGAAATAACTATGCACAATTTTAACTTGATCCGAGATTGGGTGTACAAACTTTTTGCCAGACAGACAGACAGACAGACAGAGTTTATGTAAGCTTTGTAAATAAAAATAGAAAAGATGAAGAGTTGGAAAAAAAAAAAAAGAAAGAAAGAAGCTACAGAAAGAAAAAAAAACGCAAGAAAATTAAAGGAAGATTAAAACAAAAAGGTAAAAAGACACAAAATAAAAACAAAAGTATAAATAGAAAGAAAAGAAAAAAGAAGAATTGATGTAGTAATTCAAATTGGGGGGGGGGAAGGGGTTAATTATCAAAGGCCCTAATTATAGTGTAAGAACTTTGGAAAGGTTATACATTAATTAATAATTTTGAAATGGGGGAAAGTAAAACAGAATAAAAGTTTTATTTCTAAAAATAAAGAAATGTCTTCCTTCAAATCGGATAAGAAAAAAGACAGCTGCTTAGTTCAAAGTGAAACTTCCACATTGTTTTGTTTCTCTGATCGTAGGATATGGTGTGACTGAAGACAAAGACCTTGTCAGGTGAATGAGGTCAATGTTTTAGTCTCTATGCTATCACGTCTGTTCTCAAGGTAGTCTGGGTTAGTTCTCTTATATGTAATAAAAAGAAGATGACAAGAAAATCATTGTAAAAAAAATATTTAAAACAACAAAGCTTATATTAAGTGTACCTGTATCAATTAGTTTGGATCAGTCATGTAATTAAATTAGCAATAGATCTAGACTAGCAATAATAAATCTGTGCGATAACAAATATTTTTACCAACAGTTCTTTGTTTAGTGCAATTTCATGCTTTTAACTTTCTCATGTGCTATGATCCTATCACTTGTTTTGGACCAGTTGGGAAGGGGGGATATCTGGATGAATGTTACTTGATCGCTATCTTAAATGTATACAAAGAATTCGAACTCAGGGCTCAAGCATTCTCAAAAGACAAATTGAATTTATACCACCTAATCAGTGAAGTATGATGTCTTTCCTTTGTTCGAGATACCAAACAAAATAATTAATTACCAATAAAAATAAAAGTTTAGTTCCCCTTTCAGACCTTCTGGTCTATTGGGCAGATGATGTAAAGATCATCTGTTTTTGTGGCCTACAGTTAACGAGAGTGTCATGTGGCCAGCACAACGACCAACCGCCTTTACTTTTACCCAACTAATGTCAGGTACCCATTAGAGCTGAGTGGACTCAGAGGTACCCAAGGATCCCGAAATTAAAATTACCAATAGTTAACCAATAATTGTTGTTTTTTTATTATTAATTCTTGTTTTGCCAGGTAAAAAAGAAATTTAAAAAGTAAGTAATTCCCCTTTTAGACCTCGTGGTCTATAGGGCAGATGATTCTGTGGCCTAAGATTAACGAGGGTGTCATGTGGCCGACACAACGACCAACCTAACCACCTTTACTTTTCCCCAGAGCTGGCTGAATTCAGAGGACCCCGAAGATCCCGAAATTAAAAACCAGTCTTCACCAGGATTCGAACCCCGGACCCCGGTTTGAAGCCAAGCACTTTACCACTCAGCCATCGTGCTGTCGCGTAGTATAGACAAGTGTCTTTTTCTTTCTCCTAACTCTGTTTTTTTTTTTATTTCCTCTAGTCGTAGTCGTAGTACTTGTACGGGGCGAGAGTGTCTTGTATGTTTTGTTTTGAATTGTTTAGCTACGTCACAAAGTCCGGTGACAACTATTGGTCATTATTTTGTCAAGAGGCAGTTCACCCTCTTTGGTTGAAACGGACGGTGTGTTGGCCCGTAAAACGTTCTTTGTCTGTACTAGTTTCTCGGACTAATTATTCAGTAGGAATTTTGGGACCCCTGTTTAGGGTGAGTTATTCGTTTGGGATATCTATTATTGTATGTTGAATGATTGTTGTCACTATTTCTATTTTTAGTGTAGAAGTTGAGAGTATAGTGTTTATTTCGTTTATAGGGTGCCAGTGTTGGAGTTGTGGGCGTCGCTTGTCGTCTCAGAAATATATATTACAGTTTTTTCAGTGCCATTGTCAAATTGGCGATCATCTGAGGTCTAACTTTACTACTACCGAGGTTGGCAGTTTTGTGACGCCAGTCGGTTAGAGTCTGGTGGACTATGTAACCAGGGTGACAAGTTGATAGCCGTAGCAAAGGTGCTTAAATTAATTATTGAATAATATCTTTATATATACCTATTATATATATATATATCTAATATATATATTGTCTATTTATCACACTCATTGTACATACACATATATCAGTTTCATACAATTAAATTCATTTATTTTTGTTGTTATTTAAACTATTCACCTAGTTGGTTTTTTGTATGTACAACTGTGTGAGAGTGATGTTCTTGTCAGGTTGAACCCCGGGACCTTACTAGTATACGGCTAGTTAACAAATAAATCCTAAACCTGACACGTGCCTCCAAGTAAAAACAATAATAGTGCAAAATTTCAGCTTGATCCCAGATTGGGTGTGGGAGAAATAACTTTTTACCAGACAAAAAGACAATCAGAGGGAGTTGATATAAGCTTTTCAAAAAATTTAATAGATTTGTAAATAATAAATAATTTGTCAATAATAACAAAATTTTGTTCGAGTCCGAAGATTAATGAGGAGTGCAGCATTTCACTGGCTACGCAGTCCTAGATGCGACCTACATATTTTGCCACATTGGAGCTCAACTGTACACAAAAGTGTAGCCTACAAAAAGAATTAAGAAGTCTTAACAAATTAAAAAAAAAAAACTTTGAAATTTTGAATTAAGCCATATTCTAATTTAATTTTATTCCTAATTTAATACGACACAATCAATAAATGTTACTCCTCTGTCACCTATAGTGGATAGGAAGAGATTTGTAAAACATTTTCATACAGGATAGCTAGTCCACAAATTCTATGCCATTATTCGACTAGTTACGCTACTTGCTCTTAATTTACATAAGGCTCTGAATGAGCGATATTGCTTCAAACTGCTGAGATGGTGTACTTTTTAACTCTTTGTGGGGATCTTAATTGCATCTTTTAATTACGGCCCACTAAACTTTATTCTACTTGGTCGTTGTGTTAGTGAAGACATGTCCAACTGCCGAAGAAAGACGTTAATTCCTCTTGCACTCTGAAATATAAAATACATTTTTGTCATGAACAAGGCAGATGGTGTACAGGTCATGGACGGTTAACGAGGGTATCGTGTGGCCATCACAACGACTAACCATCTATACTTTTACCAACTACTGTCAGGTATTCACTAGAGTTAGAAGTTAAAAATCCCAATCTTTGCTGAGATTTTAAACCCCAGACATATCGCTTCGGAATCCAAATGCTTTACCACTCAGCTACCACGGAAATGTGTGAAAAGGTGCGTCATTAATTATGCGACTTAAAAGCTTTAAAAAAGAACAAAAAAAAAATCCTGCCCTCCTTCTGAATACGAGACATGGGTGAAAGAACCAACACGACAGAAGCGATCTAATTGATCCTAAGTCTAATGAAACAGTTCTAGGAAAAGAAAATAATTAATTAAACTGGCACACTGATGGAAATCACTAAAAATGTTGACCAGAACTATTTCTATTATCTGATACATTGAGATAGAGACAGCACGTTCTTGTCCAAGATAACAAAAGGTCACTTGATCTTAAAAGGCCAACGCTCAAAGAGTTATTTGGTACACATATGTACACATTTCAAATATTCTTGTTTGCAGTTATGCAGAGTAGAATATCCACACCATTTTACACACACCATCATAAAATTACATTTTTACTGCTTGCTCTACTACTTGCTTTGTTTTTTAACCCAATGTAAACTTCTCAATTAAACAAATATCATCTGGTCATCACTAAATTGCACCCACGTCCACATTTCAACTTACTTATGCAATGATGCTATCAAGCTTTGGATTTAGAAACTCAGTTTATTTCATAATCTAAAGTATGTAGTGTAATAACGTAAGGGGGGCAACTCAAAGATACAGATGTTTATTTACATGTGGACATCACAAATACACAGAACAACGTCTTTCTTGAGTAAAGCCTGTTAATAAGCTCTAGACTCAAGCGGAACTGCGTTATCTTCTCCCTAATGTAGACATCCTTTCTAGTCTAGTCTCTAACATTCACAGTGCGACATTCTGCACTAGCTTAGATGGCGGTGTGCAAGGCAAGGTTATAACTGTTACCATAGACCTAAATATATTATATCTAGACTGGACTGTCACTGGACATGGAGATCTTTTAACAAAACCAAAAATACCTTGACATTTATTTTTTTAAGTTAAAAAAAAAGGCGTTATTTTGTAAAGTAGTTATAAAAGGTAAATTCTTTTTTTCAACCTTAACCTAAGTTACATATAATTTAATTTTTAGATCTAGATCTAAAAAATACGATTAAAATTACATAGGCAGGCCACTCTCGTCACATAATTATTATTTTGTATTTTTTAGATACATAATCTAGAAAGATCTAGGTAATCAATCTATTTAAATGTACATAAGATGATTAAAATCAAAAGACAAGAATTATTTTGATCTAGGATTTTCGATCTAGGATTTTTGAAACATTATCTCAATGGAAACTAACAGGAAATGGCTTTGTTTCATATATTTGCGTGAATATATAGTTCTTTGATTAATTGCCCATTCTAAAAAATATAAAAGACATTCTAAGAAATGAGTTTGCATTATTTCTAAACTTTGAAAACTAAAGATCATTACTTTTCTAAGACAGAAAAGATTGATTTTCCTAGATTTGGGGCGACTTCCATTACAGCTTGAAAAAGAGTTACGTACATAAAAATTTATATATATATAGGTCTTTGAATCGATCAATCGCGAATAAGAATTTGTTTTCGATTTCTAGTCTAGATATAATATTATGTCTATGAGTGTTACATTTTGATATAGGACAATCATATGAATCTGTGTATATTTCTATATTTGTAATTCTTTATTTCTATTTACTTTGGCTTTCAATACGTCTATATTTCCTTTACATATGCAGTAAAGAGAGCAAGTCTACTATTTGAGGGAGCTACTGGCGAGCGGATCGCCATTTGACCTTCGCCTCGGATTTGGCCAGCAAGTGTCAGCATATAAAACGGCAAAGAATGTGGAGAAACAGTTCCTCCGGGACATTAGGAAATGTCGAGGGCCCTGGTTCCTCTCCAGCATCTCTCGACTCTGTACGTTGCTAAATAAAATATTCGTTGACTCTCTTTGTATAGATCTTATTAGAGTATTGTTACGTATTTCTGATCTTCTGGCTAAATGTATTAGTAGGCACACAAATAAAAACACTGCAAAGAACTTGACGACTCGACTTTCAGTTTCATATAACTTTAATGACTATTAACTCTAACAATTCGTCCCTGTAACATGTAGCGTAGAAGACTGTACAATATCTGTCAGTTTACAGTTAGCTATACTTCGTTGCAATTCATCTCTTCACTTCGTTGCAATTCATCTCTTCTCAACTTGCATCGAGCCGTATTCCACAGAACAGACCAACGACACACTTCCCAGTGTCGCTCCAGGTCTCCCAAAGCTGAACCAAGTCGTACTCAAGTCTACCGAATCAGAACCGCACAAGTCGTACATCGACTGTATCGACTGTAACGGATCAAGTCCACTGTAGTTCGCTGTATAGACTTTAACGACAGTAGTCCACTCCAGTTAACTCTACCCTAGTTAACTTGCATCGAGTTGTACACATTTATCTTCCACTGTCTCGCACAGTAGACAACAGTAACGAAGACTGTACCGACGATTCTACCTACGACTCTCACTCACGACTGACTTTCACATTAACTCTCTGGCTTATATAGAGTCCCTAATCGCTCCTCCAAAGTTGCACAAACACTGCTAGTAACGTCTGGAACAACACGTGAGGAAACGTCACATCCTGTCTTTGTTTATGCATGTAGACTCCAGAAAACACTGACTGCTGTATCATCTCGCTGGGGTCACTCGTTGACCTCTACTAGTCACTGTTCATTTGTAACAGTATATTTTTATAATCAGTCTCCAATTCTCTAGTTTGCATAAATAAATGTAAGAAAATATTTAAAAAACAAAAAAACAAAAAAAAATTATATTGGATGTGGTTGTAGCAATAGTTTTGAATCAATCCATGTACTTTATTTGTAATAGCTCTAGACCAACATAATACATTTGTGAAATTTAATTTTTTTATTTATTGTTTTTTTCTAGCGCAACTTCAAGCAATGCGCTATGATTGAACACTTTGATGAACAATTGAGGGGAGATGAAGGAGGGAGAATATGGGAGAATGTTTCTGTGATAGCTTTTCAAAACCAATTTTTGAAAAATTGCTCCTCTTCAATTAGAACTCAAGGGCTAAAGCCTCCTTGGTGGTAGGCCGACTCACTTGCCATTGTGATAGAAAGAGCTTATAAAAATAGGTTTTATAGTTAGGTTTCTATTGTTTATTTCAAGCTTTTAGGCAAATACCTATTTCTTCTCACAAGGTTATCTCCACTCAGCTAGATTATATTAACAAAAGTAATTAATTACGACTAATTGATTTTTGTAAATGGTCGATTTATTTTTCAATTGAATTGTGTTGTTAGGCACAATGAATAGGTGTGCAAAGTTTCAACTTGATCCGAGAGTCCAAAGTAGGAGAAATAACATGTACAAAACTTCTACCAGTGACTTACTTAGACTTACTTAGACTTAGGTCCTCACGCGCCGTTTGTCTCCACCAAGATCTGTAACTGGCAATGTCTGAAGCCTCCTCCCACCTTGTGTCCACTGTTCTGAGGTCCTCCATGAAGGTGTGTCGCCAAGTAATACGAGGACATCCCTGTTTGCGCTTTCCTCGTTTTGGCTTCCATGTTATTGCAACTCTTGGTGTGCGTAATTCATTCTGACGTAGAACATGTCCCGCAAACCTTATGCGCCGCTCAGTCACAACCTCACAAAGTGTTCAACTCCCAGTTCGGCATAGTATTTCCTTGTTTGAGACCCGATCTGTGTAACTGACTTCCAAAATTCGTCTCAGCCATCTCTGTTGAGCCACATTTAGTCTTTTCTCAATTTTGACAGATGACTTCCATGTCTCACATGCATATGTAGCAGTTGGAATGACGATTGTGTTGAGAAGGTGTATTTTTGTCTTTAGTCCAATGGCTTGGTTGCAGCCTTTGGAAAATGCTCCCTGCCTTTCCTATTTGGCATCGTGGTAAGCATCTCCATCATTTGTTATGATGCTGCCAAGGTACGTGAACTTGTCCAGCTCTTCAAGCTTTGACTCGCCAAGTCCGACGGGGACACCCTTTGCCTTATATCCCACTCGCATACTTTTAGTCTTATTTAAGTTTATGCGGAGGCCAATTTTGGGTGCCTCTCTGTCTAGGCTCTCCGTCATTTCTTGAATGCATTTATTTGTAGCCCCGAGTAGTGCGACATCATCAGCAAAGTCCAAGTTCGTCAATCGGAGTTGTTCACGCCATGGAATACCAAAGGCAGTCTGGTTCATTGCTCTCCTCATTATGTAGTCGATGGCTAGGAGGAAAAGGAAGGGAGATAAGATGCACCCCTGTCTCACACCTGTCTCGATTGTAAAAAACTATGTTGTTCCCTCTTCTCTTTTAATGCAGCAACTAGACTGACTGTAAAGGTGTCGTAGGATCTGGACGAATTTTTCTGGGATGCCGTATTCTCTAACTATTTTCCATAGTGATTCTCGGTGGACACTATCAAACGCTTTTTTGAAGTCCACGAAACTGATCGTTAGCCGTTGTTGGTACTCAAGACTTTGTTCTATGATATTTCGTAGAACGAAAATCTGTTTTGTACATGATCTGCCTTTTCGGAAACCTGCTTCTTCTCCTCGGAGCCTTTCATCTACAGACTGTTGAAGCCGTCTCAACAAGACAATGCTGAAAACTTTGCCCGGGACAGAGAGGAGAGTAATGCCCTTACAGTTGTTGCAGTCTGCCAAGTTGCCCTTTTTTGGAAGCTTTACAATTACTCCCTATTGCCAGTCCTCGGGGACTTTTGAAGTTCGCCAACAGAGATTTAAGAGATCAGTCATTCTGTTAATAATGCACTGTCCCCCATATTTTAGCATTTCTGCTGATGTCATCTCTAGCTCTGGTGCTTTGTTATTCTTTAGCACTGCAATGGCCATGGTAACCTCCTCAGCAGTTATTGGGTCTGTCTTGACCTTGAAGTCATTGTCTGGAGAGGGGTCCTTGAATATGTAAGTTAGGTCTGGCGACAGTTGGTTAAGGGTCTCTTTAAAGTGCTCTACCCTTCTTGCATCCTGTTCTTCTTTCGTGAGTACCAGTGAGTAAAAATAAACAGATTAAACTCATCCTACGCTTGTCATCCGTTTATCATTTGTGCCGAACCCACCATACATATTGTGATCATATACACACAAATACGTGTACATAATTTGTATAATTCAAAGATCTTGGATAAATAGAGTAGCCGATCAGGAGATTAAGTGACCATGGGAGTTTAATGACCTGAGATAAAATACAAGGGGGAATAAATGACCAGGAGATGGATTAAATGACCGGACGCCATCTGCAAACATGTTATCAAAAGTTAACTGCGTGCACAGCTTTATATCTGCAAATTTATTATCAAATGAATTAACAGTAATAGAGTGTACGTCTGTAGATGACGGTATGAGTATACTGGTCAAATCTTCATTAGCCAGAGCTTAAGTTTATGTACATCTATAAACAGGTGGTCCAATAACATTTGTTATGCAATACTGAGATCCTTGCACGAACAGGTATTCCCAGCATCTTTACAGCCCTCAGACAACGCCGCATGCGCTGGCGGAGGACAAACGCATCCCGAAAGTCATCCTCTATGGTCACGGGACCTCAAATCAGTAAACATCAATACTGACCATTGGGAAGACATAGCTCTAGACCGCACCAGATGGAGAGAGACAGTGATCAATAAAGCTATGGATAGCGAAAGACTATGGGCCTCAGCCCTGGAAGAAAAACGGACAATGCGAAAAATGGCCAGCTCCTCTACCACCGTAACAAAAGCCACCTTAACCTGTGATATTTGTGGACGGGAGTGTCTCTCCAAAATAGGGCTCCACAGCCACATGAGGAAGTGTGCTCTGAGATGAACCATAGTCGTTCTACGACTGATGGAGGCCAATGAATGAATAAACAGTGTACCAACTAACAGAACACAAATATATATATTTACTAGCAAAATACCCGCGCTTTGCAGCGGGAGGATTATTGCATTAACATTTCAAATTTGCTTTAATTAATAGGCCTACATGTAACAACAAAACATTCTCATTTGTGCCAGGAGTGTTACCGCAGGAAATGTAGCGCATGTATTTTTGGAATAACCGGAACAACGCAGTTTTTGTGTGGCTTTTTGCAATGTTAGTCCGATAAGTAAAAATAATGTGTCATGTTTCTTGTCCACACATAATAAGATGGAACTTCGTGATAATAAAGCTCCTTTGCAAAGTCATCATGGTTGCAAAGATCAAAGAAGGCTAACAGAGTCGTCTGTGGTGGATTGTGTACTTTTTCTTCAACATTGCCCTCTGTGAAATAAATTCTCTGTCCGTTCTCGAGATGCACTGCAAGATGAACGACCGGAGGGTAGCGTTCGTGAATGGGAAAGCAGAAAATGCGCCACGCTGCTTCAGAGCTGCTGATGTAACGACCAGCTTCGTACCGAGAGATCGGAAGTTCAACATGGCGGACGTTGTCGACCGTTACGACCGTTAAATAAGTACGTACATCGCTTTCGGTTAGCGCAGGGAAGCCGCGTACCAAGTTTCGTGAAGATGGCTCCATAAATACGAACGTTCAACATGGCGGACGTTGTCGACCGTTACGCGTACGATTGGGAAACGAAACCTGCTGCACTTTTGTAAGTAAGCTGTAGGGAATACGCCTGCCAAATTTCACCCTTGTATCTACACGGGAAGTTGCAGAATTAGTGATGAGTCAGTGAGTCAGTGAGTCAGGACTTTGCCTTTTATTAGTATAGATCTAGAAACACCAGCTTGACTGGCAATAATAACACAATACAGTATATTTATCCACACAACGGAGTTAGATTTCAAAGTGAATTATTTTCAATTTTTACGACATTACTAATGATGTTTTCCTGACGTTTACTAACAAGCTCATTAGCACTGAAGTGATGCTCTCAATAGAAGAATTAGGGGGAAAAAAAGAAACAATAAAAGTAAAGTCTTTAAAGTGCCGTGCAAAGGGGAAAGCAGATGAGTCACAAAAAAAGACCCAGAAATGAGAATATAAAAAAACAAAGAACTAAAATACTTGAAATGGGTGAAAGTTAATTGTGTATTGTTTCTACTGGACCATCTGCTGGCCTTTCTAAACATCTAGTTAGTGAGAAAACACTTGAATCCCTTTCTAAACATCTAGTTAGTGAGAAAACACTTGAATCCCTTTTGTTTTTGATTTTCGTGGTTTAAATACCCAGACAAAAACTTGTTCTGGTATTTAAAGTTCACGTTGATAGAGATAGTCTGTATGTTTCTTTACTAGCAGTACACACACACACACACCAGACTACGCCCGTTGAATAGTTCCCAGGCTTTATAATGCTTATTATGATTGGAACACCCTCTTTTTTTTTTTTAATTTTAATAAACGAGCCTCACATATATTCTAACAGACTTTTTTAGCCCGTGAATTAGTGTATCTCTTACAATGAAATTTTACGTCCCGCTTTCTCTCTCTCTCTCTCTTTCTCTCTCTCTCTTTCTTTCTCTCTCTCTCTCTCTCTTTCTCTCTCTCTTTCTCTCTCTCTCTCTCTCTTTCTCTCTCTCTTTCTCTCTCTTTTTCTCTCTCTTTCTCTCTCCTCTCTCTCTCTTTCTCTCTTTCTCTTAATCCTGCTCTCTTTCTCTCTCCTATCCCTCTCTCTCTCTTTCTTTCTCTCTCTCATCTCTCTCTCTTTCTCCCTCTCTCTCTCTTTCTCTCTCTCTCTTTCTCTCTCTCTCTCTCTCATTCGCTGTCTGAATCCTCCATTTTTTTAACCCGCGCATCGTAATATCTCCCACATAAAATTTTGACTTAATTTGGAAAGACCCGCTTCATAATGCCCCCCCCCCCCAATACACACACGGTCTTATATTTCGGACCCGTTAGTTTTAATATCACTTTGACTTATCATCCTACCGACCCCACACCCGCCTAAAACAAAGAGTTAGTCTTTCGTACACCTTCCCGTTCCTGTTTCTACATTTCTCTTGGTATTTTGTTCTCTAAAAAAAAAATAGATGTTTCAATTCGGTTTTATTAATTGTAACAATTTTTTTGACCACTTTTAAATGTAACGAAATGACAATAGATCTACATTTATCTTTTCAATGCAATTAGGACTAGTTTTTTTTGGCAGTGTTCCAAAGTAGCATTTGACCTGGCTACGCAGCCCCCAACTGTTACACTCACATACACCAAATTGTACTTCCGGTGGTCCATTTAGATTCTTTTTTCGACCTCTACGTCTGTTCTCGTGAGTTGATTTTCTTTTGGTCTCAAATGTGAACTTCGCGACCTTTATAAGTGACCTCCAGCTGTCTCGTTCCGAAGCCGCGCCTGCAACCAGGTACTCTCCACGATGTCAGTTGCTGCCTAAGCGGGTCTTAAAGCGTTGACGTGGGCCATGAAACACACCAAACACCAACAAATCACATGACTGTATTTCGATTGGAGGGAGAGAAACGGAAGACAACATTGAAGTATTTTGGGCTTTACGCTGGAGAGAAACACTTCATTTGACAGGAAGCAGAAGAAAAAGATGAAACATAGCAGATCTCCTGTGGTGTAACAGCATTCGGCCAGGAGTTGGACTGGTTGTCAGAGGCTTGTTGAGAAGCATGGCTCAGAAATTGAGTCCGGCGGAACTGTTTTCACTAATAGAACAAAGGGCAAAGGCGAGTAGCTGGCGCCTAAACCAGTAAGATGGGCTCTTAACCCACCTAGTAGAATGAAATCTCTGAATTTAAACCTCTACTGCCTTGCAGCTATGCCCAATCAATGGAAAGGCTTCGGGTCGTCAAATCAGAAGCCGGCGACCCTTACGCAGCTTGAAGCGCACAGTTAATACCTTGGCAGAACCTTGTTTCCAAACTGTATTGGCAGTTGCCGTTCTTGTGGATACATCATCTGCATGGAGAGAGAAGAATCGCTGTGTGGGCAACATCGTTACGACCACAGCTAATGCTTAGACTCCTTAGGCATTCATCTCATTTCCATGAGATGATCCATAATAGCTTCACGACTGAAGGGGGCCATATAACAACATTCGATACGTGAATTCTGTATTTCCTTTTTTTTTTTTTTAACAGGTCGACATTTCTTCAGACCCCGGAACTATGTGTATTAAATAAGCTGTGTTGACCTACGCTGGAAATAATTAAAAATACAACTGAACCAGTGCAGAGACACTTTATTTCCTCTATTAATTTATTAAGATTGTACTTATTCAACAACTATACTTTCAGGTGGAAGGAAACGCACTAAATTAATCAGCATAGAGATATTCAGTGGGCTACCATAGTTATGCTCTAGCGAGTGTTCATGCAGGTGGTGAAGCTGCCTCATCGTGGCACCTGGGTGGAAACGGCTACTTGAGGGGGTAGCTAGGCGAAACGAATGGCAAAACATAACCCCCCTTGGGGATGCCCACGGGTAGACTAGAGTCAACCCCTTGCACGGCCGGGGTTGTAAAAAAGTCCCCACAAAACTGTCACACATCCATGCGCCGTTCCTCAAAGGACCGTTACATACATGGCGAGTCCCCCACGGTTAGCTTGGTATAGTGAAGGAAAATGACGGAGGCTCCCGGTGTCCTGGGCCTTCGGCAACGAGTCGGGGGTAAAAGGCATTGGAAACAGCAATGCTTTACATAGACATTGACTCGGGTCTCTCTCAAACAGAACTGCGTGTTCACACAGGTTTTTTTTTTTTTTACTGTTCAGGCTGGACGACCTAACAGTTTTTTTTTTCAAACTTTGAGCTCGAAGAGCCGTCGGCTCAGCTCAGACGACAATCAAACGGTGGTGAAGATGTGAGAAAGGCTTACCATCCATTCCGCAACTCATTGCATCGTTCCCCAGCAAATGCACATTATAGGAATTTGGAGGGCCCCCCAATGGGCTCGGCCTCCGGAGTCGCATTGGTCGGGGGAACCCATTGCGTTGGCTTAAGGTACTGTGACCCATGACAAAAACCGATGTGATTAAATGATCATCTAGTTGTTGGGGGCCAATGAAGAGGCAATTCCTCATCCTGACTACGGGATAAAATACTTTCCCGGGTCATATGGAATGCGTTTCATCTATACGGTATCTTCTGGTTAGACGATCAAACGTAATACAATTCAGAAGAGAGATTTTAAAGAATCATTTGTCCTTGTTTTGTGGTTATTGTTTTTTTTACTTGAAAACAAAACTGAACAATTCTATTAGTAATGAGCTTTCTGACTTATATTATATTTTATTTTCTTGTCAAAAATTGAAATCAGATTTTCTATAGCTTTTCTAATAACGACTTTTCTTGTAGTAAAATTATTATCATAGACACTTTGGAGATTTAAATGCATGTATATTTATCATTGAAAGGCACTTTAATGGATTCACCACTGTATATAAGAAGTCAATTCTTGAAAATGTACTGTGTGCATTCTAAAGCTTTATAACAACAAAAAAAGGCTTATTGTTAATTCTTGTAGCTTTTTATACCAGAAAGTAGACAGATAATAAAATTATATTTTTATTATAAAATTATTTTTTTTTAAATTTATATGAATAAATGTCATTTTAAAAATTAACAAACATAATCTTTCTTTCTAATTATAGTCTCATATGTCTAGATTGTTTCATAAGAGGTGTATTTTTTATGAAAAAAAAAACTTGCTCACACTATTAATCTTAAATAACTTTAAAGTTCACTTTCATAAGATAAATGTAGTCATTGCACCAGAACTTGGCAAGATTTAATAAATCATTATTTCGCATTTTATTATCTTTTTTTTTTTTTTTATTTATTTTTTTTTGTAATCTAAACAGGACGGACGGACGGACGGACAAACCACACAAAAACTAACGGTACCTCTTTCTTTTTGCGGGGCAACTGACAAACCAAAGAAGCACTAGAATTTTATTTATAAATTCAAACTATATATAAATATACCATCGGAGGAATCATGTACCGAAAGTATTCTATTCAATTTTAAATGTAAATAAAGGCTACTACTAATTAACATACATTTGATATACCTAAACAGCTTTACTCTAAAAAGTTCATATGCTATATTCAATTAACAAGAGAATAAAATGCCCATTCACTTAGCAAAGATAATACGAAAGGGGGGCTATTTGAATGGTTATTGTGGACTGTCATTGACTGAATAGCTTCCCTTAGAAAGACATAAACATGATGTATTTGGTATGTGAGTTTAATTGTGAGAGCAATAAAAAGTAGATGGATGTCACCTGGGAAGGTTGTCTCAGTTAAAAAAAAAATCACTTTGGTCACAATAACATCTCTTATAGCCAAACAATGGCAAATTACAAGAATTGAGAAAATCCATTATATTGAATTGCAAATTTGCACATTAAACTAATAAGTGAATATTTATATTAAGAACAGGGATTCTCAACCTGTGGGTCGCGACCCCTTGGGGATCGAATGACCATTTGCTAGGAATCGCCTAAGACCATCGGAAAATTGTGTTACGTCTATTTTTCATCAGAATTTTTAAAACTTTTTTTTTTACATATTATCAAACGATCGTCAAGAGACCAATAAATCAACTAAAAAAGGGGAGAGAGTTGGAAGTGTAAAATCATTATTTAAGATAAACATGTAAAGTAAACTTAAGGCAGGAGATCACGTTCTTCATGATCTTACAAAGACAGCTCTGAGAGCTCCTGATCTGGTGAAACAAAAACAAGCACAACCTTCGCACTAACGTTGGTGTGTTTGCAAAGACTGTCGCAACAATAATTTTGTTTCAATGTAGTTTACTATATCAATGGCTGTACGTTTACCAACTTCAGTTGACACATTTTACACTAAATTAAGTTTTTGCTGTGTTCAGTTTCTAACAATAAAAATGCATCATGGATATAGAAATATTGATAACGATTTATAACAAAGCAAAATCCCATTTAGCTAGGCCTACAAACGAAAAATAAATATGGCTGGGGTCGCCGCATAGTGGAAAATTGTATTAGGGGTTGCGGACCTCAAAAGGTTGAGAACCGCTGTATTAAGAATAACATAATTGAACATAATGATGTGGTGGTATAATTAATTAACATAAATTTATGAAAAAGTTGAAAATTTACCAATGGATCTATTTGTTACTTGCTGGCTGTTAGGAACATAAGTGGATATTACTATTTAAGAAAATGTATACTGTTATGACTTTGCCACGCGCACCGCCATCCAAGATAGTGCAGAAAGAAGGTGCGCACTATCTGTGACTAGACAAGTCGGATGTTGACATTAGAGGGAAAGAAGGATTTCCGCCCAAGTAGAGAGCCAATATGGAGATGCTGTACTCAAGGCAGATGCCCCTTTGTGTTTGTCATGTCTCCGTGTAAATAAACGTCTATGTCTCGTTGAGTTACCTCCCTTCAGTTATTACAATACTATTTAAGAATTGAGTAACGTAAACATGAATAACTTTATTGTTCTACACTATTGATTGCTACACTATTTTAAAACTATTTTAACTTTCGCTGATAAGATTGGATTAGAGAGGGGTGGGAGAAAGTTGTCGAAAAATGCAACGGAGAAATTTAATTGGCTACCCTGAAAAAAAAAACAAGCTATAGATGTTGCCGACAAACAAAGTAAAAAAAAAAAGTCATACTGAAAAATTAAAGATAAATAAAATACAATTAGCTAAGGTAGCAGGGGAAAAAAACTAACATAATTTTTTTTAAAACCAAGATACAATACGTTTAAAAATTTTTATGAAAATGATTAGACTTATGAACATTTTTATACCCAATTTGAACATATTTCAATGGACCTCATTCACCAAAACGAACTGTCACGTGATAATATTGATAAAACAACTGAAAATTGTCACGTGATAACTATTGTTGATTAAAATTAGATCGTAATTTGTATAGAAGAGAATCACACGGCTAAATGTTGTTTGTTTACGATTGGTGAATGAGGTCCATTAAAAAACATTTACTTGTTATCTTGTTGTTTTTACAAAACGTATAGGCTATCAACTCACTCTGTCCGTATGTCTGTCTGTCTCACTGAAAAAAATGTTACACAGGATTTTACTCCCATTTCCAATTTATGTATCAAGTGAAAACTTTGCACAATCATTCATTAAGCCTTACATGAGATGAATCAGTAAAAAAAAAAAAAAACTGTTAATAATTTTGTGATTAATTGTTTTGTTTGATTTTGAAATAAGGGGAATAAATGAGAGAGTTAATCCCCTTATTACGTTTTGACACGTTTTTTCTCCCACTTCCTATTCTCGGATCAAATTGAAATTTTACATAATTATTCATTAAAAAAAAGTTCCCCTTTTAGACCTTGTGGTCTAAAGGGCAGATGATGTAAAAGGCATCTGTTTCTATAGCCTACGGTTAATGAGGGTGTCATGTGGTTCAGCCACCGAGCCTCTATAATTAGTCATAGTCAGTAACCATACGCGAATCATTTCAAAAATTAACCAATTACTTAATCATTTAGTACGGTACTAATTAATTAACTTTGCTTTATAAAGCAGAAAGAGAGATAACCCCGTAATTTTCAGATAAATAGCATACTTAGCGGTTCCTTCCCTTAGACAAGCTTTTTTTTTTTAAACCTCTAAATCTGCTGCTCCTGCCAAGAAGACGTCTTCAAATGTTTGACCCAATATTTCGGGTTATAGCAAAAATATGCCTTTTTTTTTTTAAACAAAAACCATTTTAAATTGACGATTTCATTTTATTTCATATGATGAAACAAATATTCGCAGTACATATAATATAGAACATTTGGTCATTTGTTGCCTGTCGTACTTCTAGGCTGATAGTGAGCAAGGGATGTCCTTCTGTTCACAGACGACCGAGTGAAGGAGATCATAGTCTGCGCTGGTGCAGTGCACAATTTCGAGTAGGAGTCTGAGGGCTTCTAGAGTGGCGCATGCGGTGGCGGGGTCATTTTCGGCGTTGGCTTGCAGTCTAGCAGAATTCTTACAGCTCGAGGAGGACAACTGTGTCTCAATAATACACAAGACTTTCTCCTTGAGTGGATCCTGAGCCTGGCAGCAAATGGTGAGGACGCCAATCACAGCTAATGAAATGAGAAACTTCATTTTTATGTTTAGTTCGATGTGTCTTCCCTAGAATTAGAAATAAAAACAAGTTACCTTTGATACATTTATTTAAGCATAAATACTTATGCATATGTAGCTATGTATTTTTTTTTTACCGAACTAATATCAAGTCACTGCGTCAGTCTGTCTGGCAAAAAATATTATACAGTTTATTTCTCTCCTTTCCTTTTCTTGGATCAAATTTAAACTTGACACAACTAACAAAGTTAACCAACTAGTTCATCAATTAGTCTGTCTGTGTGTCTCTCTGTCTGTGTGTCTCTCTGTCTGTATTTTTGGCCAAAAGTTTGTACACGTTATTTCTCCGACATCCAATCTTGGAAAAAGCTCAAATTTTGCATACTTATTCCTTTGAACTGACAACACAAGAATCACTTTAAAAAAAAAACAACAACAAAACAATTAGTTAATTAACTATTGGTAATAAATTTCTTTGCTTGGTATCTCAAACAAGGGAATGACATAGTACTTCACTGAAGTGATGATATAAGCTGAATTAGTCCCCTTTATATTTGGCCGCCGTCTCAGGCTTAGTGAACACAAACATATAATAGAAACAATAGATAACAATATAATCTTTTTATTTTTATTAAAGCTTTGTTATTGTTTGTCTAAATCTATTACAATTTAATTACACTATTGATCCAGACTAATTGATACAAATAAACTTAATATATGCCTTGTTGTTTTTAAAACTATTTTTTATATTTTTCTTATTTTACCAATTGTTTGTGTTTAGCCTCTAGCTTTCTCACTGCGCTATGATCCTATCACTTGCCTTGACCAGTTGGGAAAGGGGGAAAGGGGGAAAGGAAGAAGATCTCATTCTGTCTGTCTGTCTGAACATGCTTTTCTTCCGTTTCCCATTCACGTATTTATTGTACATGGAAAGATATGAGTGAATAAATTTTTTTTTACAATCGATTTTTTAATTATTGGTGATTATTTTTTTGTTTCGTATCGAAATGAGGGGGAAAATGCTACTTAATGAGAAAAGGGGATGGTTATATGGATTTAATCCCCTAATTATGTTTAGACACATTTTTTTCCACTTTCTGTTCTCAGATCAAGTTTAAATTTTGTATAGGTATTCATAGTCGATGACAATACACAAATCTATCCATAAATTAACCAATTAGTTGATCAATTGGTACTAAGTATTTAATTTATTTTTTTTTATAGTAGAAAGGAAAATAAACCCTGCATATTTAAGAAAAAATGATAGTAACTAACGGTTCTTTCCCACCGGACAAACTTTGTTTTTAAAAAGGTATCCTTTTTTTTATTGCTTTTTTTTTTAAAATTCTGACCTTTTCTCAAGACTAGACATCGATGAAGGCAATGGAGCCAACACGACAACACAAAGTAATCAATCTCACGTTTTACAAAGACGCTCCGAGAAAAGAAATACTTAACTACTAGCAAGTAACATTATGTTCTTTTAAACTTACTGGATTCTACGCTGTGTTCTCGCTCCCACTGGTCCACAAGCTCATGAGAACACATCATGTAATCGTGAATATATAGACATGCTTTTCCAGAACCTTTAACCTTTTACGTAGTTTTCAAGTTCAAAAAGACAACTTTTCAATTTCAACACTGTCAAATGACCTGGAGATAACAGAAGCAGTCCATACATTGAAACCACATTTTTTGTTTTTTAAATTGAAAGTGCAAATCAAACATTCTTATCGACAAAACTGTGATTTCGAAGTAATTGAACTGTCGAATTAAATGAATTGTATTTGACATTGTTTTTTTTTTTAAATACATTTTTTACTAGCTTCAAAATAAGTACTAAAATGTACTATGTGACATGGGGGCGACGACACTGGTTAAATTTATAGACATACACGAACAAAAATAACCGAACAGTTGTTGTTTTTTGTTCTCCTCTTATCTTGTTTTCTTTAGCCTCAGTCACTAACGGATCCAGAACTTTGGAGTTGGGGGGGGGGGGGGGGGGCGATAAACGTGCGTACAGCATATATATATATAAAATAAAGCAGTGTTTCTCAACCTTCGGCGAAATAAAAAAAGTCATGTTGAGGCCTTGGGGGTCTGGGACAGCGCTGTAAGATTCCCCAGTAGGGTTCGAAGCAAAAAGCGTTTTCTTGCATTTTTCACTGCAGAAACGCATCCTTCTGACATCTACAGCTCATTATTTATCAGTGGGTCGCGGCGAAGCCCCGACGCCAAAAGCGATTTCTTGCATTCTTCACTGAAGAAACGCATTCTCCTGACATTTATAGCTCATTATTTATTAGTGGGGTTCGGGGCAGAGGAGTAGAGAAACACCATTAATATTTTAAATTACAATTACAGTTAAGTTCCCTGTAAAAGCACGAACTAATGTTCTAGAGTAGATAGGCAAGAATATTCTTTCCGGTACCAGCATAGCAAAACAAATGAGCGAACGAATCCGCAGTTAGAGAGTTGAGAAAGAGGAAAGAAGTAATCTACAAATTATTTTTTGTCCTTTTATTCCCCCACCCGTCTTGGCATTTTGGTGGCTCGCGAAGATAAGCCTCTTTTAGTTTAAGTTTCGTCCGGCTGTCACGTTTAGATATTAATAGCTATAAATACCATAGAAAATCCGATGTCGTAATATTTTGAAGCTTGCAAAATATTTGTGAAAAGGCTATGTTTGGTCTTCTGAGAGCAACGCCATTTTTTAAATAAACACAAAATATTTTTTACTAGACGAATATGACCCGCGGGCCCTTAGTTTGTCTTTTGTTGATCTATTAGATTGAATTTAGAACTATGTCAAACATAGAGAACGTTTGTTATATTTTTTTATCGACATGCAACGAAACTAAAAGTAGAGTGTGAGCCAACACATTCATATAAAATGCTGTGAAAACATTCTAAGTCTTCTGATTTTTCCTCCGTTGAGAGGAGAGGTATGAACTGATGTGTGGACGACACCGTTCCGACTATTCATCTTATTACACCCAGACACATACAATCACGACATTCAATTACGTTTTTTTTTTCAAGGCTGCTTACGAGTGCTATTTCGGGGTGGGGGGGGGGGGGGCTGTTGATTGCTGACGTTTAGTACCATGCCCTCAAACTTAAATTTACATTTACTAAGGATTTATACGTTTCTAAAATGTACATTAGAGAGTGGTAGCGACATAATATATTATACATATTTTTATGACAATTAATCTAAAGTAACCCAACTAGAGAAGCAAAACTCAAACCTCAGATATACCAAAACATAGGCTTCGGGAGTCAGACCTGAGGAAAAATAGCAGCACATTGTGCTTACACTCTGGCAGAGCCTGCGACACTGATGATCCCAAACTATATTAGCACTTGTGTAGAGAGGTGAAATCCTTATGACCATTAAATGCCCAGGCATTCGTTCCTTTTCCATGATGTGTTCCTTAGTTGTTGTTGTTTTTTTTTTGTCTTTGAGAGAAATGAGAGAGGACGTGTTTGTATAATGTGTTATAAGGGTCTACGTTGTTTTAATTATCATTTCACGTGTTTCTCTAGACATCTACTTCCAAGATAAATTCATGTATATTTATAAATTAGGGCTATTTTAATTTGTGTTTAAAAAAGAAGTCTTTTCAAGCTTATTTCATGTCTATTTCACTAAGAAACTTAATACGCCTGCATTTGGGGTTTAGTTGTACTAGCTGTTTGGGGCTGCAAGCCAACGACCGAGCATTAACGAAGTCACGATAATGTTTATTTACCAACACTTGTAAGTCAGATTTCAAAGTGATTTTTTTTTTTTTTTACAATTATTTCACGACAATAATAATCGTGTTTATCTCCGATAATGTATCAATAAGTTGCACCGATGCGCTGCTCTCAAAAGAAGAACTGGAAAAAAAAAGAAGAAAAGAAACAATACTAGTAAAGTAGGTCAATTATAAATAGATCTCTCGTCTTTAATGTGTCCTGCAACAAAAAAAGCAGATGAGTCACAAAGTCTCAGGAATGAAAATATAAAATGAAAGACCTGAAACTGAAATGAGATCGAACTCTATATGTTTTGGTTAAACCTAGACCACCTGCTGACCTTTCTAATAGAATAAATATCTAGTTGGTTATAAACACTTTGAATGCTTTGTTTTGTCGGTTACAAATCCACAATATAAACTTATGATATTTCAGGTTTGCATAAATATATATTTTTGTATATTTGAATTATTTCTAACGTAAGAATTTGTTATTTAATAAAATGACCATGAATTGATATTATTGATGAAGTCATATGGTGACCTTCTGGTAAGAGGAGTAAAAGTAATATAGGTCAAAAGAACGATTTCAAAGAATCATTTTGCGTTTTTTACATATTAAGTGCATTTTTAAGCCTTGTAAACAAAAAAGAGGATCAAACGATACATTTTTTTGTAGTTATCATACAAAAAAACAACAACACATAAATTATTAATATACATTTTAAAATAACAAAATTAAATACATATGTGCTGAATATATAAAAATTCACCTCTCTTGGTAATGCACTTTTCAGTGTATGTTTGTTTGTTTTTTTACTATCTATAATGAATAGTTATTTAGAAAATGTAAAAATAACTGCTTGCATTTTTACTTTTAAAAATTAAATGATTGGCTTTCAAAAAAAAGAAAAAAAAATGAGCCGTTGCATCAGAACATTGAAAGTTCTAAAATATCAAGATGTCGGATTTTCAATATCTATTTTAGTTTCTGTGATCTCAACAGGACGGACGGACAGACATCACAAAACTAATAACACGGAGTTTCTATTTCCTTGCAAATAATATAAGGGGAAGTTATTTATATGGTTCTAGGGGTTTATTATTGGTTAAATAGTCTCCATTGATGAGACATAAACAGGATATATAAGATAAAGTGAGTTTATTGTGAAAGCAATAGAAAAGATGTAGGTGGGTGTCAGGTGGGAGGGTTGTCTCAATACAAGATCACGTTGGTCACAGTAATATCTCCTCATACAGCCAAACAGTAGAAGAACAAATTACAAGAATTGGGAAAATCTATAATATAAATTTTTTGGCCCGAGAGATTGTTTCTTATATATCCCCTTATTTTTCAACTTGCCAACGACGATAAAATGTGAAAATTTAACATGCTCTAACTTAACTTAAGCCTAGAATAACTAAGCCACAGTGGTTAAATTTACACACAAAAAAAAGAAAACAACTTGTTGTTTCTACCAAATGTGTCTTTGAAAGCCGAAATTTTAATGACTAAAGTATAAAGCGTAAGTTCCTTCGCATTAAGCACTTATTAACACTTTTTTGGTACGCAACTTTCTTTTGTTCAGTTTTAGTATTTATGTTGTTTTTTTCTTCACCGTCACGGAATGGAAGTGTTCAAGATTATACTTGAAAAACAAGCTTGTTTATATTTCATTGATTTCTATAAAATTATTGATAATTTTGTCAGCAGGAAAGAACGTAAGATTCATTTAAAGTATTTTAATGTGCAAACTTGTCGATTAGCCATTCTTTAGCAATGAATATACATTTTGGGGGTAAAAAGTCTTTTTGCTGTTATTATTTATTGTTTCGAGGTCATTAGGAGAAGCTGCCGCACCGGACAGCAAATACCCTAGCTACGCCACTGAATAAGTTATTCTAAAGAAGGACACTCTCTTGATCTAGACTGGCAGAATTAATAATAAAAATATGTAAAGAGTGGACTAAGTTGCAAAAAAGTGATGTTTCTTCTTTCAAACTGTTCAGCGTGAAGAATATAAACATAAACAATACTTCTAATATTTACAAAATGCAGGTGCATTATTATATGCTAGGAGGGTATGCTTGGTTTCCATCTTTGCTTTACCAGCCTTTCATTTGAAGGAGGAAAACAAATTTGGGCGTCTTAAAATTCGAAGTTGGAAATTAGGGCTTTCTACTGGAGGATGCCAAAATTATGAGATATTATTGTAATACTAGCTATTCCACTAAATATACAAGGGCCATAAAATGGCGTTGTTGGGGAAACGGGGCGTTTCATTAAAATTAGCGTATGCTGGGGCATTATAATGCAGGCACTACACTACAGAACACTACAACTGCTGGGCCTAAGAAATGTTTGTGCATACTCCGTAATAATAGGTGTTTTCCTGCAGTTGGATTGAAGAATGTTAGAGGCAAAAAATAAAGAGGACTAATAGAACGTGAGTGCTGGTAAATCGTGTTAGCTGTGGGGGGAGCGTTTTAAAGCGAGCCGTTTTATTGATTGGCTTACAATTGTAGGTTATGTGGGACACTTGACACCTTTTTTTTTTTATTTATTAATCAAATTACTTCAAACTTTATATGCATAATCCCGATGAATAACCTTAAAAAAAATGTGGTTAAAATTGTTTTTTTTTAATGGTTGTCATGGCAAAAGCCGCCATATTTGATTTTTGTTTATCGTTTTTAAATCGCTAAGGCTCTAAAACTATTGAAGCTAATGCCAAACGAAAATATACAATGTGTACATTAATCATAGCAGAACACTTTCTAGCATTTAGTTTCTAAATATAGTAAAAACTTTAAAAAAAAACTTTTTTTTTTCATTTTTCAAGCATTTTGTTGCAATTTAGACAAAATATTAATTCAGACTTAGAAAATGTATTAAAGAAGTTGTTGTACATGGTATAAGTAATAAGCTGGACAAGTTTGATTGATTTCTATGCAGAATTAGTGAAGGAGTAGTAAAACATGTGAACAAAAATAGTATTTTGAGAAAACAACAAAAAACGAACATTTGAAATCAAACTACTTTTTACTTTTCCTCAATGTTTTTTTTGCAAAAATATTAATGCATTTTTTTTATTAGCATGTAGAGAATAAACAGATGAAGTTTCCATATAATATCTTGAAAAATAATGATGTTATATGAAAAGAAATAAATACATTGAATTTTATTAAAAAACATCAAAAATGGTCCGAAGACCTAAATATAACAAAATTTTATTTAAAAGGCGATATACACATATAGCAATTATTTCAACTGCAGCGTAGCACGTGTATCAGTTCTGCTTATGGGCTTACGGCCGTTTCATTAGAAGATAAAATGGATGGCGATGCGCATGGCAGAGTTATAAACAATACTATATTAAAGGGGGTTTCGGGTCCTTTGTTTGTATGATTTAAAAGATAGAAGAAAATACATAGAATTTATGGGACAGAGAATTGTGTTGGGTGGAGGAGGGCTGTAATTCGGGCCGTTTAATTGATGGGTTTAAGAATTTCTAGGCAAAATATAAAACCAACTATTTTAACCGAGTATCACGGGTATCAGCTAATGACTAGTCTATTATATTACTTAATTATATTGTTACCCAAGTTCTCAAAGTGGTCAATATAGACCCCAAGGGGTATACCTAGATTCCAAGGGGTCTACAGTGTGAAAAAATTAATTAGGGGTCTGTAAGATGTAAATGGGGGTTTACGACTTTAATTTTGGTTTCCTATTAATAGTATTATCTCATACACATACATATAGGCTTATGATTTGTATTTTAGGTAAGCCTTTAAATTATAATCCTGTTATTCAAATGGTAAAGTGCTGTGACATGCCGATGTGCATTTTATGCAACAAAGTTGTATGTATTAATGACATTAAAGGTTTAAAACCATCTTAGCAAGAAGATCAATTGATAGGATGTCATACTGATAAATAGATAAAAATTTGAAATATATTCGAACACTCAAAGATTATGAAACAAATATGGAGGCGCAGTGGCTGAGCGATAAAGCTTTTGACTTCCGAGCCGGGGGTGTCGGGTTCGAAGACTGGGTGAAGATTGGGATTTTTTTATTTCGTGATATTTGGGCGCCTCTGATAGGTACCTGACATTAGTTAGGGTGAAAAAAAAGGCGGTTGGTCGTTGTGCTGGCCAGATGACACCCTCGTTAACCGTGCATCATCTGCCCTAGAGACCACAGGGTCTGAAAACCTAACTTTACTTTTTTTATGAAACAAATATGTTAAGTAATCAAAGTCCTATTTCCGTTTTATTTAATTTTGTTTTAAAATTGGATCTTAAGCAACCAAGAATTCTGATATGGTCTCAAAAAGAGAAATAAAATCTTTTCCAACTTAAGCCTTTCGACGACCTTCGTATTTCAGTTTAAATGAGCAGTAGGTGAAAGTTCTCGTTTTTTTCTTTACAAACTCGAGCAAATAATTACATATTCAACGCAATGCTTATATTCGGCTAACTGCATTACCTCAGAATATTAGTAACTATATGTATTGCTAACACTCGGGGAAATTGTGTTTTGAAAAGCATACAAATCCACGGTAGCGCCTAACCATAGAAGGTGCTCCATCAGAAACTAATGATTTGATACATGAGGCTGCTTTGCCTTCAAAGTAGTACTTCAAACCATTAATAAGGCTTGTCTTCGAATTCGAAGATTAGTGAGAAATGCAGTATTTCCCGTGGCTACGCAGCCCCAGCTTTGACCTACATATTTGCCACACCCAGGGCAAGCATAACCATTCTCCGCAGTTGGTAGATTTAGATTTTCTTTTCGCCGTCTGCGTCTGTCCTCGGCAGCGGATTTTGTTTTGGTCTCAAATGTGTATCCCGCGGCCTTTGTGAGTGACCTCCAGCAGTCTCGTTCTAAGGCCGCATGCGACCAGGTGCTCTCTTCTATGTCAGTTAAGGCAAGTTGACGCCTAAGCTGGTCTTTAAAACGTTTCCGAGGGGGGGGGCTCTGTTACGTCGACCACCTTTTAGCTCACCAAAAAAGACTGCCTTTGGCATACGTTCGTCTTCCATACGGGATACATGCCCTGCCCAGCGTAACTGTCGGAACATAAGAATTCCCTCTATACTTTCCATACCAGCGTTCGCAAGGACATCGCTGTTTGTAGTGCGGTCTTGCCACCGTATGTCCATGATGGAGCGCAAGCATATTTGGTGACAGCGCTCAAGTAGTCTGTATAGTGTCCATGTCTCAGATCCATATAGAGGGGTTGAGAGAACCACCGCCTGCTAGACATTGATTTTTGTAGGCAGGTGGAGCGATTTATTCCGCCAAACTCTCGCCTGAAGGCGTCCAAAAGCGCTACTAGCCCCGGCCAGACGCTTATCAACTTCCCTTGAAAGTGAGGCGTCGTTTGATACTATACTACCCAGATATGTGAAGTGGTCTACCACATTAAGGGGCTGTCAGTTTACGGTGATCCTTGGGACTGAGTAGGTTTTATTGGGTGCCTTCTGGAACTTGATACACCGAAAGAGGATGCAGCGTATGCAAATTCGTTGACCGCGTTCTAGAGATCATGTTCATTGTGAGTTAGCAGGGCGCAATCATCGGCATAGAGAAGCTCCATTATGACCATCTCCGTTGTTTTTGTATGGGATAGTAGACGTCAAAGATTGAACACATTGCCGTCCAAACAAAACCATTAAATATTTTATAAAATACAGACGTTACCGGTCATGCATCTAGTCATACATGTTAACCAATGACTTAAATTCTGCCAAGTCATTGGTTTACTTGGCTGGCTCAAGCAACCCATTACACTAGGGAACTAATAGCATTTGTACATTTTTTTCCTAGCATATGAAACAAGGAATGCGCCTTTTTCTTTGTGTCTTTCTGTGCATTTTATTAGGTTTTGTTTTTGTATTTGAAGATCATGATTCACTGTTTTATGTATAGGCCTAATTGCTACTTTCCTTTTAGACCTAAGTCTTCTATCCTAAAGGCTTTCTAAATTTATTGATTTTATTAAAGGTGTTACACTAGTCAAATGTGACTATTCGCCTTAAATTAATTGTCAAAGTTTTCGAAATAGCAGTTTTATCCTGTTTTCATTCTTTTAAAAATGGAATACGGTAAAAATTCAATCAGAGGATATCCCTTTCTTTCTCTCTCCTCTCACTTCCCCCACCCCCCAAGTTTTTCCCAACTGGTCAATATAAGTGATGGGATCATATCATCATAGAGTATTTAGCAGGCTAAAAGGCATTAAATAGCTCTTTAAAGAAAATAATAGATGTTACAAATTTGATTACATGACTAATTCAAAGTAATTAATACAATTACATTTTATGTAAGCTTTTTTTTTTTTTTTTTTATTCTTTTCTGCAAATTAATGTATTTTTGTTTTTTTTTAATAAATTAAATTGTACTGAAATTTAAAACAAAAAAGTTACTGGCTAGGAGGCTCCAGGGGGAGTCGAACCCTCGACCTCCTGTTTACTAGACAGGCGCTCTAACCAACTGAGCTATGGAGCCAGTGACTATTTTAGTTGAATGTTTTTACATAATATTAAAGTTTTTTCTATATCATAAATTATATTGCTTTATTTAGCATTGAAACAAACTTAAATAAAACATTTTCTATATCTGAACATATTTTAACTTATTTTGTACAAGAGCTATTTCGTAAAAGCGCTTCCTTATCATTTCCGAGTACTGTTTTTAAAAATTTCTGAGGTCACTGGAATTCACCTTGATGACGTCATGCTCAGAGGGAAATTCTTGGCATTTTAATGCGGCCATTTTTGACCTCTCAGATCTCATAGATCTAGATCTTCTCTTTGGCGCTGTATTGTTTATTGTTCTGTACTTTGTGGAGTTAAATTAGACTTACGCTGGTGGTCTTGATAAATTTGATAGATCGTTATTGTCACAGGGTAAGCGTAATTCAAGGATCTAGCCTTAGTATCCAGATCTAGAATATAAATATAATCTAACATTAATAATAATAATATAATATAGAGTTACAACTTACATTTACATTAGTATTTAGTTACATATAGTTATAGATCTAAATCTAGTTTAAATTTTATGGGGGTTGTTAATTATTGTTATATTGAGATTGCTATTCGGACACCTAGTCCTAGGGCTAGGAGACGGTTCAGTAGTCGAACTATAAGTCTACTAAGACTACTAGCGGTAGGCATAGGCCAAAATTTCAAACTTTGACTTTGACAGCATTATTTGACAATGGACGGATGGTTCGACATAGTCTAGAAAAGAAAATGTAAAATGAAATATCAAGATCTGGCTGGAAGAAGAATCGGGGATGACTACTTATTATATAGTCATTGTCATTTAATTCAGACAAATTTGACCCACATTATTTGATTCCGGACACCATATATATATATATATAATTTATTTCAGATAGTCTCAATAAGTATAGTAGGCATCAATAAACTCAGATTTTAATTTTATATTAACATCATTAACTAAATTTTAAGCTCCCCAGGCATAGCCCCTCACATGAAAATGATGAAATCATTAAGATGTTTTTAAATTATGCTTCATAGATTAAATACGATCACAAAAAATAAAAATATGAACACAATTATTCTTGACTTAGTCTTAGGTCACTGGGATAATGACTTCTACACTGAATTTTAGACTTATTTTATATTTGCATGATTAGATGTGTGTTGAATGTTTGTGTTTTTATTTTGTCTATTCATTTAATACATTTCTAATACAGATGATCTTTTGTAGTATAGTACAGGTTAGGATAGCCATTCTTGCCTAAATATATGAATCCTCTATATTCTCTCTCTATAAATCTAGATCTATCTAGTAGATCTAGATCTAGGCATTTAACTTCATCCAATATGTCAAGCTCACTCCAAACATTTGCCCATACGATAAATCTATCTCATTATTATATATGAGATATTTCAATTGCCCTGCATTTTGCGGAATATTTAATTTTTAATGTAAAAAAACACTCATATATATGGGGGCCTGGGGAGATTTTCTAATTCTCCTCTCTCCACCATAGCTACACCACTGATAGTTAGAACAATTACTTTTGTTTGCATGACATCTTATCAGACTTCAGTGAAAGTATTTTGATGACACTGCAATTAGTTAAAATATCTAGTCTAGCTCATACAGCCTTCTGTGATTTCAGTGTTTACAAGATGACTAGTTAAATCTAAGTTGTTAAACAACTTAAAAAGATGCTTTATGAATAAAAAATATATAGAATTGTGATGTTAAAATCTTAATATGTTCCGTTCTAGAAATAAATTAAGCCACTACAGAACTCAAATCTTAGCATAAATACTTCATTCATTTTGGGGGGGATTTTTCAAATCCCTCCCCTCTAATAGCATAGAATTATTATATCAAATTTGAGTGTTTGTTTGTCCAAGATTTTTGTATAACTTAAAGGTAATTTTATTTGATCATTCATTGGATCAATTTACCAGGCATATCTTATGGGGGCTATTATATTTAGCTAGCTATCTACATAGTTAGCTAAATATGTATATATATATATATAATGTATGTGTATAAATATGTACAAAAATATATTATACATAGAGAGATGAGGGATGGTAGATAGATCTATACATATATATATATATATATGTAATAATGTATTCTAGTTGTTTTTTTTTTAAATTTTGCTTACAGGATTTTAATGTTAAATAAAAAAATAAATACTTTTTTTTTAAAAAGCAAATCCAATATTTTATAAAGGAAAAAACCCTACATTTACTTTCATAGTGCTCAATGCTTCAAGATTTGTCTCTCTATTCTATTTGTAAACATTAATTAATTAAATTGATTCATGATTGTCTTTGACAATGACTTAACTCCACAAAAGTTTCAACTTGATTCAAGAATGGGAAGTGGGAGAAATCAAGTTCTGTACCATACAGAGTCAGTTGATATTAAGCTTTGTAAAACTCAAAACCAACATGAATGAGGTATATTCTTTTGAATGATTGCATATTAAACACACTGCTGGTATGCTTACCCATAAAAATATGAGTCATCCATTCCTTGCCTCTCCTCCCCCCTCTCTCTTGTTTTTTGTATTCATAAACATTGCTATGACTTCTTTACCTGTGGTTCTGCAATATTTTTAGGCTAATGCAGAATAGGTTTCATGTTTCCCTTGTTTCTATAGCTACCACAATAATGCTGCTTTTCTGTTTTGCATGATACATATTTACAGTTGGTTCTGGTGACATAGAGTAGTTGCAGAGTCAAGGGACTGATCTGTATAATTAATATAGTTAAATGTTGCAAAAAAATTACAACTTCAAAAGAAATATTTAAAAAAAAAATAAATTCTTTAGTCTCTGTATATATGCTGTTAGAGTGGAGGTCTGGCTGAATGATAAAGCACTTGGCTTCTGAACCATGAGGTCCCGGGTTCGAATCTCTGTGAAGACTGTGAAGACTGTGAACATCTTGTAGCATGACTGATTATCTGACATTGTTTCACGTCCAAATACTGATGTGCAAGGTCATGTTGATATCTTGATTTATATACTATAGGGTGTTATGTTGTCCATGATTGTTTTTGTCTAACAATCAGTTTGCTGTTGTCTGTATTTCATTTTTTTAAAAAATACGGCAATGAACTTGGCTCATCTATAAGTTAAGTTGGCCTCCTTCAGTCGTAGATCTCGCGCACTTCCTCTTGTGGCTGTGGAGCCCTGTGTTGGAGAGACACTTCCGTCCACAAATATCGCAGGTTAAGGTGGCTTTCGCTTCGGTAGTAGAGGAGCTTGCCATTTTTTTCGCATTGTACGTTTTTCTTCCAAAGCTGAGTCCCATGTTCTTTCGCTATCCATAGCTTTCTTGGTCACTGTCTCTCTCCATCTGGTGCGGTTTAGAGCTATGTCTTCCCAATGGTCAGTATTGGTGATCACTGATTTGAGGTCCCGTTTAATTACATCTATGTAACGGGTGTGGGGGCTCATCTATAATTGATCAAAAAGTGTTGTATTTTCCCCCATACGATTTCTCAAGATTTTTTGTTATGTTTGTAACGTATGTTGGGGGAGGGGTATATGTTTACTAGGTCTATTATATGAATACTGTCATATCTACGTGCGTGTGTGTACTTATGTTTTGATACAATTGAGTTTGTTTTTATTTCAATTACTTTTAAACGTGTTGGCGTAAAAGGAAAAACGTAATCACACCTTTATGTTTGGTTTGTGTTGGTGTAAGGATGTTTTGCTGTTAATGTTGGTAAGGAAAAAGAACTCCAGGACACCGTCCGTAAAAGTATATTTATGAGACTTGTTCCCTTTTTCTTGAAAACGTCCAGACACACCGAAAAGAAGCATGCTCATTATTTTTTTATGTTAATTATTGATTTCGTTATTATTATTATTACTTTTGCGTCTCGCACACACACGCACAAACAAAGACATTGCTATCACACTTGTTGTTCGTGGTCAACCATTTGATATCTCTACGACAACACGTAAAGAATGCTATCACAGATTGTAGTGTGGAGAAACGTAGAGCAATAATGTAGGCCATCCTCTCGGTGGAACGATGTGAGTATAGGCGGCCGTTACCTTCTCTTAGGAGAAATCACATGGTAGGCCCATAAAGGTAGGACTTCTCTGTCAATTGTCCAAGTAGACATTCCAATGCGAGTACTTTTAAGTTGGCTTTTACAAAGGTGCAAAGTGTCATCCCCTAGGGATATTGTGGGCCCCAATTCTTCTTCTAGCCAGCTTTTTGCTGCTGAGCTGTAAGCTCTTTTGCAGACTGTGCTATGAAAAAAAAAGAGCCATGGGCCCAAACAAATGAAACGCCCACGTGTTGTTACGTCACTGGATGTGGGCCTCTAATCCAGACGAATCGTTATAGAAGGGCTCCACACTGTCCTGCTACGTCGCAACATATGGCCAGTGGAGACCAATAGCTCGTTGCCACGTCGTACAGACCTGTGAAGTGGCTATGATTGGTCTCCACTGCCCACAGGTTGTGAAATTGCAGGTCAGTGTTCAGGCCTTCTATGACGATTGGTCGTGGTTCATTGAACCCCTTCGCGCCATCGATGCTACGCCACAAAGCGTTTTAAAATTCTACACTGTTGGGCTAGCCCTGTATCAATGCTATATATTTATCGTGTGTGTGCGCATATTGGACCATCTATTGCTTAAGAGCTATGTAAAAGCAAGTTCTCTCTCCACTACGTCTCGGCTTTCCACAATGACAGGCGAGAATACAGAGGTCCATCTATTTAAAAATGTGAAACTCGCCCTCTTGACATGCTTTTTTTTGTGTTTGTTTCATGATGCAATAATTTGTTGGGAGGTAAACAACAAATAAATTCAAAATCAGATCGTGTTGAAATAACGTCCTACCAGAGGCATGGCTTGCTGTGTGATAACACGTATAACAGCTTGTCATTTTTCTTAGCAACAAGTGACGCGTTAGAGTACGTGCCTCTGTCTCTCCGCGCAGTCTTGTCACATTAAATTCGTATATCATTACTCATCTGGCAATTATGAAGCGCAAAATCGGTGACATGAATATTTTTTTTTAAGCGCTTAAGAATGAAGACGTGACAGATACGCCTTCGTTACGATTATCCACGAATGAGAACACACTAATCATGTCATGTAAAGCCGTGCTGTTCAAAAAATGAAATCATGGTATATACTTGTGTACTAGTAGCTTTATACAAAGCTTATGTCAACTCTGCCTGTCTATATGGTCAAAAGTTTGTACACGTTATTTCTCCCACACCCAATCTCGGATTAAGTTGAAATTTTGCAAAATTATTTGACAACGAAGAATCAATATAAAAAAATTAACCAATTAGTTAATCAACTATTGGCAATTAATTATTTTGTTTGGTATCTTGAACAGTGAGTGACTAGCAACCACCGTATCTATGCCAGTGAGTGACTAGCAACCACCGTATATATGCCAGTGAGTGACTAGCAACCACCGTATCTATGCCAGTGAGTGACTAGCAACCACCGTATCTATGCGTGACCTCCGTGAATGTCGAAGGCGCCGATCTATGCCAGTGAGTGACTATCTCGCTATCCAGTGTGTGCGTGGGTGGGTGAGGAAAAGGATACTTTCCACATACATTACCTAAATGTTAAAATATCGTCACTATGACATTACGTATGTATGTCAGGAGATGTTGCCAGTGTCGCATTGCCCCAGGTCTGTGCGTAGCCGTATAATTAATGGAGAAAGAGGGATGTCTGTCTGTCTTTTTTTTTTTTTTTTTAAAAACCTGCTTTGCGTTTTCTTTTTTTTCTTAGCTATCACTTGGTCAGTTTCAGCATAGGTTGCTCAGGTGTACGCTCTACACTTCAGTCGCTATGCCTGGTATGTCAGGTTATAGCTGCCTACGAAATCGCCATGGGTTCATTCATCTCTCTCGCTCCTTTCTCTCTCTCTCTCTATCTCGTCTCTCTCACTCCCCTCTTTCTTTTTTCACCGTCACCCAGACGTAAGCTTTGAAGAGCAGTCTTTTGTGTTGCTTTTCCTAAAAAGAAGTCATACACTTGTGAGTCTATTACTTTTGCATCGTCACTTTTACCCACCAAACCATTAATTTAAAATACAAGTTTTTTTTTTTAATAGGACTAATATTTATTCGGTCTATCCATATTAAATTTTACATACATCTGTCTTAAGATTAGAGAAATCTTGTTGATCAATAGAGGTGAGCGTCAGACGTGATAAAACAGTACCCTCTTCCCTTTTGTTTTTCGTCTAATTCATATTTTAATTAATAAAAAAAAAACACCTCTGACATCATAGAGTAAAAAAAAAAAAAAGGGGATGGGAGTTGCGCTGTAACTCCAGCCAGCTAATCCAACTAACCCTTGTAGGATGGCTGCCTGGTCGTGTGGTTTGGACTGTCGTTCAGATTTATCGATGGTCCCGGGTTTAAACCCTGCCCTCTCCCATCCCCCGTCGTCCTGCGTGAGGTGAAGGAACATCCGAAACATGGAAAACAAAACAAACATTTATAACCTTTACATAAATCTCGATAAAGCCTGAAAACCTTTTTCTTTTAAACAAAATAGACGACTTTTATTTACAACTTTTCAATTTCAACATAGATATGCGCAGAAAGTCAAATGATATAAACGTAGCTCAATTCCAATCACTTTAAACTGCTGCCTCCCACGTACAATAAACACATAATGTTCTCTTTCTTGTCTCTGATATCAACAGTCTTCGATCAGCCGATCCCCCTCCTCCCCCTCATCTGCATCAATTCTACTCAGAATGTTACGTCAGAATGTATTAGTCAATACGAACTCACACTCTCCCTAACACAGCGAAACAAACAGATCAACACATATGTGCTGCTACCGTCTCCCTCTCCCTACTGTTCAGTGATGAGTTGGAACGTATCATTGGGGGGATAATTGACAGTTTTACACTAAATAAATATAAGGATACGTTTTTAGGGGATTTTTCTCTTTCCTTGTTTTGATACTTTAAAGGAACGTCGGTATATAAGATGTCGGGTTAAAATACAACAACAAATGTTTTGTTTTACGGAAGGAAATATATCATTCTGCTGAAATAAATCTTTAATGAAAAAGAAAAAAAGGCTGTGTTGAGATAATTAAAAGAAAAATGTATACAGTACCGCCATTTGTGCGAATGGACGTTCAATGTGGAGGCCACATGACGTTGGTTTGTTGGAGCGAGGTTGGCCTGTATGCGAAGAATGTCACACTAAAGTGTCCCGACCGGCCTGAAGGACAATGCAGACTTTTTTTTTTTTTTTTTTAGCCTGAATTTCATACCTTGAAAACTATCTGGCCTGAATATAGCATGTGTGTGTGTGCCTGTGTGGAACAACTTATTTTAATCAAGCGAGACCCGTGTTTAAGATAGTGGCATTCCTGAATGACGAGATATTCAGGTTACTTAGATCTACATCCTTAACTGCGGCTAGACCTTTTTTTTTTTATATTTATTTTGTTGTGCTTTGTGGATACGTTTCTGTCTTCACAGTGAACTTTAATATCTTATATTTTGTATATTTGAATTAAATAATGAATCGTGTTATTTTAAATCTCTAGGAGTATAAAAGTACTTCGACTTTCAAGCAGGTGGAATGATCAGTATCAAAACAAAATCGTTTTGATATCTCAGAGATGTGGTGGTAGTTGTGTGTGATACAGGGTGACACTTCTAGCGAGGACTGCGTGTCATTTTCTTCCTAACTTTTGTACCGCCAGATTTTTTACAAAGGATTTCTATCATTTCGGAATTTATTATGATACATTAAAACATGTTGCTGATACAGTTGTCAGATGGTGAGAATTTCTTTTTAACATTTATCTTGCAGACCAACACCATTTTCCCTTTTTTTTTTTTTTTGCCTCAGTTATAGATTCTAGGTATTTCTATAAAGTATTATAAGTGTGAAACCTATCATTTGAAAACGTAGGCATAGGTCTAAATCTAGTTTAAATATAATATCATTTGAAAAAGTAGATCTAGTTTGAATATAAGACCTATCATTTTAGAATGATAGTTATAGCACATATTATTTTAAAATGTAGATTTAGGGTATGTACAAATAAACATATTTTTAGCTTGCTTGATTGTAAAATTACATTGCTAGTGTATAGGTATATAATAAATATATATATCAATCGTATTTTTGAAATTCATCATAGTTAGTATTGTCTCATCAGTGATCAGATTTGAAAGCAGTCAAGTACAAATCTGATATTCTGAACATGCACTCAATAAAACAAAAATGCATGTAATGACATTTTTAAAAAACATTTTTTGGGTCAGTTTTATCTAAAACTGTGTTGAAATTGTGCATAACTTTTCTTAGTATTGTTGATGTGCTTGTACAAATGGGCTAATGTGCTTGTACAAATGGGCTACATCTTACTAGATCTAGTTGTCTTTATTTGATGTCTAGTATCTAAAGGACAAAACATCTTATATTTGTGGAAATATTTTATCTAAATTTTCCCCATCAATTTGCTTAGAAAGTTGAATTTATATGTTGGGTGGAATCATGTGCTGAATTTATATGTTAGGTGGTGGAATCATGTGCTGGATTTATATGTTAGGTGGAATCATGTGCTGAATTTATATTTTGGGTGGAATCATGTGCTGGATTTATATGTTGGGTGGAATCATGTGCTGGATTTATATGTTAGGTGGTGGAATAATGTGCTGGATTTATATGTTGGGTGGAATCATGTGCTGAATTTATATTTTGGGTGGAATCATGTGCTGGATTTATATGTTGGGTGGTGGAATCATGTGCTGGATTTATATGTTGGGTGGAATCATGTGCTGGATTTATATGTTAGGTGGTGGAATCATGTGCTGGATTTATATGTTGGGTGGAATCATGTGCTGAATTTATATTTTGGGTGGAATCATGTGCTGGATTTATATGTTGGGTGGAATCATGTGCTGGATTTATATGTTGGGTGGAATCATGTGCTGGATTTATATGTTAGGTGGTGGAATCATGTGCTGGATTTATATGTTGGGTGGAATCATGTGCTGAATTTATATTTTGGGTGGAATCATGTGCTGGATTTATATGTTGGGTGGAATCATGTGCTGGATTTATATGTTGGGTGGAATCATGTGCTGAATTTATATTTTGGGTGGAATCATGTGCTGGATTTATATGTTGGGTGGAATCATGTGCTGGATTTATATGTTGGGTGGAATCATGTGCTGGATTTATATGTTGGGTGGAATCATGTTATGTGTTGTTTTTTTCTCTTCATTTTTCTTTCTTCAAAACATCCTTTTTTTTTAGTTGGGGGGAGGGGGTAAAAAAACATCTATGCATCATAGCAAACATTTTTTTAATTAATAAAGTGATGTAGGGTGTTAAACTTGACCTTTCTTATTTACTACAAAACAACAAAAAAAAAAACTACCGTAACACTTTTAGAACCTCTCCTCATCTGAATCATAAAGAACATTAAAATCTTTGCCCCTCTTTGGGAGTCAGGATGACATACCGGTATTTGGTTGAGGAAAAAAAAAAGGGGGGGGGAGAATTCAGTGTTATTTGTTAGCCTGCTTACCTAAATACCAGGAGAACGCGTTTCGCTGTAAACAACAGGCAACTATTTGAAGCTAAATGTCGGATTTCAAACAATAACCTTTGACTTGCGTTCACGCCTGCTATCTCTATCAGCACCTGACGTAAAGACAGAAATAGAGGTCGTCACTTTGATGGAGTTTTTTGGAGTATTACTGTTTAAAAAAGGATATCTATTTTTAGTGTATATGGGTTACCACCAGAAAAACAAACAATCGATGCTGTTATGTGAGGGTCTACAAATCTTTACAGTAGGGTCTATCACAGCTCACCTGTTACACTGGCCGCGTGTTAACGAAGGTGTCCTGGTAGCCAGCACAACGAACTAACGCCTTAACATTATCTGTGGGCACGACATGACCTTAATTGTCCCAAGCTCCAAAAAATATCAAATATCAACATTATCTTTCTGTAATCATTCCATTTTGTTGGACTAATCTTTACGAGGGAGACTAAAACATTTTGGTACAAACCAATTGTCTGGTACATTTTTTGTGATTTTCTTTTGTATAGTGTCAAAGAGATTAAGAAATAATTTAACGATTGTGTTTTTATTTTGTATAACTGTCTTCGAATGTAGCAGTTGAAATGAGTTTAATATTTTGAACTCGTTGAAGTGTTTGTTAGATAATTAAAATGGTACTCTAGAAATGACTTTAAGTAATAAGGAGTATTATGAATCGGAATGCTACACAGAGTCGAATTTTAATTCGTGCTGGCACACAATTTATGTCTCTTCAACTTTTACGCATGTGTAGTTTAAATAAAATTGTAGGGATAATTCTCTGTGTGTTGCTTTTTTTCCAGTTTGAAAGGACAAGTTAGTTGACCGGGGGGGGGGGGGGGTGTACATTGTCAACAAATGAAACAACCAGAGCTGCATACAAATAAATGTTAGCCATCTGGGCAGTACTTATCTTTTTCTACGGCATTTAACTTCTCCAGAGACGATCTTTTCCCTTTGCAACTTCGTGTGTGGACATTAGTAGGCCTATTTACGTCAATGTCAGTAACATTTACCCGAATCTTAGCATGCAGTCACGACTTCTGTCAGTCAGCTGTAATGAGATATAGCATGCCAAGCACATCACGAGGGGGGGGGGGGATGGCAGGAGGGTACATAAATATTTGGGGTGATATTTAGATAGCTGCTTTCCCGTTTTTGTTTTTTTTTTTTACGCAACATTTTGGACTTTTCGGACCTTTAAAAAGGTCGAGTTGATTTCAGACTGTCATAACAGCGACACACATTTTTATTACGTTATTTGCTGGTTTCAGTCTTGTCTTCATCGTGCTAATAGAGGTCTATCAGTTTACCGCGGGGACTTGCAGTGGAAGTTTTTTTTTTAATGTTTCATTTTCTGCTACAAAAGTCTGTTATTGATAAGAATGGTCTCTTGACTAGTCACCTCGTTGTCACTAAATATTTCTGACTTTTTGTGTGACGTACAAAAAATTGTCACATAAAAAAAACAAAAAAACCCCACTATTTTTATGTTTTTCGAGACAAACAATTTAAATACAATTGAAATCACCGAAATATCTATTATAAAAATATATATATATATAAATGTCCTGGAACCTAATATTTACGAAGCAGTATGGTAACCTTTGTCCAAAGTGTTTTAATACAATTCTACTACTAATATTGTTATTACTACACCATTTGGTGTTGATCCATTGCACTAGATTTGAGAATCCTCTCGTACAGATATCGTCTTACGCCCGATAGCTTTATACCTTGATCATCTTACGCCCGATAGCTTTATACCTTGATCGTCTTACGCCCGATAGCTTTATACCTTGATCGTCTTACGCCCGATAGCTTTTATACCTTGATCGTCTTACGCCCGATAGCTTTATACCTTGCTCCATTAGATTCTTGTATTTCCTTCCGACTGAACCAAACATGCCTGGAATGTCTCGTCAATAGGGCTCCTCGCCTTCAATCGACTTGTACAAATCAATGGTGTTTATTTTGACAGAATGTCGTCCCCCTCTCTTATTTCACTGACCCCCCTCCCCCCCCCCCTTTTTTTTTTTTTTTTTTTTTTTAATTTTGGTTCGTCAATTTTATTGGGTCACATTCCAATCTTGCCATACTCTACTCTGTTTTTGCCTGTCACAGAACGTGAATCGGTAGGACAGATTCATTTCAGGAAGAAAAAAAATCAGTCGAACTGAAAGGAATTTTCTTAAATAAACTAAGGTGCTTCATTGAAAAAAAATTGTTTTTGTTCGTTGGGCAAGTCTTATCGTTAGACATTCTTGTTGACCAGGGAATTCTGGTAGTTTGTTGTAAAGACATTGTCGTGTTGGTGCCCTACCTTTAGTGCTGTAACGGTACTTAAAAAGGAAAACAAGTTTAGTTTTTGTTTGAACATTTGATTAACCTCTACACATTTCGGTATTTCCGTTATCAAACTTAATAAAAAAAAAAAAGAAGCAGTATGGTATGCGCCTAAAATTGAATTGATTTAAACTGAACAGAATTTCTTGCGAAAATGCCTTGAGGAGCATAACAGTTTTGTCTTTATTGGTGCCTGGCGATGTGTCAGTGACAGAATAGTCACCTTTTCCCCGCCCCCTTTTCCAACCTTTGGAGACGATACTAGATTAGCCAGGCATCTATGGCTCGCCCTTTTAAAGAAAGAGGTCGAGGTGCAAATTATAATTTCACAGTATACAATACAGCTCTACGGAAGGGGAACATATGAACGACCAAGGAATATCGCGAACAGGTTTGGAAATGTGGTAGATGCCCACTTTGGCTTAGTCTCCTCATCCAAGTCCTTGGATATTCACGTGTTTAACAGACATGCCGTCAACGAGAGATCCGATGTTTAGGCCTCTCTTGATGGACGGCTCCAGTGAGTCCTATGCCACCGATAAATTCGGCTAGCCCTCAGATGTGAGGGGAGGAGAGGGGTTTATCTTGAAAACTGATTACTGGATGCTGTTATGTGTGCAAGAATGCGTGTGTGCTCGCATGGGAAGGGTTCTCACTTTGATCTTATCTCCATGGCTTGAACTTGAAAGCTTGGGAAAAAAAAAAGATTTCTGGTCACCTCATGGATAACATAAATAATATGTCTCTATTTGGGGATTTTCACACTAAATATTAATTAGTTATCAGATCTCCGTTTACTTATTTTGAAGACCTGGTATACGTTTTTTTAAAACTACAGTACGAGAGGAACAAGAAGAGAAAGAGATATGAAGAAGTGTGGTGGCGATATAACTAAAGCTAAAGAAAAAAAAAAGTATGAAAAGAGGAAGATTAATTCAGATTTAGAAATAAATAGACAAACTAAAGGATGCCAAGGACCCCATATGGAAAGATTTCTGTTGGCAAATAAATAAATATAATTACTTGATGCAATAAGCGAAATAGTTTAGAAAGTTGATTCTACGATGCTAACGCTTGCAAAAACAAAATACAACAAGGCTTATTAGAATGCATTGCTTGTCAATACTTTTGTATTCTGTACACCGGATACGCCAAAAGGCTTGCTATGTATAGATTTTGACTCCGTTTATGAAAATATCCAATAAGCAAGCGGTGTTATCATTCTTATTCATGTTATTATTTCAGTGGCGTGAAAACTTTTTTTTTATTCCTATGTTGAGTCATGTTTAGTGATGTTAAGGTTGTAGACCCCAGGAGGTTCTTGTAACGGGCTGAATTTCAAAACGTTTTCACATCGTCGCTTTCTCCTGCATTGTCCAAACTTCTCTTTTCAGTATGTCACTGGCTAGTCTTTCGGTATAACAGTAGTTCTTGTACTGTTCTAAAGTGCCTAGCGCCTTACACGTTTACACCCGCCCGCCCCCTGCACCGCTCAATCTGTCGAGACCCAAGACTTTGGAATGTCAAACATTTGAGCCTGGTATCGATACGCGGACATTCTTTTGTACGCCGCGAGTTTTTATCTGCCGTGGCCATATCTCAGCGGTTCTCATTTTTTTTATCGCGTTTTAATTGTATAAACGATAAACATATTGTTTACATTTCCAGAAACAACAGTAATTTTCCAGTATTTTTCAATCAAACTTTATCCGAATAGGATCCCTTGAAAGTGAACTTACATAGGAGGGGAAAAAAAAAGGAAATCTTGCTATTATTGTTCGTGCAGTTAAACGTCCCGCACATCTCAGTTTCTGAGGACCACTGGTACTAAAATAACTGTTGCAATCTTCTTTGTTGTACAAGCTCTGGTGTGTGAGGCTAATCGACTCTAATGATTATCTTAGAATTTAATCTCTCAAGGCAGTAAAGGAAAACCTGATTTGTGTCTGCTGTGGAATCGTCAACAACTTCTTTTGGCAATATGTTGTCAACAGCGCTCAAGATTATAATGCTAGATTGCACCCGCTATTGTTGTTTCATAGTTTCCGTAAAGGCAAATTTTAACTTGTTTTTATGGGTCACATTTTAACCGACTTTATATTATATTCTTTTTAACTAAATAAAAGAAAAACATGAAATGCAAATAAACATTTTTTTTTGTTTTAAGAAAAGGGTATTATTCCTGGTATTTTTTTTTTTTTTTTTTTACTTTGGCAGTGAATACATGTTTGAATTTCCAGAAGTTCAATTTGATGACCAATCTCCAGTGTGTGCCCGAGAATCTCGTGTGGGTGAAACAATGACATGATTGCTCCTAACGGATTAAAAACGTTTATTGAATTCTTTAAGTAGAAATCAGGAAACGATTGAACTTAATTTTCAAGAATAGATAGTAAAAAAAAAAAAAAAAAGACCAAACATGAAGCTGGAAACTTACTGTCTGAACCCGCTTTTTTGTCCTGGTATTTTTTATTTTTTTTTACTATGACATTGAATACGTGTTTGAATTTCCAGAAGTTCAATTTGATGACCAATCTCCAGTGTGTGCCCGAGAATCTGAGAATCTCGTGTGGGTGAAGGAATGACATGATTGCTCCTAATGTCCTTAAGGACATAAATGAGCTTTTCATAGAAACTTTACACAACCTAAGTTTAGATCAAATCATTAAAAAGCCAACTAGATTAAACAACACTTTAGATCTCTTCTTAACCAACAGAACTAGATCTACCTTAGTCAACACTAAACTTAAAAAGGAAACAACAGTCATAATCAATCTTCGCACTCTAGATCAATGCAACTTCAAAATAACCTAACATACACATCCATAACATTAAAGAAGATCACCCATCACAAATGGAAGTTCTCAATCAGACACAGCATAAATAAATACCTATCACTGTTAATATTAATAGCAGGAGATGTAAAGTCAAATCCAGGGCCTAGATCTAAAGATAGATGCAACATCTGCAAAAAAGTATGCACCATGAAACAGAAAGCCATTCAATGTGACACCTGCGATGAATGGTACCATGCATCATGTCTCCATAAGAATACACCTGTGTATTATGCCTTAGGCAACAAAGATGCATCATGGCACTGTGTACGTGTGGGTTACCTCAGTTTACACCAGGACTGTTTGATTCCTTTGATGTGGACACTTCTAACCCATACAACATCCTAAACACCATCCCAAAACAAACTCACCAACCACTAGCCAGATCCACTCCTGTTAAACCTAAATCTACTCAAATTAATACAACAGCCTCACTAAACAAACCTACTAAAGAAGTAATACCAAAATACCTTAAAACCTCAGTAATAAATTTTCAAAGCATTAGGAACAAAACAGCAGACTTAGAAATTTTATTAGAATGTGAGACACCAGACATAATTGCAGGAACAGAAACTTGGCTACATCCTGAAATTTATAATGCAGAAATTTTCAATAGTAATTATGAAATTTTTAGAAAAGATAGGGCTGATAATCATGGAGGAGTTATTCTAGCAATAAAAAACACTCTTATAGCAGAAGAAATTACCTTACCTAACTAAAAAAATATAGAATCAACATTTTATAAAATTAATACCAACTCATGATCCCTAATAATAGGCAGCATTTACAGACCACCAAATTCTAGTTTTGAATACATGCAGGAACTATGTAATCAGATTACTACACTTAAAGACACAAATAAAAATGCAGTTTTTTGGATTATGGGTGATTTCAACCTACCTGATGTAAATTGAAAAACACTAACCATAGATAAACACCAAAACCTTAAGGACATAAATGAGCTTTTCATAGAAACTTTACACGACCTAAGTTTAGATCAAATCATTAAAAGCCAACTAGATTAAACAACACATTAGATCTCTTCTTAACCAACAGACCTGGATTAGTAGTTGATTATGATATTATCCCTGGTCTATCAGACCATGAGATCATAAAAATACACAGTCAGATAAAAGCAGTAGCCAATTCAAAACCCAAAAGAAAAATCTTACTCTGGAATATATGTAACCTAACACAACTACACCAAGCTGCATTAAACTTTCAACAAACATTCTTATTAGAAAAAGACATTAACCAACCAGTCGATGACCTCTGGAATTTCATTAAAAACCATCTTAAAAGCATTATAGAAAATCATATACCAACTAAATACACATGAAACAAAATAAATAAATGCTGGTTTAATAATAGACTAGAGAAGCTTTGTAAACAGAAGGAAAACCTACATAGAAAATTTAAAGAAACTAAGGCAGAAAGAGTTTACAAAAAGTATATAAAAATTAAACACTTAACCCAAAAAGTAAGCAGACAGCTGCAGAGTGAATACATAAACAATGTAATATCTAAAGATAACAACAAAAACCTATGGTCATACATTCAGTCTAAGAAAATGGAAACAACAGACATAGCGCCATTAAAAGATGAACATAACATAATATATAATGATAATGAAACTAAAGCAAACATCCTAAACAAACAGCATTCTCAGCCCCAGGAGACAAAGACATATTACTGAATTTGAACCAAGTAGACAACATGGAAGATATAGTAGTACAAGAAAATGGGATTCAAAAACTATTAGATAATACCAAACCAAATAAAGCGTCTGGACCTGATGGTATTCCAGCTAGATTACTCAAAGAACTAAGCAATGAGCTAGCCCCAGTGTTCAAAATACTCTTTTAGGCTTCACTTAACCAGGGCAGAGTACCAAAGGACTGGAAAGAAGCTAATGTCACCCCCCTATTCAAAAAAGGAGAAAGATCTGACCCAGGAAACTACAGACCAGTATCACTTACCAGCATCACATGTAAAATCCTAGAACACATAATATGTAGCAACATCATAAACCACTTAGACAAACAAAATGTCCTCACACCATACCAACATGGCTTTAGGAAATATAGATCATGTGAAAAACAACTAATAGGACTAATTGATGATTTTTCTAAAGGTTTAGATAATAGTGAACAAATAGATGCTATCTTACTAGATTTTTCTAAGGCTTTTGACAAAGTTCACCACCATAGTTTGCTTAAAAAATTAAAATATTTTGGCATTAATGGTCCACTGCATCAGTGGATTAAAGATTTTCTGATAGGGAGAGAACAAACTGTAATAATAAATGGCTCTAAATCAACACCGATAACAGTAAACTCAGGTGTACCTCAAGGAACAGTCTTGGGTCCACTACTATTTTTAATTTACATAAATGATTTACCAAATTGCATTACTTCAGGAACAAAAGTCAGATTATTCACAGACGATTGCATAATATATAGAACAATAAAAAACAACACAAGACAGATATTTTACAAAGAGAATTAGTTGAATTACAGAAATGGGAATCAAATTGGAGCATGTCTTTCCACCCAGAAAAATGTCAGTTGTTAAGAGTAACAAAAAAACTAAAACAAATTAATTCCACTTATCTTATTCATGGCAAACCAGTAACACAGACTAAAAACGCAAAATACCTAGGTGTTATAATAAAGGAAAAACTGTCATGGAATCCTCATATTGATGAAACTATAAAAAAATCCAACAAAGCATTAGGGTTTATTAAAAGAAATTTCTATAAATCAAATAAGAACATAAAACTAAAATGTTATTTAACCTTTGTTAGGCCAATAATAGAATATGCATCCACCGTTTGGGACCCCTCAACTCAAGAAAACATTAAGAAACTGGAACAAACACAAAATGGAGCAGTGAGATTCATAACAAACGAATATTCACATTTGACTAGAGTAACACCATTAGTAAAATCACTAAATTTAGAAAGCCTTCAGGACAGAAGACTCAAAAGTAAAGTAGCAATTATACATAAAACACTGAACCATAATCTTCAAATACAAAAACAAAATTTAATGAAATACTCTGAAAGACACAAAAATAAAGGCACATTCCTCGTCCCATATGCTAGGACAAATTTGTACAAATACTCCTTCTTCCCTAGTGCTATTAGAGCATGGAATGGGTTGCCTGAGCTAGCCAGGCAAACCAGTGACTTGGCAGAATTTAAGTCATTGGTTAATAAGCATGACTAAATGCATGTCGCGTAGGACGTAATTATCTTCTTTTTTGAAGTAACGTCTTTATTATATAAGATAAGATTAAAACGTTTATTAAATTCTTTAAGTAGAAATCAGGAAACAATTGAACACACACAAAATTGAACTTAATTTTCAAGAATAGATAGTCAAAAGAAAAAAAGACCTAACATGAAGCTGGAAACTTACTGTCTGAACCCGCTTTTTGTCTTCCCTTGTATGTATATCCTCTCTAATATTAGTTCTCACATCGGAGCAGAAAAAATATAATAAAATAGAACCTTCAATTAGAGAGAACCCTGCTTTTTAAAACTCCTATTAACTTTATTGGAAAATGACTTGTTTCTGGAAATGTAAACATGCTGTTTATTGACCTTCACACTTATAATTGCTTATTGACCTTCACACTTATAATTGCGTGACACTTGTTATAAAAGGTATTAATCAATTAGTATGTGTTGTTCTTTCTTACTTACAGCTATGGATTAAGGTGAGTTTTTTTTTTGTTTAATATTTCTCAGCCACTTAAAGTACCCACGCGTTACAGCAATCTTTTCTCGTGTCACCATCATGATATCTATCTGGTCGTGTGGTTTGCACGCTGGACTGTCGTTCAGATTTATCGATGGTCCCGGGTTCAAACCCTGCCCGTTCCCATCCCCCGTCGTCCTGCGGGAGGTTTGGACAAGGAAGTAACTATTTTCAACTCTGAAGGAACATCCGAAACATGTAAAACCAACATCCACCACACTCTGTAAAAACTTTGTGACTTCGTCTTTTATTTCATTTTATAGGGAAATTCACACATGTATACACATTCCAAAACATTGCAGAAAAAAAGTCACAGGCCACAACATTGCAGAAAAAAGTCTCGTTCATTGCAACCAAGCCCCTGAGGCTTCATTATTCTCTATAGACAAAAGTTTTGAGAGGCCATATAGCACCACGTTATCGGAAAGATACGGCCTGAGGTTTATTTGGGCCTAACTTTTTAAGTACAAATGTCATAAGACTTCTTCAGCCTACTAACCTAGGATTTAAATTAAGTGAAAAACAAAAAACAACAACTAAAGTAACCATTTCAGACATTGCGATCTACAGGGCTGATGATTTGCTTCTATGGCCAATGGATAACTAGGTTGTCATGTGACCAGCACAATGACCAACTGCCTTTACTTTTCCCAACTGTCAGTTACCTGTTAGAGTTGAGTAGCCTCAGAGGCAGTTCAAAATCCCAGCCTTCACCAAGATTTGAACCCAGAACCTCTTGGTTAAACTCAGTAATTTTAATTACATAATTAAGAGCTTTGGTTTGAAAATAATGCTATCATTGTTTATTCATTTCTATTAAAACTTTATCAGTCTTGCACGTCCACCAACGGTTATTTTGTTCTTTATCTACAGAAAGTGTCTATGAGAACAGTAGGTCCGAGGCTCTATCCAGATATACTTGGGTAGACATGCAGAACTACAGAGACCCACCTCCATACCCAGGGCATTCTAAACAGGTGAGTTTGCACCTTGAGATTTTCAGTTGTTGTTTTTTTTAAGTTAACATTGAGCAAGTGAGCAAGCAAAACTTTGATCAGCAATGCACAGTTGGTCTAGTTTCAGTGCTTTGATGTAGAGAACCCATCATACACTCTGTGACCTCAGGTAGACTTGTACCTATGTAGGAGTGTACCAGATGGGCAGTTCTGAATTCTTAATCTATGTAGCCTTTTATTTAAGATAGAGAATTAAGTAAGGATCGGGAGAGTGTGTCTTTTTTACCTTATCGTTCACTTACCCATACTATTGGTCTTTCATCCCCCGTCACACACATACACACTTTTCTTCAGGAAATGTGAAAAAAAATAAATAAATAATAAATACTATCTATTTTAGCTGTAAATATGAAATGGTAAATATAATTTGGTTGGTAAAATATCTTTTAAGTTCAAAGAATTTCCTTAGCAAAATTTTTACAAATATATAGTTTCTCAAGGAAACCTTTTTTTTTCTTCTGAGGATGGCTTAACAAAATTTCTGGTATTATGCGCCCTCTTCAAAGTGTCCTAATTTCCTGGTATAATGTGTCACAACAAATCATACAAAACACCCTGATTTTTTTTTTTTTTTCAAGTTGGTGTGTGTGTTATTTACATCCTAATGTACAAATTTAAGGGTACAATTTTGACAGTTATCAACTTCATACATTCTAGGTATATCCGAACCAGCCAGGATTTCGTCAAAGCTTTTCTGGCAGTGAGACAAGCACAGATGTGTCCTTGTCGTCCACTGAGAACCTGGCAACATCACAGCGCCAAGAGCCTCAAGGTGAAGAAACTCAGACGACCTTCAACTACAACCTAGACGATGGAAGCAGCTACAGCATTTTAGAGCGGCTAGGAATGCCACCAGGTGCCTTGGATTCTGCTGGGAAGTTCCCTACATCTGGCAGTGCCAACAGTCTTAGTGCCATGTCTTCTTACTATCAGGAAAGATCTAATCTTTGGTACCAGAGTGATCTGAGCACTGCTTCAACTAGTCTAGGGCTCTCTTCATCCACCCTACCTGTGTATTCAAAAGGACACTTAACAGTGCCTCAGTGGCAATTGAACAGTGCCCAATCTCAGAGAGACAGGAACTTTAGCTCTTCACAGATTCGAGGGGCAACGCCTACCTCGGACTATGTGTCGTCTGCTCACACCACAGATGTCATTTCCTCATCACAATCCTCTCATTTAATGACCACGAGGTCAGGAGAGTACAGTTCATACAACTCCACAAGTGTCAACAAAACAGCAACAGACCCTGCAATTTCATTACCACATCTGTCCTCATGCCATCAGTACTTATCTCCTCGTGTTCCCCCGGTGTCGACCTACCACCATCCGCATCCGTATGTCAATGCACACTGGACTGTGGGCAGTGGGGATTCGAGCTCCAGCTCTCATTCCTCACTGACCACCTTCAGTCACTCTGGTCCACTGCCCAGATCGTCATCTGGTACAATCCCAACAACACACTCTGGTCACGCCACTCCCGTCTCTTTCATGAACAGCCTGCCCCCTCCACCAGAGTACCCTGGAAATCAAAGCAATTGTTCACCATTGGACAAAAATACAGACATTAGGTCTTGCAGATCTTATGAGACAATGGATAAGGTGAATGTTCAAAGATCCCACCCAGACCTTCGGTTGTGCTCATCAAGTCCTGGTCTCTATAATCCTCAAGAAGTCAAATATCAAAGCCCACGTGGGTAAGGACATTTTAAAGTATATTGTCAGGGTCAATTTTGCTATCGTTTGGGGGTTAGAGTTTGTTTTATTAATAGAAATGTATTCGCCATCTTTCCTAAAAACCTAATTCCAAATATAAATATGTATCTGGAATCAAGGTGGCTGAGCGGTAAAGCGCTTGGCTTCTGAACTGAGGTCCGGGTTCAAATCCTGGTTAAGACTTGGATTTTTCATTCAGGATCTTAGGGCATCGGTGAGTCTACCCAGCTCTAATGGTTGTGGGAAAGTAAAGGCGGTTTGGTCATTGTGCTGGCCATGATGCCCTCATTAACTGTGGGCCACAGAAGCAATCACCTTTACATCATCTGCCCTATAAATCACAAAGTCTGAAAGTGGAACTAAAAAAAAATATATGTATCTATTTTATAATCTTTTCACAATTCTGTTGGATTGTCACAATGTAAAGTAGTTTTTATACTTTATATTTCAACTTCCAGAAAATAACTATCGACATTAAAAAAAAAGAATTGTACTCATTATTATTGGATTAAATATTTTATCGCTCTAATCTTGTGTAACAGGAAGGCTAGGTTTGATGGCAAATATCTTGTGTTTAAAAGTTGTCAGATCATAAATAGGAACAAAAAAATCTACACCTAGCATTCCCTTTTATTAATGGTAAACCCATGTGTACTACATTTTTCTTTGCAATACTGTCCTTCTTGAATTTTACCTTTCACCATCTTTTTTTTAAAAATCAATAGTAGCACTAATGTAAGAATAAAGATAAGTATTCAGCTTTTTTTTTTACTCCATCCAAGGTGATATTCAGTGTCCTCTCATTTTAAAATCTAATCAATTTTTTTTTAAAATATGTATATCTACACAGAAGTGGGAGCAATAGTGCTGATGAAACTGACCAGGTGACCATCGCTGCTAAAGCCAGCCACATGGTTGAAATGCTGACAGATGAGAATCGGCTATTGAGAGAGGAGCTTACCAGTTATGCCATCAGAGTTGCGAGATTACAAAAGGTAAGTGTTAAAGTATGTGGGTTAAATTTATTATGAACTGGTTTTCAAAACTTGTGTAAATTTGTAGAATAAAATCTAGTTTTATCAGACTTGGGTGAAAAATGGCTTTCCTGTTTTATGGAAAATATAAAATTATCACTATTGTTTTGAGATATTGAATTGTGATACAACAGTATTTCCTGACAATTTTTTTCAACACAATGGCTGTCCTGTTTTATGGAAAATATAAAATTATCACTTTTGTTTTATTTGAGATATTGAATTGTGATCCAACATTATTTCCTGACAACTTTTTTTTCAACACAATATTTCCTGACAACTTTTTTTTCAACACAATAATTCCTGACATTTTTTTCAACACAATAATTCCTGACAACTTTTTTTTCAACACAATAATTCCTGACATTTTTTTCAACACAATAATTCCTGACAACTTTTTTTTCAACACAATATTTCCTGAATCTTTCAGTTTGAAATGGAAATACAAAAAGTTCATGAGTCCCATAAAGCTCTGCTGAAATCTGGAGAAAAGAGGGAAGCACTCTGGCTGGCCATGAAGAGGAAGCTGGAGGAGAAGATTCAGACTCTTGAGTCTCAGTCCACTGATACTGGTAAGCTTTAATTTCTAAAAATTTAGTGTTATTTTGTGTGTGTGTGAGCTGGGGGGGGGGGCATGGCGATTGAGTGGTATAACACTTGGCTTCTGAACTGGGAGGTCCCAATTTGAATCTCGGTATAGATTGGGATTAGAAAATCCCCCAACGCTAAGAGGTACCTTTTATTCATTGGTAAAGTAAAGAGGGGTTTGTTGTGCTGGCCACATGACACCCTTTATTAACCATTGGCTATAGAAACAGATCAAATAAATCAGCTTAATACCACCTGTCCCATAGATTGCAAGGCACTATAGTTCTTATAGGGATCTAATCTGAACATTGCTACCAGGATGAATACTGAAGTTAGGTCTAACAAGATAGTCATCAAATGCAGAATAATAGAATTGGTCTAGACTTGGATGCATTCCTACATTTTTTCGGGCAGCCAGAAATGTCTTGTTGCAAAATGGCCAATAGAAATATTTCAAACACTCTTCCTTGTATCAAGTGACAAGCGAATTTCTCACTTTCATGGTTGTGTTGTAATAGAGAAGCATCCCAAAATAGAAATGTACATGTCAGATGTACTTGACTGTAAAGTTTCATTGTCTGGACTAAAATATCTCTTGGAACATTCCTCCATCTACATCCCTTCACACTTACCCTAGCGGTCTTTTTTTTTTCAACCATGAGTTATCTTGCATTGTCATAGTTAATTAAATTAAATCTTGGCGAACTTGTGATCCTTGCCTTAAAAGTTTCTTTCTATGATGTATCTAGACTCGTTGGGTTGTAAGAGACCAGACTTTTTATTATCTTGTTGGTACTAAAGGCAACAGGAATGCTAGAAATGAAAATGTCTAGTTAAATGTGAAACAAGTCCTGTGTTGCAGAAATGTTAATCATTTTTTTTTTAAAGAGAATGTTTCCTCCGTTTTTCTTGTGGTCATTTGAGAAGGAAGAAAACTTATGAATCTGACAAGTTCTTTTTTTTTTTTTTTGTCTAGTGCAGTCAGGTATTTCTGGGAGATTTAAACTGACTATTATGACAAGAAAAAGACAAACTGTGATTTGGATTAGAAATTTGGCATGACATGTATTTTAATATGCACATGTGCATTGCCACTCCTAGGGCAGTGAAAGCTCGTCACTTTTGCTTCAATCAGCCACTTTTTTTGCCCTTGGTCTTTTGCAGTCTGTTCCATGGAAATATCGGCATGCTTTATGAAGAAAAAAAAATTCAGCTCTTTTCCATTTATTTTTAAGTGGGTATAGTTGGCAATATTTAAAGGAAAAGCATTTTGCCTGTATTATAAAGTAATAAAATATTATTCAAAAAGCTGATAAAAATAAAAAGAGAAGTGTTGAAAAAAATTACATTTAAAAAAATTAGCTATTTTAAAAAGCTCTTTTTTTTGTTGGTTATATTTCAAACACACAGATACACAAAAGACATCATCCCTGCCATTTGTTGGACAGTTGTATGGTCCTGTTCAGTTGTCACTGATATTGTGCCCAGCACTTCATTCCCCTGACAAGGTGTAAATAATTTCGACACAAATTCTTGACATGACTTACATATTTACACCGTCTGGTCATTTTTCATCTTGTCCATTGTCTAGGGAAAGAATGACGCGGCCAAATGTCAAGTTCAGGTTAATAAACGAAAACAAACACAAAAAAAGACTCATAACAGCGGGAGTTGACATTCTCGAAGCTGACATTCTCTTGACGCCCCCTTCCTACCCTTTAAGCCTAATAATAAATAATAAAGAGGTCACATTTTTTTTTTTGGGGGGGGGGGGACTTGTAAGTGGTGTAATTCAGTGATGTCTGGGGGCCATGCTCATGTTTTGGGCATCACTGAAGTAGTAGTAGTGCGTGTTGTTTCTCTGAGCTCAGTACTTTGTCCCCCTCGCTTCTCGTTACATTCGCCTAGATTCCATCTGCTTTGAAAAAGTGTGTGTGTGTTTTTTTTAATCCCTAAAAGTAATTGCTTTCTGTCATTTTAGTTTTGTTCTAAACAAATAAAGAAAAACAAGTTGTTTTGTTGATTTTTTGTCGCAGCGTATTTTATACCGAAAATAATTTTTACAAAATTTAAGTAGTCTGTTACATGGCTTCCTTTTAGTGTAGTAAGCGCTCTGGATTTCTCGGTGGTCCCGGGTTTGAACCCTGCCCGCCGCCATCCCCCCTCCATCCTTTGAGGTCGTCCTGCGAGAGGTACGTAATACTCTTCAATTTTAAAGTAAGATATCCGAAACGTAAATCAAATGCACACATATTTAGCCCTTTTAAAGTGCTTCTAAATAAATTCAGATCTTTTAAGTTCATACGTTTCATATAGTTCTGCACGTACGGTTCGCGAGAACGACATTCCTCAAATTGTAATGTCGACCAACTCAGGAAATTTTGAACTTTGTCTAGACGTATTTTTGTTTAGTTCGTTCGGGCTACGCAGCTGGGCGTTCTTATTGAATGTTTTTCTATTCATCACATTCCTGGCTTAATCGAGTGGATCCAAATCCACTTGACGGTCACCTGACAATTTTTGAATAGCCAGACCCACAAGTACGTGGTAGCTGTCAGTCAAAGCCAACACTTCCAACATTATCAGCACACGGTACGCGCGGAAACAGTTTTAGTTCTTTTACACTTCTATGTCAGGTCTAGTCGAAAATTGTGCGGAATGTTGCAAAAGCCTTTAGAAGAGGTCCATAAGGAATGTCTATAGCTCCGTTTTATTGAGCTGAAATTCCAGACGGTGTTGTATTACTGAATTCACATTGGACTAGGGTTGAGCGCGTTAAAACACATGTCAGTGTAATTCAAAACTGTCATTTAATAACATGCACTTTAGCACGATTGAGGATCATGTTTTAATGGTCTTGGGGTTAGGAAAAAATTGGGGGGGGGGAATAAAACTGCCAGTTCAGGCATTTAATGCATTTTCAGAGTTCTCGAATTGTATATAGTCTGAGTGATTTCAGGCGTGACTTAGTTTGCGTACTTTTGCGATTCAGTATCTTAATTTTTTTTTTTATGTTTGAGGCTTCATATTGCTCTTTTGAATGTTTCGATTAGATCTAAATGTCTGTTCGCCCATTTCACCTTTCTCTCCTCATTAACTGGTAGTGATAACAAGTCAGTAGGCTCGGTGTACGGTGTTTGCGGGAGGTTTGGGCTAGGATGTAACCATCTTCCATTTTCGAGTCACATCCATGCTGTTGTAATGTGTGTGTGTGCTCACTTGGCTTTTTGAGTCGCGCTTTTTTTTTTTTTTTTTTTAAACGTTTAAAGATTTGATTTTTGATTTCGGCACAATTTAGACCATGTCGTGTGCCCAAAGTTAGAAGATAGGTTTGAATTATATTTTGTTTTAGTCCAGAATGTTAAAACCTTTCAAGATTTCGCATTTGACCTTGAACATAAATATGTTATGTGTAACCGAGAGACTAAAACCGCTTGGCTACTGTTGGCCGCTTAACATAGGGGCTGGAATTCGAATCCCGAGTACAGGCCAGTAGTTTGCTGAGCGCCTGGCAGCACGGAAGCTTTCTTCCAGATATAAAATACTGGTCTACAGAAGAGATTTGACCATAGAGCAGCCATCATGCTCTAAGCATGACAGAAGCGCTATGTAATAGCAAAGTAACAATAAGGAGATGGCATTTTCTTCGCTTCTAGATTAATAACGTAGTATTTGACTACGAAGATCAATGCGTGTCCTGCACACCCACAACCCACTTGACACTATTCATGGCATTTGGCAGGGAATGGTTTGTTGGCTACCTTCGGTTGAAATACGACTACACTGTCCTTGATCTCGTAGAGCACTTTTCACTGTAGTGATATTTTTTTATATATATTTTTTTAAGTTTAACATATTAACTGGGCTTATCACGGAACGCACTATTGCCTAAACTCACTTCAGGATAGTACTGGTGATTGAGACTGCGGGATTTGAACCCCCGCACCATATGGGTGAGAGTGCGGTAAACGCGAGGTTAGGTCCAGTGGTTAGGCCCAGTGAAGGAATCTGAAGTGGCTGACGTGAACATTCTCGCACCCGAACAAAAAATTCCCCCCCCCCCCCCCATATTGTCCTCAGTAAAAGTCTAGCCTGCTCTACGTGCTATACGCCATGTTGGCCTGTTTCGCTTGACTTGTTTTTGCTGTGCTTGTAGTGTTCTCCCACACTTCATGTCTCGTGGGGGAAACATTTTCAACATTTTTTTTTGTTTAGATTCCCCCCCCCCCTAACTCCCGCCCTCCGGCATACTTAACCTTACCGTGACCCTGTCCCCCTTCAACTTTGTTGTTGTTTATTTCCTGCCCCTCCCCCCCCCCCCCAAAAAAAAAAAAAATAAATCAATCGTTTTATCTAACATTTCTACTTTGGCAAACACAGTGTTATATTATTTTTTTTTTTAGTTTGTTTTTGGCTGATGGAAGGAATGTCTAGATCTAGATCTGTTTGTACTTTTGTGTGTGTGTGGGGGGGGGGGGGAATGTCTATATTTGTTTTACTTTTGGTGGGAATGTCTAAATCTAGGACTGTTGTAGCCTACTTTTTGGTGAGAATGTGTAAATCCTGGACTGTTGTACTTTTTGGAGAGAATGTCTAAATCTTGGTATTTTACTTTTTTGTTGGGAATGGCTTTAGGTGGACATTTATTGGTTATTCAGCCCACTTCCCCAGGGGACACTCCTTTTAAATTTTTGATTGCTCGAGTTCATGTGCTCAGTTAGTATTTGTATGCAATCAGTGTCCAGATCTTTGCCAGAAAAACAGTGTGCACTCTAAAGTAACGTGAGAACTAGCATCTAGTTTTGTCTTGAACAAGAACATACATTGATTTAATTGGAACATTTCACGATCAACAAAACGTCATGGACGCTAAATTGAACATCAGTGTTGCCAAATTAATGTTTAAAAATAAAAATCTAAAACTCGAAGAGATTTGAGAATTTAATTCTTCGGTGCTAAAAAATTAGCAAAAGTTATAATTTAATGTAAAAAAAAATGCGGCTTTTATTCTGTATACACTAAAATGCTAGCTATTTTGTACTTTTTTGCGCCATAAAGGAAAATCTCTTTATAACCAGTCAGAAGGCACCATGAACATTTTTGACTTTGGTGCTGGAAAATCGCAGCTTACAAATGTGTCGAAAAGTAGGGAAAAAAACAAATTCGTTGAGATTGTAAGATAAGAAGCGACCAGAAAGGTTAAGGAGTGATTAACATAACCCAACACACTCATGGGATACCAATTTACACACAGAACTTTCAACGTTTTATTTCCCCTCTTTCTAATGACATTTTTTTTATTTTCCTTTCCCGCGCAATCTAAGTAGCTTTATTTGTTTGACATCGCCTAGAGCATTAGTACTACTACTACAACAAAACCTTATTTGTTGACATCGAGTGAAGGGGAAAAAAAAGAATACTAGATACACGCGCCCTCCCCACTTACACAGTGTTTGAGGTATGTTGTGACTTTTGAAGTCGACAGGACTTTTGAAACTATGGTCCAGATATTTTCTCGTCCTGGGGATTTCTTATGAAGTCGACCTGCTCAAGGGAAAGCGCTGGAGTCTATAAATAACTTCGGCATGGTCTGTGACTCATCCCAATATGCCTTTATCAGATATTAAACAAAAAAAAAAGTTGCCCTTTTAAGGCAGGGGGGCGCAGTAATAAGAGTGGTGTATGCTGTTGGGTTTGACCTGAGACACTGGGACAGTCACGATATTAACATGGTGACATTATCAGCAAATAAACCTAGCCCTACATGTTTCGGGTGCAACCCTCAGATCTCCTTGTTTGGCTGCACTTTCCCGTCACCACCAAGTGAATGCATTAGTGGCTGGTGACTCTTCTGTTACTCATGTCCAACATATGAGAGACCTTCACCTCCTGTAGCTAATGTATTTCTCCTATTTCAATGTTTGTCATAGCAAGCACCTAGTTGGAAGAATGGGTCTCTCAATGCTACCTGACTGAATACATTTAAAAGAACAAATTTTTACACCACCCTTTTCCCACCCAAACTTTTAATCTCTTGCATAGCAGATATTAGGATAAATTAATCTGAATCTCTTTCAGACCTAGCGTGTGAAGCTAACTAGTTCCCTTGGCCAAGAGTTAATGATGGTGTTAAGAGACCAGCCTTTACTTTTTTAGTAAGGTCAAGCGTCTGCATCTAAATTCTCTACTTTTCTCAACTCAATAAAGTTTTAATACTTTAAAAAAAATTAAACAATTTAAAGAGTTGTTCCATTTTTTTAATAATTAGTGTCTGATGTGTGTTTGTTTTAGGTAAGGCACCAATCAGCACCACAGAGGCTGAGCTCAAAACCAAGATGCTGGAGAAGGATGCAATGATTTCCAAACTTTTAGCTCAAAGTGAGTGCATTTCACCAGACTTGTAGTGACTGTGTTTGGTGTTAACATCTCATTGATTTTGATGCCACTCAGTTTGTTGCTCCCTCTCTAAAGTGTCAGTATTTTAGTTTTGTTTAGATGAGTGAGTCTACTAAATAGTTCTATAATTGGCGGAGTAGCAAAAGCATATGGCGTAATACATGAGCAATACAAAACATGAATGAGGTAATGACTAAGTCAGAAGGATCATATTTCTGGAGACACTCAACAAAATATGGGATGTTTAGCTGAATGTCTTAAACTGCTAGGCTACCTCTCCAGGGGGCTTGAGAGTTTAAATCCCTACTCGAACTGAATTGTGTTTGCTGAACACCCATGGCAGCATGGGACCCTTCTTTCAGATACCTTTTCTCCGCACTGGTCCACCAAAGACATTAATATTATTGCACCAAACATGCCATAGCCTAAAAGATATGTTATGCAAAAGTAATTTTAAAAAATAGATTGGAATTTGTGAACAGTATCTGAATCAGCCAGGTAAACCAATGAATTAGCCAGGTAAACCAATGAATCACACAGGTAAACCAATGAATTAGCAGAGTTGTAAGTCACTTTTTTTAACATGCATGACTAGTAAGCTTATTAGGTCCCTTGGTGACAGATGGTGATGTTACATTCTGTCTGTTGTAATGTCCCAACCTGTGCTGGACAATTTTAAACTGTTTATTTTTTAAAATGTTAACTAGGTCAAGAACTGTCATTGAGTCGAGATGAGCTAGAAGGGGAGAACACCCAGCTCACCTTAACAATTACTGAGCTCAGGGCCCATGTTGAAATATTTGAGAATGCATTACTGGCTGCACAGACTAAGGTTCTCACACTGGAAGAAGAGGTACAGTTTTCTGTTTTCTTCTACTTTTTGTTTATCCTTTGCAAGAAAAAAACAATTCTGCAATGCTGAAATTATAGTTTGAATTCAGTTCCCTTCTTTTTTTTTTTTAGAGACACCTAATTAGAGTATTTATTGGTCAGTTTTTAAAACCATATTGCAACACTGCCAAACTAGAAGGTTAAAAAAATAAAAACAAATAGAAAATACTATCAATGAAGTTGCTTTAAAGGTCTGCTAAAAGAAAATTTTCATTAAAAAAAAAAGGGAAGCAAGCATGTTCAATTAGATTCTATTATTTTTTTTTTTTTTTTTTTTTTTTTTTTACCTTTATCTATCATTTAGTCTGTTGGACCGTTGGGACATTAAGCAAGATTTGTGACAGTCTTTCTCCATTCCTCCTTGTCTTTTGCCTTAGATAGAACCTCATTCAGTTTGTTTTAGTTTAAACTGTTCATTACAGTCATTGATATTTCACAGACCTTGAGATTCTATATGTTTATGAAATTATCACTTATGAAAATTCCATGATTGCAATGAATTCACAGAAACATGCTTCCATGGATAAACTTGAGCAGCTGCAGAAAGCACTGGCCACTCTCCAGACTGCTTCTGAGAAACAGGAGAAAAAAGAGAGGGACATGAGAGCACTCTTGGAAAAAGAGCTGGACATGTACAGAGCTCAAGAAAAGGTACAGATTTGTAGATCTAGATATGAACTGAGCAAAGTTCTACTTTAAGACATTATTGACAGCAGTGTAGATGAAATAAATGTACAGCACTTTTTTGTTCTTCAGGCCTACAATCATACTAGGAAATTTTGTTATCAGGCAAGGACTAACAGTTGTTACAAGTTGCTAGCATCTCAAAATGCTTAGGAAGATTAGAACACATGTCTTAAGGGAAAGAAGTGAGCTGGGGGGGGGGGGGGGCAAATTTCATGTATTGGTTCCCTAAAAGTAGGTTTTGTGGCTGATTAGTTAGTATTGAATGAACTTAAATCTTACTTTATACATACAAATGCTGTCAATATGATATATATATTGAACTAAAATTAAAGAAATGAACATTTTAAATGAAACAGGGATGTTCATCTAGCAGCTGTAATTCTACCACATTTACAAAAGGCTGCCTGGTCATGTGGTATGCACACTAGACTGTCATTTGGTTGTCTCGATGGTCAATGTAATAAACTTTAATTTTGAAGGAACATTATTAACATGTAAAGCAAAAAAAAATGAATGTAACTTATGATTTCTGGAATTTTTTATTTTTTTTAGGCTGGGAACCAAAAGAAACCTGATGCTGGTAAAGATGATTTGAAAGGTTCAGGTACTCTCAGGAAAATGCTTGATGAAAAAGATGCTAAAATATTACAGCTGGAAACAGAGTTAGCTGCAGTATGTTTTTTTTTATTCAAGTGTAGGATAGAATTTAGTCAGAAAAATAAAATACCTAATGTATCTTTCAGCTTTCGATGTTTGTCATGAAAAAGATTATGCTTATGATATTCTAGTATAGTCTCAAGAAAATAAAAAAACAAAATTAAATGATCCAATCGATTGTGGTGAAATGATGGAATTGTTTTATTATTTCTTAGATGGAGCAGAAGTATGTCAAAGAGACAACACTGAGACAATTGAATCTAGGAGAAACTAATCAATCTTCCAAGTAAATATCTTTTGCTTCTAATTTGTAGCATATTTTATTTATTTACTCTAGAAAAAGTAGTTTCCCTTTCAGACCTTGCCATCTATGGGGCAGATGATGTTAAGGTCGTCTCTTTCTATGGCTAAAGGTTAACAAAACAGGGTGTCATGTGGCCAGCCAACCACCTTTACTTTCTCCAACTATAGTGAGGTACCCTGCATTCTTGCTAAAAATATATCTTTTCATGTCTTGAAATTGATTCATTAAAGTTTTCAAAACTTTTTTTAAAAAATTTCCCCTCAAATCTTCTTAGCGAAAGTTTAAAAAAAAAATATTTAGCATACTCCCACCCATCAAACATCTCATTTGAAACAAATCCAAAACAAATAGTAGTAATACTAGTTCATTTATCACCAATGCAACAATTTATTTCTTAAGACAAATATCAATAATCATGTGACTCTCTTGTTTCAGGGATGTCAGACTGAGCTCTCTGGAGAAGAGCTCCTCTGATGTAGGCAAGTTGATAGATGAAGCCAAAACAGAAAAGCTGAAACATATAGAAGAAATGCATCATTCACAGAAGAATGTTGCTGAACTTGAAGCCAAGTAAGTGTCTCTGTTTTTCCACTTTTAGCCTTGTCAGCGCCTTCATCATGTCAGAGCAACCAATTAAAAGCTTATAGAGGAAAAATGGCATGAGTGTTGGTACAAAAGCTCATGGAGCCTGGGCATACATTAATTCCATTACTGGATTCAGTGAAGCCTGAGCTCTTGCCCAGTTGGTTTCTATAATTGTCATGGCCTGGATATTAGTATAGGCACGGGCAGTCTTGAATTGGACTGCCTCTGTGTTGCAGGTACCTCTACAATGTTCTTTGCTGCTAACTAAGTACTTTCACACACGCACTAGATTTGCTGGTGCGTAAGAACACTAATATACTAACTCACCAACGACAACATTTAGAATTATTAATAAACACGGTGGTAGCAGACATGGATTTTATTCACATAACAAGAATGAAATAGTTCACAAAAGATATTGGCAAGTCCAGCCATCAAGAAATATTCACAATAACATAGTGTATTATAATCCAATGAAATACTTCAGATATCACATATACTCCAAAATCAACCTTAATGTCCATACATTACTACACTGGACAAGATATCCATAATAAACCTCTCTCTATGAGAGTCCAAGATCAACTGCCGTGTCAGTTTTCGACCAAACAAAATCTCGTGCGATTGCACGGAATGGTTCAGTGATTACTAGTCACCAAATATTACAGGGGTTCTAAAACTGATGTTACAATAATGCAGAAAGAAGAAACCTTTTTGTTTTATTTGGTTCTTCCAATTTGACAGTATCTGTTTAAGTTGATGAAATATAGTTATTAAAGTATGTTTTCCTTGACTAAATAGGACTCAACACCTAATGTCACCATTGCTTTTCTATTGCATTTTTTTTTTTCGCCATTTATATCCCTAACTACTTCAGTTTTATTTGAAATTACAGAAATGGGAATCGAACTGGAGCATGTCTTTCCACCCAGAAAAATGTCAGTTGTTAAGAGTAACAAAAAAACTAAAACAAATTAATTCCACTTATCTTATTCATGGCAAACCAGTAACACAGACTAAAAACGCAAAATACCTAGGTGTTATAATAAAGGAAAAACTGTCATGGAATCCTCATATTGATGAAACTATAAAAAAATCCAACAAAGCATTAGGGTTTATTAAAAGAAATTTCTATAAATCAAATAAGAACATAAAACTAAAATGTTATTTAACCTTGGTTAGGCCAATAATAGAATATGCATCCACCTTTTGGGACCAATCAACTCAAGAAAACATTAAGAAACTGGAACAAACACAAAATGGAGCAGTGAGATTCATAACAAACGAATATTCACATTTGACTAGAGTAACACCATTAGTAAAATCACTAAATTTAGAAAGCCTTCAGGACAGAAGACTCAAAAGTAAAGTAGCAATTATATATAAAACACTGAACCATAATCTTCAAATACAAAAACAAAATTTAATCAAATACTCTGAAAGACACAAAGATAAAGGCACATTCCTCATCCCATATGCTAGGACGAATTTGTACAAATACTCCTTCTTCCCTAGTGCTATTAGAGCATGGAATGGGTTGCCTGAGCTAGCCAGAAACACCAGTGACTTGGCAGAATTTAAGTCATTGGTTAATATGCATGACTAAATGCATGAGGCGTAGGACGTAATCATCTTCTTTCTTGGAGTAACGTCTGTATTATATAAGATAAGATAAGAATTTTGGGATGTAGAACACATGTCTTAGCATTTCCACTTGTTCCTAAGTCCAGAATCAGATAAATAGTTATCAATGATCAACTAACTGACAAAACAAAGAATGGAAATGTTGGACATGTGATAGAATAGTCTCTGCAACACTGACACTTGACATCTTAATATTTTTTTTTAACATCAACCAGAGAAATATGGTGTGGCTAACATTAAGCTGTAGCTTAGATTTGATAAAATAAGGTTTTAAATTTTCTTTTCAACAACATTTATTTTCAAACTTATGCAGTTTTTTTTGTATGTTTCTTTTTTTTTTATGTTTATCTTTATTAAACACTTTGAATAAACTTTTACTTGTTAATGAAATAGATGCTCAAAATCATAGCCAATTCCATTAAATAAAGCAGGTAACAGAGACTGATAAATTTGTATTTTTAGGCTTAATTAATGCTTTTATTTGAATATTTTATTACAGGGTTCGACAGCTTCAGACACAACTGGTCGAGAAGGATGCCCTCCTAAAAATATTTCAGAGAGCCCCTCTTGCCATGGCTCGAAGTTCAAGTCTCCACGCACTGTGCCATTCACCACTGCACTCCCCTCGCCCCTCTCTTCTTTCTTCTCATTGCTGGCCTGGGAGCAACCAATCAGCAGAATGCTCAACTACCTCTAGCTCCACCTACAGGGAATACTCAACAATCAGACACATGAAGACAGGTAATGAAATAACTTTGAAATAGGTCTAACTCTCTAGATATTACATAGAACATTTGAAATAAGACAGAACAAGTATTCTCTGTGCAGTGAATAACACTCAGAAGTACACCATTAGGTATATTAACTTTTTTTTTTTTTTATGCATTCAGGTAGTGCAGGAGCTGTAGAACTTGGTCATAAAATGGCCCTAGATGAAGACTTGCTTTCTAAAGTTCAGAATTTAAATGCAGAGGTATGTAATTGAAAAGAAAAATTAGGCCTTTTTTTCTGTTCGTTTGTAATTGTTAGCATTTTAACACACTGCATTTTGTAAATCATAATTTAAAATTGATTGTAAGCTTAATAAAAACATTTCTTTAAATGTTTAATTTTTGGCATTTCTCTTTGTTTCTATTCAGACAAAAAATGATTCTGAAGATGAGGTTAAACTCTGGCATGTGTGAAAATGAAGAAAAATGTTTCACAGTTTAAATGGAGCTTGATTTTCGACTAAATTAAAATATATTCGGCCCAGTAGTGTGAGCTCTCCGCCTTCGTTCCTGGAGGAAAAATTATCAAATGCCTTTCATTCGATAGCTGATTTATGTAGTTTATACAATTTTGTCATCTTTTAAGAATTCAATATTCAGAACATCATTGTTCACAGTGAGTTTTATTTAAAAAAAAAATAATTTTTTTTACAGATAAAAATGTGTTCATTAACAATTAGAAATTGAAAAAAAAAATGACTAAGTTAAGTTAGCTATTTAGTGGTTGATCGCTTTTGTTCATGCTTTTAATTAATGGTACAGAAAAATCATTTTTGAATCTAGTCTTTCCCAGAGATTGTACACATTGAAATGTCAGTAATGAAAATATTTTTTTCTCTGGCCAATTGACTTTAAACAGTGGCATGATAAGTACGTATTTTCATGACACTGCCACTCCCTAAAGTTTCAGTGTCATTGATTTCACTCATGATCTGTCTCCCACAGCTTGCATTATTTTACTGATGCACACCTGGCAATAGTATTATCATACCCTGCATTCTTGTGGCAGTAATAGTTTTTCCACACATAATAATAATAAAGCTTAATTATTTGCTCCTTGAAAGATTACTGTTGTATAGAGACATGAATGACCCAGTCAGTATTTTGTTATGCTGTAGAATTATGTTTATCATGGTGATATTTCCAGCTGCGCATCATCTTATAAAGGGAGCTCTGTACTTCTATGCTAACCTGTTGACAAAAAATGTTTCGTTTGTTTCAAACAAAAATAGAAACCAACGGTACAAGTATTTGTATATTTTGTCAAAGTCTTTCAAATATATTAAAAATATATATAGGCTACTTGAAGTAACTGTTCAAATGTAATTTTTTAACAGCATAACAGTAGCCTATCTTTTTCGTTTCATATTTTGTTGTTTGTTTGATAAGCTTTTCAAATGAAAAAAAAGGCTAGTATAATTTTTTTTTATTAAGAAAACCATCAGATTTAATGATACATTATTTAATCTTTGTGTTATGCTGCTTAAGATTTTTTGAATAATAATATTTAAGTAAAATTGAATCATCCCATTGTTAATAGGCCTACTTGAGTTATGGTCTCTACAAAATGACTTACAGAAGCCTACAGTCCAACTGTTAGTCAATATAAATTGCATATAAACTGCTGTACTCATTACCAATGTACAATAAAAGCGTTGAAATGGTTATAAAATAGACAAAATCAGTTTTGTTTTTTTAAATTTCTTACCTATAATATTTAAATGATGTAAAACCAGAATTCCACCAGTACATGATCGACTCATTCTATTCCTTTCTCAGTACTAATAAGTTTACTTTGGTGCCTCTTTACGCTCCTGCATTGCAACTTCATCTACTTCATAATTTCGCATACTTTTATCAATGTTAAGTTTCTCTGTTATTTGGTATGAAAACATTGTTCATAAACAAATTGTGTCCGCTCCACCACCATTTCACTGAACATTTCAATGTTTTTGTTATACTTCTGTTGATCTGGTGCTAATAGTATGAAATAAAGCATTTACATGATACATACTTCTGATCATTTTATTTGCCAAATAAAGATGTATTGAGAACCTTTATCCATGTTTTGTTTTTTTCCAAAGTGGCATGAACCTGGCTAGGCAAACTCTCCAGGATTTTAGCTTGTGACATTCACATGTCTTTCTATTTAGCGTTATTTGCCTCCTAATTCAGCCTTGATTACATATTTGTTTTACTGGCACTATTTGGGTGAAGGTAATTTGAATAAAATTTTGGCCTGAAAGTATGGAGGATTACAAACTTCTTAATCATTTGTGAATATTTTATACTTCATTTTTTGATCATTTCAAATGGATTTTTTTTTTTTTTTTTTTTTTTTTTTTTTGCTGTAGTCATTGATCACAGTTGGTACAATGCAAATGTGAAATAACCATGTGTGCATTAAGTAACCTATAAATCTGGATGCAATTTATATTTGATGACAAACTTGTTGATTTTATGCTAAATGCGCAATCACTTGTTTTCCCTACCCGGTAGTCATAAGTAATCCTAGCATTATGCACTTGTTGGTTTGATGTTAACCCTGATTACTTTCTATTGGTGGCCTGCTTTATGAAATACTGCTGATATTTGTTTTAAATGGTGATTAGAGTTGGTTTGTTTTGATAGCCATATTTGTGGACATTGTTCCTAAAGCTGTTGCCTTCATATGATCATTTGGTGCATAGTGATGTTGTGTGCACTTTTCCATATTGTTTTATATTCATTGTTTGTTATTACGAACATGTTCATAAATAAAATAGGAACTTTTTTTTTTTCATGTTGAACTGTTGAATGTATCAATGTCATAATTGTTCATCGTTTTAAAGCCACGTCTCATACCAACAAAACAAGTCTCATTGTGCTATTTATTGTGAAGTTTTACAAATAATGTCTTTGCTGTTATAAGTATAACTTATACATATTTAAAATATAACTTTGTACATAATGTAATACCTTGTGTTAGGTTTGTGTTAGTGCCAAGCAGAATAAATTACTTAAAATGTAGAGGATTGTTGTTGTTTTTTTTTTCTTAATTTCAAAGAAATTGGCTGAGCTGTTTTTTCCTATAAATGAAAACATTAGTCAACTCAATGATAAATTAATGTAATTGTTTTGAGTATTTAAATAAAATGGCCTGCTGTACATAGTATAATGCCTTAGTCTTGCGCTGTTTGTCGGATGTGGCATCCTGCGCTGGCCCTCATTTTGTATATGTACATAATAAAACCAACATGAACATAATTTATTACCTGATGATGAATGTCAGACCCAGCCCCCCCCTTCCCACTTCTAGTTCCCCTTCCTCTTTTCCTTGTGATGATTCTGTACAACTGATTTTTTTGTGGTTGATAGAGACCTAAAGCCAATGTATGTAACATATTTGTATGATTAAATTATTGATGATTGTCTATAATAAACTGACTTTTTTAAAAACTTAACCATGGTTCTTGTTGTTTTATTGTACATTGTTTTTATAGCGGCAATCCTAGTGTCATTGATGTCTGTTGGTCACGTTTAGATCTTAAAAACTTAAAAAATTATTTTATTTTAACCCTATTATACTTGATAGAGATACAAAGGATAAATTTGGTCTTTTTTTTATTATTAATATAAATATGGATAATGTAAGCTGCTGTGCGTTAACCATTTATAAAACAATATTAAAACTTGTGTATTCAGTAGCTTCATTTCAACCACGTACATTATACAATATAAACTCTCATTACATACGTTCTATAAAGTTATATTACCTCCGTTCTCTAGGTATCGCAAATAAACTTCTGAGCCTGTACACGGTCGTCTTGCTTGCATTGACGTACACGGGCAGGCTATACTCTATTTGCGATAAGATAGCCCCTAAGTATAGTGACATTAGCATGCCAGTTTTCTTAGTAACCATAGCTTCTGCAAGGCCTACCTTTAAACAAACTGCATGTGTAATTACATTTCCAATGTTCTGTATAAGTTGATACGTGGGTATGTTTTCGCATTGGAGCTGCAGCTCACCCAGATAAAGTGGCTCCAAAAAATGTCGATTCCCAGGCTGAACAGGGACCAGGTTGTTTTGGTAATGTTTATCTGAATAAAGGAGGCACGGTGGCTAAGAGGTAGAGCGCTTGGCTTCCGAACCGAAGTTCCCCTTTCACACCTTGCGATCTACATTCTACAGGGCAGATGATGTATGGGTCATCTGTTTCTGTGGCTCACGGTTAACGAGGGTGTCATGTGGCCAGCACAATGATCACCCGCCTTTACTTTTCCCCAACTAATGTCAGGTACTTGTTAGAGCTGGGTGATTATATTATTAGGTATTTGGAGGCCTGGGGAGGGGGAGGTTGGACCTCTTTAGGGGCCCCTGCATTTTGATATTCGACATCATGACATGAGATAATGGCGTAATATTTAATGTAAAAAAAAAATATTTCTGACACTCATTTGGGGACCCCTTCAAATGGGGGCCTATGGAATTTTCAAATTTGGACCTCCTACCCCACCCTAGCTACGCCACTGTCTAATGTGCCTTTACCTATGTGACTATCTGAGTATTTTATTAGGTTGTAAGTACTATGGCTCAGTGTTTATGTACACTCCTATTATTGTTATTTTACTTTAATTAGTCCTAAACTCTATGAGAAGTCATAGTGTCTCTAAATTGATTGATTTTACTAATGTTGTTACTCTTGAACTCTTGTTGAGTCTAGTCAAATGGTGAATATTCGTTAGTTTTGTAGATCTAAATCTCGCAGCAAGGTATTTTGTATGCCACTAACACTGAGATCACCAAAACCAAATCGTGTAAATTTCAACGCACTAGATCCAGATGAAAAGTAAAGAAAAATCTGACCATGATTTTAAACGTTTGACGCTACTTTTTGACCTAAAACTGCATTTCCTGGCGCAGGCCTACCTGTAATTGGCCTACTAATATTAATAGACTATAGGCCAAATACTGTAGACCCTACTATAGAACTATATATGCATTTAGATATAGAATCAAGGCCTAGGCATATACAGGTAATAATAATGATGGTTCTCGAAATAGGTAGACGAAAATAATGATGTTTGCATTTTTATTTCTAGAAGTATAGAATAGAAATCTATATCTATTTAAAAATGAAAACAACCACAAAGATATAGGAAATTAATGTGGTTTGTCTAGATCTACATCGAAGTTTAGATCTCATCAAGAATCTAGACCTAATGACCTGGTATTATATATAATAATATAGCCTAATATAGAGAAAAATCATTATAGTGTTTAAAAAAGTTTGGGAAACACTGCCTGACCTAGATTAATGAACATGCTAAGCAAAGGCCGTATGCCGTATAGCAGTTTAAAATTATGATTCGGCATGCTCTTCTATAGCTACCATTCGCTTTATGTAAACAAACAGGCGTAGTCTATGTAGTTATAATTAAGTTACACTGAGCTTCAATCTACAAGAATAAATTCTACATAGATCTAGTCTCTAAGACTCTACTTCTACACCAAATTTTATATTCTAGATCTAGCCTACCGCCTAGGTAAATCATGGTATTTCTTTAAAACTTTAAGTATTGAGATTACATTTGATTAATTTTTATTAAATTAAAATTTAAAATGTAGAATAAGTTCTAAGAATAGTATATGATACATATCATATTATGTGGTCTATCACTCTATGTCACTATCACCATGTCAACTATGTGAATATCATCATTCAATAGATTTTAGATCTATGACGTCTATGTCTAGAGCTAGATAGATCTAGATTCTAGATTTACTTTAGATTAATCTAGATCTAGAATCTAGAGGTCTAGACCTACCGGTAAAACTGAAATGTGGGTAGGAGGCATTATTATTCTAAACTTTGTTGAAGTAACATAACTGTAAATACTACTAATAGTAGTAATAGATCTAGACTAGATTCTATATAAGATAAGATTCTACTTATCTTATCAGAGAGGTTACTTCAAAAAAAGAAGATGATTACGTCCAAGGCATAATGCCTTAAATTCTGTCATGCATAATTTGCAGCATATTAACCAATGACTTAAATTCTGCCAAGTCACTGGTTTTCCTGGCTAGCTCAGGCAACCCATTCCATGCAACCATGCTCAAACAACTAATAGCACTAGGCAGGGAAGAAGGAGTATGATGTACAAATTTGTCCTAGTTCTAGTAAATGGGATGAGAAATGTGCCTTTATCTTTGTGTCTTTATGAGTATTGTATTATTCTTTTGTTATGAATCTCACTGCTCTATTTTGTGTCTGTTCCAGTTTCTTAATGTTTTCTTGAGTTGAGGGGTCCCAAACAGAGGATGCATATTCTATTATTGGCCTAACAAAGGTTAAATAACATTTTAGTTCTATGTTCTTATTTGATTTATAGAAATTTCTTTTAATAAATCCTAATGCTTTGTTTGATTTTTTTTATAGTTTCATCAATATGTGGATTCCATGACAGTTTTTCATTTATTATAACACCTAGGTATTTTGCGTTTTTAGTCTGTGTTACTGGTTTACCATAAATAAGATAAGTGGAATTAATTTGTTTTAGTTTTTTTGTTACTCTTAACAACTGACATTTTTCTGGTTGGAAAGACATGCTCCAATTTGATTCTTATTTCTGTAATTCATCTAATTCTCTTTGTAAAATATATGTGTCTTGTGTTGTTTTTATTGTTCTATATATTATGCAATCGTCTGCGAATAATCTGACTTTTGTTCCTGAAGTAATGCAATTTGGTAAATCATTTATGTAAATTAAAAATAGTAGTGGACCTAAGACTGTTCCTTGAGGTACACCTGAGTTTACTGTTATTGGTGCTGATTTAGAGCCATTTATTATTACAGTTTGTTCTCTCCCTATCAAAAAATCTTTAATCCACTGATGTAATGGACCATCAATGCCAAAATATTTTAATTTTTTAAGCAAACTTTGGTGGTGAACTTTGTCAAAAGCTTTGGAAAAATCTAGTAAGATAGCATCTATTTGCTCTGTTATCTAAACCTTTTGAAAAGTCATCAATTAGTCCTATTAGTTGTGTTTCACATGATCTATATTTCCTAAAGCCATGTTGGTATGGGGTGAGGACATTATGTTTGTCTAAGTGGTTTATGATGTTGCTACATATTATGTGTTCTAGGATTTTACATGTGATGCTGGTAAGTGATACTGGTCTGTAGTTTCCTGAGTCTGATTTTTCTCCTTATTTAAATAGAGGGGTGACATTAGCTTCTTTCCAGTCCCTTTGTTACTCTGCCCTGGTTAAGAGATACCTGAAAAAGTATTTTTAACACTGGTGCTAGCTCATCTCTAGATCTAGTAGCTGTAGAATTAAAAAAGCAGGAACTCTTCATTACTGTCAAGAGATGAAATCTGAGCTGCTTTGGTCATATTGTAAGACATGTCTCACTGTGACACTCACTGTTAAAAGTCAACCTTTAACATGGGTCATAATAAAGTCAAGGTACAGTGGAGGGAGCATGAAGAAAGGGTTCTCCAAAGAAAAGTTATCTGGATAATGTAAAGAAAGGACCAGTCTCTTTTGATATCCTGTTGAGAACAGCTGCTGATCAGGAAAAGTGGAGCATTTGATTGTGGGAACTAGTCTAGTACAGGCACCCCATAACATGAAAGCCAAGGGACAGATAAACATGAAATGAGAAAATACCATTTCACTGGAAGTACTTGTGACAGGAATAGTCAACAGCTTTTTATGTTAAAAATATTTTTTCAAAATTGCAATGTAGTATCTTCAGTAATTGACATATAGCCAAGTAATTTTGAACTTCATCTCTCGTGTCATTACATACATAAACTTTAAAACTATTTTTTTTGGAAAGAGGCTGCATTTACCAAAACTGTCTGTCTATATGTGCACTTTTTGATTCCTTAGTACTAATATAAACAATTAGCATTCTTCTGTATTTATGAAAGACAAGGCACATAAAGGTTCTAAGTTGGTGCAAATGATGAAAATAAATTTTTCATCCAAGCTGGACTGAAAAAAATGCATTTTAAGTCACACATCTGTCTGTGTATGAACTTGATCTTACAGGTTGATAAAAGACAAAAATTTAATTAAAAAGCTTGTCATTTTAAATTGTCCAGGTTCTGCATTGATCACTTTGATTTTTGTTGTATTATGTCTTTGCAAAGTTGTAGTTGGTACCAACATCCATAATACATATTGCTTAAACACGTCAAACTCTTTGGCAGTCTTTTGAATGAGATTAGACAACATAATCATTCAAAGTTATAGAAAATTCAAATAAATTTATCAGTTAAATTGTTATCAATGTCTATAGACTTTAGACCTTGTCAAATAAATTGTTATCAATGTCTATAGACATTACTTAGTCAGTAATTACGTTATGGGAAGTGATGTGGAATTAATTTTAGTGATGTCCCAATGTGAAGGTTGCTAAAAATTTGCAATAAATTGCAAATCTGGATTCCATTAGATGAGAGTAAGGATAGTCCGTTCAGTTGGTATTGAGCAGGCTCAAAGTTTGGCTTTAGTTCTGTCATAAGTGAGGTTTGAGTTTGGCTTGGGTTTATTTCATTTCACATCTCTAGTTAAAACTAATGAACAGTAATGGTTAAAAAAAATGTATTTCAGAAAACAGTCACAGATGATGAGTCAGTTAAAACAAGTTGTTGTGCTAGATGGAGGTACCGGTACAACTCTAGCTGAAATGGGCCACACATCTATTAATGTGAGTTCTTCTTTACACTTAAATCTAGATCTACATTCTTTCTAAAAGTTTTGTAGACTGGCACAGAACCCCTACATGAATTTAAAAAGTTTAAATTCCGCAATTGGAAAATGTTTAAAAAGCTTAAGCTTGATAAGAAAAAACAAACTATTTTTGTTTTGATACATTATTGAGTTATAGTTGTAAGTGCAGAGTTCTTCCCTTAAGTAAGTTTTTTTTTTTTTACGATTTTTTATATTTTGCTTTTTTTTTTGTATATTACTTAAAATTTCTCTCCTTTATCTTTCTTTATGTATTTAATTCTTAAAGAATGCTAATGAGATCTTAAAAATTGAAAGTGTAAACAAGGAACTGATTACTGTAACAAAATTTAAATATAAAAAGCCCCAATAGAAATGTTAAGTGTTCTATCAAATTTTATTTGATTACTCTGTTTTCACAAATGTAAAGTTGAAGGCTTGGGTGAAACCTTTGGGTGGCTGCCTGATTGTGCGGTATGCGCTTCAGACTATCATCATTGTTGGTCATGAGTTTGAATCCAGCCCACTGCCATGCACTGCCTTCTTGTAGGAGGTCTGGGATATGACAAATCTTCATTTCAAAAGGAACTTATAAAATATTTGTACATTTCATTTGCTTGGAAAAAATGTATTGTTAAATTTGAATTAAAAAAATTGTCCCCTTTAATTAAACCACATGTTTACAAATCAACTAAGGCCTCATCTAAAATTAGAGTTTCTATATTTAAATTGGGAATCATCTAAACAGAAAGGATCAGCTTCCATACCAGTTTTCATCAACAGGGTGACCCACTTTGGTCTGCAGCAGTCATTGCTACACATCCTGAAGACCTTGTGAGACTTCACAAAGAGTAAGTCGATTCCTTAAGCTTAAGTCTTGGCTGGTCATATAATTTGTGCTGTTTCAGAAGTTTGAATTCAGTCTTGGATCAACCCAGGTGCCATTTTGCAATCTTTAGCTTAGAAAAAAAGCAGTTTGCAGCCGATAGCCTCATCCACATTTTTTTAGGAACACCAGGCTAATTTAAGAATTAGGAATCAGATAAAATAAGAAGTGATTGTTTTTTTGTTTGTTTTTTTAAATTAAGAATGCTAACAGCAATGTCTTTTGCTTTCTCAAAATAAGCTAAGTAGCCTTAGAAAATTAATAGAATTATAGAATGTCTTTAAGTATTGTGTAATTTCTTTTTCTTTCTACCAAGGGTTCTCACCCAGAACTTTTAGTTTAGTAGATAAGCACTCTAACAGACAAGGCTATTCACTTCATTATGGTCTTGGCCTTAAATGAATCTGTTTTAGTGTATCTTAGTTTCTTTTATCTTATGTATAACGAGATGTCTAATAAAGACCGCACATAAAACTTTTTCTTGGTACAACTGTCTTGCCGACCAAGTGCTCTATTGCTCATTCAGGACATGCTATTAAAAAATAAAAGTATCTCTTGGAATTTATAGCATGGTCATTACATTGAGATCAATGTTTCTTTCACATATGCAGTATCTCTACCATTGTTACAGGTTTTACATTGCTGGTGCAGATGTGGTCCTCTCAGCCAGCTATCAGTCCTCTGTAGAGGGTTTCAGAAAGAGGTTTGGATACACTGAAACACAGGCGGTTGACCAAATTAAGAAATCTGTTGAGCTGGTCAAATTAGCCAAGAATGAGGCAGAGATAATAACTGGTAAATGCAACATATAATTTATCTATAAATTATTGCTTATAATAATATAGCTAATTTAAACCAAAAATATTCTTTAACTTAAACCAATTTATTAGAAGACTTTATGGCAAGGAAGTCTTGTATGAAAGCAACCTTTTATGTTTAGTGATTGCTTGTTAACAATGGAAGCTAGATATAGTAGATATAAAATAAATTGAATTACCTTTTATAATTGATGTTTTTAATTACCTCTTTCACTTTTGAAGAAACATAATTTCATTCTCATTAGAATAACACTAAACTTATCACTTTGGTTGGTAGAGGTTTTGAATATTCTTATTAGCTGAAGTAGAGAATGAGTAAGCAGTCCAAAATTCCTCTTTGTTGTTGCCTTTAAATAAAAGATTATAAAACATGTTTCTGTCCAAGGTTTATTGAACAAGGATGACAAAACAGCTGACAACACATTAAACACACAGACACTAAGCCAGCTTGGCACATCAGTACAAAACAGCTGACAACACATTAAACACACAGACACTAAGCCAGCTTGGCACATCAGTACAAAACAGCTGACAAGATAAAAATAAATATGCAACACTTTCTATCCGAAAGAGATGAAGACAATAATAAAGCACTTCTCACCTAGACTTCAGGAAAAATAATGCATATTACAAGGTGTCCAAACATGATTATCGAACAGTACAGGACAAAGCAAAATGTTCCAGAAGCTGAAAATTGGAAGTAACAAAACATGTCTTTTGATGTGTAACCAGAGAATGATGACCATGCCCTCCAAAGCTGCATACTTTACCAAGAGGACTGGACAAATTACTGGCTCAAAACATTTTTAATAGAAGAAAAACTTTATGGAGAGCTGCTTAATCTGGAAACCACTATACAAGACTGGCAATCTGAATCCTCCAACTTGATAAAATGAAAGCAGAAGAAGATGAAGAAGCAGAACCAAATAATTTAATTACATGAACAACCATTACAATATTGTGTTCAATTTCACTCTGACACCAGTCATGCTTGACAATAATTAGACATCTAAAGAAGAAGCAATTTTTTTTGTAATGGACACATTAACTATAAGCAGATTGGTATTTAATAAAATGAGCTTCTTTTCTCTTCATTCTAGGCAGACCTGGTTATGTTGCAGCATCTGTTGGTCCTTATGGAGCTACACTGTGCGACATGTCTGAATATACTGGAAGATACGCTGATGCTATGTCTAGGCAGGTAATCTAAGATAAACATGTAGTTTTTGGAATCCAAGAGTCCACCAATAAAACTCATGTATGTGCCAGAGCTAAAAAAATAAGAACGCATAATTTTTAGATGGCCATAAAGATCCAACTGTGATCTTCCACAATTTTGTGGCGGATAAGTGTAGTATCTGATGTAGTATCTGAGTCCAATACCCATTCTGTCATCTGCAGTTTGAAGATCTTACAATGAAGAACGAAACCAAATAACTTTTAAAGTTCATTGTTAATTGTTAAAAGTCAAGGCATTAAGTATTGAGATTTATCAATATAATCTTTTGGTAGCTCTTACAAGTTCATTACTTAACTCAAGTTTCAGCGAAGGCTTTAAACTTTTCTTCTGAGCTTAAACGTTTGTTGAATCTGGCATACAGATATGTACATTTTTTTTCGTCAAATTTCTTAAACCTCCATATCATTGTTATCATATGTTATCTAGTGTGAATTTTAAAAATGCAATGTTTTCTTTTCACATCTCTGTAACACATTCAAAGCGTCTGAAAGCTGGAAGACTTCCTTGAGATTTTTTTGTTTTAAAAGGCATGATTGGTAGAAGTTGAAGAGAAGAGCATTTAGTATTACAGCAGACATGCCTACAGTCCCGCATTATGCGGAACCGTCCCGCAAAAGCATAAGAAAAGCTCGCATGTTCCGCCGTTCCGCATTCACGATTTTTTGTTCCGCCAAGTCTGAATTCCGACACAAAAAAAAATCGCCGGTTTTTCATTATTTATTAATAATGCGAAATTAAAATACTGAATGCAAAATAAAATATATATAGGTCTGTGTTTATTGTTTACATTTCATCTTCTCCCGGACCAGATGTGTCCTAAATTTACGAAGATAAGGTTGAGCTAGATCTAGACATAGATCTAGTACTCTAGGTCTAGATACTAGATCTATTCTTAGAATCTAGTAAGTGCTAATAAGCCAAATGTTCCATTCAAATCCCTTTCTTTTCCCGACAATGGCTCTACTAGTCTAGACTAAATCTAGACTAGTCTATTGCCTAGTATTAAGTAGTATTGGCAATTGGAGTCTAATTCAGTATTTGACTATTCAATCTAATCACTATTGTCACTATTCTAACACTAACTCAACTGGTTTCTTAGGTTTCTAAGTAATCTAAGAAAATGAATTTTAAAGACCCCAGATCTAGACCTAAATGTAATTAATTAACAGACACAGTAAGGCTAAGGCCTAAATAAGGCTACAGTATAGAATAGATCTACTATTCTACTTATTAGTATTATTACATAGTCTAAATTAATTATTAGTTTATTTTGTAGATCTAAAAGTAAAAGTAGGACTATCACTTAGATGATACTAAATCTAGATCTATCTAGTAGGTGATAGATAAGATTCTAGATTTCTATGTATCATTATGTAATAAATTTAGTTCTCAATAAGTTGAATAAGTCTATAGATCTAGACATTAATATTTAGATTTTACATAAGAACATAATTATGAATTAAATGTTTTCTTACTTTTAATTATAATATTTACTTCTAATTTATAAGAAGCTAACTAGTATTGTTTTTAAAGTAATATAATTGAAGTTTTATTTATATTGCGTACAGTATGGCTAACAAACATAAATGCGTTTATGTTCCACATTGGGGCCCAAAATTCCACATTTTCAACCTGAGTGTTCCACATTCTGGGTCTTGGGGGTAGGCATGTCTGGTATTACAACTTAGTATCACCATAGATTATGTTTAATTTAAAGTGTCAGCAGATCATTTTAATAATCTAAAATGCTGTTTAGACTTTTTGCTTGGAAAAAAAAACATTTGACAAAAAAATGTCTAATGACTTTGGGGATGGGGGTGGCGGGTGCAGAATGTTTGTCTATTAATACCAATATAAATTATTTTTTTAATGGCAGGAACTTCAAAGTTGGCACCTTCCAAGACTTCAGATTTTAGTGGACTCAGGTCCTGATATTCTGGCCATTGAGACCATTCCTGTCAAACATGAGGCAGAGGCCATAGTGGACAACTTGAAGCATTTCCCAACAACCAAAACATGGGTCACTTTTCAATGTAAGGTCAGTAATGTTTGCCTTGTTAAAAAAAGATAGTCAAGTTAATCTTGCAAACAAACAATTTTTTTTAAAGCCTATAATATAAATACTGTGGAATCTAGTTAATCAGACCACATGGAGACACTAGTTTTGGTTCTAATAAGTAAATTAAATTGCATAATATGATTTTTTTTTACTTTGGGATCGGGTTTAAATAAGTGGCTGATCCGATTAACCAGATTCGACAGTATAATTTTATAAATTTGTAAGATGTTTATACAATGAATGACTATTGTCAACAATTCAAAGTTGTAAATTTCTCAGAGAATAAATCGGAATGTTGGTCAAAGTGTTTGCCACTCTGTAAACATTTTGTACATTTGGAAATATAAAGAATAAAAGTAAGTTTTTCTGTGATAAGAGACTGTAGAGTACGGTAAATACAGGCAACCGACTTCTGTGGCATGCAGATTGGGAAAATGTCAAGTAGCCAACACAAAGACAAACCACACAGATATCATATTCCTATTAGATATGGAATGCAGTATTCTCGCTAATCTTCGGACTCGAAAACAAGACTTCTTATTTTTATTATATATGGATAAATTCAATTGCAATCTCAAATCCTGAGTAACATGTTTTGGTATTTTCTTGGGCAAAATTCATAACTTTTTATTTTGCTAAGAGTTTTTATATAGAAATGGATTTGACTGAAACAACAGACTTTCAGAAATACATTTTTGCATTCAAAATTTATTTTTTTTTTTCAAATGAAAAATTTTATTTTTGTTATAATTTAAAAAAAAAATTGACATGGCTTTTTACATTGTTTGTTGTACATATTTTGAATTTACTTTCATAATTGAAAATTATTACATTCTATCCTAAACATCCTGCATGTTGGTAGGGATATAGTGCGTGGGCAGGGTTCAAACCCAGGACGATCAAGACAACAGTCCAGAGCACATATCACATGACCAGACAGCCATACACCATTAATTTTATCTGGTAGAATTTAATGCTAGGATTTTTAAATCTTTAAATACAGGACAACCAGCACACTGCTCATGGGGAGAGTATCCAGGATGCTCTAAGGTCTGTGGCTCAGTGTGACAATGTAGTAGCAGTTGGAGTCAACTGTGTGGATCCCTCCCATGTGACAACCCTGCTACAAGGCATCAGTCATCTCAATCTAAACATTCCAATTATTGTGAAACCCAATGCTAGGCCACATGATGCCAAAAGTCGGTTAGGACATTTTTTTTTTTATAATTTTGATTATTTTTTTTTACTAAGATTACAGAAACTCACTCTGTCTATCTTTTGGTCTATCTGTCTGGTAAAAAGTTTGTGCACATTATTTCTCCCACACCTAATCTTGGGAACAATTAAAACTTTGCACAATTATTCATTGACATTGACAAGACATGAATCAGATTAAAAAATTAAAAATTAGTCCAATAATTATGGGTAATTAATTATTTTGGTTGATACCAACAAGGAAAGTTAATCCTTCATTATTCACAGATATGACTAAAAATGTAGAGTTTTGTCACCATAAATAATTGAACACCTTATTTCTCCCACACCAGTTCTCGGATCCGGTTGAAACTTTAAACAATTATTTATTGTAGCTAACAAAACGTCAATCAATTTAAAAAAAAAACACAATTATTATTGGTAATTAATTATTTTGTTTGATATTCAATAAGGAAAATATGTTCTAGACTATTGAAAAAATATAATTAAATTATATAATATAATATATAAGCTTTATTTTTTAAAAAGGGCTTTGTTATTATTTTGCTTGTCTTCAGTTTAAGACAAAAGTTCAGAAATATTGGGTATAAATAATGTTACATGTTTTTGCAGCCATAGTTGACTAAGACACACACACACACACTGGGTCCAGTACATTAGTTTAGTATTACTTTATCTCTTCATAATTATAATGTCCAAGTCCAAGTTCCTGATCATCTAAAGGAGGGTTTGTACCTAAGCAGCGGAGTGTCCTAATGAGCCAGATGTCACATTCTAGATGTACTCAACATGCGAACTAGCCTGTGAGATTTGTGCAGGGCTGAAATGATTGAGCTAGAAAAGTTTGGGTAGATCAGACATTGTTGGTTTCAGCAGGGACCTTGTTTCTGTAGGGTTTTAAAAGTGGTAAAAATGAATATGAGTTTCAACAAAACACTAACTTGTTAGGTCTAGCCTATCACTGGAAGACTTCAGGTCTAGCTTGCTTACAGTGCAGTGCATTTAATTATTTGTTTAGTATAAGATAAATAAAAATATTGTCAAAACAGTCCCATATGTGAAAGATAAAAGAAAGATATGAATTTATCATCCAATGAGCTTAGAATGTGTAGGTAAATGTTTTGTTAAAGCTAGTGTTACTTACTTAGACTTAAGTCCTCCTGCGCCATTCGGCAAACTATCTCCATAAAGATCTGTAATTGGTAATGTCTGAAGCATCCTCCCAGCTGGCGTCCACTGTTCTGAGGTCCTCCATGAAGGTGTGGCACCAAGTTATACGAGGACGTCCCTGTTTGCACTTTCCTTGTATTGGCCTCCGTGTTAAAGCTAGTCACTACAAGTAAAAATAAGTTTCAAAATAGTAAGAAAAGTCTACTTTAACATTGATTAAGTCATTCATTTGATAAAAATCTAAAGATAAATAAAGCTGTGAAAGGAAGGACTTAATGTGCTGAAAAACTATTTTAGAGATGTTAATTACATTATTCATAGACTTCATAAGTCTTAATCACTCATACATATTTACACAAAAACTAACAGTACTTGATTGCTAACCATTGAGTGAAAGAATAAAGTACATGATAAACACAGCAAAATTGTCTGGATAAAGTTTTGTTTGAAACTTTTAAGTATCACATTAATTTAGTATTATGTAGACTATTATAGACTTTAATGTTAATAAACAAAATTACAGCTTTAAATTAGCTTGGGCTTCCGAAAAGGAGTGTTGACCTCGTTCAGTCAAGAAGTGACTATGATTCATCTTATAGATAGATGAAAGCTTGGGCACTAGCTGTCCTCAGAAAGATGTCACTTACACATCAGTTCTGACCTCTCCATTTAACTAATGCATCTAAAGGAACGTCAAGTACCTGATACAGCCTGAAATCAGCAGCATTGCAGGTTCTGACAGAAGTTTGAATTTAGAGTTTTTTTCTTTTCCTAGATGGGTAGCTAGTCAAGGCAAATGAGTTCCCTCCTTCCTTAGGCTGACAGGTTCATGTACCAGTTGCTTAGCTTTGCATCTTCTCTAAATCCAATATCTGGGCCACACGTGAAAGCCAGGAAATAGACCAGTTGTAGGAAGCTATTTGAAACGCTTGCCATTGGAAGCATTTTATAGATAGTCAAGTGCTTGTATCCATTATCAATTGTGGCAAGCTTTGTTTAAAACAAATATACATTTACAGTTAAATGGTGAAAACATTGTTCTAAAGAAAGAAACACCCATCCTGTTTTTCATACAGTCTCTACTGACTATGTATACCTTTGCTCAACATCTGTATCATTAGATCATTATGTTTTTAATTTATTTGTTATTAATATATTTTGTTTAAATCTGGGCAGATCTAGAATTCAATACAGAATATCTGACCACGTTCTTGAGTGGTTGAAGTCTGGCGCCAGCTGGATAGGAGGTTGCTGTTATGTATCCCCATCTGAGATAGCAGAAATAAGAGAAACTCTGGCCCATGAACCAAGTGTAAAGTTTCTTGATAAGGGAGATAACTTCATTTAAACTCGGCCTATTTAAAATATTTATCGATGCCTTTTTTTTATTCATCAAATCCCAGAATGAGCTTTAAAAGTTGTGCATTTATTGAATATTTTGTAGTTCTATTTTTGTTCACAATGTTGATTTGTTTAATAATTTTTATTGAGATATAAACAGAAAATTCTAATTTATTCATCCCTACATTTGAATATGAAACAAACAGATCTTACATCATTAACATGTGATTTACATTCAGATTTATACATTCCAAATACACTATTATCCACATTATTTTATCTTTGTAATGATTTCCTAGGGCACAGTGGCTGAGCGGCAAAGCACTTGGTTTTCAAACTAAAGAGTCTCGATTTCAAATCTCATTGAATGCTGGGATTTAGAACTTCTGGGTTATTTAGATGCCCCTAAGTATTTGACCATAGGTTGGTGAAAGTTAAGGGCTGTTGGTCATTGTGCTGGCCACATAATGCCTTTGTTCACCCTCAGCTATAGAAAGTACATCATCTGTCCCTATAGATCACAAGGTCCAAAAGGGAAAGGGTAGCTACTTTACTTTTTACTTAATAGTTTGTTAGACAGATTGTTGTCATTAAAAGTAGTCATTATGAAACTAAGTTTAGTTATTAATACAAATTAAAAAGCCCTGTAAAAGGTAATGTTTGGGCACATCTTTTATTTTTTAATTTAGATCATTTTTATATATGTCATTTAATATATATAATTCTATTTTTGTATTAAATAAAAGTTACATTCACAATATTTAAAATTTTTCATTTGTTTTCCTGTCACCTGTGATATTTTAAATATATTTGAAGTGACATGCAAAGTAGCAATGCTGTTAATTTAATTTTTTTTTTAAATCAACTTAAGTTAAATTTTTGTTTTTTCATTTTTCAAAAAATATTTTGAAATAAATAATTTTTGTTTAGAAGCTAAGCAATCCTTGGCAAGAATATATTTTGAATTAACAACTTAATCAGTTATCAATTTTAATGATCAAGTTCTTTGATAGCTCTCTATAAGAATGTACTGATATGTGCCTGAGTGGTATACACTGCTTGGCTATCTAACTACAGGAGGGCTTGGGTTTAAGTCCTGATGTACACTTGGAATTTACATTTTAACTAAACGTTTGCTGGATACCTAAACTAAATGCCTGGCAAATAACCTCTCCCACGTTACACTATCCACAGTAGATCTTGTACCAGTGTGCACTGAACAATAGATCTTGTACCAGAGTGCACTGTCCACTATAGATCTTGTACCAGAGTGCACTGTCCACTATAGATCTTGTACCAGAGTGCACTGTCCACTATAGATCTTGTACCAGAGTGCATCGTCCACTATAGATCTTGTACCAGAGTGCACTGTCCACTATAGATCTTGTACCAGAGTGCACTGTCCACAATAGATCTTGTACCAGAGTGCACTATCCACTATAGATCTTGTACCAGAGTGCACTGAACATGCAATAGGAGCATAGCAGGTGGATTTGCAAAGTAATATTAATAATAATCAGTGGTTACAATTATTCTTTTACACTATTAGTCTCCTCTGTAGTTTATTTTTGCTTTCGAGTGAGCTTGTTAGCCATATGTGTACCCAGGTAGGTACCTATCGACCATCGAGTTAAACTAATACTTCCTGACAGAGAATGGATTCGGTATATAAATCTTAACTCATCTCCCACATTTCTTATAAAGGGAATCAGTTTTGGTTTTGTGTATCAGACACCAATTTTCTGTTCTTAGTTGGCAGACTATCGCAAAGAAATGCTACTTTTAAAAAAAAACAGGGCTTAATGCTGGAGTTAATATTAGGCTAATCTGACACATTTCCAGCGCAACGTGACGCACCACCAATCACAACCACATTTGGTTGGAAGGCATTTTTGTTTCTTACTTTTTATTTGATTTTGTCTTCCATAAATTGAACAAAAGTGCGGAATTTAGTGACTGATTTTTTGCTTTGATTTTGTTTTTTTTTAGGTGAGATTTTAATACTAAAAATCACTTGCTCCAGCACAATCAAAGGGGTTTTGAGTTTAAAACCCACTACCAGGAGGTTTTGAGTTTAAAACCCCCTACCAGGGGTTTTGAATTTTCAACCCCCTACTAGGGGGGGGGGGGTTCGAGTTTAAAAACCCCTACCAAGGGGGTTCGAATTTAAAACCCCTACCAGAAGGGTTCGAGTTAAAAAACCCTACCAGGGGTTTTGAGTTTTAAACCCCTACCTGGGTTTTTTTTTGCAGTTAACTCCCCCTCTTCTATTTAACAAACCAAAAAAAAGTTAAAAATACCTCTTTAATAATAAAAACAAAGCAAATTATACACTCAAAATGTTATGAGTGTAGTCAAAGGGGATTTGAGTTTAAAATCCCCTCCAGTGGAGTTTAAAGCTAAAAAGTACCTCTTTACTATAAATAAAAGCAAATTACTCACTCTAAAATCTATGAGTGTAGCCAAAGGGGTTTGAAGCTAAAAAATACATCTTCAGTCTAAGAAAAAAAGCAAATTACGCACTCATAATGCTATGAGCGTTGCCAAATGGGGTTTTGAGTTTAAACCCCCGTTCATAGGGGTTTGATGCTAAAAATACCTCTTCAATATAAAAAAAAAAGCAAATTACACAATATAATTATTTGAGCGTAGCCAATCCAATCGGGGGTTTTGAGTTTAAACCCCTACAGACCATTTTGAGGTGGAAAACCCTCAACATATGATTTTGACGATAAAACTTCTCTTTTCGATATAAAATCTAAAGCAAAATACTGTCAACTTATTCCAAGAGCGTAGTCAAGAGAGGTTACACATTTTTATCAGTGGCAGGGCTCCATTAGTAAACTGCAGTGAATAGTCATCTGCCGAAATTAAAAACACTAAATGTGGCGCAACAAAGATGGCTAAGACAGATTTTAGGAGTCAGTTATAGAGATCGGGTCTAAATCAAGGAAATCCTATACCGAACTGGGAGTCGACCCTTTAGTAAGATTGTGAGAGAGCGACGCATGAGGTTTGCGGGACATGTTCTCCGACAAAATGAATTACGCATAAGAAGAGTTGCAATATCCTAGTACAACTTGACGCCACTCATTCATGGAGGTCCTCATGGCAGGTGGGAAGAGGCTTCAGATATTACCAGTGACAGATTTTTATGGAAACAGCTTGACAGCAAATGCTCCGAACGGCGCGGGAGGGTCTAAGTCAGTAAGAATAGCACATTAAGTTTTTGAAATAAAACGTTTCAATAGCAGGGAAATGCAGTGTAGATACCTCAGAATATGCATTTTGTTGGCTTTCAATACCAGAAATAGTGCTTGGCGACGGGGCTTCGCCCCGCGCTGGGGGAGCTCCTAGCGCTCCCCCAGACCTCCTTACTAGTAATGTCGGGGAGTCTACAATTTTTCCACTAACTCATGGAAGAACCTATTCTAGGGCACAATAAACGTCTTCCGAAAGAATGAAGGGTCAGAATGTAATAAAGATTATGTACACACACACACACGTAAATACATATAAATTATTTTTTTCGCGGGGGGGGGGGGGGGAGAAAAAATCCACCCCCCAAACCCCCCCCCCCCCCCGAAAAAAAATCCTGGTGTAGCAGGCCATGAGTCATGGGCCCAAGCGTATTGAACTCCTTCGCGCCATGGTTGCTACGCCACAGCTATGGGCTCCTATTGGTCGTGGGCCCGGTTTCATTGAACCCCTTCGTGCCATGGATGCTACGCCACTGACTAGTTTCCAGGATCCGTGCAAGAGAGAGAGAGAGAGACGGCAAAAGAGAAAGTCCATCGTAGCCAAGTATTAATGTCTCATTTACTATATTCTAGTTCTGGAATCACATAGATTAAGGAAAAACACTATATAATATTATTATTATTATTATTACTTTTTTTACATATTATAGTCCCCACTGTCGTATGAAACGTAGGCTAACTTGATATATAAATAAGCATCAACTTACTTCTTTTTAAATATTTTCAATGTTGGTGGTGAACGCTTAGTTCTATGTCAATATAGCCTATTGATTTCAAATTCAAATTTGTGTCCGGAGTGTGAGATAATACTTGATATAATTATTGACTAGTGTTTTTCTTTACTTTATCGTCATCTCTGATATTAGCTTTAAACATTATTTTTTTTTTTTTGAAGTAGTGAGAACCTTTTTAGCCATCAAAAGCTGGTATCCAGTTCTTGATAGAAAACACAAATTCTCTGTTGTATTCTTGTAGGTTAGACTTTCAAACCGATAACAAACAAACAAAAAAAACGTCGAATGGATGGTTTTGAGGTCACACGATGAGAATTTGTGGGCATTGGGGCCATTGGCATAGTATTGGTTTCAAAATCAACCACCGCTGGAATCCGTTGTCGGAATAATTTAAATCGGCAATAGCTGAACCTCCAAAAAAAAAAAAAAACCATCTATATTTCATTTGTCCTTGACAAAAATTGTTTAGTATAGGGATCGAACCCTGGATTTGTGTGTCATTGGCGAGACGCTCAACAACCAGTCATTCAAATATGTGCAGTATTTTAACTTGAAATAAAAGATTCAGTCTTTAGTCTTATACAATACCTAGATCTGCATGTGTTTAAAATGTTGGTTCTAGAATCTATTTTATTTCTTTTCTCTTCTGAAACATATTGTCAAATCTGAGTTAGTGATTTTGCAGATTTTCACCTCATGACCAATCTATCAGCTGTCTCGCGCCCCCCAGCCCCACCCCAAAGGTGCTGTCTGTGATAACGTTCAGGAGCTTAGCGTGAAGGACAAAAGGTTGGTTGCCACCTAAAGCTAACGAGTTCATTCTGCCCGAGGGAGAAGGAAAACTCAGAATTCAAACCTCTGCTGCCTTAACATAAGCATGATTTTTAAATCAAGGATATTTCATATGAGATACAGACACCGTTTTGTCAGCTCTACTTTGTCGTACGAAAGTTTGGCATGTAACCTAATTTCAGTTATGTGTGCTTCTTAAAACGAGATTAATTCTAGGCAGTGCTATTTATTATTCAAGTCTATCTTTGTTCGTCCACCCTCGGTACGAGCGTGAAAAGCAACACATAATGTTGCTGTCTCTTTGTTTAAATTCTAAAACTATAAAATCATATAGGTAATGTTCACGTCGGATGTATTCAAACAAGTGTTAGCAGGCAGGATCTTTTGCCTTTGTAAACTATCGCAGCAAGGCCGGATTTAAAGGAAGGCAGAATAGAGACTCTTTGAGTAGAAGACTCGACGACCATTTTCCCTGTAGATAAACGTTTAGACGATTTACTAAAGCGATTTCCAGTTCTTTCAAGAGCATCTGAAAAACTGTGCGGACTGCATGTGTGGTATAACTTTTGATTGGAGCTTAATAATTTATCAAATGTGATAGCAGTCTGGGTGATAGCACACAAATTAAATTGAATTAGACATAGCTTAAGGGACCATAAATAAAGGCTCGAGCTAAATGGTAAGTGGCATAAACAGGGGCGGACTGGGTATCAAAATCGGCCTGGCATTACAATATAAACTGGCCCTCAAATGGCATGTCACATATTATTGGTGTGGAAACGATTTTTACTCTACTCCGCAATTTATATATAAGCAGTTAACAGCATAAAAAAAATAGAAAATCTCCTGGGAGTGATGGTATCCCAGTGGAAGTAGTGAAAGTCAACGAATCACTCCTGCTCCCTGAACTCTATATTGTCCTATGCCGCTGTTGGGAAACAGGTCATGTCCCACAGGACATGCGTGACGCAACTATAGTCACAATATACAAGAACAAAGGGGATCGAAGTGACTGCAACAATTACAGGGGTATCTCTCTCCTCAGTATAGTGGGCAAAATCTTTGCTAGAGCGGCACTATCCAGGTTGCAAGTGATAGCTTCTAGAGTCTACCCAGAGTCTCAGTGTGGATTCAGGAGTGATAGATCCACTATAGACATGATATCTTCTCTACGACTACTGCAGTAGAAATTCAGAGAGAGACAGACCCCTTTACATCGTTTTTGTTGGACTAAAGCTTTTGACATGGTCAGCAGAAGTGGCCTTTTCAAACTCCTGAGGAAAATAGGTTGCCCTCCCAAACTACTGAAGTTCATTGAGTGTTTTCACGAGGAAACTAAATGTACTGTCAAATTCAATGGAGCCCAATCAGCACCTTTTGAGCTTTGCAGTGGTGTCAAGCAGGGATGTGTGCTCGAACCTACTTTGTTTGGCATATTCTTCTTCTGTCTACTGCATTATGCGTACTGCGACATAAGGTAAGATACTTGTTCAAAACACAAACACTGCACCTCAAGTAAGCATTAATGGCCAACCACTAGAAATTGTAGATCACTTTTGTTACCTTGGCTCCATCATATCCAACAACACTCTACTGGATAAAGACATAAACAACAGGATAGCCAAGGCAATGGCCACCATGTCACGGCTGCAGAAAAGAGTCTGGGACAACATATAGCTGACTAGCAGTACTAAAGCCCTAGTCTACCAGACCTGTGTGTTGAGCACATGGTCAACCTACTCATGGCAGGAAAAAAAGCTGAATGTCTTCCACCTCCGATTCCTAAGGCGGATCTTTAAATTAAGGTGGCAAGATAAGATAACCAATGAGGAAGTGCTACAAAGAGCAGGGTGCCAGGACATCTGCTCTGTTATCAGCAGCAGACGCCTTGGCTGGCTTGGCCACGTTCGTAGAATGCCAGAAGGTCGACTTCCACAGGACATCCTGTATGGCGATCTAATAGAAGGCAGAAGAGCCTCTGGTCGCCCACTTTTACGTTATACGGATGTATGCAAACGCGACATGAAGCTCTTCAAAATCGACACTGGCAACTGGGAAGAGGTGGCACTGGACAGATCCACATGGAGAGAGAGCATAAAGGAAGGGTTACAGATTGCAGATGTCATACACAACAGAAACAGAAAGAAGGGTGAAAATGCAACGGCGCCTGGTGATTATATATGCCCAACCTGCGATCGCAGCTGTGTATCAAGAATTAACCTCTTTAGTCACACAAGAAGTTGCAAAGGGAAAAGATCGTCTCTCGAGACGTAAAATGCCACAAATATATATATACATTACATTCATTACATTCTGATTTTTCATTCTTTCAAACGTTTTTTCTACCCTAGAATACTCTCTCCTATAATTAGTGGAAAGACAGTACTCACCGCCAATGGGCAGCTAGGGAGTTTGGGGGAGCGCTGAGAGCTCCCCCAGTGGGGTCGAACCAAGCATTATTTCCGTCATTTAAAGCTTTAAAAATGCATATTCTGAGGTATCTACAAGCAAACCTGGAAGAGGTCAGTCATCAGTGAAGCTGAGGGTACTAGAATGACATGGGAGCAGATGAAGAAAGCTGCTCAGAACCGAGTTCGGTGGAGAGGTGTGGTTGCGGCCCTATGCTCCCCTGGGAGTGCACAGAATTAAGTCATTTAAGTCAGACAGTGCAATTAGCCTGCTACTCTTCCGCTAAAAAAATTCATAAACCAAATCTGCTATTCAATGGAGTTCAGAAAATGGTAAAATGCTTTAGTTCTTGTATTTGAGGGGGGAGGGTAACCAAAAAACCCCTTTTGGCTACGCTCATGAAATTAGGAAACTGTAGTTTGCTTACGTTGGCTGCACTGGGGCAATAAGTAAAGTTTCCCTTTCAGACAATGAGGTCTGAAGCAAGTGATGGTTTGAAGACCCTCCCGGCTACGCCTATGTGTTATATTATAGGTGTAAGCCTAATTCTCTACAAAATATTTAAAGTTTGATAACGCATCGAAAACTGGATAATGCATTCGTAAGATTACATAATGTATTCTATTCATACATGTATGTATGTAGTCTGAAAACTATTAACAAAACAATAGCAGCCTAATGAGTTCAAAACTTTTTGGTATTTCTGATAGATTAAATAAGTTTTTTCAAAAAATAAGATTGTTACGTCTTACGCATTTCACGTGTCAATCTAGTCATGCATGTTGATCTGTGACTTAAAATATGCTAAATCAAGCAACCCATTCCATTAAAAGATAAGAGAAAGCAGAACTGTCAGAGAGGCACTTACTTAACGTGAAAAGCTCTTGCTTCCTCCTAGTACATTCTCAAAAAAACGCGATTTGTATATGAATATACCATGACCCATTTAAAATATAAATCTCCATTAAATATCGGATGTGACAGCGCTATATAAATTATTGTAATTATTGTAATAATTTTCATCATTAATGACTTCATACTAAACATAAGTTTGCAACTAATTATAATAGTATAAAAACTAATTTAGATCTGCGTGTATTTTTTAATTAAATACTTTTTTTTTAAGCCCTAAGTGTAGTATTTTTAGATTTATGTTATTAAAAATAAACAAAAGAAACTTACTTTTTCTTTTCAAATAGCAGAAAGTAGAGTTTTATACCCATTTTGAGCTGTGAATAAGTTGAGTGGTTTGCAATTTCGCGGCTGTGTGTAGGCCTATGTGTTAAAGTTAAATTCTATTAAGTATTGTTAAAGAGCTAGTAGTCGCTCCTATCTTTTTTTTTTTTTTTCATTATTATTTTTATTTTTTTTGCTGCGTTATATGAATGTTTTCTAACTTAACCTCTCTCATCCCTCTTTTTGGTTAAATTTCATTGGAAACATTAAAAGACGAGGGAGGCAAGGAGAAAAAAAAGGGAGTGCCATCAAAAGTCCATGCTTACCAGCAAAATAATTAGGCCAAACACAACCTCGAAGACATCAAAGCAGTCCATGCCGCTCGTGCGTAGCAGAAAGTACGGTTCGCGTTTTGCAAATGATAATACGTCCAGTGTATAGTGTTTTTTAAAAATATATTCTTGTTGAATTTCAAACAAAATTAATTCTAATAAGAATTTAAAAAAAAAAAAACACAAGAAAACGTTTTCTGGCCTTTGTGTCTTGCTGCTGTCACTTTTCTTTTAAGTTATCTGCATTGACATTTTTTTTCTCTGGTCGCGACCAGACCGGCCCACCGGGCATTTGCCCGTTTGCCCATATAGCCAGTCTGCCCCTTGGCATAAACACGGCTTGGTGTTGGACCGAATTGATGTTGGAAATCAAGTGCCAGTGCTTCTTGTGACTGAATTAGAGACAGTATCATAAGCGAACATTCTTAAAAGCATTGGATAAAACGATATTATTAATCAGCTGTGGGCCCCATTTGGTCGTGGGCCCGGGTTCATTGAACCCCTTCGAGCCATGGATACTACGCCACTGATCTATACTAATAAAAGGCAAAGCCCTGACTCACTGACTCTTCACTAATTCTGCAACTTCCCGTGTAGGTACAAGGGTGAAATTTGGCAGGCGCATTCTCTACAGCTTACTTACAAAAGTGCAGCAGGTTTCGTTTCCCAATCGTACGCGTAACGGTCGTAACGGTCGACAACGTCCGCCATGTTGAACGTTCGTATTTATGGAGCCATCTTCACGAAACTTGGTACGCGGCTTCCCTGCGCTAACCGAAACCGATGTACGTACTTATTTAACGGTCGTAACGGTCGACAACGTCCGCCATGTTGAACTTTCGTATCTCTCGGTACGAAGCTGGTCGTTACATCAGCAGCTCTGAAGCAGCGTGGCGCATTTTCTGCTTTCCCATTCACGAACGCTACCCTCCGGTCGTTCATCTTGCAGTGCATCTCGAGAACGGACAGAGAATTTATTTCACAGAGGGCAATGTTGCAGAAAAAGTACACAATCCACCACAGACGACTCTGTTAGCCTTCTTTGATCTTTGCAACCACGATGACTTTGCAAAGGAGCTTTATTATCACGAAGTTCCATCTTATTATGTGTGGACAATAAACATGTTTCGGAGGAGGAAGCAGGGGAAGGCTGTGCCAGGACATTCGGGGGTGAAGAAAGATAATGTGCTTGGAAGGGTCTACACTGTGCACCCAAACAACTCTGAATGTTACCACCTTCGATTGCTGCTCTACAAAATCATAGGTCCCACCTCTTTCGAATCTCTCAGAACAGTTGACGGTGTTGGCCATCCAACCTACAAGTCGGCCTGCAGGGCACTTGGTTTGTTTACAGGACGATGTCAACTGGGACGAGACTCTCCAGGAAGCTGCTCTGTCTCGCTCACCTCAAAAGATCCGTGAACTGTTCGCTGTAATGCTGGTCTTCTGCCAAATGGAGAACCCCTTAAATCTCTGGGAAAAACATAGAGACAGCATGGCAGAAGATGTTAGGAGACAGACTGAAAGAGATCATGGAGGAACAGAAGTGCAACAGTGGTTGCCTATGATCTACAACAAGTGTCTTCAGTTGCTTGAGAACTACGTCATTGCTATCGGAGGTCTCTCTGTCGATCATTACGGGCTGCCTTCACCTTCGAGAGAACTGGCAGAGGTTACGTCGAATCCCGAGTACTTGAGGGAAACCTCTTACGACACCTCGGAGTTGGCCAATGTAGTCTCAAACAACGAGCCTTTGCTGAATGGTGACCAAAAGAGAGTTTACGAGCAAGTCATGAGGAGCGTTGTCTCGGGCACTGGCACGGTGTTTTTTCTTGATGCTCCAGGAGGAACTGGCAAGACATTACTCATAAACCTTCTGCTTGCGAAAGTCCGAGCGGAAGGTGACATTGCTGTAGCTGTGGCTTCTTCTGGCATTGCAGAAACTCTTCTTCAGGGTGGGAGAACTGCTCATTCAGCTTTCAAGCTACCTCTCAACCTCAGCCACACCACTGATTCGCCCTCCACGTGCAACATATCAAAGCAGAGCAACATGGCTGAAGTGCTAAGACAGTGTAAGCTGATTGTCTGGGATGAGTCAACCATGGCACACAGAGGGGGTGTCGAGGCTTTGGACAGGACCCTCCAAGACATCCGAAACACCACCACACGTATGGGAGACTTTCGGCAAACCCTACCAGTCGTGCCCAGAGGAACACGCGCCGACGAAGTGAAAGCCTGTCTGAAGTCTTCGTACCTGTGGCGTCAAATCACTGTCGTCACTTTAAGAATAAACATGAGGGTTCATCTGAATGGCGACACAAGAGCCGGAGAGTTCTCTGATCTTCTGATGAGTATTGGTGATGGCAGCTTCAGTCAAGAAAATTCTAAAATAGCAATTCCCTCAAATCTCTGTCTCCTGGTGAAGACCTTGCAAAACCTTCGTTACAATGTTTATCCCAATCTAAGAACTCTCCAGCATATAGACGTGTCATGGTTGAGGGAGAGAGCTATCCTAACACCACGAAACGACATGACCACGGCCATAAACCACGTTTTACTCCAAGAACTCCTCTCACAATCTAAAACATACCAGTCTATGGATTCAGTTGTGGAAATGGAAGACGCGGTGCACTATCCGGTAGAGTTTCTCAACTCTCTGAATCCTCCAGGCACTCCTGAGCATCGTCTCATTTTATTTTGAAGGTTGGGGCACCGATAATGTTGCTGAGGAACTTGCAGCCACCTAAACTGTGCAACGGCACCAGACTTCAAGTCACGTCTCTGCAGAAGAACCTCATTGAGGCAACTATTTTCACTGGCAGTGGCTCAGGAGAGACAGTTTTGATTCCTTGCATCCCCGTCATCCCCTCTGACCTCCCATTTCAATTCAAACGCCTCCAATTCCCAGTAAGGCTCTGCTTCGCCATGACAATCAACAAGTCTCAGGGACAGACACTACAAAAGGTTGGCATTGACTTGAGACAGGACTGCTTCTCACATGGGCAACTGTACGTCGCATGCTCAAGAGTAAGCTCGGCGCAGGGATTGGTCATACTGCAGCCGGAGGGCCGAACTGACAACGTGGTGTACAAAGAGATCCTCAACAAATAACTGTGTATTGGTACATGTATGTTTCTTCTCTATTTCAAAAGGTTTACTTTTCTTCTTAGTAATGAAATATTTAAGGCAGTACATATGACACATTATTTTTACTTATCGGACTAACATTGCAAAAAGCCACACAAAAACTGCGTTGTTCCGGTTATTCCAAAAATACATGCGCTACATTCCATGCGGTAACACTCCTGGCACAAATGAGAATGTTTTGTTGTTACATGTAGGCCTATTAATTAAAGCAAATTTGAAATGTTAATGCAATAATTCTCCCGCTGCAAAGCGCGGGTATTTTGCTAGTATATATATATATAAGTAATGGAAGTCTAAGCTGTCTTGACTCAAGAGAACGTTCTTTGTGCTATATATGAACTGTGTTGAGGACCTGGGAAGTGTGTTGGGGGTCTGTATTGATAGTTAGGTAGCAAAGGACTGGTGTCACTTAAGATAGGACACTCTGGGACTAATAGCTGAAGTCCATGCCTGTTTGTACTGTAAATAAATTCCTAGTTTATTGTTACCTCCTGCCTTTCGTTGAGTGCCTACCTTAGAGTTACAACAATATATATTTATATATTTAGTATCAGCAGATATTTTATATTGTGTAAGTGGCATCCTCCCATCATTAATAGAAGCAAAATATCATCACAATTTAAAATGTATCATCAAGTTATAATATAGCAAGACAAAAAAACAACAACAGCATAATAAACAAACAACAGAGATTATTTAGGTAGAAATGCAACATTTGTTTTAGCGTGATCATGTTTTATTGATATAAAAACACGCTAAGGCCATAAATGATCTCTCAAAACCTAGGCCTGGGCTATCACTCCACCTCTACCTCTAAGGAAACGAGGGTTGATTTTTTTGACGGATGGCTCAGAGCCACCCCGGAGCCTGTCATTGTAGATGTCAGAAGTGATTTTCATGTGGGCCATCTGTTTGCGATTTCTGGTAAACGTTGGTGTCTCCACGTCGTCGCCCATGGTTGTTTTCTGAGGGAATACTGAAACCAGACGACAAGAGGTAAAAGTCAAATACTGAAGCAGACGACAAGAGGTCAAAGTATTTTAAATACAATAATAATATTAATTTCATTTAGGTAGCGCTAGTAACAAACAGAATGTAGGCTCAAAGTTGTGAAACATAGCAGACATAATAACGAGAATATAAATGAGAAACTATCTAAAATGTTTTTAAAATCCTGAATGAAGTGAAGCATGTTCCAAACCTTTGGTCCATGCACCGAAAAAGCCAGCACACAACCAAAACTTTAGAAGAAGAAACCTGGCTCAACTAGAAGCGTCGATTCCATGGAGCGCAGGGTTCTTTGATGGACATTCAGAGTACACCTTTCAATTTTACTACATGTGAAACTAATTTGCCTTTTTATTATGTTTATTTTTTTTTTTGTTTAAATCTGAAGCTTCTGGCAATAAGTTGTGGAAATAGTAGGCCTACTCCTTAAGTGACAAACTTTTGTGGCAAGAGAAATCCATTCGTCTGTCACATTACAAGACAACTGACCATGCAGGTACCGTTAAGAGGGTAATGTGTCACGCCCAATTGCACATCGCGGCTAATTGTTTGCTAAAATAAATTTCGAGAGATATAGAAGTGGGTCATGGAAACGTCAGGGAAGTCCTTTAAGACATTTGAAAAAGAAATGGGCGGGTCATCATTAAAAAAAAATATTCAAAAGAAAGTTCGAATGTTTTACATGTTTCGGATGTTCCTTCAGAGTTGAAGATAATCTACATTCTACATTCTAGTCGAAAACTGCCTCTGGACGAGGTGAGAAGAAGCAAGGTTTCATTCAACAAGACGGACGTTAGAAACACATTATAAGACGCAAAATATCAATGGAGTTTCTCCATCATCATCTGTCCTTTGTGTTTCTCACGGAACATCGGACCTTAGTTAAACGACGCCCCTCTCCACGGTCTCTTGCTAGACTTTTGTTTCCCAGCTCTTTCTTGTCTTCTCGGCTTCATCTAGTACACTGATCGCCACGATCTTTTTTTTTTGGTCTTCCTCTGCGTCTTGTGCCATGAAAATTTCAATCTTAGGTATGTCTAACACTGTAGGTGGAGATTAGTTGAACATTTTTCGGATTAAAAAAAAAAAAGGAATTGGGGGGTATGTCGACACCTAGAAGTGAACATTAAACATACACATGAATATTATTATACCTGTTTCCGTGATGTCAAAATCCCCGCCATTATCGTCAATACCCTGGTCAATGAACCAATCAGGAGATGAGGTTGCTGAGGTCATGCAGAGGCAGGTCACAACGAAGGCTGCAAAAAGGCACGCTGTCACGCAATTCATGTCTGCAATGAAACAAGAAACATACCATGAGGTTAACAGACATTGCTGAGATAAAAGAGAACGAAGTAGCCTAGATGTTCTTCGCCCTCTTTTAGATATACGGTAGACTTCGATATTGAAAGAAGAATAGGAACACAGTCAGACCAATGATAGCAAGTCCATGTTCCAACAGTACGTCAAAGTTGTGGGCATCCCTCGGTGCTAGACCATTCGTTACAGAAGGCCTCATCACTGACCTGCAACGTTACAACCTGTGGGCTGTTTAGATATGCTCCACTTTCCAAAACCTTCTTTATTGTTTTCTACACCGGATACACCAAAAAGCTAGCTAGTTATGGATTTGTCTCCATTAATAAATATATCCACAACGTTACAATGAGAAGATCAAATGTACTAAAGTAAATTAAAGCTTTCTTGCTTAAAAGTAGAGACATATATATAGGCATATATATGTATATAATCACTTATATATATATATCATGGGCGGACTGGGTATAAAAACCGCCTCGGGCATTGCTATACTATCAGGCCCATAAATTGAATATTATATAACCAATTCTAGGTCTTCCTGTCTTAAAAATCCTTATGATAGGCTAAGTTTGATAATTTTTCGATAGCTAAACATACGCATACGGTGAACACCATATCCTTATAAGGAATATAGGCCTTTTGCTTTTTAATCACTAAGTAGGCTATGTAGGCCCTAAAAAGATGAAGCCTACTAGATCTAGTAGCACAATCTACGGATTTAGACTATTACATTATTTCGGAAAATGTGTTAGATTTAATTAGTAGGCCCTAGTAAAGTCTGTAAAAGATTTTTTTTTAAATACTGGTACGTCACTGAGAGGGCCCCTTTTATAAGAGAACAGTATATAATAAACCTTTAACAATTTAATTCGTGCCTTAGTAGCATCAATGCGGCCCTTATCTTATAAAATACAGACCTGTCTTCAAAAAGAAGATGATAAGCCTACAGTGGTCCTAGCGCCCATTTGGGTACCGGCACACCACTATGCATACCTATTATGAACTAGATCTACCGAGTTGTACAGCATTTGTCTTATGTATAAATATAGAAATACATGAATAAATACTTTACTATTATAGTCAAAAAAGGTCTAGTCTCTCTAGTAAAGTATGGCACTTATTAAAATATACAACAACAAGCAATCACTTACTTTCTTTGGTTTCAAGTTTTAGAACTAAAAGTGACAAGTTTTTATTTGTGCTAGCAGGCACTGGCCCTTATATACACGTCTCTTCCTAGGACATTGACAGTGTCAGATTTGGATAATCCGTTTTCGCCCTCCCCCTTTTAAAAAATCTTCTTCAATTACAAATAATTGTTTTGTTGCCCCCTTTTTAAAAATTTATTTTTCTCTTTCCTAGAGTTAAATGCACACACGTGCATGCCCCCACCCCCTCACACACCCATTATACATAACCATGTCAGTTTTCTTTCTTGAAATAGGATTCATTTAGGATGGCTGCTTGGTCATGTGGGATTCGCTCTGGGCAGTTGTCTAGATGGACCGGAGTTCGAACCACTGGCGAACCCTCGGCCGACCCGTGTGATATGCATATTGAAAAAAGAAAATGAAGAGCTGTAAAAACTTATTTTACGTAAAATATTTTATTATAGATTTCTGTGCTTTGATATGCCAAAGCACTACAACAGCGAAACATTGTGTATTTTTAAAATATAATTTTTTATACTAGATCTATATGACTTCTTTATATTGTTTTTCAAATGGTAGACATAAAAAAATTTAAGCAGTTTGAATTTTTAATTTAAAAGAAGCAAACATTGTTCACTTTCTGATTGCCATAAAACTGTTGTTACAATTATCTCGTGCAAGCTACAGTCCTTTTTACTTTTGGAGATCAATACGTTACATGGGAGACAAGAATAACATTAGATCAATGGCGGCCTCTTCCTTTTGGAACTTTTATAAATGTTAATAATAATATTTTTAAAAAAAATCTCCTTTATGGAGCTATGGCTTTTTATAAGATTCTATTCAGCGTGCAAATTCATCGGGAAAATCTGGAGCTTGGACAGGGTGTTTGAAAATGGTTCTAATGATTTCCTAGAAATTGGAAAGTTTTCCCCGTGTTGCCAATGAGCTAGTAATTATTTTCCCAAAGACAAAGACGAAATGTGTTATTGTGTGTAGGGTAGCTAGTTCGTTAAAGAGAACCGTGACCGTTGTGCAAGGTTGTTTGTTTTGTTTTGTTTTGAACGTGAATTATTTGCAAGGTGAAAAGATGAATTTGTAAAAATATATCAACTGAAATGCATTTCGACGTTTGCTATGCTTCATCCTGTTTTTTCTAATCAATATTTTTTTTTTTATAAATTATTACTTGCGCGCAGAGATAGTTAAAACGCGCGCCAATAACATGATGTATTGTGTTGCATAAATCGCACCTCAGACATAATTTCCCTTTGCTATTCGCGGAAAATGATTTAATCTACGGCTAAACTTAGATGCATGGGGAGATCATCCTGGATAACAATTGAATTAATTTTGACAAGTTAACCCAATTTTGTACATGATTGGGTGATGCCCGTTCAATTAAGGACATGTTTGGACGACAGAGATGACCTGGACTTAGACTCAGTTGTAGTTGAAAGTCTCACACACTTCCAGATCTCTAAAAGTTTAAATAGTTCTTTTTTCTTAAAGTCATTTTATGCAAAGTTAGCTACGTAAAAGTAAGTTGAATGAAAATGTTGAATACAGTATAAATTTTTATGTACATGACGGGGGCATATCTATAATAAAACCACCTAGTATAAAGAGGGGTATCGGATTGCTGATGCCATTCACTACAGAAGCAGAAATAAGAGTGGTTATCACAAATGCCCAACCTGCGATCGCAGCTGAGCATCAAGGATTTCTTTAGTCACACAAGAAGTTGCAAAGGGAAAAGATCGTCTCTCGATACGCAAAATGCCACAGAATAACCGCTCTATCAATTAGACAGACAATGACAATTATAGCCTACTTGCAACGAAAATGCGCAGTGTAAACATAGGCCGCCAAATGTATAACGCTAATTTACAACATTGCTTTTTTAAGCACCATTTTAAATATCGGCCAGTGCGGAATGGTTTACACATCATTTCTCCTATTGTCGGATAAAATTTTTATAATTAATCATTGTCTATGACAACACATGGATTAATTAAAGTTTTACTTATTAATTAATGAATTTTGTTTTATATGGAAAGTGTACTACGCTAAGGGGAGATTAGACTTGTGTCGAGAATTATTTGGTTCGCTAAAATTTTAAACTAACAAAGCTATAAAGCTTCTATTTTTATACATGCTTCAAAACATGGGCGTAGCCAAGACTATTTTTGGGAACCCCCCCCCCCCCCCCCCGCCTCCGCTATATAAATATAGTGAATAGTCCGAATGGCATAATATCAGTGGCGTCACTAGCGTGGGTGTCATCCGGTGCGGTCAACCTAGGGTGTCACCCTCCACACACACATTAATTCCCTTTTTTCATTAATCATAATACAAATACTTTATAATTACAAAAATTGATTAATTGTTAAATAAACTATAAAAAAGGAGAGTGTCGATTCTATTTAAGAATGTCGTTGTCTATTACAGTTTATCTATACATCTATTTTACAACAATGCGGCCTTAAGTACATTACCATGCTTTCTCCTTTTCTGTATTTAAGACTTGAAAATTTATCAATACAAGTTAAAGTCGATCTAAAATGTTGCTGTCTTTAAATGTCTTCTCAATCATGGTATATCTGTTTAAATGTCATCCTTTAGAGAATCATTATATACGCTAATACTTTTGAAACTCACATCTAAAATACTTCGTCGGTTCTTGAAGTAAAGACTTTTGGGCTTATCTGCTACACCAATGATTGCTTCTTGTATGAGTAGAAGCTTAGCATTAAAAAACTATCAATGGCTGAGTGGTAAAGCGCTTGGCTTCCGAACCGGGGATCCCGAGTTCGAATCCTGGTGAAGGCTGAGATTTTGAATTTTCGATGTTTAGTCCACCCAGCTCTAATGGGTAAATAGTTGTGAAAAAGTAATATCGGTTGGTCGTTGACCACAGAAACAAATGACCTTTACATCATCTTCCCTATTGACCGCAAGGTTTTAAAGGAGAACCGATGACTAAATTGTAAGCTCGGCATCTTGTAACTGCTCGCCTGACATTTTGTCTATATTTTTTTAAAATTCAATCACAAAAATGAGCAAAATAATGCTAAGACACTAAAATAACGGACATCTGTTAATAGATCTTAAGCTGCGCCTCTAGTGGCAACAAGAAAAATCCCCTAAAATATCATGTCGACTGACGCATCCTTTAATTTTGGCTAGAGCTTCTTTTACAGTCAACTTCTGAAATTACGTCATCATGTTTACAAATGTCAAGAGCCACTTAGTTACTTTCCAATTCTACGGAATTTATATTAATGGCTCTTGAGATTGTGTACTATTTTATGCCTGAAGAATGTCGACATTTGATAAACAGTGATTATTAGTGGCATCGTTGTATTACAATTCTAGCTAGTAGCTACTACTTTAATAGATTTTATAAAATAGATTCAATAAAAATAGTTTCTAAATCAAAGCATTGTTCATCCAGCTGGTATACAGATGAAAGTAAGCTTTTGATAGAATTGAATAAATATTAAATTATGTTTAGCCGAAATAAAAAAAATGTACATAGATTTATTATTATTTATATTTATTTATTGTGAAAAACAAGTCCCAATATTTAGCCACTGACACTTTTTTAAAATTGTTTGTTATTGCCAATAGCATTTTTCCACTTGGGTGTCATCCCCCCCCCCCCCCCAACGGGTGTCACCCGGTGCGGACCGCACTCCTGCATCACATAGTGACGCCACTGCATAATATTTTAAAATGTTTTTTAATTCAATTATTTCGAATAATTTTACAAGAAAAAAATATTTTTTTTGTATTTATTGCAATAAAATTTAGATTTCAGTAATATAGTACATCTCTATTGTAAACCAATATTACTTTTAATACTTAATTTATATAAATAGAAAATATGTACTTATTTTGCAAAACTCAAAGCGTGAAAATTCATGTCGTGTGAAACGCCTATCACATGACCAGTAGCGGCCGTATGGGGTGTCAAGTGGGGCAAGACCAAAGACAAGAGTATTGTGTTTTCCTTGTAAGTTGTTTGGTACGATAGCTACTGGAGGCCAATTAGCAAACAGATGCTACTGCCGCTGGAAGAATCTTGAGTAATAAACTTTGGCAGCACAATGTTGTTGTTTTTTGTAACTCATGTTAAATCTGTGTCAGCGTGGTTGGACTGAGGTCTGAGAATGTCCAATGGTAGCACAAACCAAAGCCTCTTTGTATTTTGACATAAGTCAGTATCTTTGTCGTCTTATGTTGAGCCTGTTCATTCATAAATGCTGTCATCATAACGTTAGTGAATCTCTAGTGCTTGCGAGAAAACATTTATAATTTTTCTTCATTTTATTGTTATTATTTTTCCAACAATAGTAACTTTTTATCTTAGTTATTTTCTGCTTCTTCTTTTTTGATTTTTAGCTTTTGATGTTAATAAACACATTTCTACCCTGTTCAAGTTAACGTCTCCGAGGGTATCTGCGAATGGAGAAACTGCCCCTTTGAGGAACGTGAAATAGTTGGTGAGGTTATCTTTCTTTCGTGACAAGTGCAATGAACTCGGGGGTACTGTTTTGCATCTCGATTCTGACTGTTCTTCCTTTCTCATGAAAGTCTCCATGTCTCCAATAGGACGCCACTTTGAGAATCCTTGTTCGGGAATTTCAAATACAGACCACGTGATCAACACATCTTTTCTGATACACTGAAGTAACCACCAGTTATCACATGGGTCCTTCCAATATTATTCTTATCTTATAAAATACAAAGGTTACTTTAAAAAAAGAAGATGATTACGTCCGACGCGTCATGCATCTAGTCATTAGTTTTCCTGGCTGACTCGGCAAACCATTCCATGCCCTAATAGCACTAGGGAAGAAGGAGCATTTGTACAAATTTGTCCTAGCATATGGGACGAGGAATGTGCCTTTATCTTTGTGTCTTTCAGAGTATTTAATTAAATTTTATTTTTGTATTTGAAGATTATGGTTCAACACAACAACAACAATAACAACAATCCAAAATTAATTTTTTTAAAATCTTTTTTTTTTCATTTATTTTTTTTAGACCAAATCTATAAGCTACTACAACAATTATAAACCTCAAATTTCGACCTTTATGTCATGACCTTTCATGTATTAATTAGCAATTGACTCCGGTTAATACATACACATTGGCCTGTCAACCAAAATATTAATCTAATATGTAATAATGATATAGGCCTATATAATAATCTTACACAATATATTTTATAATTTAAAAAAAACAATATGTATTCATAACAAGCTTGATACCAACCTAGCCTATAAAGAGGTACGTTACAGAACTGTTAATCAAAAAGCATCATTTTCTTTTCATGCATCGCATCACCGTATTCGGATATAACATTAAATAACAGCAATACTTGAGCTTTACATTTCTATTTATTGAATCATATAAACTATTAGCATATGATACGTTTAAAACATCATAGTAACTGTAAAAGTACGATGCTATTATTAGCATATACTGTGTGAGAGGACAATTATCTAAAGCCAGATAACGATGATGCAACAGTTGTAAAGAACTTGTTACGTCAGAGGAGTTTATGTAAACGAGCTAAAGCGACAGATTTGGCGCAAGCGATTTGATACCAATTCCACACGTGAAGAGAAACTTTTCATTTTATTATTTAAATAATTTCTTATGCATTCTTTACGTTGATCAATCATCAATCAAACTCGCATGGGCAACGAAGCATATAAGTATCATACCCATTTTTTAAAAATGTTTGTAAAGTGTTTGTAAAATGTTTGGGATGTTTCTTCTTAGTGGAAGATAATTTACTTCTTAGCCAAACCTTCCGCAGGTCGACGGGGGATGGAAGCGGGCAGGGTTTGAACCTGGGACCATCAATAAGTTCGATCGACAAACCAGCGCGCTAATCCCACGACCAGGCAGCCAGCCAAAGATTACTTGACTTTTCGACACGCGAAGAAAAGATTGTGATTTAATTATTTAAGGAATTTCTATTGCATTCTTTACGTTTATTAATCACGTTGTTAATTCGTATGGGTCACGAGGTATATATATATCAAACCCTGAGTTTCTCTGTTAAGTCTTGTTTTGCTAGCAATGTTGACACTTGTTATAGACTCAAGAAGAAGTAGCCCGATATGTACATGCCATATCTTCATAAAAATATAAAAATTCTACGAGCTTCCATAACCTTTGAACTCTGCATATCTATAGCACCACATTTTCAAATACAATAATGGAAACATAAGATACATATTGGCACAAATTACAAAAAAAAAAAAAAACACAACAAAAAACCCAACCAAACCAAAAAATAATACAAATAAACTTTAATAACAACAAAATTAAATTCTATTTTTGATTCTGTGGAATAGCTCTCTCTCATTGTAGTTAATCTTTAATAAGGTAAGGACCTTGATATCTTCTGATAGGCTCTGGGGTTGTCATGTAGTGGATTCTCCCGACATACATCTGGGCAAGCTGTTTCCGGACTCGGTTGTAGATCTCCGGCATTGATGGATAAGAGAAGTCTTGTTCGATTACAGCGTGTGAGAATGAAAAGAAAAATAAAGTAATGGAAACAATAAGTAAGACTTTAAAAACAGAGTCTCCTCAACTACCAACCACCACCACAGGCTTGGGGATAGGAAGTTGGGCAGCTTCAGGGGTCTATCAATCTTATTGACTTTGACTTATTGACTTTGACTTTGACTTATTGACTTATTGACTTTGACTTATTGACTTTGACTTATTGACTTTGACTTATTGACTTTGACTTATTGACTTTGACTTATTGACTTTGACCTATTGACTTCGACTTATTGACTTTGACTTATTGACTTTGACTTATTGGCTTTGACTTATTGACTTTGACTTATTGACTTTGACTTATTGACTTTGACTTATTGACTTTGACTTATTGACTTTGACTTATTGACTTTGACTTATTGACTTTGACTTATTGACTTTGACTTATTGACTTTGACTTATTGACTTTGACTTATTGACTTTGACTTATTGACTTTGACTTATTGACTTTGACTTATTGACTTTGACTTATTGACTTTGACTTATTGACTTTGACTTATTGACTTTGACTTATTGACTTTGACTTATTGACTTTGACTTATTGACTTTGACTTATTGACTTTGACTTATTGACTTTGACTTATTGACTTTGACTTATTGACTTTGACTTATTGACTTTGACTTATTGACTTTGACTTATTGACTTTGACTTACTTATTGACTTCTTTATTTAAAAATATATATTGGGGGCCACACAAAACTTAGAATTCATTAGTTAGGTAAAGACTCTTGGAAGAGGCCATTGACTAGCATCAGACCAGTAACTACTCGTTTCTAAGGGCTATTATGTTGCGCTATTATGCCTTCAAGAGGCCTAAGGGACTTATTATTAACTCTGTCTGTTTGGTACGATTTTGTTCACGTTATTTCTCCCACTTCCCAGTCTCGAATCAAGTTGTAACTTTGCACAATTATTCATTGTCGATGACATCACATGAACTATGCAGAAAAAACAACAACAATCAATTAGTTATCTATTGGTAACTAACTAATTTGTTTTTAATATAGAAATAGGGAGATAAATATTGCAGTACTGATATATTGCAGTAATTGTGAGGTTCTTTCACTTTTAAAAATATTTTTGTTTATATTTTGCCTGTTAACCTGCACCAAAGAAGTCTTGGCTCGCTATGGGACCTTTAGAATATCGTCTTTTCTGACAGATCCTCTAAATACTATTTTTAATAGCAAAAAAAAAAAAACGCACAGCCGAAGTAGCAATGATTGAAATCCTTAGTGCACTGCCTTTTATTCAGCCAGTGGGCTTTATAAATTTCCGGCTCGCATGTCACGGGCCGCATCAATGCCAACCCCCCCCCCCCCCCCCCCCCTAAAAACTGAGCCTGTGTAGGCCTAATATTCTATGGTAAGAGGACCAGAATGGTATGATTCTAACAGTCATTGGAAAACTGTTTTGTTTGTTTTGCATGCTTCGGGTGATCTATCCAATTTAAAGATAATTACATCCTAGCCGTAGACCCCCGAGGACGACAGGAGAAGCGGTAGGCTTTGAATCCGGGACCATCAAGACCAGTGACGGCCCTAATAATTGCGGGCCCTATGCGAAATGGATTTCGCGGGGCCCAGTCAGGATAGGATGACCATTAAGTACAAATTAAGATTTGGTTTTAGAAAATAAATTCGACCTTGATTTTACATATTTATTAAATGAAAGCTGCGACTGCCTTTTTTTTTAAAAATCTCGCTTAGGATTGGCTTTTACCATATTGAATGACACCCCAACATGACAATTTAGTCTATTTTTTAAAGGGTTTTCAGAAGACTCTAGTAATATCAGGAGATTTTCAGGACTTTTTTCGTATATTTTACAATTTCAGGAGATTTTCACTAGCTCCTGGAAAATCAGGAGACCACAGGAAATCTTTTAATATGGTATAATGCTTTAATTAAATAATTTAAATCTAGAATAAGCGCGGGCCTATGAAAGTGCGGGGCCCACTGCGGCCGCATAAGTTGCAGTGGCCTTAGACCGGCCCTGAACGAGACCACCGAACGGCAGTCCAGAGCATATACCACACGACAAGAACAGAGATTTAGAAAAACAAAACAAAAAAAATGAACACAATGTCCACATCACTAAAAAAAAATATTTAGATTTATTTTTATGTGTTTGTATTGCACCAAAATTATTTTCAGTAGGTTCAATTCGAAAGGTGCGAGGTTGAGAGACTTAGACCACTTATCTTCTTATCTTATCTTATATAATACAGACGTTATCTACGCGTCATGCATTCAGTCATGCATATTAACCAATTGCATAAATTCTGCCAAGTCACTAGTTTTCCTGACTAGCTCAGGCAACCCATTCCATGCTCTAGGGATGAAAGGAACACTTGTACAAATTTGGCTACCTATCAAGGGGATTGAGTTTGATACTGAGAAGTGTTAGCTGAGCCTAAAGGCAGTATGTAGACCTCCTACCACATACCAACCCTTTCCACTGATCTGAAAAAAAGATTGGACTATAGAACACTGAGCATGCTATAAACTTAAAAGTTACAAAAAATTTAAAAAAAAAATTTTTTTTTAAATAGTTTAAAGCATATTTTCCATAAGTGTACTTTCAAACCGCTCTATCATATCCACAATAAGTACATCGTACAACTGACCAGGTCCACTGTTCTGATCTTCCAGGTCTACTCCTTCAGGCCACGTTGGTGCAGACGTAACAAGGGTCACACATAGACACGTGACACTGACAAGGACAAGGCACATCTTCACACTATTCATCTGTTAGAAGTTAAAAAAAAAAGGCTTTAAATCAAGGAGATACCAAAACAATAGAATAACTAACAGCAACGGTGTAATTAGGTTTTGAAAATGTTAATAGCATCGATTGAGAGCTAGGACGTACAGGCAGTAGCGCACCTAGGGTGGGGGGGGGGGGGGAGGGTGTCCAAATTTGAAAATCCTCCCGGGGCCCAAATGAGAGTCCGAAATGTGTTTTTACATTAAATATTATGCCATTATCTCATGTCATGATGTCGAATGCCTAATTAAAGGGTCCCCTAAAGAGATCAAGCTCCTGGGCCTAAAATCGTTAGCTACGATACTGCGTACTGGACATACAGTATCACTTGGCTTGTCTAGGCTACCTAAAAGGGGGCTCGAGGTTCGACACCCGACTCGGGCAGAGTTGCGTTTACTGAGCGCCTAAAGGTAGCAAGGAAAACCAACTCCTAGATATCCCCCCCCCCCCCCCCACCGGTCCACAAATGAGATTGGACCAAAGCGCTCTGAGTATGCTATAAGCATGAAAGTAGCGCTATATAAAAGCTATAATAATATACACAGTGTAGGAGTAAGAACAAAAACGCTATTTGCGTTGAGATAACCAAAAGGCAATGCGTCCAAATCTTTTTTCGCAACGAAATCTACGCCACTGTGTTTTGTAATTAATGAGTTTAATTTCATTACAATCAAAAGACAAAAGAATTAATTTAAATAATGTGAAGGATATAACAAGTACGCGAACGAAACTGTAGAACTGTTTTTAACATCACATATAGAATGAGTTGATCAATTAACATCCGTTAGCTGATGATGTCCAATGATGGCATGATTAATTACTTTGAGTATGTAGGTGTTAATTAGAAGGGAATAGCAGCATATAACTTTCTCTCTCTCTAGCTAACTACCAATCTATAAATATATCTATTTCTGCCTATTTCTTATTCATATAGACAGACAGACAGACAGACAGATAGATAGATAGATAGATAGATAGATAGATAGATAGATAGATAGATAGATAGATAGATAGATAGATAGACAGAAAAATGTCCATTCTACATATTCAATCTACTTTATCTAATTATTTATCACTATCCCAATAAAATCAGTTCTTACCTTTAATTATTTCCTTGCACTATCTCGTCCAGCTTCTAGAGCGCTCTAACCAGTTTTTTTTTTATTGTCTTCTTATGCTGGGGCTAATGTCAGTTTTTATAGTCAATAATGAACATTAAGTTCAATAGAGAGGGAAAAATGTTCACCCTAATATCTGAACGTCAAACTTTTTTTTTTACACCGACCTTTTCTACCTCTACCTCCACTCTCTCTCTCTTTCTCTCTCTCTCTCTCTCTCTCTCTCTCCTCCTTCTCTCTGAAATATGTAAATGAATTCACCACGTGACGCCAGTCCCTGTTCCCAATTCGTTAAATGCCAAGCTTTTCCCTAATTGGGATATTCGATTGTATTTGTGACTAGTCTAATTATATTTTTTAAAAGGACACCCTGGACTAGACTTTTGCGTGTGTTTGATTGTGTGTGTCTGGCATTGTGAGTGACATGGTTAGAATGATTCTATCCCATGAGCTCAACTTTTTGATAAAACGCAGATCAAAATTGCTAGTTGCAATCTAAGATGAAATCCTTGCAGCCAGAGTGGCATAAAAATGCCATAAATGATTAACCAAGAATAGCTTGACCTATGTTACCCACATTTTTCTCTAAGCCAGCTGACCTGACATTATTATCATCTAAATAACATAATTTGCTTAAGATGGCTGCCTGATCGTGCGGTATGCTGTTGTCTCGATAGTCGCGGGTTCAAACCCTGCTCGCTCCCATCCACCGTCGTCCTGCGGGAGGTTTGAACTAGGAAGTAAATTATCTTCAACTCTGAAGGGACATCCGAAACATGTCAAACAACCCTTTTACAGCTGATGCGCCTAAAGAACTAATTTCATACCTTTTTTTTGTGCCCCTCAGAAAAAGTACTAAAGCGTCCAAATTAGATAGGAATTTCCGAGGGACTTAACTTTAAAAAATATTAAGATAAGATAAGATAAAATAATTTCCTTGGTCCAAACAAATGGACATTCAGTTTGACTACAATGTCTACTTCAGCATTACTACAATAACAATAGCAATATAGATGCAAATACAGAAAAAAATTCACACTCATAGACACAAATATACACACATACACATACACACACACTCATACATACACCACATACGACCAGCGCTTCAGGAATTTGACCTTTATTGTACTTCTCAGTGACGATAAATGACCTTGAAACACCCGGACTGAAAGTGGGATAAAAGAGTTCTAAAACATTTCTGTTCTAGCTTTAATAGAGCTTGTTTATGTAGTCAGTACACAATAGAGAAAATAAGGTTCATTCACATAGTGCTATGCATAGATACTGTTTCTCATTTGGGGAAAGTAAAATTTGTATAAAGATGAATTGCTGGTCCATAATTACAATTAATTCGGAGGTTATTTCTTATAAATTCCTTTGAAAGACAGAATTTAAACCAAAAGTTGTTTGTTGTAGTTGCTACCGAAGAGGTTAAATTGCAAAATCGAGCAGTTTTGAAAATTGTAAAGTCAATTTATAAGAGCTGCTGGTGGTACATCTTGTCACATGACTGAATCGTATTGATGTGACAGCATTAAGTCCACCAAGATGTGAATTCATGTTTCAGTGTGTTTTGAAGTGTATGTTTGTGCTTATGATGTAACCATGAGAAAATGGGAGCGGATGATTTTGGTTGTGTTTCTTGCAAAAGACGTGAGACTCACAAGAAAATAATTTTTTAGTTAGTTACCTATCTTGTTTGAATTATCATTTGATTTAAGTTTCTACATGCATCTACTTTAAAGTTGAATCTATGTCTAATTATAAATAAAATTATATTTAAGTTTGGTTTTAAAAAGCAATATGTTCAAGTTTATTTCAAGCTGATCGCATCAAGGAGTTAATGCGCCTACATCAGTTAGTTGTACTGGCTGTGTGAAGCTACAAACTAAAGACCGGACAACAGAACAGTAACGGCAATTTTTTTCTCAGGTTTACACGTTACCTTCCGTTCCAAAATAGTGGGCGAGTGATAGCAATCTAAATCAGCCAATAAGCTCAATGCATTGGTAAGAAAGAAGTAACTTCACAGAGCTCAGCAAACTGTAGAGATAAACTAGCGCTTGAAGCCAAGACTACTTGAGATGGGGCCAAATGCTTTTCATTTCAACGTATGCGGAGTTATACAAAATTTTAGCTTCGTGATAATTTAAAATGAAAGCCAACTAGTAGAGAATTTTAAATTAAAAAAAAAAAAAATTCTATTAATAGACTTAGACATTTCCTTCTGCTCCTATTCCTTTTCTCACTTACATGCAGCATAGTCCTTCATTTTAACGACTTCCCGAAAGTGGATAAGCAGCTTTTGTTTTGTATGGTCTGTCTGTCCGTCTGTCTGACAGTCTTCCATCTGTCGTCTCAAAAATTGAAAAGAAATTGGGAATCCGATCTCATTATATTTTTCAGTGTGCAAAGTTGAGGTGCAACGGTGACATTTTGTTTCTTATGTTATCTTTTGTTTATTGAAATGAGCATGTATAATCAGTGACGTAGCTAGGAGTTGCCATCGTTTGGAGACCTGGGGGGGGGGGGAGGGGCTTGATCTCTTTAGGTGGCCTGCATTGTGACATAAGACATGACATGAGATAATGGCGTAATACTCAATATTTAATGTAAAAATAAATTTCGAAAACTCATGTGGGGCCCCGTGGGGATTTTTAAATTCTTCCCCCCCACCCCCCACCATAGCCACCCGCATCAAAACGGCGACGCCAAAACGTACGGCTAGGATTCGGACGTAGCTGTGGAAAGTAAAGGCGTTTGGTCGTTGTGCTGATTACATGACATCATCTAGATCTATCCTCTGTTTCTATGAACTGAAAAGGAAACTTTTCTTTTTTTACTATCCCAGGGATAGTTGGGTGAGGGACCATTTGCATCTCTTGACTTTTTTTTAACTGTTCATCTCCGCCCATGATTCTGACCGTCATTTTCACACATTAGTTTGAATATTAAGCTGACATGAACTGTCGACACCCCTAAAAAGCGCGGGATGTCACTCCAACCTTTTCTGTTTCACACTCCAACCTTTTCTGTTTCACACTTCAACCTTTCTGTTTCACACTCCAACCTTTCTGTTTCACACTCCAACCTTTCTGTTTCACACTTCAACCTTTCTGTTTCACACTCCAACCTTTCTGTTTCACACTCCAACCTTTCTGTTTCACACTCCAACCTTTCTGTTTCACACTCCAACCTTTCTGTTTCACACTCCAACCTTTCTGTTTCACACTCCAACCTTTCTGTTTCACACTCCAACCTTTCTGTTTCACACTCCAACCTTTCTGTTTCACACTCCAACCTTTCTGTTTCACACTCCAACCTTTCTGTTTCACACTCCAACCTTTCTGTTTCACACTTCAACCTTTCTGTTTCACACTCCAACCTTTCTGTTTCACACTCCAACCTTTCTGTTTCACACTCCAACCTTTCTGTTTCACACTCCAACCTTTCTGTTTCACACTTCAACCTTTCTGTTTCACACTCCAACCTTTCTGTTTCACACTCCAACCTTTCTGTTTCACACTCCAACCTTTCTGTTTCACACTCCAACCTTTCTGTTTCACACTCCAACCTTTCTGTTTCACACTCCAACCTTTTTGTTTCACACTTCAATCTTTCTGTTTCACACTCCAACCTTTCTGTTTCGCACTCCAACCTTTCTGTTTAACATTTCAACCTTTCTGTTTCACACTCCAACATTTCTGTTTCACACTCCAATCTTTCTGTTTCACACTTAAACCTTTCTGTTTCACACTTCAACCTTTCTGTTTCACACTCCATTCTTTCTGTTTCGCACTCCAACCTTTCTGTTTAACATTTCAACCTTTCTGTTTCACACTCCAACATTTCTGTTTCACACTCCAATCTTTCTGTTTCACACTTCAACCTTTCTGTTTCACACTCCAACCTTTCTGTTTCACACTCCAACCTTTCTGTTTCACACTCCAACCTTTCTGTTTAACATTTCAACCTTTCTGTTTCACACTCCAACCTTTCTGTTTCACACTTCAACCTTTCTGTTTCACACTCCAACCTTTCTGTTTCACACTCCAACCTTTCTGTTTCACACTTCAACCTTTCTGTTTCACACTTCAACCTTTCTGTTTCACACTCCAACCTTTCTGTTTCACACTCCAACCTTTCTGTTTCACACTCCAACCTTTCTGTTTCACACTCCAACCTTTCTGTTTCACACTCCAACCTTTCTGTTTCACACTCCAACCTTTCTGTTTCACACTTCAACCTTTCTGTTTCACACTTCAACCTTTCTGTTTCACACTTCAACCTTTCTGTTTCACACTTCAACCTTTCTGTTTCACACTTCAACCTTTCTGTTTCACACTCCAACCTTTCTGTTTCACACTCCAACCTTTCTGTTTCACACTCCAACCTTTCTGTTTCACACTCCAACCTTTCTGTTTAATATTTCAACAAACTAGAAGGGAAAGAAGAACATAAAAAAAAAGAGAATTGAAACATAAGAAAGGAGGGAGGGGGGGGGGGGGAGAAGGTGTATTAAACAATTTCCTCTTTGGTTACACGCCTCTTTTTGCCCTAACCCACTCTTTCTTAAAAAAAAAAGGAAAAGCAAGTGAACTCTCAGATGCGACCATCTCGAGAACGCATTGACAAAAGCCTAATTTCTTTCGCACAGTTAGAGATGCCAAAATGTGGGTATTCACCAGTAACATAGTAGACAAACTTACAGGCATTTATACCAGAGTCAGAGGCGAAGATTACTTAGAATGACGTCTGGTGGTTTAATCGAAAACGAAGCTTAAAGGCTTTATTAATAGATATACTTACAAACCATGTAATAAAGAAATCAATAAATGCTTATAAAAGCTTACATAACGACAAGAATCGAATTTGTATCACAATTTATCTAATTTTTTTCTATATAAAACTATATTAACTTATTATCACTAATTAATAGGTTCATAATTTTTTTAAAAATTGATTTATGTGTTGTAATTGCCAATGCATAATAGTACAAAGTCTCAACTTGGAGATACAGAAGAGAAAATGCACAACATATAAACTGGAAGAAGGATCAGGCATTTAGAAAAGAATTTGAACATTTTTGTTCTATTTCTCTGCGTTGATTATCGATCTTCGATCGCAAGTCAACAAAAATTATGACCGTTTGAACTTGACCACAAGACTTATTTGATTGTGATTTTTAAAAAATAATTTTTCGTAATGGAGAGTTTTATAAGAGGGGAGGGAAAAAGGGGGTGGTGGTGGAAGGCTACACGCACACTATTTCACACACACACACACACTGACGCAAGTGTACCCTACTTGATTTTGTTGACGTGAACAGTCAAGGGAAAAAAAAATCAACTATTTAGAAATGAATAGTTGTGACCTTGACCTCTTTCGAACAAAAAAATCAGCTGTCACTGTGCACACGCCTACTGACCCCGCCTACATTTACAACCAATGAAATTTGATGGTGTGATCTGTGAAATCGGAAAAAATAAGAAAGCAGTTCGGACCTGTTTTTTTTCTTCTTTCTTTCCAAATACCTCCATGTCACTCTCATAGCCTCCCCCTCCTTCCCTTCTCAATCTAGGTCTACATTAGAGGAGAGCTAGATAGTTAGGATATTTTATACGATCAATCGGCTTTTTTTCCCCCCGTTACAGTTGACTAGACCTTTGCCAGGGGCGGCTTTAAGGCTTGTAAAAGCTGTGCACCTTGATATGAAAGGGGGGGGGGGGCATCTATTCCCAGTTTACGTTGCAAATATATATAGATACTGATGCTTGCAATTTTTGGACTGCAGAACTAGAGAGGAGGATTCATGCCATGGAATTATGATGCTAAAAAAAAAGGCCTATCTGTCTCACATACCCGAGTATACTACTTTGACTCAAAGTGGCACTCGGGTGGAAACGATCGCTAGAGGAAGTAATTAGGTGAAATGAGTAGCAACACAAGACAGCTCTGGAAGAACATTCTGATTGCACAGTGCCGAATTGTAAAAGAGCTTCCACAACCCTGTCGATACTCCAGGCGCCATTCCTCAAAAGACCGTTACATCAATGGCGAGTCCTGCACGGTTAGCTTGGTAAAACATAGGGAAATTTCGGGGGTTAACAGTGTGCTCGGCCTTCGACCATATATTCTAGTCTATGCGCAAGGATTATCAGACACATTGAAAATAGCAGGGTTTTATATATGCATTGATTCGGACCTCTTCCAGACAGAGCGGTTTGTTCAATCAGTCAACTCTTTTGACAATCTCACGGTATCGCATACAAAGAACGCATCACAAACGAAAGATTAGAAACAGGATCACAACGGCTATAGGGCCCCACGATCACCTGCTAACTACTTACAATCAAACGCAAGCTAAAACGTCATGGCCATATCACAAGGTCCCCACGCAAAGGCCTTCCTATAGGGAACAGTACCAGGAAAAAGAAAAAAAAAAGAAGCAAACAGAGAAAGCGATAGGAAGACAACATAATAGAATGGACGGGCCTGTCATTGAAAGAGATTCTATCAAAGGCAAAAGACAGAGCAATGAAGAAATACGGTCGACATATCATAGTGGTGCCCCAACGGTTCATCACTTTAAATAATATGTGAAGGAATGACCAAAAAAGAAAAGGAAAATAATTACATTGACAAATAACAAAAGGGATAGATTTCTTAACCTGTCATGCTGGGCCATTATTCAGTGCCGCCCCTGTTTTTATGATATATTCGTCGACCTAAATGGCCGCAAGTAATACTGGGATTTTGTTATTAAATCAGTAGAGGCTGGAAGATAACCTCTCCAAAGCGCTTGTGTTTATCATATGGTCAACTATTCAAAAAAAAAAAAAGTTATATTTAGTCATCTTGCAATCGAAAGGAAAAGAGGGGACAACTCAAGAAGAGACCACGAATATTAGCGATAATCTGTGATTAAGTATTATTAATGCCCCTTGTTATTATTACTATTATTATTTTTTTGTCGCTAAGAATTTATACCTGGATGAAAGTAGTGGGCACAATATTTTACAAATGGTCCTTGGGGCAGCTGCTCATGTGAAGTTCACCTCTTGTTTTCTGTAACCAAAGATAAAGTAGATTGTCCTACAATATTCTTATATGACCAGTCAATCCATACAAAGCAGACGCAGACACACTCTGTCTAGTACAAATTTTGAACATTTTACATTCTCTGATCAAGTTGAAACTTTGCACAATTATACATTGTTCCTAACAAAACATGAATCAAATGAAACAAAAAATTATTTAATCAATGTCATAATTAATTAAGTATGTTTGATACAGAAAAAGGGAATTAACTTGTATTGCATTGAGAGATGTGATTGTTAATGTGCAGCTTTTCCCCTTAAATATAGTCTTTGTTTTAAAATTAAGCTATTAAGCTATCACTCAAGCGATTTCTGCTGTCTTTTAAATTTAAAAAAAAAAAAAGTTTTTCCTGGATTCGAACTCTGAAAGCTGGTTGCTTTACCAAACGACCACCATTCTTCTTTAAAGAAACATTGTATAAGTATTACAAAGTTACCCGATATAGATGTAGATTTTTTTTTCATTTTTTTTTCTTATTTTTTTTTTTTAGGTTCCTCTTCCTTGACCTACTTCTTTTGTTCCAAGGTCTCTCCGTGACCCAGATTAAAAGCAAGAAACATAGAGTTCTCAATTCTCAAAGATCGAACATATTCCATTTGCATTTAATGTTTTCATTTTGTCGTTACTCCATTGGAATGATCCCGACAGAGAATAAAGTAAAGCCGCTATTGTTTTTCTGCTGTTCGTCTGTCACGTTGAGATCTCGAAAAAAAAAAAGGTTACACAATTATACAATTCAATTTAACGATCGTTTTGTCGATTTCCAAATAGTTACAACAGCTAATTTTGGTTTAGCTTTCTGCAAAATATTGACTATACATAATAAGTTTACCAGTTTTAAAACACATTTGGTTAGGTAAAGAGCTTTTTCACTTCACATTCAAGTTGTTATTGATATAAATTTCTTGTCGGCTTCAACGCATTGAAAGTGCAAATTGTAAATTTGATGATGATGATGTAACTATGGCTATGCATTAAACAAGGTTCTCAAATTACGTTATAAAGCTTTTGGGAAATTCAACCTCATTATTTTTGCTGAAGATAACAAACTTGTTTGGAATACTAGACTGAACATTGTTATAGATAATAAAAAGTTCTTTCCTAATGGCCTTGAGATCATGTTCAGACAAATTGAAGACTTTCAACTAGAGAACTTAGTGGGAACCTTAGGCAAAGAATTATTTTTTTAAATTCCCTGGTGTGAGATTTATAATACAGGTTGGAGTGGCTCGTGGTGCTTTATTTGTACTGGGGAATAGTTAACAAAAATAAATACAAATTGCTCACAGATACTATATTTTATCCTTTCAGTGTGTGGTGATTCTAACAGAACTCCAGGACCTCTCGGTGTCAACTGGTGGAGATTAGATGTCCCTGGACATTAAAGGGAAAAAAATTATCGCCAGACCAGACATACTGGAATGCATAATCAATCCTAGATTATATCTAGTCCTCTAAGTTCCTCATGAACTCACTACAATGCTGTGTGGCCTCAATCTTGGGTTGACGACAAGTTAACATCTGGAAACCGGACACGGTCTGTCAACTTGTGGAGGTTTCTCTACTACTGCTTTGGGAAAGCGGTCAGCCTGTATACAATGGCGAGGGAATTATGACTGAGTGATGTACACGAACAGTTTTTTTTGTGTTGATTAGCCAGCTTTGTGTTACATAACAACAGTTTCAGGAATTCAAACACACCAACAAAAAACATTTATATTTCTTGGAACTTTTGGGCTTCCATAGGAAATAAGGACAGATCCTTCCGAAAGAATCACAATATCTTCGTTTGTCTACAGTAAAGGATAGTGGACAAACCAGTGATCGTCAAGTCTGGACAGTTAATGAACAATTTTAACGTGACCTGTGGGGTAAACCGAGAACTTACTGTTAGTGTCTTATGTGTTGTTGGCAATGTCATCTCTTCAGTACTGAATAAACATTGATATTTTTTGGAACCTCTGGGCTTTCATAGGAAATAAGGACATTTGTCACATTTCGAAGAATCCCACTATCTTCGTTTGTCTACAACAGAGGACAATGGACAACCCAGTGATGGTCAAGTTTGGGCAGTTTATGAACAATGTTAACGTGAATGTTGTAAAAAAAAAGTGAACTTACTTTTGTTAGTGTCTCACGTATTGTTGGCAATGTATTCTCTTCAGTATGGAAAAAAAAATGTCTACTACACATTATTCCATTATTTAAAAAAAAAAAACTATTCTGTTTGTGGTAATTCTAACAGAGCTTAGCACCTCCCAAAAAAGAGACAAAAGCCCAAGGATGCTAAACAGCTCGACAACTGAAGTCACAAGTAAAACTGAGGTATCCTATAAAAATACAAAGAACTCCAGGACCTCTCGGTGTCAACTGTCAACTAATGGAGATAAGTTGTCCCTGGGTTTCATTGGGGAAAAATTATCGCCAGACCAGCCATACTAGAGATCATAATCAATCTACTTATATCTAGTCTACCAAATTCCTCATGAGCTCACTGCAATGCTGTTGAGCCTCAATCTTGGTTTGATGACAAGTTAACATCTGGAAACCGGTGCCTATATGTCAACTTGAGGAGGTTTAAATACTGATTTGGAAAAAAAAAGGTCACATTAATAACGTTTTTTTTTTCTACCTTTCAGCCTGTATACAATGTCTGGAACACATGACTTATATACAACGTAATGATGACTGAGTGATATCCAGGAACATTTGTTTGTGTTGACTAGCCCAGCTTTAAGTATACATTGTTGGACATAAAAACATTTACAATAAGAATTCCTGCTTGTCAGCTGCTTAATGCACCAACAAAAACATTAAGTATTGTTACTCGGAACTTGTGGGCTTCTATAGAAACTAAAGAGAGTTCCTCTCAAAGAAATCCCAATATCAAGAACTTCGTTTCTTTGGCGTGTATGACACATGTGTACATGTGTACATGTGTACGTATATGTGTCTACAACAGAGAACTTAAGACAACCCAATGATCATCAAGTTTGAACAATTTCTGATTGTTAACCCCTCATTGTTGTGAAAACACGGAACATAGAATTTGTCTTTGTGTGTTTCTTTGGCAATGTAATCTTCTACTGAATAAAAACAAACACATTTGTAAGTGTATGTGTATATATATATATATATATATATGTATATATGTATATATGTATATATGTATATCTTATCTTATATTATCTTATATAATACAGACGTTACTTCCAAAAAGAAGATGATTACGTCCTACGCGTCATGCATTTAGTCATGCATATTAACCAATGACTTAAATTCTGCCAAGTCACTGGTACATATTCATAAATATGTAAAGCAAAACAATCTGGGTGACGACTGGATACCTCACATTAGTTGAAGAAAGTAAAGCGGTTGGTGGTTGTGCTGGCCATATGACATCCTCGTTGACAATCGGTCATAAAAACAGATGTCTTTTACTTCATCCGCTCTCATAGATGGCAAAATCTGAAAGGGATACTACTTTTTATTCAAAGTGTTTCAACGGAAGCATAAGGTCTCTGAAAGGTGGACCTGGATGTGTACCAGATAGGTCGTTGTGCACAATTATTCATTGGCATAGATTAGACAGGAATCATTAAAAAAATATTAACCAACTTAGTCGATTAACTACTGGTAATTAATTATTTTGTTCTATTCCAAAAAGGGAAATTAATCCTTCAGTGTTCACAGATATAGCTAAATATGTAGGGTTTGGTCCCCTTATATAATTGTTTACAGTATCACTCCCATACCCATTCACGGATCCAGTAGAAATTTTTAAATTATCTTATCTTATCTTATAAATTACAGACCTTACTAAAAAAAAACATAAGATAATTACGTCCTACACGTATAAGTGTGTTAATCTAGTCGTGCGTGTTAACTATAGACTTTAACTCTTGCTAAGTCATTGGCTTTTTTGGCTGATTCAGGCAACCCCTTCCATGCTCTAATAACACAAGGTAAGAAGGAGCACTTGCACAAATTTGTCCTAGTATATTGCATAAGAAATGCGCATTTATCTTTGAGTCTTTCTCATTTTTTTTGTGTGGCTATTTCATTATTAATTTAAGGTCTAGTGTTTTGTCTTTTAGTGTTAATTTTCCTTGTTGGTATTCTGTCTCTAAAATTCAGTAATTTTACTAATGGTATTTCACTAGTCTACTGATTAACATACACGAATAGATTGACAACATGAAGTCATGGAGGACATGTCCCACGAACCTCATGCTTCGCTCGGTCACAACTTCATTAAGTGTCGATTCCCTATTCCATGTTTGAGAACTGATCTCTATAACTGACTCCTAGAATTATTTTTAGCCATTTTTTAAGCCTAGGACGTAATTATCTTCTCTTTTGAAGTAACTTCTGTATTCTTTAAGATAAGATAAGATAAGATAATCTATTATGAATACTTATTTCTTCTTTGGCAAACTTAAAGGCGGACGGCGAAACAGAGGTGCCCCCCGTAAGAGGTGCCAAAATGCAGGTCGTAACTGGGTTTGTGTAGTCAAGTGAAACACTGCACTCATCCTTAATCTTCGAAATTGAAGACATTGCCATTATAATTAGCATGTTCATTTTGTTTATGCTATAAATAATTTCGTTGATATGGAGATTCCATAATAATAAATACTGTTCATTTTTATAACACATAGGTATTTTGATTTTTTTAGTTTGCGTAACTGGTTCACCGTTTCTTCTACAGAATTTTCTTTTTCTTTAGTTTTCTAATAAAAAGAATATAAAGATAGTGCCATTCACAGAAAAACGTGTTGTTTTTTTAGGACTTTGTATGACATGCAACGAAGCAGATACCTTAGTCCCAGCAAAAATTAAAGATATGATAATAATAATAATAATAATAATAATGAAAACATAATTGGTAGCAATAATAATAGTAATAATAAAACGAAATGCGGAAAATAATGAAATTTCAAATTAGTTTCCAGATTCCCTTCCCAATCAAACAAGTTTCTAATGTTTAATACAATAATAACATAAAATACAAAGAGACTACTATTGTAAAATGCCGACTAAACACTTTTTAAATCCGGTGTGTTCCTTCTGTCCAATCGCGTCTAGTATTAATATACGGGTAATGCTTTTTTTTTTAAATATTTGAATCAGCTGTGTTATAAATAAATAGCCTTCACCAAACCACAAAGAGAGTTTGAGAGATGGGGGTGGAGTGGAGAGAAATAGAATAAATGATATTAGAAAGGAAAAGTAAGAAAGAGAGAGAGAGAGAGAGAGGAGAGTGAGGTGAAGGAATAGAAAAGAAACGGGTGTAAAGAAAGAGAAAAAAAAAGGAGGCGGAGGGTGTAACAAGGTGCACCAATCTCATTCCAATAAATCAGCTGTCCCCAGGTCTATACTTCCCTCACTACCCCCCCCCCCCCGACACTTATTCTTATTTGATCATGACTTGACCGAGAAAGTACTCTACTTTGAGTGCTCGTATCAATTCAAAAAATTAAATCTATTCTCGTGCTATGGAAGTTTACCTCTCCCTCCCCAGCCTCATCTCTCTGATTTTCACCCTCCACCCGTCCTGTCTCTCAAATCAGTTGATTTTACTTCTCCGGCCCGCCCCACTCCCTCTTAAATCCCCCCCCAAACGTATTTTTAAATAGTCATTTTGGTGTATTCCCCCATGAAGGTATAAATTCAGGTCCAATCAGCTGATCCTTGCACCGGCAAACAGCTGACTCCAGCCTAGGTTACACCAAACAACTCTGTCCTTGCAACAGCTGGCTGCAGATCTAACATCGAAATAGTTCAGGTACTTAATCCAATGTTGTTTTTGAGGAGTTTATGATTAATTAATGAGCTAAATGTATTAAAATATAAAATATGTAGATTTTTAAAAAATGTTTTTTTAATAGAATCAATTTTCGTACAGAGTAGTGTTTCCGAAATGTTTTCCCTGACGTAACGCTTCGCACTTTGAGTATATAGTGAAACACTTTGCACATTGAGTATATAGTGAAACACTTTGCTTATTTTGTAGAGAGATAAATTCACATAGTGGCCTACAAGTTAATTATTCCAGTAGTTCGTGGAACACCTGTACAGGCCTAGCGGCACACCGGGGTTTTGCGGAGCACATTTTGGGAAATACTGGTCGAGATCTGATCAAACCTGCATATGTTTATTAGGATATTTCAATCGATCAATTGCATCGTCCGACAATCTTCAGACTCGAAGTAAAGCCTTTTTATAGCATCGTATAGCGATACGCTTCATTTTCTTTTTTCATAGGGTTAGACTAGAACTAGATCTAGTTAAATAGAGTATCGCAAAACTACCGGAAATATTTAGTACAAGGCGATCCAACTTGTTTTTGCTTTGAACCATGAAACAAAATCGTAGTTGGAGATTAGACATTACATGTTATTGAATTTCACCATCTGGTATCCTAGTCTCGTTTTAGAGAGCTGTGGGATTCGAACTCCAAGAAAAAGTGCTAACCAAGGCCAAAGGTCTGTCGGCCATGCTTTTTTTTATTTCTGTAAAGTATAGAAAAATATGGTAGTTGTATAATCAACGTACCAGGAGATTGATTTTAAAATATTTTTTTTTCTTTGTTTTCAAGTTCATATTGCGACTCTAAAAGTGGCCTCAGATTTCATTTGCGTCAGCCATAAAATCAATAAAATTAATTCTTAATTTTTGAGATATCACGGTAAATGGTATTTTTTGAAAATAAAGTTATTTTTTTTTAATTTATAAAGTACATGTTTATAGACACGTGTAGGTGGTCTTACACACGTGGTCTTAATGTTTTGTGCATCAGGATAAACAATTCCAGATCCCGAGATTGTGTCACTGTTGTCTTTGTGCGAAGTGTTTTATTCGTTGCAATTGTAGTGTAAAATGCCTATTTTATGAGCCTATTGCTTAAATACTTCTGAATGTGGCTAGCAAAACCACCTTAACTTTTCCCTAACTGATGTCACGCACCCATTAGAGCTGGGTGGACTCGTATGTGCATAAAGATCCCGAAATTAAAAAGCCCAGTCTTCACCAGGATTCGAACCCGGGACCTACGGTTCAGAAGCCAAGCGCTGTACCGCTCATCCACCGCGCCTCATGTGGCACGATTTATCTGCGAATAAATTGAAAATTTATCAACCTAACTTGCTGGTTATTGAACATTTTCTTTTTCAGCCATGTGTAGTCTCCAAAAAGCTCTGTTAATCTACCTGGCCCTGGCGTTACTGGCAGCAGACACCACGTCAGCTCCAACATTCTCAGAAAATATGGATTCCAGTGAGTTTAAGTAATTAAATTTACTCTGTAATACCAATAAACATCAGCAAATATGGATTCTAGTGAGTTTAAGTAAATTAAATTTACTCTGTAATACCAATAAACATCAGCCAATATGGATTCCAGTGAGTTTATGCTAATTAAATTTACTCTGTAATACCAATAAACATCAGCCAATATGGATTCCAGTGAGTTTATGCTAATTAAATTTACTCTGTAATACCAATAAACATCAGCCAATATGGATTCCAGTGAGTTTATGCTAATTAAATTTACTCTGTAATACCAATAATCACAATGAGGCGCGGTGGCTGAGCGGTAAAAGCGATTGGTTTCCGAACCTGAGGGTCCGTGCGGTTTGCGCTCTGGATTGTCGATTGGAATTATCGATGGTCCCGTGTTCAAACCCTGCTCGCTCCCATCCCATGTCGTTCTACGAGAGGTTTTGACTAGGAAGTAAACTATCTTCATCTCTCAAGGAACATCCGAAACATGTAAAATGTTTTACAAAACATTTTAAATTCCGGGATCTTTGGGCGCCTGTGAGCCCACCCAGCTCTAAATGGGTACCTGAGTTGGCGAAAAGTAAATGCAGTTGACACATTGTTAAGCGAGGGTCACATAAACAGATGACCTTTGCATCATTGACATCAATCATCTATCTTAAAGATCGCAAGGTCTGAAAGGGGAACTTTACATCAGAATAATAAATAGCACATCAATGTTTACTATATTCATAGAAGTTAAAATGTAAGGATACTACTAATTATACTAGTAAAAATAAGCAAATGTAAAATTATTTTAAAGCTCAGTTTAAAAAAAAAAGAAGACATCCCTTGACCTGCGGTTTGACTTTGATTTAAGGGATATTACTTATCATACTCTGAAGAAATATAGCCCATTAAGGTTTACCTCCCTTCTAGAAGTAATAAAATAAAATTTGTAATAAAAATAACATTCAGTTAGCTGAGAGTTCGTCCTGAGCGTATCAGCCAACGACTTTGCAGAGTTTAAGTCATTAACATGTGTGTTTAAGATTGACACATGAAATGCATAGGACGTAATCATCTTTTTTTGAAGTAACGTCCATAATATACAAGACGTCAATTTTAAGCTTTCACTTCAAAAATATGAAAAACAAAAATTACGTTTGACTTTAAAGAGACGAACAACCTCCATGCATAAATTAAAAAAAAAAACTTTTTTACTTTTTAAAAACAAAGCTTGTCTAAGGGAAGAAAACGGTAACTACTACACTTTATCTGAAAATTACGGGGTTTATCTCCCTTTCTGTTATAAACAAAATTATTTTTTTTGCTATTAAATGATTAACTAATTGGTAATTTTTGGATTGATTCGTAAATCTTTTCTTATTGACAATGAATATTTATGCAAAATTTCAACTTGATCCGAGAATGGGAAGTGGGAGAAAAAAGCGTGTCAAAACGTAATAAAGGGATACACCCACCTCTCATTAAGTAGCATTTATTTCCATTTTTGATATAAACAAAACAAGTAATCACCAACTAATTGCTTACAATTTTAAATTGATTCATGTTTCATGAGGTTAGGCTCCTCCCTTGAAAAGTTTGCAAAGCAAATGACAATTGTTTTAAAAAAATATACTTCGGCTTTTTGGTGTTATGTCTAACTTATTACAAAACTTATATTGACTGACTCTGTCTATCTGGTTAAAAGTTTGTACACGTTACTCCTTCCGCAACCAGTGTCCGATCAAGCTGAAATGTCGCACAATTATTTCTTTTACCTGACAACACAAGAATCAATTAACCAAATTAGTCAATTATTCAATTATCTATTAATAATAATTACTTTGGTTGGTATCTTAAACAAGGGAAAAATAGTACTTGACTGAAGTAGTGGTATAAGCTGAATTAGTCCCCTTTATATTGCCATCTGAGGCTTAGTGAACGCAAACATGAAATAGAAACAATAGAAAACTATACAATCTTCAATGCTCATAGACTTTTCGCTAGCAGAGTGGTTGCCGCGTTGGCTTGAGAAGCCTGAGAAGGCTTTAGCCCACAATATCGAAATCAAATCGTTCCTTTTTTAAAAATAATATTAAAAAAAGCGATCACCCACATAACCCGTTCGTTCTTTCTCTCCCCCCCCCCCTCCCCAATTTCCAACTAGCTTAGACAAGTGCTAGGATCATAGAGTATTGTATGAAAACGCGCCAAGCAAAAAGCTATTGGTAAAAAAATAATTCTAATCACACAGATTTATTATTGTTCATAACTGATTCAACTAATTAATGAACATAACATAAACTTATTGTATTTTGCTTGTTTGAATATATGTATCTTTAAACCTTTTATTCTTTAGTCAAGCATGAAACAACCCACTCCGTCGCTTTTCTTCAGCGTCTCCGTAGACATCTGGCCCAAATGTTTGTTGGCCATCATCACTTCAGTCACCCTCGGACACATCACAACGACACAGCCACAAGAAGACACCACAGCAGGAGGCACCGAGACCGAGCCATCGCTGGTTCTAGATTAGCACAGGCGTAACAAGGGTAACTCATTGAAGTCAACAACACACCAGGGGAAACAACTGTTGAAATTCGGGCTGCACAAGTCATGCGATGTTATTTGTCTTGTTCCAAATAGAATCTTAAACTTTATGAAATTATGAGAAAACATTTTAAAATTATTCCTTTGGCATGTTTTATCTTTATCTGATTATAATTTTTAAAGTGAAAAATTTGTTTTATTCAAAAGAAGTGTAATTTATATTAATTACATTTTGCTTTTATAAAATGAAAAATAGTTATTGAAATTTCATACCATGCTCCAGAGTGACAGAAAATGCACTTGTAAAAAAAATACATGTTTTATTTACGATGTAATTAATGTTAGAACATAATACTTTACTAAAAGGAATGTTTATTTTAAACATTTAAGGTGTGTTTGAACTATGTGGGGAAAATGTATTACACGTGTCTATGCAAATGAGTATTTTTGCAAGCAAATGTTTATGTAAACAAGTAATTATGCAAACAAGTGTTTTTGCATATCTATGTGAGTGTGTGCGTGTATTTGAGCCTGATGATTCATATTTGTATTGTTTCTTGCCGAGCATATGTTAAAACTCGTGCAGGAATGTTCTTGATCTGGCGTTCCCTGGCGAACGTGGAGTGTGAATGTGACATTGACTGAATCATATCCAGTGATCTATGTTGTATTAACTTGAACGGGAAGTTGTTTCATGACTTTGTAATTGTGGTCTGACTCTACACGAGTAGATGATAAAAATAAAAAGGGTGAATTTTTTTAAACACACTTGTGGAAAAGACTACATGTTGCTTGTGATTCGGTGCCATTTTGAAGAAAACTGTCTTTTTTGACAATCTTGTTCTGTTCCTTTGTTTTAATCTGATAATCTTTTTTTTTTTTTCAAACCTTATAGCAACTCTTGCCAAGCACAATTAAAAACTCTTGTCAGGTACAATTAAAACTCTTGTCAGGTACAATTAAAACTCTTGTCAGGTACAATTAAAACTCTTGTCAGGTACAATTAAAACTCTTGTCAGGTACAATTAAAACTCTTGTCAGGTACAATTAAAACTCTTGTCAGGTACAATTAAAACTCTTGTCAGGTACAATTAAAACTCTTGTCAGGTACAATTAAAACTCTTGTCAGGTACAATTAAAACTCTTGTCAGGTACAATTAAAACTCTTGTCAGGTACAATTAGAATTAAATGAACGTCGTCTCTGTTTCCATTCTCAGATCAAGTTGAAACTTTACACAAATTAACTGTACCTCACAAAACGTGAATCAATCCAAAAATTGACCGATAAGTCAATTAATTTCTGCTAATTAAATACCAAAAAGGGAAAATAAACATACAGTATTGAGACATGACCATAATATGTGGGGGTTTGTTCTCCTAGATAATTGTACTTTATTTTTCAAGATGAAACAAAGCCAAATTACTTTGTCTGCAATGTCCAGGTCCGTCAATTTGTTAGCCTGTATTCGAAGTCCCCCCCCCCCCCCCCACCATGGCATGAACTTGATTTGTTTTTCACTCACATAGCCCTATGGCTAGCAGATAGAAAAATTGGTGATAAGTCTTCTCTTAAACCAGGTTCTATCTTGAAGATCATGATTCTATCGTCTGTTCTGGTGCTGACCGCTTTTAATGTCATCTGGCGGTTTTGAGCCTAAGTCGTATGTGCACACAGAGTATACGATGTCAATACACGAATTTATCTCTACAAACTGAATACCAAGTTCAAATTGGATAAAAAGCACAAATTTAAAAATAGAAGTAAATTATTTTTATTGTATTTTAATATCCTTTTTTCCCCCAATATTATACCAAGAGACATTTTAAAATTGTAAAATATATCCTATAATTACATGGTTTGCGTCATTCCTACGTATGGTTTGTAGGTCAAGATATTTGATCGAGTTAGCACTAAATCATGTATCAAGAATATTTTCATTCTTTGCAGACAGACACATGTCTCTACCTTAACATCAACATGAAAAAAAAAAAAAAAAAAAAAGTTGAGGTTTTAAAAGATTAAGAATTCTTAAGATTTACACGTCATCATAATGAAATTAATGTATATGGTAGGTTCGAAGATCAACGCTGCGGGATGAGCATATCGGAGATCAACACTGCGGGATGACCATATCGGAGATCAATACTGCGGGATGAAAATAACTGGATGAACGTAGAGAGAACATACATAGCGGGGATGAACATGGCTTTATGAACATAGCAGGGAAATGATCAAAGCAGAAATAAACATAACAAAGATTAACATTTTAGGAATGAACAAAGCGGGAATGAACATTTCGAATATGATCATTGCGGAATGAGCATAATGTGGGAAGGGGCAGGGGGTGTTTTAGAAGCTCGAATAAAAAAGAGTAAGGTCCCTATTTTGTTTTGTTTTTTCGTAAATCATATTCGGAATCTTGTTCATAGTAGAAATAGCTTAAACCCTAACCCTAACCTATGCGTGCCATTTCTGCCAAATTCAAGAAAAGAATAATGCTAAGTTTGAGGTTTTACCCAGTACATATTACACTAGGTCCTCCGTTTTACCCAGTACATATTACACTAGGTCCTCCGTTTTACCCAGTACATATTACACTAGGTCCTCCGTTTTACCCAGTACATATTACACTAGGTCCTCCGTTTTACCCAGTACATATTACACTAGGTCCTCCGTTTTACCCAGTACATATTACACTAGGTCCTCCGTTTTACCCAGTACATATTACACTAGGTCCTCCGTTTTACCCAGTACATATTACACTAGGTCCTCCGTTTTACCCAGTACATATTACACTAGGTCCTTTGTTTTACCCAGTACATATTACACTAGGTCCTCCGTTTTACCCAGTACATATTACACTAGGTCCTCCGTTTCAAAATAAAATAAGCTGTTTTCTAACGTCGACTTTTGTGGAATTCAAGTTCTTGTGAGCTATTTAGGATCACAGGTAAGAAAACGCAAACTAAACCTCTATGGCCAAATCACGAGGTCCTCAGGGCTCAAAAAGATCTTTCTTCAGGGAACAGTACCAGGAACAAGAAGAAGAGGCAGATAGAGAAAGCTATCGGAAGGCAACAAAATAGAATGGACGGGCTTGCCATCGAAAGAGATAATATCCAGAGTGAAAGACTGAGAGGAATAGAAAAAGGCAAGTTTGGTTCTCCACTGGTTCAATAGACTGTGGTGGAGGAGGAGGTGAGGTGGTCATAGTTGACACAAGCTCTCCAACCTTTCAGCCTCTAACTGGATCACCTCGCTGCTGGCTTCGGAAATGTGTCAACCCGTGTTAAGACGCGGGGAAATCTATTTGCTCGATGATGCCTCGGTGCTCGTAAGGTTTGTAAAGTCAGTTGCCGTCTCGTGCTCCGAGTTACTGTGGAAGGTCGATTTCCTGGCGTGAGATTTTTTCCTATTTGTGTTCTTCCTTAAGCCCATCAATTTCTGCTTGGTAATCACGGACTTCTTCTTGTTCTTCTGTGCACATTGTATCTGGGTAAGAATGAAGTAGATAGGCCTGTCGCTCAAAGGTACTTTGAGTCCATCTCTGATGGCAGCGTTTAGAAGCTGAATGAAGCCTCTTCTATAGATGCGAATCTGTCAAAAAAAAAACAACTACAAGTAACATACAATCAAGTAAAATATTAAAAATAAATAAAAAAAACAACAACATTATACAACTTAAAATGAAATATTTAAAAAAATTAATTTAAACAAAATGTACCTCAAATTGGGTATCGAACTCGAGATGTTGACACCATCGGCTTTTTGACTAAACGATTCTAGCAGTTAATCCAGCGGATTTGTATATATCTATTATTTATTGGTAGAACTCTAGTCTATCTCTAAATTTTTTCTATTTCTAAAGATCTAGTCTAGATATATATATATATATCTACTTCTAAAGATCTAGTCTAGATATAGATCTACTTCTAAAGATCTAGTCTAGAACTAGATAGTCCTTTCAAGAACTCGGAGTCTTTTCAAAACCAATGTTGCTAGCTAGTAATAATTTTGTCAGCGATAAACATCAACTATTAAATTTCTAGGAAAATCATTAGAGCCGTTGTTGAGAGCAGCGTCCATGCAGTTTCAAACTTTTTGGTTCCAAGCTCTATGAATTTCTGACTTAAATAGAAGTATTGTATAGAGTGTTTTTTAAATCAATTCTTCGTTGACGAAGCTAGATTAAACTGACTTCCTACGTGGCTACATGATCGACTTAATTTCTTAACTGGTTTAAATGCCGTACTCTCTTTCACCCGTACATCTAGTAATTTATAACTCGTGTATACATGCTCATATAATGTTCACGCTCTAAGCTCAACAAAATCACATTAATATACTAAGTACTATAAGGTTTCGATGGCACTATTCTCTGTCTCTATCTATTTCTCTCTTTTTCTTTCTCTCAATCTCTCTTTTTCTCTCTTTCTCTCTATTTCGTTCTCTCTCTCTCTTTCTCTTTTTGTGTGTATGTCTCTCTCTTTCCTACTCTTTTCTTTCTCTCTCTTTCTGTTTCTCTCTTTTCTCTCCTTTTAACTATTTCTTTCTCTCTATTTTTCTCTCTTTGTTAGTATAATAAAAAAAAATGTCAGTATACTTCTTACCGTTGGGTTATGTATTAAAGTATACGCCACCAGCCATGTAAATCTAGCAGCGGAAAATTCACGTGTGATGCCTACATAGGACATATCTGGGGAATATATTTCCAGTGACCAAAATTGTGTGTGTCTATCTATCTATCTATCTATCTACCTTTCTACGTATCTATCTATCTATTTGATTGCCACCTTTTTATCCATAACAATCACATATAATTAATAGGTATCGTATACTATTGAAGTAATTGTAACCAAAATTTTCATTAGCGACATACTCTGTCTGTCCATACATAGGATCAAGTTAAAACTTTGGAAAAGTATTCATTGTCGAATAAAAAAAATTAACCAATTATTCAATTAATTACTGGTGATTAACTATATTGTTTGATATCAACACGGAAAATTAATCCTTCAGTATGCACAATTATATCTAAATATGTGCGTTTTTTTTTTTTTTTTTTTTTTTTTTTTTTTTAGATAATTGCACACCTTATTTCTCACACACCTATTCTTGGATCAAGTTGGAACTTTAAACATAATACCTAACAAAACATTTCATCAATTACAAAATGAACCTATTAGCCAATTAACTATTGGTAATTGGTTATTTTATTTGATACAGAAGAAAGACATAACTTCTACATTATTGAGAGATATAGTTATAGGTTGAGAGTTTCTCCCCTTACATTAGACTTGTATTTTTTTTCCAAAGCTTATATCCCCCACTTTGTCTGGTAAAAAGTTTCTTCTCCTTTACTTCCCCCACAAACAGTCTTGGATCAAGCTGACATTTTGAACAATTATTTATTTTACCTGACAACACAATCAGTAAAGAAACTGACCGTTAGTTAATTAACTATAATTGTAATACATTTTTTCTTTTGGTATCTTAAACAAGGGAAAGGAATTGTAATTGACTGAAGTGGTGGCATAAGCTGAATTAATCCCCTTAGGTCGTCGTCTAAGTCTTTTTTAATTTATTTTTGTAAATGCTTTTTTAGCGGCCGCCGAATGGGGAATAGACGCTATTAGTTTTGTGTGGTCTGTCTTTCCGTCCGTCCGTCCCGTTTAAATCTCAGAAACTAGAAGATGAAATGAAAATCGGACATAATGATATTTTAGATCATTCAAAGTTCTGATGCAACGACTACTTTTTTCTTCTCCGAATGCGATCCATTTAATTTAAAAAATTATCTATCTTTAAAAAGTCACAGACTTCTTCATTAATAACTCTATCATTGGTACAAAAAAATTGCAAATAAGATCACAATGGAAAAAGTATAAATATCTAAATGTTATCCATTTTTTCCATTTATTAAGCAACTCATGGAATGAAATACTGACTGAAATGTTGTTTTTGAAAAAGAATTTTGATACGAACTTCACTTTAGTTGTAGCCTAAATAAAAAAAAATGAACTACTTTTATAATGAGAAGTTTTTGACATCTTAGGGGGTGCAGATTTATTTATTATGTAAACAAAAGTATCACATTAAGAATGAATCGGATACGGACTGCATAGTAGGCCTACACCATTACTCGATACCAAAAGGCCTACTATTCCTGATCATAACATTGGCCCAGGTCTAGTGGTTTTAAGATTAAACGTGTAAAGTCATGCGAACTCTAGTCTAGATCTAGATTCTATATCAAGTTTATAGATCTAAATCTAGTTATATTTCTAGATCTAGATGTCTAAATCTAGTTCTAGATCTAGAACTAGACATAGTAACAGTTCTAGATCTAGATTCCAACTAGATCTAGTTCTAGATCTAGTTTGTATGACGAATGGAAGGGGAGATATTACTTTTTATTTGCGAGGGGAAATGTCTTAATTTGTGTGACACAAGTCATTTATAGCTCACTACCTAAAATAGGTCAAGAATATTTTTTTTCAGTTGCCAATTTATCTAATTTTGGCGATGCATTAATGCTACATACATAGAAGCGCACAAGGAACCAAAGTCTTATATGAGAGAAAACGGTTAACTTAATAAGAGTTAGAATGGCCATGGTTCGACTCCGGGACCATCCACTCCACTTACTTGAAAATGTTCTACTTTTCTTCTGTTGAAAAGGTGTTGGGTATGGAGACCCGCTGTCCTCAATCGGAGTGTTCACTTTCCTATTCTTGCTCATAGCGATGAGGAGGCCAATGAAAACCTGCATGACCGGGTTGTTATGGGAGGCCTCAAGGTGGATGAAACCGTGATAAATGGCAAACCCTAAAAAGGAACAAGCAATAGAAAAAAACAAAACAACTTTTTTTTCTTCAAATAAGAGGCAGCCAAAGATTTACGATGACTAAGAAAACTGTCCTCGTTTAATGTTAGCGAAAAGGCCTTGGCTATGTTTTATCACGCTCATATCTGCAATATTTTAAGTTTCAATATCACTGCCTGGTATGGCAATCTGAGCATTAAAAATAAAAATAAACTCTGTAGAATCCTAAATGCTGCTGGTAAAATCATTGGCAAAAAACAAACCCCATTTGGGCAGTTCTTTGAGACAAACATCTATAAAAAAGCTAACAAGATCCTCGAAATAAAGAATCACCCTTTGTGTCAGGATTTTGTGATTTTACCATCACAAAAAAGATACAAGACACCGATAGCAAAGACAAACAGACACAAACACTCTTTTGTTCCCCTGGCAATCAAATCTATTAAATACGAACAATCTGGTATAAACTTTGTCACATGTAAATTATGAGTGACTCTGGTGTGAATGTACACTTTGGTTTCTTATAGTTATGATGTTTTTTGTTTGGTGTAATGCACAAATTGTAAGAGAAATTTCCATACGGACAATAATGATTATTATTATGTTAGAAATGAACGAGTAGTCATTCTCTGGCGCTGCCAGGGTCGAGTTTCGCTAAAGAGAAACAAAATTCATCATAGTCCCTTTAACAGTTTTCACTGAGGAATTTTATGGTGATGTGGAAGGTCTGCAGCAGTACCGCCCTCTGACAGGCAACGAAGATGTTCCTAGGAATGTTAAGGGCCTTGAAGGTGTCTGTGAGGTCAGTTGTTATTATCCCCTCGGTTGATATAAAAATGGGGTATATTGTTATTTTGGACAATTTCCATAGACGCTTAATCTCAAAGCCAAGGTTCCCATATTTTCTTTGTTTTTCTATCTCAGTTTTTCTTAAATTATGAGACAGTGGTACGGCGATATCGATAATGGTAGCGGTTTTTTCTTTTTTATCGATGAACAGCAGATCCGGGCGATTGAAATCTACCGTTTTGTCGGTCAGAATAGGCCTATCCCAGTACAGCAGATGTTCAGTAGACTTGAGAACCTCTAGCGAAGAGTATTTATAATAAGGGGGAGAGTCCTTACCGATCAATTTGTACGTCAAAGCCAGGTGTTGGTGTATTAACTTTGCAACTTGGTTATGGCGACCTAGGTAGGCTGATTCTGATAGGGCTGGACATCCAGCCATAATGTGTTCAATGGACTCGCCCACATTTCCACATTTTCGGCATTTGTCGACAACATTGAGTTTCAGGATATGCTTCTCGTAATTTTTTGTCCTGATTGTCCTGTATTGCTGTAACAAAGCCTTCTGTTTCAGGGTAGAGATGACCTGCTTTGAGCCACTAACCACTATTATTATTATTATTATTATTATTATTATTATTATTATTAAGGGAAGGAACCGCTAAGTACCGCCATAAATCTGAAAATTACGGGTTTTATCTCCCTTTCTGCTTTATTAAACAATATAATATGATTAAGTTATTTGTTAATTTTTAGGATTGATTCGTGTATTTTTATTGAATATGAATAATTATGCAAAGTTTCAACTTGATCCGAGAAAGGGTATTGGGAGTTAAAAACCCATTCCATGCTATAACAGTACTTTTTTGAAGTAACGTCTGTATTATATATAAGATAGAGAAGAAGGAGCATTTGTACAAATTTGTCCTAGCCAATGGAACGAGGAATGTGCCTATATCTTTGTGTCTTTCTGAGTATTCTATTAAATTTTGGTTTTGTATTTGAAGTTAATGGTTCAGTGTTTGATGTGTTTTAAAATAAAATTAAATTTAAAGTCTTCTCTCCCGAAGAATGACTTAATTTAGTGATTTTTTCTAAAGGTGTTGCTCTAATAAAATGTGAATATTCGTTTGTTATGAATCTCACTGCTCTATTGTTGCAGTTTCTTAATAAGTTCTCATAATCTACGACATGTAGTTCTGTGTTGGTGTATGGTCAATTAAAAGAGTTTCATCTGCTTGCAACCAAAAGCGGACTTAACAGTGCGCAGGGCCCTGGGCGAGTGTCATATGCGGTCATATGCGAGGCCCTAAATATATCGTACCACATCACGCTATTGGGCTTGTGCGCTCTAACGCTGTTGACGAAAATGTTGATTCATCTCTACTCTCTCAGTCGAATTGTTTTTATTTTCTTGCGTTGTACTCTTTGTCTGACTCTCTGTCTCTTTGTTCCTTGAATTTCTCTCTAATACGTCCAAAAATTAAATCTATAAGGGACTTTTGCTTTTTATGGCTTGCAGTCCAGGATGACAGAGAAATATTTAGCAAGTTTGATTTTATCAATAACTTTATCTTTTACTTCTGATGCCATTAGGTTCATAAGCTCGTTTTGAATCTTATGTCCGATTTAATGGTCGTGAGCCTCGGCGTTCTTAATTAGTTGAAGATGGTTGAGTCGAATTCGGCCAGTATGTCAAGTTATTCTCAACCAAGCCTAAAATTGACTGTTGTTTGGCGCATAAAGTATAACTGTTCTCCCACGATAGGCTTGTTGTTAAGACTGCGCGCCAATGCAGCTTTTCTTTTGTAATTTGTTCTAGTATTATGGTATCCATTGTGCTGCCACTGGACATTCTCAGACCTCAATCCAACCACGCTGACACAGATTTAACGTGTTACATGATTCACAAAAACATCGTGCTGCCGAAGTTTATTACCAAGATGCTTCCAGTGGCAGTAGCCTTTATTTGCTAATTGGCCTCCAGTAGCTATCGTGCCAAACAACTTACAAGGAAAACACAATACTCTTGTCTTTGGTATAAGAGAAAGTGTGAAATAAGAGCTACAGTAGTTCTTTCATTCATTGACTTTCGCAGATCCGACTTCCGCGGAAGTTGTTTTTTTTTTTTAATACTCCCGCGTTTTTATTTTGCTTCTTAGAATCGGCATATCTTAAGATGCTGTCTTTACCAAATGAGAACGGTATTTCGAAACCAAAATTATCATGTTAAGAGCTTACATAGTAATTTGTATCATATCAAATCAAATCATTTCAAATATCCTAGTTTATGAGAACTGATCTGGTTTTCGAAGTTGACGATGACAATGGAATCTCCAATCGCGGGGCCCCATTAGGCGCGGGGCCAGGGGCGGTTGTCCAATTGCCACCCCCTAAGGCCGCTACTGCTTGCGATAATAACATTATGAGCGGAATTTCAAGGTTTTAATAGTGCCAGTTCATTGGTTGGATAGGGCCTACGCGCAATACATTGGGCGCCATTGGTTTAAAACCGTCTTGGCTGTAACTTTCCTACCTGGATCATGGAGGTCAATCTTCCTGGGCAACATGCAGATGTCCATTTTGGACACGGCAACAAAACTGACCACACAGGATTTTATGATCCTAATCATGCAGGAGACGAAGCCGCTAAGGATGTTGAACAGAAACAGATAGTAGATAGTGATGAAGAAGAACCTCCTGCAAAGAGATATATAAGCAAGGATTTTTTTTAAACAGGGGAAGACAATCGTGTTGTTCTTCACGATTTAATAAAAAAAAACACACAGTTACCTCACTTGCACACATACGTATCTAGCATTTCCAATAAAAACAACAACATAAAAAGCATTAAGGAAAACAAAACAATCTGAAAATATGTTTGTTATATATAATTTTACTGATTGGTAAATTACTTGGCTTTCAAAACAACGGGTCACGGGTTCGCAACCTTCTCAACACCAATATTTATTTAGCATCCATTATCTCTCTTTCATATTTCCTTCGCAATGTAATAAGCGTATCTATATATATATATATATAATATTTTTTAAATTATTCTTTTAATATATTTATTTAATTAACTTATCTTTAATCGTAAAGTAAAGTGTGCCCTTAAAACTACTTTTATTTGACTTGCCTGTTGTCTAGCCTCAGATAGCGAGTATTTCCCAGCAGGTAGAAGGTCTTTACTAGTAATGTTTGTAGAATGTGTAGAATGAAGGTCATGGACATCATAGCGCTGAAATGACATTAAAGGTGAACGTAGTTTAATTATTGTATAATGTTATCCCAAGAATGGTGGAAGAGACCGCATAGAAAATATCATTGTATAAAGCTATCTTGTAATCTTCAGATTTTATATTAGAAAAAAGTAAAAAATTGAAACAAAATATTTTTTTTTAAAGACAAAACTTATCTAAAGGAAGAACCGCAAAATCCCTCGCATGAATCTCAACACTGCTTCTTTATTACACTTATTGATTAACTTATTAACCTTTAAGATGGAGCGAATAGACAGTGGTAATTATATTTAAAGTCGTCTTTTAAAAACATATTGGGTCGAAATTGCGAATCGTATATGGTAAATCTAAGCGCTACGGTTTCGATCATGAAAATATCTTAGTTGTCCTAGATCAGCGGTTCTCAAGCTTTTATGCTCGGCGACCCCTTTTTACAATCCCCCCCCCCACACACACATACAGCAATAGCAGAAGAATAGACAATAACAATCCATATTTTCAATGGTATTAGGCGACTCCCACGGGAGACGTGATCCACAGGTTGAGAACCCCTGTCCTAGCTCTAATGTAAGAGATAACAGGTTAAATGCTCGTATTTTTTCGTCCACAGTAAGTGGGAGAGGTGAATCAATTAGGACGTAGAACGTAATCATCTTCTTTTTTTGAAGTAACGTCTGTATTATATAAGATAAGAAGATAAGAACCAAATCCCTTTTAAATATGATATAGATTGAAGATACTCAGTTCGCTCTTTGCCTGGCAAGAGTAAACGGATAATGTATAACTACCGTATAAGTTACCCCCCCCCCCCCTTTTAGACCCTGCAATCTATGGGGCAGGGGATGTAAATTGTCGTGCGCGCTTGAAGTTTTCTTTGCATTTAATATTGGTGTTTTAGCGTATAGGAAGTAGTTTCTGTTTAGTGCGTTTTGTTGTCTAGAATATTGGGTGTGGGTGTGTGTTTACGTCATCCTTAGTTTCCGCAAGAGAGAGAGAGCTGCTTTTGTGAGCTGGGTAGCTGGTTTTTTGGTTCCCCTTGTAAGGGGTGTTAGGTTTGGGCTATGGGAAAGTGTGTTGTCTTTCTGCCCTTGGAGTTGTGTAGTAACTATCGGTGTTGAGGTGTAGGGAGTTGAGCTTCGGTTGGGCGCCGAGATGGAGTGTGAGCGTGAAGGTGTGTTACGGAAATCTGTTGGTGTGATACTAGACTAATTAGTAATAAAATGCTAACTTCAATGATATTGATGTACATGTAAATATGTTTGAAAATTACAACTAACTTAATTAAATATTGTTCCTGTTGGCAACGGTTGTTATTCACTAAATGTTCAGTTGAATAACTGTTATTCAATGTTTGTAGTTTAAATGCTATTACCTTTAGGTTCTTGTGTTACTCTGTTCAGGCTGGGGATACGGGACCGTAATGTCATATCATACCCTAGCTAATCTGACATCCCACCTGACATAAATGACATCAGTTTCTGTGGTCCACAGTTAACGAGGGTGTCATGTGGCCAGCATAACGATCAACTGCTTTTTTTTTCCCAACTAATGTCAGGTACCCACTAGAGGTGGATCGACTCAGATGCGCCCTGAAGATCCCAAAATTGAAAATCCCAGTCTTCCCACTGATTCGAACCCGGGACCCCTCTGTTGGAAGCCACTTTGTAGGTGCGCTTCCTCATTGTTATCTAGAGTTAAAGTGAGGAGATGAAATGAAAATATTCACTTTTGACTACATTAAAACTTTTAGTAAAATTACTTAACTTCCTAAAACTTGGAATAAGAAATTTAAATTTGTCTTCCCTAGTGCAACAGATTGCCTGAATCAGCCACAGAAACCAATAACTTTGAAGAGTTTAAGCCTCTAATTAATGTGCACGACTACGTTATTATGTATATGTGCATGAGCCATAATTACCTTCTGCTCCGAAGGAACGTCTAAAAATTACAAGATCAAAAAAGGTGAATAACGCTATGAATACCACTGACCATAATGTGTAGACCCACAAGTACCATTGCGAGTTGATTCCAATAACTATAATGATAAACACCGTGATGAATAGAAATAACAGAAAGAGAAAAAAGCATGTCCACACGTGACCTGGAAAAGAGAGTTAAAAAAACAACATTTCATTGAAGTCTGCTAATACTCCCGTATCTGTCTCTCTTTTGTCTCTGCTTTTATTCCTGTATGAGCCATATGTGGATTGTGACATGGTTGTTGGAGCTTTCTTCCATCCCCGCCAGTGCAATGGACTCGGTCCTTATGTAGCCAAAGGTAGTTCTATTTTGTTTCTCTATTGGCCTAATCGTCTCCTCCATAAACCGTTTCCACCAGAGGACCACTTTAAGTCTGAGAGGCAACAAGGCAAAATTATTTATTTCACAAGCCGAGGTATCACATGACTGCTAAATACAAAATGTTGTGTCAAAGGTCATTTCTATCTGTTAAATAATACGCTCGTTTGGCTCTAGCTTCAGGTCCAACTAAACCGCTGTCTGGTAAAACGTTTGTACACGTTTTGTTTCCCAAACCCATTTTCAGATTTAGTCGAAACCTTACACAATATTATTCACTGGCGTAGACAATACATGAATTATTTTTTGTTTTAAATCAACTAATTAGTTAATTAAATACTGGTAATTAATTATTTAGGTTGTTACTAAGGGAAATGAATCCGTCAGTATTCACAGATAAGACTAAACATATAGGGTTACTTCCCCTTAAAAAAATTGTACACGTCATTTATCCGACACCCATTCTCGGATTAAATTGTAACTTTAAACAATTATTTATTGCACCGAACAAAACAAGAATCAATTAAAAAATCAAACGATTAGTCATTAATTATTTCTATTTAATTATTTTGTTTGATGTCAAGTAAGGGAAATACATTTGACATTATAGAGATATACAGTTGTAAGTGCGGAATTCTTCTCCATAGAACAAGTTGTTGTTTTATCATACTAAATTTGAATAAATTATGAGCACATTTCTTTTTAAATAAAAATAAACATTTTGAACCAGTTTAAACAGCCTTCATCTTCAATATAGATGTCTGTAAAAACACACATGCAATAATAAGATGTTGAACAATATAAACCAACAGCACTCAATGTCTTTTATGATGGCCCTAATATAATGGGTTCTTTTTAAGGCGCTAGAGGGTCGGGCTTTGTTATCAGGTGTCAATCATAGTTACAGTCTCTGTTCACTAGCTGTCCGTTTTTCCATGTTTTTAATTATCTTTATCTGTCGGTCTACGTTTCTCTATCTCTCTGTGTTTATGTTTGTCTCTGACTATCAAACTTACTCTCTGTGTGTTCCTCACTATTTCTCTGTCTCTTTTTCCTTAAGTCTTTTATTGTTTATCCCACTCTGTCTCTTCTCTAAGTCTCTCCTTCTCTCTTTCTTACTGTTTCTCTTTTGTCTCTGCTTATACTCCCGTATCTCTCTCTCTTTCTGTATCTCCTTTGTCTCTGCTTATACTCCCGTATCTCTCTCTCTCTTTCTTTCTGTCTCTGCTAATACTCCCGTATCTCTCTCTCTCTTTCTGTCTCTGCTTATATTTCCGTATCTCTCTCTCTTTCTTTCTTTCTATCTGTCTGTCTCTCTTTTGTCTCTGCTTAGACTATCGTAGCTTTCTCCCTCTCTCTCTTTCTTTCTGTTTCTCTTTTGTCTCTGCTTATACTCCCGTATCTCTCTCTCTCTCTTTCTGTCTCTCTTTTGTCTCTGCTAATACTCCCGTATCTCTCTCTCTGTCTCTTTCTTTCTCTCTCTCTTTTGTCTCTGCTTATACTCCCGTCTTTCTTTCTTTCTCTCTTAGGTATTCGTGTGTTCTCCTTACCCATCACAATATAAGCGACCTGGTAGCCTGAAAATTTCAAACTTCCGATCTATAAAGAAGAAAACAAACAAAACCAATGAGTGTAGTGTCAGCAGTTTGTTGGTGACATATAGATATACATGGGAGGAATCCGTGTGTGGCAGCCTAGGCGTTTAGGGAGGGTAGGACAATCGATCATTGCGCAGTGCAGGACGAAACTATCCTATTGGTGTAGTGTCCTATTATTTTGACCGATTTGATCCGAGGTACAACTCCTGATGCCGTCACTTTAGAGTGGCCGTGAAAACAGTGTTAATATATCCTGCACTAGTGTCTACGACTCAAGAGACTTCAGGTAGGAAGTATATGGAGGGTCATGGATCTGTGAAGAGGCCACTAGTCACTGCCCCTTATGGCTCGCTCGGTTTCTTGTTAGACCGATCGGGAGTACTCCTTTCTCAGGTGACGCAGCGAATGAGATTGTGACGTCATAGATAAATTATGCTCCCTTAGTTACATTACTCTATGAACTTTCCTTAACCCTAAAGGTCTTAACACAGTGTAAATGACGAAACGGCAGAAGGTGTCAGATAACATGACAGTCGGTCGTGTGACATGTTAGGGAGTGTGACGTGTGTTTGGCTGGTTTAGTGTCTAGGGGATGATTATTTTTAAAGCTATCACACACCAACCCGTCAGCATATAAACCGGGAGCAGGCACGCAACGAGACAAGCAATGAAAGAAAGATACAAAGTTAAAAATGAAGAATACTTATTTACATAAATATTTACATAGAAGAATAAAAAGGGGGAGGGTTTGCATCTATCTCTAATTAATAATATATTTAATCAGCACTCTTGCACTTAATAAGAGAGTATGTCACTTTGCCTTCTGAACTTAGCTGGTTGTCCTGCTGATGTCGCAGCTGGCTGTGATCCTGGCTTGAGGTGGCGCTCTAGCGGGTAGAGGGACGCCTGTGATACAGTTCTTGTGGAGTCTCAATCCAAAGTTCTGATATCTTTAATGGGCACAGTAGGGCGGGTGGCCGGCTACCGTGGGCACAAGGTTACTGCGGGCAGAGCTGATCTGCCGTGGGTAGCGTCGTTAGCAGGATAGATCCAGTGAGTTGCAGAGGGTTTGGCGTAGCTATGACGTCTCGCACAGACTCTGGTTCTATAGGGACGTCGTACCTAATAAGTTGACAGGTGGGCTGTCGAATAGGCAGGCAAGTAGAGCCGATAGCGCCAAGTAGTAGAGTTGAGTAGCTCCACGTAAGCAGTAGATGACAATAGCAAATAGGCAGGTGATTCAAACAAATAATTGAGTAGATCTCAGTAGGCAGGTAGGTGATCCGATAAATAGTTGAGTAGTGTCGAGTAGACACTAAACAGCAAATAGGCAGACACCTGAGGGAGGCTGCGGATAAATAAAGACAAGTTAGGACATGTCTCTCATGCATCTTATCGATGCCCTCGACTGAGGTGCATTCGTCAGATTGGTAAAATTGCTTTTGAGCACAAAGGGGAGATGATGACAAATGGGATTTGGAAAACAGATGGCTGATAGTAGCAATATAAAAATGTACTTAAAAGAGGAAATAATAATTTCAAATAAACAACACAAGTGGAAAGAGAAAAAGAGAGGGGGGGGGGATAAATGAACGGTGGTCAGCGACCATGACGGTTTGTTTACATACGAACCTCGGCCGAGAACAATGGAGCGCGCTTGAATGGAGAGGGTGTCCGTTCAATGGGCGGAACTCTCATTAGAGTAAAATGAGTAAAGGGGAGATAATTCATGTATCTTCTCCAAGCGCAGTATTAGTGAGCTAGTAAAATTATCAAGGCGGTCAGCCGAGATAAAGGAAATAAAATAAGATGTACAAATATATACATGGTTGCCTAAACGATCAATTGGGCAACGTAGCATTAATAGATTAATGCAATACATAAATACATACATATGCCATGTTAATGTTTTCTACTTACGACAGTGAGAAATACACAATGCACTAATAAAATATAAATGAAATAATAAAATTCACATAATAATATCCAGTGAGAAATATACACCGAGTAATTAAGATGGAACTTGTGCTTAAGTTCGGCTTACCACCAGGTATTCCTCTAAGAGAAAGAATAAATGAAGCCGTCCAGACTCGATAGCTCAGCTCGAATGAGAAAATGAGAGTGTCTGGCTTGATTTAATTTACCTTATAAAGGCCTGGGAGAGACGGGCGGAAACAGGAAATGTCCTAGGCTTAAGAATTATCTTACACGTCGGTGAAGTCCGACAAGAGTCGCACCTTGGAGCGTCACGAGGTGTGTTGACCCGAGTGATCTCCTAGATCAAAGAGAGACGTGGGAGAGGAGGGGACAGAAAGATTGACTCGCATTCCACCCAAGGTGGTGTCCACTGCGGCTGTCAGACACCCTGCGGGTGAGATCAAAGAGACTGTGTTTATCTTTACCCCGGTCAAGGGAAGATAAATGAAAGGACGCCAAGGTGGCGGACCAAGTCTAGCTTGAAGAGGTAAAGGTGGAGCGGGTGAAGAAAGTGGGGATAGGACGGGAAATAATTAAAATAAAATAAATAAATAATAAATAATAATGATTAATGCTGTGATAAATTTGAGTGACTCTAACAGCAAGCTTTTGACTTGTCACAGGTCGAGTCGATTAATGTTGCGTCTAGAATTTCATATTCACAATGCTACTCCGCCAAAAATATTGATAATATTACAATATCCCATGGGCCATAAAGATATAAATAAAATGAAAGAACTAGATCAATTTCTACTTACTCCAGAATAAAAAACAAAGATTTTTAAAAGTAAAAATGCAGATACTGCCATAAGAGTTTGCCATTTTAAAAAAATGATGTGTGTCAGGTGGCTGCCAGGTCAAGTGGTATGCGCTCTCCACTGTCATCTCGATGGTCGCGAATTCAAACCCTGCTAGCCGCCATCCAACACCGTCCTGTTGAACGTATTGGCAGTCAACAGTCATCTGAAGGAACATACAAAACAAAACTAACGACAGGTACCCTATAGTTTGGTGGAGCTAGAAATTGGTGGAGTCAGGGAGGTCCAAAAGAATCCTAAAATTAAAAAATTCCAGTCTTTACTTGGATTCGAACCCGGGATCAGGAAGTCATGCAATTTATCACTTATCAACCACTCTCCCTATCTTTAAAAGTGAAGTAATCCATAATCCTATGCACATAGGCCAATCTATGTTTATGGATCAATACATTTTAAAAACAAAGGGAACGAATGAAAGTTACGCACCTCAAAAGTGTTCACTGGGACTTACATAGGAAGAAAATACAAATTTGTACTCTTCACATGTAAATGTCGGCTTTCAAAAAGCTTATTAAGTTGAAATTGCGAATACTAAAAAAGTTTCTGATAAATTTAACCATTGCGGTTTTCCTGTAAAAAAAAATGGCTTAGTAATAACAGGATAAATTTCCGTATTTATTCGTCCATAGCAAGCGGATGAATTAGTGATGAGTAAATAAATAAATCATCAGGGCCAAGTATTAAATATCGCAATATATTTGTCAGGATAGACATTTTTAGCGAAAGGGGAAAAGACGCTATTAGTTTTCTGTGAAATGTCTGTCTTTCTGTCCGTCAAGTTTAGATCTCGTAAACTAGAAAAGATAGTGAAAATCCTACATCATAATATTTTAGACCATTCAAAGTTCCGATGTTTTGATGTACTTTTTTTCTTAAACCAAAAAATCTAATTATGCAAGCAGTTTTTTTTTTTTTTCATAAAAATAAACCACTTTTACAACTATTCACTATTAAAAGTAACAAACACGGGAGGCTCTTTAGTAGGGGTAGTACATATGTAACATGTTGTTAACATACTTATGCAAATGGTTTTAGACTTTTTGTTAAAAAATATTTTGTTTTACATTTGTATTGCTACGTTTTGTAAGTTCTGTCCTACTATTTACTACATTTACCCAAAAATAATGGGTTGTTTTTTTTAAGAGAAAAAAATCTATTTAGTATGCATATAAGTTGGACATAATTTAAAACAATAATTAATAAGCAGGTGGTTATATTATTGCGTGAACTGCAGAGCAACGCTACAGTCATAGTACATATAACTAAAGAAATTTTTTAAAATTATTTATTTTACGGAAATGTTATTTTTCTTTTCTTTTTTTTTGAGGCTTTGAATAAGAGATTGACCCTTTACAAAACAATTAGACCAATTAGATATAGACATCAGTTAGGCCAGGTTCGCATTTAACACAGCATTCACTTTCACCTATCCTTTGCTCTGCTGGAACGCTGGGGCACCACACAAGATCTGTCAACCTTCTTTCTCAATTCTTCTCTGTCATTTGTCTTTGATAGAATTTAATTCTGATGTTCTTTCTGAAAACATTGAAATCTGCCTTTTTACCTGCCTGGGTGGACCACTTCGAGGGGCGATTTTGAGTTTGTGTCTCCACACAAACTGTCTTGGTATCCTTGTTTTGTTATTACGTTTTGTTAGTTTATTTTGTTTTGTTTTAGTTTTTCTTTTGAATGCTTGGTTGTTTCGCCAGAGCTTAAGATTATTACATCCTAGCCCAAACTCTCACAGAACGGTAGAGGAACGTGTTGGGCAGAATTCAAGCCGGGTACCATTGAGATGAAAATTTGAATGAATAAGTATTAATATAATAAATACTGGCTATATTTTATTATTTTCCATCGGGGTCATTTTGTCGTTGCTAGTTGTTTTTTTTTGTCGTACATACACAAAGTAGACAAAAAGTACAAATACAAAGTACATACAAAAGTACAAATACAAAGTACATACAAAAGTACAAATACAAAGTACATAAAAAAAGTAGAAATACTAACTACAAAGACAAAGTACGTACAAAACATTGCATACTCAAAGTACTTACACAAAGACTTAAACCAGTTTGCCGGCCGGATTCAGGAATGTTGACAAAATTTCCTCGATACACAGCCAGCAAATTGGTTCTGTTGAATAGACAAGATCAAATTGATAATGATTTACAACATACAGGCTAATAAATCATATATCTTTCTTTTGATAAGCTCTAGATAATATATATATATATATATACAGTAGCTCCTGCTGCTGTCGAATATTCGGCCATTTTTCACTATCCGGCCATATTGGATCCGGCCAGAAAGTTAAAAGTACACAGTCGTACCTACATTTGTATTAATATGTATAAAGTGGACGTGATTTCGCTTATGTCTGTTATGGAATATGTTAAAGTTAATATTCAAAATAAAATAATATGCTAAAAAAGGATATGCATCAAGTAACTTTTATTTCCAAGGCAAGACGTGTTCATATAAATAGAAATGAAACATATCATGCGCATTACATACTTAACAGCAGTGGCTGGCACATTTTTTTTACTTTGTTTTAACATTTAAGTGGGCTAGTTAACCAAGTCACGCTGACCATGTGTCTGTCTAGCTGTGCGGGTATATCTCCAGAGGTAGAGATAAACAACTCCCACCCCTATTTATTTGTTTAGTCCATAACATTGAGTTCACAGATTGACAGGTGACCACATTAGGTCAGGACGGACGTAATGTCAGCATGCTGACACTGAGGGAACTGGGTTTGTTTACTTTGTAGAAAATCTTAATTATGGGGCAGGACTTTAATTTACACCTCTAAATGGGTAACCGGGTATGAGTTTGTTTACTTGGAAAAAACGTCAATTAAGGGGCTAGACTACAATGCACAAATATGCATGAGCCGAGTTTTTTTAATTGTAGATATTTTATTAGCGGCCCACGAAAGGGGAAAAGATGCTACTGGTTTTGTGTGATCTGTCTGTCCATCCGTCCGTCCGTCCAGTTTAGATCTTGTAAGCTAGAAAATATACTGAAAATCCGACATCATAATATTTTAGACCATTGAAAGTTCTGAGTTGGTTTTTCTTTTATAATCAATTATGCAAGCATTTTTTTTCATAAAAATTCACCATTTTTACAACTATTCACTATTAATAGCAACAAACACGGGAGACTTTTTAGTAATGGAGATGACTATTTTCCATTTTTTAAAGCATTTATGCAAGCTATTTTACATTTTTAGTCATAAAAAAATTATTTTTGTTTACAATTGTATTGCTAAGTTAAATAAGTTCTGCCAAAATAACTTTTATATTACAAAAAATGTTTACTTTTCTTTAAAAAGATTACAAATCTATTTTGTATGCATATAAGTGGAATATAATTTAAAACAACAATTAATACTTAATATTTCATATAAATTACTTGAACTAAAACGCACACGCATTCCACGGGATCGAAAACTATAGACATTTTTTTTTACGGAAATTTGTTTTTCTTGAGACTTTACAAAACAATTACATCAATTAGATACTCATTATAAGACATCAGTTAGACATGGTTCACATCTAACTTCACCTTCACTTTCACCTATCCTTTGGTCTGCTGGACAATTTGGGCACCACACAAGATCTGTCAACCTTCCTTATTTCTCTGTCATTTGCATTTGATAGAATTTCATTCTGATTTTCTTTCTGAAAATATTGAAACCTACCTCTTTACCTGCCTGGGTGGACCACTTCGGGGGCCGATTTTGAGTTTGTAACCGTGCTTTACCTGCATTTCGTAATTTCTACTAAACTTTTGATTTGATTTTGAAAAGTCCCGCTTCGTAATGCACCCGTTTATTTTAGTCTCACTTTGACTTATCCCTCCTAACATCCTCACCCCAGTGAATAACAAAATGTTCGTCCTTCGGGGCTCCTTCGTACACATTACCGTTCACATTTGGACTTTTCTCTTCGCTATATCGTTCTCATCAATTTGGTTTTAATTTTTATCGTTTATTTATCACTTTTAAAAGTACGGAAATGACAACAGATCTAGGTTTATCTTTTCAATGCTATTAGGATTAGTTGTTGTTTTTTTGACAGTGTTACAAAGTACCATTACTTGCTCTATCTCTCTATCTCTCTCTCTCTCTCTTAAAAAAGAAAAAGACTCTAGATCTATCTCATTAATTTGTAATATTTAAAAAATATGCTTTATATGTAGACAGTGGATTTTTGAGGAAATACCGAAAATAAAATGCAATGGTTTGTTACAGCTTGCGATTTTTCGCGAATGGCGGTCGCCTGGTTGGGAATCTATTAAAAAACGTTCTTAGTGAGAGCCTAGGAGGTTAAAGGAACTTGTGTACGAAATTCAGTGCAAATATATACTTTGTTTCCCAGGGCTTGATCAACAGATTTCCGCTTCCTTTCTGATATCTGCATCTTGACATATATATGCAAATCTTCTAGAAGCTTGGTGCCTAACAGAACATTTTCTAGCTAAGAAAAGATGCCAACAACAGAGCTAGACAGGCCTTAGCTTAGGACTCCCTAGGGCGGAAGTTCCAGAAGAATATAAAAAAGAACATGGCGATGCAGTGTACTAGATAAAGTTAAGATGACTAGAAAGAGCTGGGTAGACATTAAAAGATTAGTAAGAGACCATGGATGTATTGTTACTAAGCACTTAAATTCCAAGAGATAACACAAAGGACGGGTAATTAAAAAAAAGTTTCCCTTTCAGACCTTGCGATCTATGGGGATAAGCTGATGATAATTATTTGAAAGGGTCTTTAAAGGTAATATTTGAAAGGTCTTTGAAGGTAATATTTGAAAGGTTCTTTAAAGGTAATATTTGAAAGGGTCTTTGAAGGTAATATTTGAAAGGGTCTTTGAAGGTAATATTTAAAAGGTCTTTGAAGGTAATATTTGAAAGGGTCTTTAAAGGTAATATTTGAAAGGGTCTTTGAAGGTAATATTTGAAAGGGTCTTTGAAGGTAATATTTGAAAGGGTCTTTGAAGGTAAATATTTGAAAGGGTCTTTGAAGGTAATATTTGAAAGGGTCTTTGAAGGTAAATATTTGAAAGGGTCTTTGAAGGTAATATTTGGAAGGGTCTTTGAAGGTAATAATTTGAAAGGGTCTTTGAAGGTAATATTTGAAAGGTCTTTGAAGGTAATATTTGAAAGGGTCTTTGAAGGTAAATATTTGAAAAGGTCTTTGAAGGTAAATATTTGAAAAGGTCTTTGAAGGTAAATATTTGAAAAGGTCTTTGAAGGTAAATATTTGAAAGGTCTTTGAAGGTAAATATTTGAAAAGGTCTTTAAAGGTAAATATTTGAAAGGTCTTTGAAGGTAAATATTTGAAAAGGTCTTTGAAGGTAAATATTTGAAAGGTCTTTTAAGGTAAATATTTGAAAGGTCTTTGAAGGTAAATATTTGAAAGGGTCTTTGAAGGTAATATTTAAAAGGTCTTTGAAGGTAATATTTGAAAAGGTCTTTGAAGGTAATATTTGAAAGGGTCTTTGAAGCTAATATTTAAAAGGTCTTTGAAGGTAATATTTGAAAAGGTCTTTGAAGGTAATATTTGAAAGGGTCTTTGAAGGTAAATATTTGAAAGGGTCTTTGAAGGTAATATTTGAAAGGGTTTTTGAAGGTAATATTTGAAAGGGTCTTTGAAGGTAATACTTAAAAGGGTCTTTGAAGGTAATATTTGAAAGGTCTTTGAAGGTAAATATTTGAAAGGGTCTTTGAAGGTAAATATTTGAAAACGTCTTTGAAGATAATATTTGAAAGGTCTTTGAAGGTAAATATTTGAAAAGGTCTTTGAAGGTAAATATTTGAAAGGTCTTTGAAGGTAAATATTTGAAAGGTCTTTGAAGGTAAATATTTGAAAGGTCTTTGAAGGTAAATATTTGAAAAGGTCTTTGAAGGTAAATATTTGAAAGGTCTTTGAAGGTAAATATTTGAAAAGGTCTTTGAAGGTAAATATTTGAAAGGTCTTTGAAGGTAAATATTTGAAAGGTCTTTGAAGGTAAATATTTGAAAGGTCTTTGAAGGTAAATATTTAAACTCCCTTTCTCTCTTCCTGTCCCTTTCTTTTTTTCTCTGTCTCTCCCATTTCGTTTCTCAATTTTGTCTTTGTATCTTATCTTATCTTATAAAATACAGACGTTACTTCAAAAATTAAGATGATTTAGTCCTCCGCGTGTTCCTAGGTCAATTTAGTCATGCATTTTAATCAATGACTTAAATTTTGCCAAGTCATTTTTTTTTCCTGGCTGACTCAGGCAACCAATTCCTTACTCTAATAGTACTCAATAGAACTAGGGAAGAAAGAGTATATCTTTATATCTCTCCTTCTCTCCCTCTCTCTCTCTCTGTCTCTCTCTCTCTCTCTCTCTGACTTTTCGCTTCGCTGTGTCAAGACTGATTCATGCTAGGATTGTCTTACCTAAATGATATCAAAGAATGTAAACTTGACACTATGAGAGTAAAACTGGACAAGGGTAGAGCCGCCATGAGAGAATCTGCAATAGTTCAAAAACCATAAAATAAGTCGAAACCTAACATTTAAAGCATTGCTTACTGATAGAAGAAATCATACAACGACAATGGTAATTATAAAACCATTATTAATTTTTATTCCCTTTTTTTGTTTAAAAAATCGTATTTCTTGTAAACCTGAGAAGCAAATGGTTGTGTCATGTACAGTGCTGTCTCACAGTCTTGTTCCGCGTGTCTTGTCCTGTGTCTTCTCTCTTGTCCCCTTTGACTTGTCCCGTTTGTCTTGTCACGTGTGTCTTGCTTCTTTTGTCTTGTCCCATTTATCTTATCCTGTTTGTCTTGTATTGAAATTTTTGTGTGTGTATTGTCCTCATTGTCTTGTCTAAATGGTCTTGTCCCATTTGTCTTGTCTCCTTTCCTTGTCATGTTTGTCTTGTTCTGTGTGTCTTGTCCCCTTTTGTTGTCCCCTTTGTCTTGACACCTTTATCTTGTTATGTATTTCTTCTTCCCCTTTGTCTTGTTTAGTTTGTCTTACATCTTTATCTTGACTTTTTTTTAGTTTTGTCCCTTTATTTATTGTCTTTTTTATGTTTAGTTCCCTTATTTATTATCTTTTTTATGTTTAGTTCCCTTATTTATTGTCTTTTTTATGTTTAGTTCCCTTATTTATTGTCTTTTTTATGTTTAGTTCCCTTATTTATTGTCTTTTTTATGTTTAGTTCCCTTATTTATTGTCTTTTTTATGTTTAGTTCCCTTATTTATTGTCTTTTTTTTTTGTCCCTTTTGTTGTTTTTTTTAGTTTTTTTCACCTTTTGACCTGTTTTATTATCTTTTTGTATTTTTCAATTGTCTTGTCCCCCTAAGTCTTGTCTCCTTTGTCTTATCACTTCTTTTTTTTGTTCCCTTTGTGTTTCCCTTTTTTTTTGTCTGTCATGAGCCTTTTTTCTTGTCCACTTTGTCTTACAATCCACTTTGTCTTGTCCACTTTGTCTTACAATCCACTTTGTCTTGTCCACTCTGTCTTGTCCACTTTGTCTTACAATACACTTTGTCTTGTCCACTTTGTCTTGTCCCGTTTGTTTGTCCCTTTTATCTTGTCCACTTTGTCTTGCCCTGCTAATAAATTGTATATTGAGCCCATGTTCAAACTAAGACAATCGTCACATTGCAATAATTTGATTCTATTACTAGATCATGATTACATTTCTAGAATTCTAAAATATATTTATACAAATATTATGTTTTAGCTAGCTTTATCAAAATCTCTTTCCGCTTCAGAGGCGTAGCTAGAGTCCCTCCTGCCCAAAGCTTACTGGTTATAGGCGCCAGTAACTCGCCTTCGCTCGTTCTTCTGTTAGTGAAAACAGTTCCGCCGGTCTCAATATCTGAGCCACACTAGAAGGACAGAAGTAACTATTTAACATACTAACTAAAGAATTGACTAACATACTAATTGAATTACAAACTAAATAACAAGTCAGACTTGCTGACTCACTGACTCAATATTAAACAAACTAATCTTGTCTCTCCAAAACCATCCTACAGGCAAGACTTTAATTAATAGAATTTTAAGCTTAACATAAAGACTACAATGAATATGATATTGCACTTCACACAAATATTACAACGAATAGAATATTGAAATAAACACAAAGACTACAGTAAAAAGGATTTTGAGTTAAACACAGAGACAATGAAATTATTGAGCTAAACACAAAGACTAAAGTGAATAGGATATTGAGCCAAACACAAAGAGTACAACGAATACGATATTGAGCTAACTCAAAGATTATAGTGAAAGGACATTGCGCTAAGCACAAAAACTAAAACAAACAGGATATTGAGCTAAACATAAAAACTTCAATGAATAGGGTATTAAGTTAAACACAAACACTACACTAAATAGTATTTAGAGCTTAACCCTAAAGACTACAATGAATAGGATAATGACCTACACACAATCTACAGGATATTGACCTACACAAAACACATTGCGTTATGTTGAAGACAAGGTGAAGGCTTTCCCTTGTATTTGTCACACTTGGTAGTTCCCCATCAACTGCCACGTAGCCGATCCTCTCCAGAGCCGCCAGACTTTTACTTAAGATGTTGTTCAGGTGAGGAATAATCAACACCAAGAAATCTATGGTCATCTGAGAGAGACAGGATTAAGTGAGCTGAGAGAGACAGGTATAATTGATCTGCGCGAGACAGGATTAAGTCATCTGAGAGAGACAGGATTAAGTTATCTGAGAGAGACAGGATTAAGTCATCTGAGAGAGACAGGATTAAGTGCTAGCGTTATGATTTAGATCCCAGTCAATCACATGGGTGGATTGGTAGATCTACCTCCGCGACCCCTCTCGCACCTTAAAAAAGTAGACTAGCAGAAATAGCCTTCATTACCGGTGATTACTCAAAAGAAACAAAAACACCTTCACCTCTCTCTTAGTATGTTGGACCGTTGGGGCACCACGCAAGATATGTCGGCCGTCTTTCTCCATTCCTCCCTGACTTTTGCCTTGGGTGGAACCTCTTTTAATGGCAGGCCCGTCCCGATACAATAGAAACAAAAAGTAAAAAACTCTTGGAGCTCCTAAACGTCATTCTTTACACATCTACAATGCACGTTTTACTCCCAGTCAGAGAAGAGTAAAGAAAACAAAATGATGAATTCGTGAAGTGTTACAGTAGAGCAATGTAGAGGGTTCTTCTCATCATTCTTTGCTCGGCCTTATTTTGCCAGCGTGATTTTGTCGGAATTTGTTTTTTTTTTGTCGGCGCTATTTTGTCAAGCCAAAATAGAGTTCAAACGAGACAGTATTTAAATGTTTTCATGAAAAGTTTTTGTTGGCATAAATAATTGGTGTCAGAACTAAGGCCAACGCGCCATTACCTGCAAGTTATTCGTTCTCTCCGCTACCCAACCTGAAGTTTTTGCTTAAATAAATGGTCAGTGTTCAGGCCTACTATAATGATTAGTCCAATATAAGACCAGCTGTTTATTAATGCGACTCTACCTACAACCTGGAATCTGCCAACGTCAGCACATGTTTAAAATAACAAAACAAGCAAAATAAAAAATCTTCTTTATATATATATTGAATATATATAATATCAGTGTTTAAAGTATCAATTTCACTGAATACGAGAGTGAAAAATTATTTAAGGGGACTTAACCAAACAAATCTAGTTATATCTGTGAATACTGAAGGACTAATTTTCCTTGTTGGTATTGTTACGTATCTAGGCATTGTTACCTAGATACTATTTTTTTTCTCTTGACCTGTAGGTTGTCTGCCCCTTGTGTAATAAGTTTTTTTATATTTTTCACGGTGAGTCAAGCCACACAGACAGTGACCGGTCCTTGACCTATGTGTGTACCTCTGGTTGAAAGGAGGGTGGTTTTTTTTTTTCTTTTCTTCTGTCTCTTTGAAGAGCGTTCTAGATTTGGGTGTTGATGACTTTCTGTTCTGGAAGTTGCTAGATATCGACGCGCGGTAGATTATATAAAGACCGCTCGCGTAACGTTGACGGACAGACATACGGAGACAGCCGTGAGACAGAATAGCGGAGACATTGCGTGACCCGTGCGTGGTATACCACTTGATCGTGTAAGTTAAGATTTTTTTTTTTTTCAAGGCCTTGCTTGTATTTGTAATTATATTTTCAAACTATTGTATTGTAATATTTTTACATGCCATTTTTGTAAAAGGGTTTTGGTCAACCCTTCCATTTTGTATTGAGTTATATTATGATTAAACATTAAGTTGATATTTTACCTTCCGATTTCTTGTGTCATTTTTTTTTTTTGTTATTCATTGTAAGTCTTTGATTAAATTCAGACTTAAGATAAGTGACACAACTACCTTTTTCTATTGTCACGTTCCCCTAGACAAGCCATTTAAAAGTAGAATTCAATTTGTAATACGTGACAAAAGAAGTTTGAGGGCTTTCGTCCCGGATATTTTTCTGAACCTGTTTTCGTCTTACTTGAGTAATTTTGTAAAGGCGAGGTTGACTTTAACAAAATTTTTTTTTGTTCAAGGAGTCGGAAGTAAAGTATCAATAGTATTGACCAAACTCTTAAGGTTTTTTGTTGTACTGATTTTGTACTGTATATTTACATTGTATACATTTATTTATTTTTTTTTTTTTTTTTTTTGCTTGTAATAGTTGCTAGTTAGTCATGGATATTCAGGTTTTTCTTGCAAATCCCTCTGTGAAAGAACTTGATGCTTTTACTAGGAAGGAACTGGTCCTTATTTCAAAACATTTAGGGTTAAAAATAAAATCAAATGCCCTTAAACAAGAAATAAGAGATAACATTGTAATCCATTATGTAGACGAGGAAGTATTTTCTGAAGACCTTTTAGAAACCCTTAGACCCGATGAGGGTAAATCAGATTTAGAACTTCAGATAAAATTAAAACAAATGGAAATAGAAGCCCAGAAGGAAATGGCTAGAGAGCAGAAAGAAATGGAAATGAAATTACAAATAGAGTTAAAAAAATTAGAGTTAGCTGCTAATGTAAGACCAGATTCTTCCCCTGCCAGTCATACTGCTGAAGCAACAAAATTTTTGAAAATAATTCCACGCTTTAATGAAGCCACAATTGACAATTATTTTCCACAATTTGAACTTGCTGTGAAAAATTTTAATGTACCTGAAACTTTGTGGCCCACTTTGCTGCAAACAGTTTTGACTGGTAGAGCTGCAGAGGTATTTTGTTCTTTGACCATTGAACAACAAAAGGATTATAATGTTGTTAAGGCCTTAATTCTTAAGGCATATGAACTTGTTCCGGAAGCTTACCGAAAGCAGTTCAGGGATTGTCGCAAATCAGATGGCCAAACCCATGTAGAATTCCTGCGGGAAAAGGAGCGACGCTTTGAGAAATGGCTCACTTCCAGGGAAATCGGCACCGACTTTGCAAAATTCAAGAACCTAATGCTGATGGAAGAGTTCAAGAGTTGTGTGCGGCTGGACGTCCGTACGCATATAGCTGATCGTGGCGAGGAAGATGTGCACAAGGCTGCAGTGTTGGCAGACGATTATATAATATCACATCAATTTGCCAAGTATACGACGGATGTCAAGCCAAAACAAGTCAAACAGCCTGAGTCCATTGCTAGCAACTCCATCAAGAACAGCAGTACAAATGACAGAAAACCTACTACAAGTAAAGCTACTTGTTCCTACTGCAAACGAGAAGGCCATAAAATTGACGATTGCTGGAAATTGAGGAAGAGAAACGAAAAAGCTCCTTCAAAAGTCAGCGCTTGCACAGTACAGTGGTCGGCGAGGTTTACTCCCTCATCATCAAGTCATATCAAGAATACCTCGACACCACCTGTTTCAAATGTATTGACTGTACAAGACTCTCCGAAAATGTCTCCACGATGTTCAAATGACTCAACAGTGAGTTCTTCAAATTCATCTTTACGATGTTCTAATGACTCAAACAAGAGTTTTTCAAATACATCAAGCCGATGTTCCAATGACTCAAACAAGAGTTTTTCAAGTACATCAAGCCGATGTTCCAATGACTCAAACAAGAGTTTTTCAAATACATCAAGCCGATGTTCCAATGACTCAAACAAGAGTTTACCTAGTACATCACACCGATGTTCCAATGACTCTATCCAGAGTTTCCATAATACATCACCCCGATGTTCCAATGACTCTATCCAGAGTTCCCATAATACATCATCCCGATGTTCCCATGACTCTATCAAGAGTTCCCATAAGACATCCCCCCGATGTTCCAATGACTCCATCAAGAGTTCTCCAAATACATCCAAAAGATGTTCTACTGACTCAAGAAAGAGTTTCTCCACTGCGTCTCCTAGAGATGTCAATGACTCCAGCGAGAGTTCGACCCAAGTCCAGTCTGCATCAACCAAAATTGATGTTTTATTAGAGGATTTTAAGCCTTTCATTTCGGAAGGATTTGTATCACTACCCGGTGATTCTACAAGTCTACGACCTATCACCATTTTGAGAGACACAGGTGCCTCACAATCGCTACTTTTAGAGGGTATCTTGCCCTTGTCAAAATCATCATCGACTGGGAAGAGCATCCTGTTACGAGGCGTAGAGCTTGGATGTATAGATGTGCCTCTACATCTAATCGACATAAAGTCAAATCTCATTACTGGACCGGTTGTTGTAGGTGTCCGACCAACATTACCATTGGAAGGCATCTCGTTGCTGTTAGGCAATGACTTAGCAGGTGGAAAGGTGATAGCCGAACCCATCGTCACTCAAACACCCGACTTATCTGCCACACCCGAGGAAGACCTAGAGTTATATCCAGCGTGTGCAGTAACAAGGGCAATGAGGTTGAAAGCATCTCAAGAAGAGAACGTCATCAAAGCCAACAGTAACCAAGATGATGTGGACTTGAGCACCACATTCTTTGCTTCTCTTGAAGAAGAACCAACGCCAAATTCTGAAAAGCCGGCATCAACTCGAAAACAGTTGATTGAGGACCAAAAGAAGGATCCAGAGCTCGCCAAACTCCGAGAAACCGCAATGACATCACAAGAGGCAGAGCTAGCATCAACGTGCTACTACATCCAAGATGATATGCTCTTCAGGAAATGGAAACCTCCAGACGCATCCAACGAAGAAGAATGGAGAATATGCCATCAAATCGTGTTACCAGAAAGATACCGAGCGTACATCATGAATCTGGCTCATGACACACCAATGTCAGGTCATCTCGGCATCCACAAGACATACCACAAGATTATGTCACACTTCTTCTGGCCACGTTTGAAGAAAGATGTCATCCAGTACTGCCGATCCTGTCATGCCTGTCAGATGGTTGGCAAGCCAAATCAAAAGATCCCTGTTGCTCCTCTGAAGCCGATTCCAGCCTTTGAAGAACCTTTCAGCAGAGTACTTATTGACTGTGTTGGTCCTCTCCCAAGGACAAAAGCTGGCAACCAATACCTGTTGACCATTATGTGTGCTTCAACTCGTTTTCCTGAGGCTATTCCTCTAAGGAACATAAAAGCATCAAACATTGTAAAGGCCTTAATCAAGTTCTTTACTCTATTTGGTCTACCAAAGTCCATCCAATCGGACCAAGGAACTTCTTTTGTCACGTATTACAAATTGAATCTATTTTCGTCTTACTTGAGTAATTTTGTAAAGGTGAAGTTGACTTTAACAAAAATTTTTTTTTGTTCAAAGAGTCGGAAGTAAAGTATCAATAGTATTGACCAAACTCTTAAGGTTTTTTGTTGTACTGATTTTGTACTGTATATTTACATTGTATACATTTATTTATTTTTTTTTTGCTTGTAATAGTTGCTAGTTAGTCATGGATATTCAGGTTTTTCTTGCAAATCCCTCTGTGAAAGAGCTTGATGCTTTTACTAGGAAGGAACTGGTCCTTATTTCAAAACATTTAGGGTTAAAAATAAAATCAAATGCCCTTAAACAAGAAATAAGAGATAACATTGTAATCCATTATGTAGACGAGGAAGTGTTTTCTGAAGACCTTTTAGAAACCCTTAGACCCGATGAGGGTAAATCAGATTTAGAACTTCAGATAAAATTAAAACAAATGGAAATAGAAGCCCAGAAGGAAATGGCTAGAGAGCAGAAAGAAATGGAAATGAAATTACAAATAGAGTTTAAAAAATTAGAGTTAGCTGCTAATGTAAGACCAGATTCTTCCCCTGCCAGTCATACTGCTGAAGCAACAAAATTTTTGAAAATAATTCCACGCTTTAATGAAGCCACAATTGACAATTATTTTCCACAATTTGAACTTGCTGTGAAAAATTTTAATGTACCTGAAACTTTGTGGCCCACTTTGCTGCTAACAGTTTTGACTGGTAGAGCTGCAGAGGTATTTTGTTCTTTGACCATTGAACAACAAAAAGATTATAATGTTGTTAAGGCCTTAATTCTTAAGGCATATGAACTTGTTCCGGAAGCTTACCGAAAGCAGTTCAGGGATTGTCGCAAATCGGATGGCCAAACCCATGTAGAATTCCTGCGGGAAAAGGAGCGACGCTTTGAGAAATGGCTCACTTCCAGGGAAATCGGCACCGACTTTGCAAAATTCAAGAACCTAATGCTGATGGAAGAGTTCAAGAGTTGTGTGCGGCTGGACGTCCGTACGCATATAGCTGATCGTGGCGAGGAAGATGTGCACAAGGCTGCAGTGTTGGCAGACGATTATATAATATCACATCAATTTGCCAAGTATACGACGGATGTCAAGCCAAAACAAGTCAAACAGCCTGAGTCCATTGCTAGCAACTCCATCAAGAACAGCAGTACAAATGACAGAAAACCTACTACAAGTAAAGCTACTTGTTCCTACTGCAAACGAGAAGGCCATAAAATTGACGATTGCTGGAAATTGAGGAAGAGAAACGAAAAAGCTCCTTCAAAAGTCAGCGCTTGCACAGTACAGTGGTCGGCGAGGTTTACTCCCTCATCATCAAGTCATATCAAGAATACCTCGACACCACCTGTTTCAAATGTATTGACTGTACAAGACTCTCCGAAAATGTCTCCACGATGTTCAAATGACTCAACAGTGAGTTCTTCAAATTCATCTTTACGATGTTCTAATGACTCAAACAAGAGTTTTTCAAATACATCAAGCCGATGTTCCAATGACTCAAACAAGAGTTTTTCAAGTACATCAAGCCGATGTTCCAATGACTCAAACAAGAGTTTTTCAAATACATCAAGCCGATGTTCCAATGACTCAAACAAGAGTTTACCTAGTACATCACACCGATGTTCCAATGACTCTATCCAGAGTTTCCATAATACATCACCCCGATGTTCCAATGACTCTATCCAGAGTTCCCATAATACATCATCCCGATGTTCCCATGACTCTATCAAGAGTTCCCATAAGACATCCCCCCGATGTTCCAATGACTCCATCAAGAGTTCTCCAAATACATCCAAAAGATGTTCTACTGACTCAAGAAAGAGTTTCTCCACTGCGTCTCCTAGAGATGTCAATGACTCCAGCGAGAGTTCGACCCAAGTCCAGTCTGCATCAACCAAAATTGATGTTTTATTAGAGGATTTTAAGCCTTTCATTTCGGAAGGATTTGTATCACTACCCGGTGATTCTACAAGTCTACGACCTATCACCATTTTGAGAGACACAGGTGCCTCACAATCGTTACTTTTAGAGGGTATCTTGCCCTTGTCTAAATCATCATCGACTGGGAAGAGCATCCTGTTACGAGGCGTAGAGCTTGGATGTATAGATGTGCCTCTACATCTAATCGACATAAAGTCAAATCTCATTACTGGACCGGTTGTTGTAGGTGTCCGACCAACATTACCATTGGAAGGCATCTCGTTGCTGTTAGGCAATGACTTAGCAGGTGGAAAGGTGATAGCCGAACCCATCGTCACTCAAACACCCGACTTATCTGCCACACCCGAGGAAGACCTAGAGTTATATCCAGCGTGTGCAGTAACAAGGGCAATGAGGTTGAAAGCATCTCAAGAAGAGAACGTCATCAAAGCCAACAGTAACCAAGATGATGTGGACTTGAGCACCACATTCTTTGCTTCTCTTGAAGAAGAACCAACGCCAAATTCTGAAAAGCCGGCATCAACTCGAAAACAGTTGATTGAGGACCAAAAGAAGGATCCAGAGCTCGCCAAACTCCGAGAAACCGCAATGACATCACAAGAGGCAGAGCTAGCATCAACGTGCTACTACATCCAAGATGATATGCTCTTCAGGAAATGGAAACCTCCAGACGCATCCAACGAAGAAGAATGGAGAATATGCCATCAAATCGTGTTACCAGAAAGATACCGAGCGTACATCATGAATCTGGCTCATGACACACCAATGTCAGGTCATCTCGGCATCCACAAGACATACCACAAGATTATGTCACACTTCTTCTGGCCACGTTTGAAGAAAGATGTCATCCAGTACTGCCGATCCTGTCATGCCTGTCAGATGGTTGGCAAGCCAAATCAAAAGATCCCTGTTGCTCCTCTGAAGCCGATTCCAGCCTTTGAAGAACCTTTCAGCAGAGTACTTATTGACTGTGTTGGTCCTCTCCCAAGGACAAAAGCTGGCAACCAATACCTGTTGACCATTATGTGTGCTTCAACTCGTTTTCCTGAGGCTATTCCTCTAAGGAACATAAAAGCATCAAACATTGTAAAGGCCTTAATCAAGTTCTTTACTCTATTTGGTCTACCAAAGTCCATCCAATCGGACCAAGGAACGAATTTCACGGCCAATCTTTTCAAGCAAGTCATGACTCAGTTGGGCATCAAACACTGCATGTCGAGTGCGTATCATGCCGAGTCGCAAGGCGCTCTTGAGCGATTCCATCAGACTCTCAAGAACATGATCCGAACCTATTGCTTTGAGCACGAAAAAGACAGACATACGGAGACAGCCGTGGGACAGAATAGCGGAGACATTGCGCGACCCGTGCGTGGTATACCAATTGATCGTGTAAGTTAAGATTTTTCTTTTTTTCAAGGCCTTGCTTGTATTTGTAATTATATTTTCAAACTATTGTATTGTAATATTTTTACATGCCATTTTTGTAAAAGGGTTTTGGTCAACCCTTCCATTTTGTATTGAGTTATATTATGATTAAACATTAAGTTGATATTTTACCTTCCGATTTCTTGTGTCATTTTTTTTTTGTTATTCATTGTAAGTCTTTGATTAAATTCAGACTTAAGATAAGTGACACAACTACCTTTTTCTATTGTCACGTTCCCCTAGACAAGCCATTTAAAAGTAGAATTCAATTTGTAATACGTGACAAAAGAAGTTTGAGGGCTTTCGTCCCGGATATTTTTCTGAACCTATTTTCGTCTTACTTGAGTAATTTTGTAAAGGTGAAGTTGACTTTAACAAAAATTTTTTTTTTTTTTTTTTTTTTTGCTTGTAATAGTTGCTAGTTAGTCATGGATATTCAGGTTTTTCTTGCAAATCCCTCTGTGAAAGAACTTGATGCTTTTACTAGGAAGGAACTGGTCCTTATTTCAAAACATTTAGGGTTAAAAATAAAATCAAATGCCCTTAAACAAGAAATAAGAGATAACATTGTAATCCATTATGTAGACGAGGAAGTATTTTCTGAAGACCTTTTAGAAACCCTTAGACCCGATGAGGGTAAATCAGATTTAGAACTTCAGATAAAATTAAAACAAATGGAAATAGAAGCCCAGAAGGAAATGGCTAGAGAGCAGAAAGAAATGGAAATGAAATTACAAATAGAGTTAAAAAAATTAGAGTTAGCTGCTAATGTAAGACCAGATTCTTCCCCTGCCAGTCATACTGCTGAAGCAACAAAATTTTTGAAAATAATTCCACGCTTTAATGAAGCCACAATTGACAATTATTTTCCACAATTTGAACTTGCTGTGAAAAATTTTAATGTACCTGAAACTTTGTGGCCCACTTTGCTGCAAACAGTTTTGACTGGTAGAGCTGCAGAGGTATTTTGTTCTTTGACCATTGAACAACAAAAGGATTATAATGTTGTTAAGGCCTTAATTCTTAAGGCATATGAACTTGTTCCGGAAGCTTACCGAAAGCAGTTCAGGGATTGTCGCAAATCAGATGGCCAAACCCATGTAGAATTCCTGCGGGAAAAGGAGCGACGCTTTGAGAAATGGCTCACTTCCAGGGAAATCGGCACCGACTTTGCAAAATTCAAGAACCTAATGCTGATGGAAGAGTTCAAGAGTTGTGTGCGGCTGGACGTCCGTACGCATATAGCTGATCGTGGCGAGGAAGATGTGCACAAGGCTGCAGTGTTGGCAGACGATTATATAATATCACATCAATTTGCCAAGTATACGACGGATGTCAAGCCAAAACAAGTCAAACAGCCTGAGTCCATTGCTAGCAACTCCATCAAGAACAGCAGTACAAATGACAGAAAACCTACTACAAGTAAAGCTACTTGTTCCTACTGCAAACGAGAAGGCCATAAAATTGACGATTGCTGGAAATTGAGGAAGAGAAACGAAAAAGCTCCTTCAAAAGTCAGCGCTTGCACAGTACAGTGGTCGGCGAGGTTTACTCCCTCATCATCAAGTCATATCAAGAATACCTCGACACCACCTGTTTCAAATGTATTGACTGTACAAGACTCTCCGAAAATGTCTCCACGATGTTCAAATGACTCAACAGTGAGTTCTTCAAATTCATCTTTACGATGTTCTAATGACTCAAACAAGAGTTTTTCAAATACATCAAGCCGATGTTCCAATGACTCAAACAAGAGTTTTTCAAGTACATCAAGCCGATGTTCCAATGACTCAAACAAGAGTTTTTCAAATACATCAAGCCGATGTTCCAATGACTCAAACAAGAGTTTACCTAGTACATCACACCGATGTTCCAATGACTCTATCCAGAGTTTCCATAATACATCACCCCGATGTTCCAATGACTCTATCCAGAGTTCCCATAATACATCATCCCGATGTTCCCATGACTCTATCAAGAGTTCCCATAAGACATCCCCCCGATGTTCCAATGACTCCATCAAGAGTTCTCCAAATACATCCAAAAGATGTTCTACTGACTCAAGAAAGAGTTTCTCCACTGCGTCTCCTAGAGATGTCAATGACTCCAGCGAGAGTTCGACCCAAGTCCAGTCTGCATCAACCAAAATTGATGTTTTATTAGAGGATTTTAAGCCTTTCATTTCGGAAGGATTTGTATCACTACCCGGTGATTCTACAAGTCTACGACCTATCACCATTTTGAGAGACACAGGTGCCTCACAATCGCTACTTTTAGAGGGTATCTTGCCCTTGTCAAAATCATCATCGACTGGGAAGAGCATCCTGTTACGAGGCGTAGAGCTTGGATGTATAGATGTGCCTCTACATCTAATCGACATAAAGTCAAATCTCATTACTGGACCGGTTGTTGTAGGTGTCCGACCAACATTACCATTGGAAGGCATCTCGTTGCTGTTAGGCAATGACTTAGCAGGTGGAAAGGTGATAGCCGAACCCATCGTCACTCAAACACCCGACTTATCTGCCACACCCGAGGAAGACCTAGAGTTATATCCAGCGTGTGCAGTAACAAGGGCAATGAGGTTGAAAGCATCTCAAGAAGAGAACGTCATCAAAGCCAACAGTAACCAAGATGATGTGGACTTGAGCACCACATTCTTTGCTTCTCTTGAAGAAGAACCAACGCCAAATTCTGAAAAGCCGGCATCAACTCGAAAACAGTTGATTGAGGACCAAAAGAAGGATCCAGAGCTCGCCAAACTCCGAGAAACCGCAATGACATCACAAGAGGCAGAGCTAGCATCAACGTGCTACTACATCCAAGATGATATGCTCTTCAGGAAATGGAAACCTCCAGACGCATCCAACGAAGAAGAATGGAGAATATGCCATCAAATCGTGTTACCAGAAAGATACCGAGCGTACATCATGAATCTGGCTCATGACACACCAATGTCAGGTCATCTCGGCATCCACAAGACATACCACAAGATTATGTCACACTTCTTCTGGCCACGTTTGAAGAAAGATGTCATCCAGTACTGCCGATCCTGTCATGCCTGTCAGATGGTTGGCAAGCCAAATCAAAAGATCCCTGTTGCTCCTCTGAAGCCGATTCCAGCCTTTGAAGAACCTTTCAGCAGAGTACTTATTGACTGTGTTGGTCCTCTCCCAAGGACAAAAGCTGGCAACCAATACCTGTTGACCATTATGTGTGCTTCAACTCGTTTTCCTGAGGCTATTCCTCTAAGGAACATAAAAGCATCAAACATTGTAAAGGCCTTAATCAAGTTCTTTACTCTATTTGGTCTACCAAAGTCCATCCAATCGGACCAAGGAACGAATTTCACGGCCAATCTTTTCAAGCAAATCATGACTCAGTTGGGCATCAAACACTGCATGTCGAGTGCGTATCATGCCGAGTCGCAAGGCGCTCTTGAGCGATTCCATCAGACTCTCAAGAACATGATCCGAACCTATTGCTTTGAGCACGAAAAAGACTGGGACGAAGGAATCCACATGCTGCTGTTTGCAACCCGTGAATCCGTCCAGGAATCGTTGGGATTCAGCCCTTTTGACTTAGTCTTTGGCCATTCGGTGCGCGGTCCCTTGAAATGTATAAAAGAGACTCTGTTGTCACCAACAGCCACTGAAGGACTTTTAGACTATGTAAGTAAGTTTAAAACTAGACTTTATGATGCTTGTGTTCTGGCCAAAAATAACTTACAAAACACCCAATCCAGCATGAAACGCTGGTATGATAGAAAGGCCCGTGTTAGAGAATTTTCTCCCGGGGATAAGGTGCTTGTATTTTTGCCCATACCAGGTCAACCCTTGCAAGCCAGATACTTTGGTCCCTATGAAATTGAGACCAAAATTAGTGACCTCAATTACACAATCAAAACCCCTGACCGTAGGAAAAAGACTCAGCTATGTCACATAAACATGCTGAAGCCTTATGTATCTCGGCCAGATCACTCAGAGAAGAGTAATTGTGTTTTAAATACAGTCAAAAGTTGTTCAAATAGCCATGTTTCTCCTATTGATGATGATATTGTAAAGGAGAAATTTGGACAATACAAAATACCTAATTCTTTTGTATTACAGAATTTGGATGTAAAACTGTCTCATCTGTCTTCGACAGAAAGGCCAGTTATCATGAAACTCATTAATGAATTTAATGACATTTTTTCTGATGTACCAAAACAGACTAATGTTATAATGCATGATGTAGATGTTGGCGAGGCTACTCCAGTCAAGCAGCATCCTTACAGGGTCAACCCTGAAAAACTTGCCATACTTAGGTCAGAAATCAAGTATATGCTTGAAAATGACCTCATTGAACCAAGTTCCAGTAGCTGGAGCTCCCCATGTGTCTTGATACCTAAACAGGACAAGACTTATCGTTTTTGTACAGACTACCGTAAGGTAAATGCTGTAACAAAGACCGATTCGTTTCCTATCCCTAGGATAGACGATCTCATAGATCGTATTGGTGACGCTAAGTACATCACCAAAATAGACCTACTTTCAGGTTATTGGCAGGTTCCCCTGACTGATAGGGCAAAGGAAATCTCCGCCTTTGTCACCCCTGATGGTCTGTACCAATACAAAGTGATGCCATTTGGCATGAAGAATGCTCCTGCCACTTTCCAGAGAATGATAAATGCCCTGCTTGCTGACATGGAGAATTGCCACGCATACATAGACGATGTAGTAATTTTTAGCCAAGATTTTTCTAGCCATTGTAAACAACTGCATTGTCTTTTTACTAAACTTTTACATGCAAAAATTACTGTAAACCTGAGTAAGAGTGATTTTTGCCAGGCTTCCATCCAATACTTAGGCCATATTGTAGAACAAGGCCAGGTGAAACCTGTAATGGCCAAAGTAGAAGCTATCCAAGTTTTCCCTATTCCTGCTGATCGGAAACAACTCTGAAGATTTTTGGGAATGTCTGGATATTATAGAAAATTTTGCGAAAATTTTTCTGTCATTGCCAGTCCTTTAACAAACCTCCTGAGAAAGAACGTCCGATTTACTTGGACGGATGAATGTCAGAAAGCCTTTAACCAAATTAAGCAGATATTATCTAGCTCCCCCATTTTGATGGCTCCTGATTTCGGAAAACCTTTTAGGTTAGCTATTGACGCCAGTGACACAGGTGTTGGGTCAGTCCTTTACCAAGAAGATAATTTCCAAGTAGAGCATCCTATTTGTTTCTTTTCCAAGAAATTTAATAGACATCAAAGAAATTATTCTACTGTGGAAAAAGAATGTCTTGGGTTGATTATTTCTATACAACACTTTGATTTTTATATCAGTGGGTCCAGATGGCCACTGGTTGTATTTACTGACCACAATCCCCTTACATTTATCCACAAAATGTCTGGCAAGAATCAACGACTTCTCAGGTGGAGTTTATTTTTACAAGAGTACAACCTAGATCTTCAACACATAAAAGGCAGCGAAAATGTTATCGCCGATGCCTTATCTAGATTGTAAAAAGTATTTTGATGTATATTTTTTTTTTTATATATATCATGATAAATCCATTCTGTAATGTAAATATCATTTTTGTAATTGTTCTAAAAAGATTTCCATTTCGTGGAAATGTAAACTTTTTATTTTTAGGAGGGAGGTGTTACGTATCTAGGCATTGTTACCTAGATACTATTTTTTTTCTCTTGACCTGTAGGTTGTCTGCCCCTTGTGTAATAAGTTTTTTTATATTTTTCACGGTGAGTCAAGCCACACAGACAGTGACCGGTCCTTGACCTATGTGTGTACCTCTGGTTGAAAGGAGGGTGGTTTTTTTTTTTCTTTTCTTCTGTCTCTTTGAAGAGCGTTCTAGATTTGGGTGTTGATGACTTTCTGTTCTGGAAGTTGCTAGATATCGACGCGCGGTAGATTATATAAAGACCGCTCGCGTAACGTTGACGGACAGACATACGGAGACAGCCGTGAGACAGAATAGCGGAGACATTGCGTGACCCGTGCGTGGTATACCACTTGATCGTGTAAGTTAAGATTTTTTTTTTTTTCAAGGCCTTGCTTGTATTTGTAATTATATTTTCAAACTATTGTATTGTAATATTTTTACATGCCATTTTTGTAAAAGGGTTTTGGTCAACCCTTCCATTTTGTATTGAGTTATATTATGATTAAACATTAAGTTGATATTTTACCTTCCGATTTCTTGTGTCATTTTTTTTTTTTGTTATTCATTGTAAGTCTTTGATTAAATTCAGACTTAAGATAAGTGACACAACTACCTTTTTCTATTGTCACGTTCCCCTAGACAAGCCATTTAAAAGTAGAATTCAATTTGTAATACGTGACAGTATTAAAAAAAATAATTACCAATTATTAATTGACTAATTGGTTATTTAAAAAAATAGTCTATTGTCTTCTCTATGCCAACCAATAATTTTAGGAAGTTTCAACTTGATCCGAAAATGTGTGTGGGTGAAATATCGTGTACACACATTTTTACCAGACAGAAAGACAAAGTTGATATAAGCTTTGTAAAAAGAGAAAGGTCTAAGATTTACCACGTAGATGATCATTGCCGCAACAAAAAGTATTGTTACAAGAATGGTAGGGTACTTAAAGCCTGCGGAAGATAGAAGGGATATTTTATCATAAATCAATTACAACTTTATGTTCAAATAATATAGCAAATTTAAAAGTAAATTAAACTGTCATACTGGGCGGTATTTGGATTATTGTTTTTTTAAACGTATTTTAAAAAAAAGTGAACGACTTGAATTCGAACTCGTGGGCAAAAGCCTTCTCAGGCTTCTGAAACCAACACGGTAACCACTCTGCTAAAAGTCTGTATTGGGTAAAGTATGTATTAAGTAAGGTCTGTATTGGGTAAAGTATTGTTAAGTGAGTCTTACCTTTTTCTTCCCTGTAAATTTTGTGAAGTTTATCGATGAAATTTTCTTTTGTAGCGACAGTGGGGTCAACTCTGAAAGTTGGTAAACATTAGCTTAACATTTGAAGAGGATAGCAAATATTTCAGAAATGTATCTGAAAGGTTTCTATTGACATCAAGCATTCATTGACTCGTATTTTGGGTAGATAGGTTCATATTGAAACTTAGCATGCTGGACTTCTCTGGTTTATATCGATAAGCATGTCCGATTCCTAGCCTATTAAACAGTTACTAGACAGCTTCTACATGCAAGGTTTGTAGACATCACCAGCTAGAGAACTACTTTTCCCCGGACTTTTTTTTTTATTTCTTAGGTCTCTCACATTGAGTAAAGTTAGGACTCGCTGTCACAGTAATGTTTACATAAATATGTTGGAGGTATATTATCATGTGGGGGCTGTTCCTTGATCATGACCATGTCTGGTGTATTTGTCGACTATTGTGATACAATCTTTGCCACTAAAGGTTAAACCTATCTAACACCTGCGAGGTAAATTATTGATTTTCAATCAGGTTTAATATTGGAGATTTTCATAATAGAAGCGAATCCATAAACACGTCTTTTCGGCGTTTATTGATACTTCAAACTATATTGGGGATATTAGGGATTAGGGTTAACCTAATACAAGATACAAAAGTTATCAAAAATAGAAAGGATTTACTTGAAACACTGACTTACGAGTGGCTTAAACAGGTCAGATTTTTAATCATTGATTTGGTTGAACAAAGTCATAAAGACAAAGCAGCTGGGGACAAACCAAGGGCAACATTTCTCAACCTCAGTGTGGCGTCCCTAGCGGAAACATTAGAGGATACAAATAAGACACTAGGAAAGAAAAAACAGGACTCCCGTTGGGGTGCAAAACGGACTCATGTTCATTGCACTTGCGGGGATGAAAGCGAGATCCAACAGCGGTGTCATAATACACCTATTTCTCAAAGGGCCGTTTCCATGGCGAACACCCACTCGACTGATATGGTACAGAAAAGGAAAATGAGTTGTTTTCTTCCGAGTGGTCGGCCTTTAGTCTCGCCCATCATCTCAAGTATCTTGGGAAGTGATGTCACCATCAAAATTTTGTGTTTCTCCTCTCAGACAGAACCATTGCACAGTTGGGTGGAAAGGGTGGATAGAGTGATGCTTCATTGGACTAGTGTCCATTATTCGAAAAATAACACATTTGATGGGAAAATATCGAATAGTAGACGGGCTAATCCCTTAAACACCAATACCCTCGTTTTTTTGGTCAAGGATGAGTGAAAAGATTTGGTTGCGAAACGGGAACCAATGGAATGAACGCCCGATGAATACAATATTATGGATAAGGAACCCGTAAAAAATTGGATAGCCAATATGAATAGTATTGAGATGGAATAAGGAAGGCACAGGATGAAGCTTCATTAACTGCCTGGACGATACCTTAGAAAAACAATGGATAAAAACTCATGAATACACTGTGTGATGCCCTTGGAATATTCTGAATGGTGCGCTAAGAACTACATTAGCGATGCACTAGAAATTCACAAGATGCTCAAGTAATACATTGGGTAATGCCATAAAAAATGCAATGCACATGGTCATAAGAATACTTTAGATGATGTTTCAGGATAAACCAGGTTGAAGGTGAAGACCTTACTCTGACTGGAAAAAGCACCCTTGCCCTTTCAGCAATGCCAAGAAAAGTTTGAAAGTAAAAAAACGTACTTACATTTGTTGGACTGGATGTTTCAGCAGTTTTCCAACAAATTTTTAAAAGCAAAAAGTGTACTTACATTTGTTGGACTTGATGTTACAGCAGTTTTCCAACAAACTTTTGAAAGCAAAAAGTGTACTAATATTTGTTGGACTTGATGTTACAGCAGTTTTCCAAAAATCTTTTGAAAGCAAAAAGTGTACTTACATTTGTTGGACTTGATGTTACAGCAGTTTTCCAACAAACTTTTGAAAGCAAAAAGTGTACTTACATTTGTTGGACTGGATGTTTCAGCAGTTTCCTGACGTGCTTCCCTTGAAAAGATTCCCTTATTTGTTCCACCGTTTGGAATTCCTGAACCTGCTTGCGCTCGACGTACTCCTTGCTCTGAATTGCTTTTAACAGCAGATAAGGCGTTTTGACCGCCAGGTATGACAAACAAAGAATGGTGGGGGTCATCTTGATCACCATCACTACAAAGTTGTCCTGTATTTTAGCATTATATTTTTTTTAACAGAAAAACAAAAATTCACTTTGAAAACACAAGCAAATAAAAAAATGCTTGTCTATAAACAAAGCTTAGTTTAAGTTTGATTGTATCAATTAGTTTGGATTAGTCATGTAATATTGTTGTTACTTTGTCTTGATATTTATAATGGTAATTTTGTTATTACTTTGTCATGATATTTTGTCTGGTATTATTTTGACTTGCGGGGATGGAAGTGAGCTTGATTTGAGCCCGGTACCATCAAGACAATCTAACGACACTCCACAGCGCTAACCACACGGCCAGGAAGATATCCAGTAAATGACAGTAAATGAGCGTGGCCTACTGCTGTAGACGTACACTTGGCTCAGCTCAGAGTTTTTATGTAACTTTCTGAACATCTTTCAAACATGAACCTATCAACGTTTCTGTACCCATTCTCAGCTTACTTAAAAAAATAAAAACAAGGCTACAAAGAAAGCTTGTGTGGAAACACAAGCTCTGAATCAGCACTCGAAGTGGTCGACTCGGGCTGGTATAATTAAACAGGTATTTTTTTAGCATGAATATCAGAAACTATGAACTGCAAACTATCCCAGATGAACTCTGGTGACAAGGCAAGGGCGCCCTGGTAAAGAAATCTGCTGCGTAGCTTAATACCGATTGCAATATATCAACAACTACAACCCTATCTCCTATCAACAACCACAACCCTATCCTATCAACAACAACAACCCTATCTCCTATCAACAACCACAGCCCTATCTCCTATCAACAGCCACAACCCTATCTCCTATCAACAATCACAACCACCCTATCTCCGTAAATACAAAAAAAAGAAGATACGTGTAAGTATTGAAAGTGTTGCCGATACTTTTATAGTATTTTGGACGATAATGATATTACTATGGCATTGTTAATATTTATACCTATTCAATATAATGTTATTACTTTTTATGGAAATATATTTTAAATTTGAACATGGCCTAACATTTGTTATTGAACGATTAACTAATTGATAGTTTGTTAAGGTCTTTATGCTTTGGTTAACTGTCTCCAATGGTGTACTGTGCGATATGTATTGCACATTATTTTTGTTGTATTCCACACTGCTGTTTTTTTTAAAATTATATTAGACGTGTATGTATATCAAATGTATTATGTCTCTTTTAAAACAAAAGTAAACAATGTATTCTAAATGTAAGCAGTCTGAATGACATGTAGACAAAGAAGTCTGGTCGATTTTAGTTCTCTTTTCGTCGTTTGAGCGTGTCATCGACAATGCACATACATTATCAAGAATTTCCACCCAGATATGTCATTAATATTACTTTTATTATTATTGCTAATATAATGAGTCTTCCATGTTTCTATAGCATGCCCAGTTAGTTCTGGGCCAATCATTTTTGAGAACATGGGGGGGGGGGGGGGGAATGAGAGAAGGTGCTGCTTCTAGGCATTCAGATAAAATCAACTCATATTGAGTCTAATCGAATTTTAGTCTGGATTTGAATTTAATATATATAGTTGAACGTAGTATGCTACCTAGTAACACAGATCAGAGCGCAAAGTACCCAAACCTTGTTAATTACAACAGGAATAGAATGTCACTAGGGCACATAGAGACTTAATAAGCATATGTAGACACTTTATTAACGGGAGTGTGAAGTGATGTAAGTACCAAGGTCTCAAGAGATGTGTAAACAGGACGTTTGCTTACATATAAGCTTGTTTTGTCAGGTACTAGAAATAATTGTGCAAAAGTTTCAGCTTGATCAGAGATTGTGTGTGGGAGAAAAAACGTGTACAAACTTTTTTTAACAGTCAGATACAGTGAGCTGATATATGGTTTGTAAAGTGGAGAGGCATGTCTATATGTAGGAAGCATGGTCGAGAGGCTAAGTACGCTTAAACTGTACGATAGGTAGCTTGTTTTGGCTACCTATAAATGGGGGCTTGTGGTTCGACACCCGACTCGAGCAAAGTTGTGTTTACTGAGCGCCTAAAGGCGGCACGGAAAAACCTTCCCCCCCCCCTCCCCCATTGGTCCACAAATGAGATTGGACACTAGCGATCTGACCATGCTATAAGCATGAAAGAAGCGCTATATCAAAGCTATTATTATTATTATTATTATTATTATTATTATTATTATATCAGGGTCCTTCAGTCAATAGGTTTCAAGCTTAATACTAAGTACTATAAGGTAGTAAAGTTCCCCTTTTAGACTTATAGGGTTAGGGTTAGGGATCTATAGGGCAGGTGATGTTAAGGTCATGCTTCTTTGGCCAACTGTTGACGAGTAATGTGTTATATGGCCAGCACAACCACCAGTCGCCTTTACTTTCCCCAACTAATGTCAGGAACTCATTAGAGCTGGGTGCACGGAAAAGCACCTTAAATATCCCGGAATTCAAAATCCCAGTCTTCACTAAGATTCGAACCCAGGAACCCAGGTTCGGAAGCCAAGTGCTTAACCACTCAGCCACTGCGCCCCTTAAGTGCTATTGTAAATTTATTATTAAATTTATGTTATGGTGTGTGGTAAAATTGAGAGCCAAAGCTTTTTCATCTAAATCAAATATATTCGTCAACCTTCTAACATCGGGCCATTTAAAACATATCAACCATTGAATTCCACCGTTTCACAGAGTAAATAGAATTAAAACATTCATTTTTAAAAAGTTCAGAAATGTCCAGTGAACCTGATCCGACTCACGTTTTTTTGGCAACTGGCAAGTTCATTGAATCTTACTACCATTATGATCCAGACAAATAAGGAGCTAAAGAAATAAGACAGCGCCGTTTTGCTGGAAAAGGCTGAAGCAATGTTGAAGAAAAGTGTTGCGTAGATGAGAAAACTTACGGACCATTCCATTACTGAGGAAACAAAATGAAACACAAGAGTAATTTTAGCATGTTACTATTTAAAAATACACCTTGAGCTTAGGTTATTGTTATCGCGTATGCAACTGCAACTAGGAGCTGATAGAAGGCATAACTTACCGATAGAAGACAACACCTACCGATAGAAGGCATAACTTACCGATAGAAGGCAACACTTACCGATAGAAGGCAACACTTACCGATAGAAGGCAACACTTACCGATAGAAGGCATAACTTACCGATAGAAGGCATAACTTACCGATAGAAGGCATAGCTTACCGATAGAAAGCATAGCTTACCGATAGAAGGCATAGCTTACCGATAGAAGGCATAGCTTACCGATAGAAGGCATAGCTTACCGATAGAAGGCATAACTTACCGATAGAAGGCATAACTTACCGATAGAAGGCATAACTTACCGATAGAATGCATAACTTACCGATAGAAGACAACACCTACCGATAGAAGGCATAACTTACCGATAGAAGGCATAACTTACCGATAGAAGGCAACACCTACCGATAGAAGGCATAACTTACCGATAGAAGGCAGAACTTACCGATAGAAGGCATAACTTACCGATAGAAGGCATAACTTACCGATAAAAGGCATCATTTACCCATAGAAAGCATTACCTACCGATAGAAGACATCACCAGCCGTAAGAAAACATCACCTTCCGATAGAAGACATCACCTTCCGATAGAAGAAATCACCTTTCGATAGAAGACATCACCTACCGATAGAAGACATCACCAGCCGTAAGAAGACATCACCTACCGATGGTTAGAGTCCAAAGATTTTCTTTAAAAAATGTGAAGAGTATGACCCTCTCGTACGCTGAGCATGCTGCAAGACCAAAAGAGCAACAGTATTCCAAGCGGGAATCCCTGGTAAATATGTTGATTGGGCTGCAATGTTCAAATGGGCAAATATCAAATGCAGAACGTGTAGATGTATATATATATATATATATACCAGCATTAAACACAGCTTACACCCTTTGATTTGTTCCTAGGCTATACAGTATTTTTTGTAACGGAACCCTCTCCCCCTGCCCCCAAATTTGCACTTCTTATAAAGAAACCCTCATTTTAACGACTCACTAATATGCCCCGTTTTTTTAAATCCGTGAATCTGTTAAACTGAAACGGCCCTCTGACTTTCACGTTTTTTTCTGCCTCTATCTCTTCCTACTCAGGATTTACTTCCTCTTTTATTCTTACACCCTTGACTTGAATTGGAAAGACCAGTTTATAACGCGTTTCCCACCAGTAAACCTTGTTGGTATCAAACAAAATTATTAATTATTAGTAATTAATTCATATATATGTAATATATATATATAATGCATATATGCACTAATAATAATGGACGGGTCTGCCATTGAAAGAGGTGCTATCTAAGACAAACGATAGAGAGGAATGGAGAAAGCCGGTCGACGAATCTTGCATGGTGTCCGAACGGTCCAAAAGACTAAGGGATAGGTCAGGGTAAAAAAGGTAAATAGATCTAGATATGCTAAAGATTAATGAATAATTGGAGAAAGAGAAGGACAGACATAAAAAAAAACCCATTATAAATAGACTCATAGATGATCCTATAAGATTAATTAATAGATAGATAGATAGATAGATAGATAGATAGATAGATAGATAGATTGATAGATAGATAGATAGATAGATAGATAGATAGATAGATAGATAGATAGATCTTACTAAACAAGGCCCATTCGCCCGCCACAAAGATCCAGTCTTAAGATTTTCCTTCGTTGACAAAAACTTGATACTAATATAATGACAATCTGTAAAAGATTTACAATTCCCAGAGTAATATTTTAATTACTTTAGATTCACTATTTGGTGGGCCGTTCTGGTTTACACGTGTGTCTTGCTAGAGTGTCCGAAGCTCCGCGAGCTGCGGGGAGACGTATTCAGTGGTACACTTTATTTGTATGGAAGCTATAAGGCATAACGCCACACAGCAGAGTTCCTTACCAGGGCACTTGTCAACAATTGGAGTTCATCTCAGGTTTACTTGTGTCCGAGGATTCCAGCTCCCGTTGCCTCAATGTGATTTCTCGGTGGAACTTTCTGATAGTTAAACTGTCGTGTATTGCGGTGGAGGAAGGGACAGTCGACTCCAAACACGGCGAAATCACTGCAGCAATTTTGGGTGCGGCTAGGAAGCATATCCCGCGGACCTATCCCGGCATACGGCATAGACCCGCCTGGTCCCGAGAATTAGATCGAATAGTCAGGGCCAGGAATGGGGCAAGGCGTAGAGCACAAAGAAAGGGGACCCCTGAATGCCGCAGGGAGTTCAATGCATTATCCCGGAAGGCCAGCGAGGTGGCCCAACGTGTACGGGCGGACCACTGGAGGGATGCCTGTGCCGGGCTGGATCTTCGGGATACTTCCAAAGCCTGGCGTCTTCTTCGCAATCTTGAGGCCAAAGATTCGGCGCGTACAGCCACCCCATTATTGTCACCCAGTGGGGATCGAGTAGCAAAAGATCAAAAAATGGCCGACTTGCTTAACAAATATTTCGCTTCGATAAGCAAGTCCGAAAAGAAGACAGCCACATCTATAGCCCTCAACAAGGAGCGTAAAAGACTCGAGAGGGAGCCGGATGGGTCGAAAGACCTGGACACGTGCAATGCGCCCTTCTGCCGTGCTGAGCTGGACAGAGCGAAAGCTAAGTGCAAAAACAGAAAAGCTCCGGGGCCAGACAAGGTTACTCCTGAGATGGTAAAACACCTCCGGGGTATTGCGAAAGACAAACTCCTTGAGTTTGCGAATCGGACCTGGGTAGAGTCCAGACTACCCAGGGCCTGGCGCTGTGCTACCATTGTTCCAATACTAAAAAAGGGCAAAGACGCGACTAACGTTGAGTCCTACAGACCCATATCCCTGACCTCCACTATCGGCAAGATAGTAGAACGGATGGTCAGCGAGCGGCTCGTGTGGAGCTTTGAGAGTGCCGGTATCCTAGCGCCAGAGCAGGCTGGCTTTAGGGCAGGCTTTAACCCGATCGACCAGGTCACAGTATTCATGCAGGAGGTGGCCGATGGGTTCCAGAGGGCCGAGAGCACATATGCAGTATTAATAGACCTTAAACAGGCTTATGACCGGGTGTGGAAGCAAGGCCTCTATCTTAAGCTTAGAGCCATGGGCGTACACGGGCGGACCTATAACTGGATAAAACAGTTCCTAACTGAGAGGAAAACACGAACGCAGTTCCAGTACTCTCTAAGTGGGGAAAACACCCCAATCAGAGGGTTACCCCAGGGATCCGCCCTCTCATGTATCCTTTTCATGGCCTATCTTAACGAGTTGCCCAGCTCACTCCGATGTCGCAAACTGCTATATGCTGATGATATTGTCCTCTGGTCAACCGGGAAGAAAGCTGACCAACTTCAGGCAGCATTACAAGCCGATCTCCATACCATCTCCTCGTATTGTTCAAAATGGCAGATACGAATCAACGTTGCCAAAACGACCTGGTGCCTGTTCAGCCTGGGAATCGACATTCTTGGGGCCCCATTCGAGCTCCAACTCGGTGGGCTGGGACTCCAACGTGAAAACACGCCAAAATATCTAGGAGTCACCCTAGATAGAAAGCTCTCAATGCACTTGCACATCCAGGACGTTGAAAGAAAGGCCTCGGAGAAGTTAGGGTTACTCAGAAAGCTAGCCAGTACCAAGTGGGGCGCCCGAGCTGACATGCTCCGCACACTGTACACGGGGGCTGTCAGGTCCCAAATTGAGTACAGCCTGCCCGTGCAGGTGTACGCAAGCAAGACGGCCCTCGAATCACTCGATCGTGTACAGGCCCAGGCCCTTAGATTCATTTGCGGCACCTATAGAACGAGCTCAACTTCCGCTGCAGAAATCATGTCCATCGTGGCTCCTCTCAGCCTGAGGAGAGAGCGCGCCGTGCTAACGGCCCTGGAACGCTACAACCAGGGCTACCGACCCATACTTTAGTCACTCGGTGGAGAGTTAAAAACCGGATTAAACGGACATCATTTATGCACTGTGCAACAAATTTGAGTGCTCAAGCTGGTCTCTCCACTGACCGGGTCCCAATCCGACGGATAAGCACGTGCCCGCCCTGGAGGAGACAGCCCATCCCTCCCATCAATCTAACCATACACGGGTTGGAGGGGGCCAAAAAACGACATACACACCCGGACTTACTAAGAAAAATGGCAATGGACACATTAAAGACCTACCCGGCCAACGCCATTTACTGCTTCACAGACGGGTCGGTCATGAAGGACCCCGTAAGAGCTGGGTATGGGGCCTATATCTGCTACCCAGACCACGAACCAGACAAGCTTTCAGGCACATGCGGCCTCGCTGCATGTAGCTTTGATGCTGAAATAACGGCGATAACAAATACACTCAAATATCTGCTCCAAAAATTGCGTGAAAAGATAACCGTTGCGACTACCGTTGTAATGGTTACCGATTCCCAATCCTGCCTCCAAGCCATGGCTGGCTTAGGGGGAAAGTCCGAACTGGTGGAAGAGGCATTAGGCGCCGCAAATAACATCCGCCTACTTATTGGAGCTGTCATCTTTATGCAGTGGGTGCCCTCGCACTGCGGCGTGGAGGGCAATGCCGTGGCTGACGCTCTAGCTCGAGAAGAAGCGCTGGCCGTGCCCACTTTCGAATCACCAAGTACGTTTAAACAGGCTACCACAGTTATACGAGAGTGGGTACATGAAAAGTGGTTGAAATCCTGGGATGACTCCAACACTGCCAGGGGAGTCTGGCAGCACATGCGTCGCCCAGATCGAGAGGACCCGTGGTGGAGGCTAAAAAGGTCGGAACAAACAATAATAGCGCAGTGGCGCACGGGACACACCCAATAGGTGCGTACTTCACCCGGTTCCGACCACATTTTGATGCCCGTTGCCGACACTGCGGGGAATCAGAAGAGACGGTGGCGTACGTCTTGCAAGAGTGCCCGCAGCTCAGCGAGCTGCGGGAAGACGTATCAAGTGGTTCACTATGTTTGTATGGAAGCTATGAGGCACTACGCCAAACAGCAGAGTTCCTTACCAGGGCACTACGGGAGTCCTAGGTCTCCCTGCCTTGTCACCAATTGGAGTTCATCTCAGATAGTTAAACTCCGGAGGATTCCAACTACCCGTCGGCTCAGCGTGGCGCCTCCGGTGGAAACGTCTAGTAGTGGAACTAGATAGGCTAAGTAGGAGTAGCGAACCAGGCCCTTGAGGGACCCTCTGTGTGAGCTTTTTTTTTTATCTCACTCGGGGTAGGGATGGAACAAGTTGCCCGTACTCCAGTCCAAAAAGTCCGCCAAGCCGTTCCACAAAGGGTACTGTCATCAGAAACCCGTGGCTGAATGGCGGTTCCTGCACGGAACAGTGGCGGTTAGAGTATAGGAATATGAGACAATCTCCCCGCAGTCAGCACTGTTCTCGGACACTTGTAACGAGTGGGGTCCAGGTACGGGGACGGTGCGCTGTGTACGCGGCACGGCCCGGTTGTGCCCATTCAACCAATATGGCTGTCTACCGCTGGAAGTCCTCAGACAGGACACGGGAAGGGGAATCCCATGTCCAGGCCTGGTTGTTGGATAAAAGCCTTTCTAACAATCAACGGGATAATGGCGCCCACGTAGGCGCCGTTTCCCTACTAGACTTCACTGAAGTCACTAAACTAAATAGCCTAATGACGGCTAATGAACCAAGCGTTTGTGGGATTTTCGAGGTAACAGAATGGGAACATGAAGGTGTTTTCCATGGTTAGTGCGCCGAGTATATGGCACGAACCATTCGTGGAACTCTCATGTGGAGTCTTATACAGGACTTCAGGTAAAGAGGTCCTGATCCAAGCATGGCCTGTGGATACAGTCTTTTCTAACGGTCAATCCCTACTGTACTTTTTCGAAATGGTCTTCTTGTCTTGTGTGAGATTCGCGTCCAGTTTGCTGAGAAGTGTAAACTGGATTTTTTTTTTTACGAAGCTTATATCAAATAACTCTGTCTGTCTGTCTGGTAAAAAGTTTGAACACGTTATTTTTCTCACACCCATGCTCAGATCAAGCTGAAATTTTGCACAATTATTTCTTTTACCTGACAATATAAGAATAAAAAAAACATAAACCTATTAGTTAATAAACTATTAGTAATTAATTATTTTGTTTTGTATCTCGAACAAAAGGAAAGACATTGTACTGGACTTAAGTAGTGCTATAAGCTGAATTAGTCCCCTTTATTAGTCGACGCTCTAAATTGGGACAAACAATATATAACCATACAATCTTTTCTAGTTATAAATACCTCACTAGCAAAGAGCAGGTCGGCCTATGAAGGAGTGAGCCACAATTTAACATCAGGTCCTTCCCCCCCCCCCCTTTTTTTTGTAAATGCTTTTAAAAACCAATTACGGTAAAAGCCACACAGATATCTCTTTCTTTCTCCGACCCCCCCCCCCCCCCCCATATATACCAACTGATGCAGGTAAGTGTTAGGATCAGGGACGGAGTGGGTGTTGTAATCGGCCCGGGCATTTCTATTTCATCCAGCCCATAAATTTTATATCATATGATGGGCATCTAATTCTAGCTCTACCTGTCCTCAAAATCATTATGTTAAGTTTGATAATGTATCGATAGATGTAACACTGTGAATATAGGTCCTAAATACGTCGCTCAGAAGGATCCTTTTGTAAGAGAATACTATAAAAGCTTTAACAATTGAATACGTGCCTTGCTGACATTCATGCCGCCCTTATCTTATAAAATACAGACTTGATTTTAAAAAAGATAAATGCTGATATAGCCAGTCCGCCCATGGTTAGGATCATAGTATTGTAGTAACTCCAGTGGCGGACCGAAAGGGTTAATGTATGTGTGGCCTACTGATACACACGACTCAGGCCAATCACACAGGTCAACGGCTGTTGAACAAGGGACAGTACTGCTAGTTCACGCAAATATGACCGATGTTGTGGTCATGTGACCGAAAGCCTTCAAGGAAGAGACACAGTGTGTAACAATAGACAGTTCAGTCCAGAACAGCAAGGCAGTAAGGACTGTGTGGTACCTTGTGAGTCCTCGAAAATGTAACTGTACGAGCTAGAGAGACTAGTAATGTTTAGTTAGGCAGTTCTGTTAAGTACAAGAAAGCATTTGAAGTTGATGTAGCCAATTGTGTTGAATTGGCTGTCGAAGTATTTGTAATTAAACCGCCACATTGTTTATTGAAGCTTTTGTTGTCAAGTTGACGTTTTAGATGTGTTGTGTTGTTGCGCAGTGTTTGCAGAAAGATCGTAACAGTATATTGAGAAAGCTAAAAGCATAACATAGCGCTAAACAAAAACGATTAATAAAATTATTTCTAATCGCACAGACTTAATCACATGATTGATCCTCAAACTAATCATGAGTGTAGCCAGGGGGGGGGTTGAACCCCGATTCCCCCCCCCCCCCCCGCTACACTCATGATTAGTTTGGGGATCAATCATGTGACTAACCCCTCCTGATGGTTTTGAGTTTAAATACCCCATACACAGAGTTTTGAGATTGAAATCCCCTTTCTTCAATTTTATTCAAAACCACAATACAGTTACCAAATTTTAGGACCGTAGATAATGGGGTTTTGAATTGAAAAAAAAAAAAAAAACAAGAGCTCCAGAGTTTTTTTTTAAGTTTAGCACCCCCCCCCCCCCCCCAACAGATGATTTTGACGATAAAACTTTCCTTTTTGATATAAAATCTAAATCAAAGTACAGTCACCTAACTTCAAGAGCGTAGCCATAGAGGTTATACATTTCTACCAGTGGCTGGGCTCCATTAATAAAATGCAGTGAATAGTCATCTGTCGAAATTGAAAAAATTTAAATGTGGCTCAACAAAGATGGCCAAGACGGATTTTAGGAGTCAATTATAGAGATCGGGTCTCAATCAAGGAAATCCTATGCCGAATAGGGAGTAGACCCCTTAGTAAGGTTGTCACAGAGCGTCGCATGAGGTTTGCGGGACATGTTCACCAACAAAATGAATTACGCATACTAAGAGTTGGGATGACATAGAGGCCATTACGAGGAAAGCGCAAACAAGGACATCCTAGTAGGACTTGGAGCTACACTTTCATGGAATGTCTTAGAGCAGGTGGGAAGAGGCTTCAGACATTGACAGTAACAGACTTTTGTGGAAGCAGCTTGCCGCACAATGCGCCGAACGACGCGGGAGGGTCTAAGTCAGTAAGAATAGTATATGAGGTTTTTAAAATTAAAACTTTTTAATAGCAGGATAATGCACTGGAGATACCTCAGAATATGCATTTTGTTGGCTTTTAATACCGGAAATAGTGCTTGGCGGCGGGGCTCCACCCCGCGCAGGGGGAGCTCATAACGCTTCCCCAAACCCTTTGCTGGAAATGGCGGGGAGTCTACAATTTTTTTCACTACAATAAGCGTAAGAACGAAGGTATTAATTATGTACACACATATGAATTTTTTTTTGCGGGGAGGGGGTAGAAAGAAAATCCCCCTATCCCCCTCCGAAAAATAATCCTGGCTACGCCCAGGAAAATAATTGACACAGTTACACTTCGTATTATAAGCTCTGTTTTTTTTAAAGTATTTTTCTAAGTCTTTCTAGTAAGTTTAGACATTGGCTTCTGGTAGTCCCAAGATTCTAAACAGCAGAGCTAGTCATCTAGGAGGAATGAATGATAATGAAACTTTGTTACATTTCCGCCACTAGAATTTTTGGTTTGATAAACTGACATCTGTGGCATATTACGTATCGAGAGACGACCTTTTCCCCATGCAACTTCTTGTGTGACAAAAGAGGCCAATTAAAGTGACATGCAAAATATGCGAAATACGTTTATTGAAAAGCAAAGCTTATATTAAGTTAAGAGAGACCACCGTTACAAACCGCCTCCAAATAGGATTGCCTTAGGTGGTAATGCCGGTCTACGAAGTGGGGGATCGCTGGTCAGCCACTCCAAGCCCAAGTTTAGTCTTGGCCAACAGGACGTCAAGAACCTCGGTGAGAGACCCTGCTCTTACCGAACAGTGCTCTCTCTCTCTCTCGCCCTCTCTCTGTCTGTCTTTCTCTCTCTCTATCTCAAAGAAAGGAATTAACTATTAATAAAGGCAAATAATTGTACATTTAAAGCCATTTTCATTAATTCTCTGAGTCCACCCAACTCTAATGGGTACCTATCTTCAGTTGGGGAAAGTAAAAGCGGTTGGTCGTTGCTGGCCGCATTGCATCCAGCTCGATTACCGTTGGCCAAAGAAACAGATGGTCTTAACATCATCTGCCCAATAGATCGAAAGGTCTAAAAGGTGAGCTTTACTTTTTACAAAATAATTGACTAATTAATATTTTTTTATTGACTCAAAAGATGTTTTGCCAGGTAAAATAAATAATTGTGCAGAATGTCAACATGATCCGAGAAGGGGAAGTACCAAACAAAAGAAAAAAAAAAAAAAACATGTTCAAACTTTATATTAGACAGACAGACAAAGTGAGTTGATACAAGCTTTGTGGGGAAAAAATCTTAAAACCTGAAGATGAATATGCGGAGATAAAAGTCGCGGCCGAAGAGTACTGCCTTATAGCTAGTCGTGTTAAATGAAAGTAGTTCAAAAATACAATGTCATAACACTGTCGTTTGTGAGAAATCCTTACTAAATGTTGTACAATGACATTATCTCTTGTCAAAGCCAATAAGAACTTAAACATGCTTTTTGGTAAAAATACTGATACACATGATGAGTCAACTTTTTTTTTTTGCCATAGTCAGCCTGCGAATTTCTAAAGGGGAAGGCGAAATGCAAGATCATATTCTTGAATCCAGGCCTACTGGTTACTTGAAACTCATGTGACTGTACATTTTATAATCCTTATAAATTAGTTTACGAGATCTAAACGGGACGCACAAACGCACGGCCAGATAAACAACACTGAAATAAGGGGTGCGCTAGTGTGCAACTGTTGAAAAAAAAAGTGATATGCTACTAACCTCAATGCGCATGATACAAGAGCATTAAGTTGGGCGATGGTTGAAAACCTTTCCTTAATTAGAACTATAGTATATTATTTTATTTTGTTCAATGTTTTTAGTAGTGCGATAGTGAAGGTTACAAAGTAGAAGATAGCACAGATGGTATTAATGAAGATGATAAAAAAAAAACTATAACAAAGAGAGGATAATGTAGATGGTAATAAAAATGATAATTATAATGAAGATGATTGTAAGGATGCTAATAAAGAGCATAATTAGGATGACATTAAAAATGCTAATAAAGGAGATGATAACGAGGTTGAGTTTGAGTTTAGGCACATCGGCACAATTTAGGCCATGTTGTGCCCGTAACCCCCCAAGGATCACTCTTACTTAATATAACAAGGGCTAAATTCTATACAGTTAAATCATTCAAAACAAGGTCTATTCACAGGTCTGAGGAGGACAACGAAGATGTTCATTAAGCTGACAATGAAGATGAAACTGAGGATGATAATGAAAATGAGAGTTGGTATGATAGTGTGAATGGGGATGACAATGAAGGTGATAAAAAGTTTGATAAAGAAGAACATAATAAGGATGATGTTGAACACGATGAGAATGACAGTTAAGATGATAATGAAAATAAAAGTGAAGATGCTCATGTGGGAATACTAAGAAGACAGAAAGCACGTTTGGAATGTATAAATATATTTAAAATTTTAAAAATCTATTTCCATTCCTGAAAATACAAAATGTACAGTGTTTGTTGAGTATTTGATGACTGAAAAATTAGTAATTTCTACTTACAGAAGGTATCGCCAGGTAAGTTAATATAGTGTCTGCCTCAAGTTCCGCTGGGCAGATTTCTCTATGAAAAAAAGAGACATTTAACAAGCTAAATAAAAAAAAGATACTTAAAAAAAAACAACTTTATATGAAAGTGTAGTTGTATCAATTAGTTAGGATCAGTCATGTAATTAAATTTGTAATAATTTAGACTAGACTAATAATAATACATCTGTCCCATTAGAAACATTTTTAACAATCGTTTTTGTTTAGCGTAAACTCATGCCTTTAGCTTTCTTAATGCGGTATGATCCTATCACTTGTCTGGACCAGTTGGAAATGGATAGGGGGGATAAAGAAGGAGGCATCTGGGTCGCCGCTTTTGAAAAATATTTATTTAAAAAAAAAGAGAGAGACCAGAATTTAAACTCGAGCCTGCATATGAAAATAAGTTTTAGAGTTATTTATATTTTTTTTTCTCCAAACAATAATGGGGTCTAATTCAACTTCTACCACTTTGTCTGTCAAAGAAAATTTGGGGTTTTCTTCCGTCACAAAGACGTAGGCCTATATATGGCTCCTCCTGTCTCGAAAAATGGATGCCCCCAGGTGAGTCACTGGCTTTGGTTTCGTATTGAGACGGGGCAGAATGTGGAGTGACTGGTCAAGCCAATTGTGAAGTGGCAGAGTTTGCCACAGTTCGTGCATGTATATGCATCTGTCCTAGTGCTAGCTGACAGTGCAACTTTCTTTTTCTTTTTCTTGACTGACGCAGCCTTCGTTTCTTTTGCACTCGGCGAAGTTCCTCCCACATACTTTGTTCGATTCCCGTGGTTCTCATGTCTCGCTAACTGACATCTTGTCTGTATATATATATATATATATATATATATATATATATATATATATATATATATATACACACGTATGTATGCAGTTTAGTAAGACCCTACTAGCACTACAGCCCAACACAACCAACCAGTGCTGAATAACTAAAGGAGAATATCGACAGTTTTTCCATGGCACAATCTGCAAAAGAGCTTACAGCTCTGCGAGCTCTGCAACAAAAAGCTAACTAGAAGAATATAATATACGAGCCGACCTGCGGCGAAGCATACGCTCCCCCCCCCCCCTTTTTTTTTTCTGAGCCTCGTTCTCTGTCAGTTTGAAATGTACGTGGGGTAATTCTAGTCCAACTTGCAGAAATAAAAGAGTTATCTTTCCACGACTTTTTTCATCGTTGTGTCCTGCTTAGTTGAACCACGAAGAGAATTATATATATACTAGACATAATTTACCCGCGGCCCGCGGGTCTTAATTTGCGTATTACTGTCGATATAGTCACTGAGCGTTTTTAGAAACAATTAAACGAAATAATAATGCTATAAGAAAGCGAATGCGTGAATTAAAAAATAGTATGTAAGGAGCTATCAAAATAGCTAATCGACCTAAATCCATTTTTTTAAATAAAAACATTTGCTTGCGAGTCTACATATATTTAGATCTAGAGTCTAGATATTATTATAAAAGATGTAGAACTACTATTGTAAGTGTGACCTCAACGGCTCAAGAAGCTTATTAATTATTGTATATTAGTATATATAATATCCTCCATTATAGAATCTCATGTAGCCTATCCAATTATAGTGTATTTCCATAGCGGTGTGCAAGACACATTAAGGGGTGACCAAAAGCGATAAAATATATTTTATAATAAAATCGAACGCATAAATGTAATTGTTTATATAACATTGTTATAGAAAAAGACATTAACCAACCAGTCGATGGCCTCTGGAATTTCATTAAAAACCATCTTAAAAGATTATAGAAAATTATATACCAACTACATATATACCAAACAAAATAAATAAATGCTGGTTTAATAATAGACTAAAGAAGCTTTGTAAACAGAAGGAAAACCTATATAGAAAATTTACTGAAACTAAGGCAGAAAGAGTTTACAAAAAGTATATAAAAATTAAACACCTAACCCAAAAGGTAAGCAGACAGCTGCAGGGTGAATACATAAACAATGTAATGTCTAAAGATAATAACAAAAACTTATGGTCATACATTAAGTCTAAGAAAATGGAAACAACAGGCATAGCGCCATTAAAAGATGAACATAACATAATACATAATGATAATGAAACTAAAGCAAACATCCTAAACAAATACTTTGCATCAGCATTCTCAGCCCCAGGAGACAAAGACATATTACTGAATTTGAACCAAGTAGACAACATGGAAGATATAGTAGTACAAGAAAATGGAATTCAAAAACTATTAGCCAACACCAAACCAAATAAAGCGTCAGGACCTGATGGTACAAATAGAACAAATAGATGCTATCTTGCTAGATTTTTCCAAGGCTTTTGACAAAGCTCACCACCATAGTTTGCTTAAAAAAATTAAATATTTTGGCATTAATGGTCCATTGCATCAGGGGATTCAAGATTTTCTGATAGGGAGAAAACAAACTATAATAATAAATGGCTCTAAATCAACACCGATAACAGTAAACTCAGGTGTACCTCAAGGAACTGTCTTAGGTCCACTACTATTTTTAATTTACATAAATGATTTACCAAATTGCATTACTTCAGGAACAAAAGTCAGATTATTGCAGACGATTGCATAATATATAGAACAATAAAAACAACACAAGACACAGATATTTTACAAAGAGAATTAGATGAATTACAGAAATGGGAATCAAATTGGAGCATGTCATTAATTCCACTTATCTTATTCATGGCAAACCAGTAACACAGACTAAAAACGCAAAATACCTAGGTGTTATAATAAATTTAAAAAAATGTCATGGAATCCACATATTGATGAAACTATAAAAAAAAATTTAAAAAAAATTAGGATTTATTAAAAGAAATTTCTATAAATCAAATAAGAACATAAAACTAAAATGTTATTTAACCTTAATTAGGCCAATAATAGAGTATGCATCCTCCGTTTGGGACCCCTCAACTCAAGATAACATTAAGAAACTGGAACAGACACAAAATAGAGCAGTGAGATTCATAACAAACGAATATTCACACTTAACCAGAGTAACACCTTTAGTAAAATCACTAAAGTTAGAAAGTCTTTAGGACAGAAGACTCAAAAGTAAAGTAGCAACTATACATAAAACACTTAACCATAATCTTCAAATACAAAAACAAAATTTAATAAAATGCTCTGAAAGACACAAAGATAAAGGCACATTCCTCGTCCCATATGCTAGGACAAATTTGTACAAATACTCCTTCTTCCCTAGTGCTATTAGAGCATGGAATGGGTTGCCTGAGCTAGCCAGGAAAACCAGTGACTTGGCAGAATTTAAGTCATTGGTTAATATGCATGACTAAATGCATAACGCGTAGGACGTAATCATCTTCTTTTTGAAGTAACGTCTGTATTATATAAGATAAGATAAGTTAGTTAAATTTCATGTAGATCTAGAATCTAAACAATTTGAATGCCACAGCAGTCTAATCAATAAATAAAAACTTTAGGCCAATTACAGGGACGGACTATATACTTTGTTGTCACTTTGACGTTGTGTTTCCCTAGATACGGTAGGCTGTAATATTGACCTAGATACCTCGCCTTGATGAATGACGTGTTGTGAATAGGTTTAATGCATATGTGTAGCTATGTTATCAGGTCTAAATGCGCATAAGTAAATCTGAAAGAAAAAAATCAATTAAAAGTAAAGACTTAAAATTAAACCTAATCGGTAGTTGTTGGGTAAAATACTTTAAAAACACAATGGAAAGTAAATTGTATTATGTAAGTAGTTTATTTGTTTAATAATTAGCCTTTATAATGGGCGTTATTATGACCTCTGACGTTCATTTCATTCGTATCACTACGCGATATAATGGTGCCGCAAGTTACGTAAAAGTATGTCAAGACGTTTAAAGCTATTTACATTTAGAGCGAACGATTTTATGTAAAAAAATGTTTTGTAAACTCAAATTTGAAGGTTAATGTGCATCTAAAAATGAAATGAATAGACACGTATTTGTATTTTCATGTGTAAAATAACAAAATAATGTTTTCTTGAATGAGAGCTAATTTAGATCTAGAGATTTTCATCTCTGCTGCGTATGCGTGACCTCTCGGTCTTGTCTCATCATTTAGACCAGCGGTTCTCAACCTTTTAAGCTCGGCGACCCTTGGCAAATCGTCAATCAACCCCCAAGGGGGTCGCGACCCACAGGTTGAGAACCCCTGATTTAGACACAGCATGTAAAGATGGCCTAGATTTATAAGATACAATACTTTTATAGAGTTGGGAAACTTTTTTTTTGATGGTCTTAAGTTTGTTTTAGGGCTACAATACATACACTACGGTCTAAGTACCCAAGGAACATTTCTGCAAAGTTTTATCAAGATCGGTGAAACGGTTTTGATTTCTATACGCGTATATACATACATACATACGCCTCACATTCTACTTTATATATTAGATAAATATATATAAAAGTTGATACGTTTCAGGGTTACTTACCGTTGATAAACTAAATTTTCTTTAAAAGTATCAACAAAGATATCTACAGATGTAAGAAACGCAGGTGACGGTTTCTTTAAGTTGCTTGTTAAAGGCATCAATACGTTTGGTCAGTACAGCTGCTTATAATGCCACTGATTTCAATGTCTCCAGTAGCTTAACAGTACTTAAAATATGTGAGTGGAAAAAATTTAGAAAATACTTTAAAAAGAAAGATGATACAAAGTGTAATATCCATTACTTTGGATCAGTCACTTCATTAAATTTGTACTAGATCGAGACCCAACAACACTACATCTGCATGCTTCATACTATTTTCACCTATTGTTCTTGTTGAGCGTCAGCTCATGCTTTTAGCTTTCTCAGTACGCTAGGATCCTAAGCACTGGTCTGGACCAGGTAGGAAAAGGAGGGGGGTGAAGGAAAAGAATATCTTGGAGGATTTTGCTGAAAATTGGTTTTTAAAAGCGTATCCAAAAAAAAAACAAAAAAAAAGAACGACCTGAATTCGAATTTGTTGTTAACGTCCTCCTCAGGCCGACCTGATAACCAAGTGACTAAAGAAGATTGTACAGTTATATATTCTTTGTTGCAATTTAGAGCGGCGACCAATTAGGGGACTTATTCAACTTACACGACCACTCTAGTCAGGTACAATCTATCTCCCCTGCTCGAGATAACAAACAAAATAATTAATTACCAATATTTAAGTAACTAATTGTTGTTTTTTAGCGCCCTCGAAAGGGGAAAAGACACTACTAGTTTTGCGTGGTTTCTCTGTCCGTACGTCCGTTTCCACACAAACTGTCTTTGTAACCTTGTTTAATTGATTCTTGTGTTGTCAGGTAAAAGAAAAAGTTGTGCAAAGTTTCATATTGATCCGAGACTGGGTGAAATGTTTTAATATTTTTACCAGGCAGACAGAATGAGTGAGTTGATATAAGCTTTGAAAAAGTATATGAGCCCAATATCATCCATATATATTTGGGGAACATTGCAAGATGAGAAAACAAAGAGCTCGCGTGACCTTTTTTCTCAGTATTGTCAAGAACAAGAAGTATAAGCACGTCTTGTTTCTATTCTTTCTAATATAACCTGAGGCAATCCCATAAGACATTTCCTATAACCATTTCTGCACATAAATCGAAATGTATGCAAAAGTTTCAGAGATAATTTCTATCTTCCTTAAGGTTAAATCTTAAATGATAAATAGCATCTATCTATCTATATTTATCTCTCTCTCTTTATCTATCTATCTAATCTATCTATCTAGGACAGAAGACTCAAAAGTAAAGTAGCAACTATACATAAAACACTGAACCATAATCTTCAAATACAAAAACAAAACTTAATAAAATACTCCGAAAGACACAAAAATAAAGGCACATTCCTCGTCCCCTATGCTAGGACAAATTTGTACAAATACTCCTTCTTCCCTAGTGCTATTAGAGCATGGAATGGGTTGCCTGAGCTAGCCAGAAAAACCAGTGACTTGGCAGAATTTAAGTCATTGGTTACTATGCATGACTAAATGCATGACGCATAGGACGTAATCATCTTCTTTTTTGAAGTAACGTCTGTATTATATAAGATAAGAAGATAAGTATAAAAAATTACGGAAATTCATTTTATCATGGAATGAAAAAATCAACATTTATTGACTTTAGATCTTCATAATACTCATAATATTCACCTAGAAAATCTAAATTCTAGTCATTCTAGATCTAGAACTAGATCTAGATCAAGACCTAGAATCTATAAGACTAATATTCTAGCTAGATTCTAACTGCTTTGACTTACAAGTCTATCTATAATATTTGTGATTTACAATATTTAAATACATCTAGATATACATTTAAATTCTGCATTTCATTATCTTAATCATTTACAAGAACATGCAATGTACCTTTTGCTACATAAGTTTATATAAATGAATAAAGCCTTCACATATTGAACACTTCCGCCTTGAGTATACTATAAATGTCAAATTGTAGAAATGTTATTGTTTTTTTTAAATAATTTTGTTTTTAAAAAGTACAACTTTGTTTACAAATGAAAACATTTTTGTTTATTAATAAAGAAGGTTCCGAAGGTTCCGACTGTGCATTTTTCTAAAAATAAATATATACTTTATATCAATTTTATTTTGCATTAACGAGGAATTGATCAATATATATATTGGCCATTTTGCTATCTTGGCTCCATCATATCCAACAATGTTCTACTGGATAAAGAGATTAACAACAGGATAGCCAAGGCAGTGGCCACCATGTCACGGTTGTAGAAAAGAGTGTGGGACAGCATATTGCTAACAATACTAAAGCCTTAGTCTATTGGACCTGTGTGATGAGCACTTTGCTATACAGAAGTTACACATGATTAACCTATTCATGGCAGGAAAAAAAAAGCTAAATATCTTTGAACATCGATGCCTAAGGCGGATCTTTAAAATAAGGTGGCAAGATAAAATAACCAATGAGAAGGTGCTGTGTTATCAGCAGCAGACGCCTTGGCTGGCTTTCCTACGTTCTTAGAGTGTCACAAGGTCGATTTCCACAAGACATTCTGTAATGTGATCTAACAGAAGGCAGGAGAGCCGCTGGTCGCCAGCTTTTACGGTATACGGATGTATGCAAACGCGACATTAAGCTCTTAAAAAATAAAACAAATAGCGGCGTATGGGTCGATTAGTTGTAATTAATTTATGTCAACAACGAAAAGGTTTAGAAATTTAATTATACCTGTTGAAAAAACAAAAAAAAATATGTGTATCAAAATATTTCGGTTGTATACTTACGTATTGTGCGCGAAAACGGCCGCAAGGGGAAAAAAAAACGGCTGCGCCAAAACGTCTTCCTTCGAGTGGTTCAATCGTGTCACCAAAGTGGTTATTTAGCATTCGCTGATTGACGGCATAATAATTAATTTGCGGGGATAATTAATGATTGCACTGATAGCCATTAAACTTATTATTACTAAACATGATCGAACAATGTAACTGAGTTAGTCTTATTGTAGACAGAGACATTAGAAACAGGGTTACTATAGCGATTGGACCAAATGATGACCTGCTGATGACTATCGTAAAAAAAAAAACGCAAGCTAAAAATGTATGACCATATTATAAGGTCTTCGGGGCTCGCTTAGGGAACAGTACTAATAACAAGATGAAGAGGCAGACAGAGAAAGCGACGGGAAGACAACATAAAAGAAAGGGCGGGCCTGCCATTGAAAGAGGTTCTAATTCAAAAGACAAAGAGGAATGGAGAAAGACGTCGACAAATTTTGCATCCTGTCCCAACGGTCCAACAGACTAATGGATAGGTAAAGGTAAAAAAGACATTGGTACTCATTCCGTATTAAATAGGTAATTGTTACGATTGTCCGTATCACATAGTTAGTTATTACAATATTCCAGTCCTTAACACTTCTTCATACCAAAATATGAGCGACTGAGACTCGGGACCGGAACCTTTGCCAGGGAGTACGTGACTATTTGGTGTGGCCATTCTGGATGATCATTCTAGATCATCGTATGGGAAACACTTTGATCATGGTGTGGGAAACACCGAGTAAGATCATCGTATGGGAAACACTTAGATCATGATGTGGGAAACACTGAGTAAGATCATCGTATGGGAAACACTTAGATCATGATGTGGGAAACACTGAGTAAGAACATCGTATGGGAAACACTGAGTAAGATCATCGTATGGGAAACACTGAGTTAGATCATCTAATGGGAAACACTGAGTAAGATCATCGTATGGGAACACTGAGTTAGAGCGTGGTGTGGGAAACACTGAGTTAGATCATCGTATGGGAAACACTGAGTTAGATCATCGTATGAGAAACACTGAGTTAGATCATCGTGTGGGAAACACTGAGTTAGATCATTGTATGGGAAACACTGAGTTAGATCATCGTGTGGGAAACACTGAGTTAGATCATTGTATGGGAAACACTGAGTTAGATCATCGTATGAGAAACACTGAGTTAGATCATCGTATGGGAAACACTGAGTTAGATCATCGTGTGGGAAACACTGAGTTAGATCATCGTATGGGAACAATGAATAAAAACGGTTTAGAACGATTTCACCAGGCGATAACGTCAATCGAGTCATTAAACAAAAAAAAAACAAACTATTGAATTGCGCATCTTACTTGCTATGTGGTATGCTCAGTAGGCTTGGTTCAAATCTCTATTGCGGACCCGTTGGGAGGGGCAGAGGGCATCTGGGAGAATGTTATCTCGCTCAGCAAACATCTCCAGTCTGGATTAAGAACTCAAACCCCATTTAAACGTAGCGAAGAGGTTTAGGCCACTCTTTCCACTTTCTGTATGGTCGTAAAAAAAAAACCCAGCAACACGGCTAACCCTACAGTGGATTAAAAAAAAAAAAAAAAAAGCCAATCTTATGTTCATTAAGCCTTGTATACATTTTTACAAAACCTAATTTGCAGTGGTTCTCAAACTTTTTTTTTATCCTAGTACCCCTTTAAAACCGGCCTTTGGCAAGGCAAACTAGGCAGCCGGCCGCCGATTGGAGGAGACTTCGCACAAGACAAAGAATGTTTTTTTAAAGAAAAAGATTTTGAAACATGGATTAAATCTCTAACATAGCTTAACTTTATGGCTCTATATGCCTAGCTCTAAGTCTCTATTAAGATTCAAGGTTCATAAGGGAAAGTTAAGATCTAGGCCTACTTATTAGACTACATAAGTAAAAAGACCACTGCTTCTTCCTTTTGGTGAAATGTCGAAACGTTATTTCTAGTCTGGCGATCACGAATCGTCCATGAAGCACATAAGTGCTATCGGCGCTATATGAATTTAGCTCATTTGTAGATTGAGCTATAGATACAGGGCGGTCATTGTGTATTTTTGAGTCTTAATTTTTGTTTTACAATTTGATTTGGGTTTACCATATTCACTTCGCCTAGGGCCTCATTATTCGGCTCGTCTAGGGGCCTCCAATTACCTAAGGCAGTGCCTGACCCCTTTATATAGTCAAGACTTACACACAGGCTCCTAGGATCTAGGTGAGAAAACTACATAAATGCTCTAAATACATCTAACCATTGTAAAAATATACAGCAATCTATAATAAATGCATTTATTAAAGTTATAACTTTGGTTTAGAATAAATATTTTTGAAAAATAATGATTCGTATTTCCTATTTATATTATCTAGTCCTATCTTATAAATAACAGACGTTACTTCAGAAAAGAAGATGATTACGTCCTACGCATCATGCATTTAGTCCATGTTAGCCAATGACTTAAATTCTGCTAAGTCACTGGTTTTCCTGGCTCGCTCAGGCAACCCATTCCATGCTGTAATAGCACTAGGGAAAAAGAAGTATTTGTAAAAGATCGATTCAATGTTTTTAACTCTTTCTCTCCGTAATTATTCTCCACGTTCCGATGGAATTATTCATTTGGCTCAGTTGTGCATCACTGCTTTTTTATGATTAAGCTTCAATAACATTTTGTATGTAATCAGGAAATGTTAAATTAGGTACACAATTATAGAAAAATGCATGCTCTGTTTATGTCACAAATTAAAGTTTATAAAACCAAAATTTAATGGGGTCAAAATAACGTTGGTATCGTCAGTTAGGAGAGAAAGAGTTAAGTAAAAACCGCAAATCCCCACGAACAACAATGTCTAGTCTGTTTTATTTATTTGTCATGAGGTTCATACCGGTACTGACTCCAAGGTCTACCAAGTAAGAAGACACGGAAGAAGTCAATATTTTTTGCACAATAACCCACAATGCTGGATTAAAAATGGATTAAAAATAGATTAAAAATAGAAAAATGTTTGTGCTATCACCATATATGCTATCATTGTTGAAACATTGGTTTAACTGTCGCATTTATGGACATTTAACTAAGTTGCTCCTGCATTAGTTTCATCTGTGATTTGTATCTGAGTTAGGACAACAAAATCTTCTGGGAAAAGAACTTGAAAATGACTAACGATTTTTAAAAATAATTTGACAGATTGCTGTATATCGCTTGTAAAGAATTACTCTGCTGTTGGCCACATGGGTAAAATTATAATTTGACCGTTGTAAAATTTCAAAATAAAAGAAAGAACTTTAAATTTGGTTACAGAACTGGAAACTATAAACAGTCTCTACGTCTTGGGTAGTTGTTTCTTTAAATCTGACATTCATGACAAATAAAGGACATAATAATCGCTCTATAAGTTGTATAAAGGAGATATTGTCTTTTTTTTTTTATTTTAAGTACTTTTAATGCTTTTCTTTTTTAAATCTGTTTTATTATTTCTGCTACTCGAGATTTTATGATTTCAAGTGTTTAGATAAAGATACCAAATACCCATTCAAATCCAGCTTTGCATTTCTTGTTTGTCTGGTTCATACCCTTCGATTATACAGATAAGTGTATTGACGTTTCCGATAAAAGTAATAAATAATAAGACTTGTCTACTAGCTCTTCAATCAAGCTTGTCGATGGGCTAGATGATTTATTAAAAAATAGTAACTACTGATACTGAGGAATTAGAAGCACATATATAAGAAATAAAAAAAAAAGTGGCCACCCATTTGGACTACTGTGTAAAATCTGGGACTGTTTCTCTTATTTACGCAGAAGACTGCGCGTCATTATATAACTATAGTCATAATAATAATAATTATAATAACAATTGTTTCTGTTAAACTATAATGCACCAGTACTTAAAGCACATATAGGATTAAATTCTAGCGTGTTAGGGTTGAAAGAATCGAATCGTTTCGAAAGGACAGGTTCTATAACTCTACAAAATGACAAAATGGAGATTAGTCAGTAATTAGAGGTTTAAATATGCTTTCATCCAATCAAAGCATGTTTTAAGAAAGTCAGGTAAGTAAAGAAAAATTCATACCTGAAACTCAGCTTATTTCTCTAATAAAAAAAATAAAAAAATAATAATAAAATAATAATGGCTTTCCTATAATTTGATCAATTAGGATATTCCGTCTGAGGGCGGTACTACTGCAGACCTGCCACATCACCAGAAAATTCCTCGGTGGAAACTGATAAAGAGACTACAATAAATTTTGTTTCTCTTAAACGAAACTCAACCCTGGCAGTGCCACAGAATGAATACTAGTTCATTTTTATCATAATAATAACCCTAAATATTAGTAAAGAAATGTGTTTTACAATTGTGCATTGCAAAAAAAAAAAACACAACATAATAAGAACAAACAATTTGTATGATCGCACACAAAAATAAGTTCGTACCCAAGTTTCTCTTTAACATTGTATGCGACATTTACAACAACAAGTTGCATTTTGTTCAACGATTTAATTACCAAAGGAACAAAAGAGTTCTTATGTCTATATTTAGCGGCCCCCCGTAAGGGGAAAAGACGCGATTAGTTTTGTGTGAAATGTCTGTCCGTCTGTCCGTCTGTCCCGTTTAGATCTCGTAAACTAGAAAAGATAGTGAAAATCCGACATCACAATATTTTAGATCATTTTAAGTTCTGATGCAACGGCTACTTTTTTTTCTGAAAGCGAAAAATCTAATATTTAAATCACTTATGCAAGCAGTTTTTTTTAAAGAGAAAAAGCTATTTAGTAGGCATTATAAGTTAGACCTAATCTACACTATGTATTAATCCTGTAAACTGCATTTTCAAAACAATTACATCAATTATAAGACAATAGTTAGGCCAGGGGTAAAGCGGTAAAGCGCTTGGCTTCCGAACAGGGGGTCCCGGGTTTGAATCCTGGTGAAGACTGAGATTTTCAACTTCGGAATCCTTGGGCGCTTCTGAGTCCACCCAGCCCTAATGGGTAACTGACATTAGTTTGGGAAAAGTAAAGGTGGTTGGTCGTTGTGCTGGCTACATGACACCCTCGTTAACCGTAGGCCACAAAAAACAGATGAACTTAACATCATCTGCCCTATAGACCACAAGGTCTGAAAGGGGAACTAGTTAGGCCAGGTTCACATCTAACTTTGAATTCACTTGCACCTATCCCCTAATCTGCTGGACCGTTGAGGCACCACACAAAGTCTGTCAACCTTCTTTCTCCATTCTAATCTCTCATTTGTCTTTGATATAAATTCATTCGGATGTTCTTTCTGATGATATTGAAGCCTGTCTTGGTGGACCACTTCGGGAGCCAATTTTGAGTTTGTGTTTCCACACAAACTGTCTTTGTAACCTTGTTTTTTGATCGGTTTCTGATATCTTATTTGTGATGGTAAAATGTTCTAAAGTAAAGAAGAAGAGAAGGATTTTTCTAGGGCAAAATTTTACAAGTGTTACGTCTTCTGTATTGCTATTAGCGCATAAAACGGGTTGCTTGAATCAGATGGTAACATCAATGACTTAGCAGAGTTTCAGTCTCCAATTAACAAGCACGACTCGATTGATCCATGGATACGCGTAGGACGTAATTATCTTATCTTAAGAAGGAAATGCAGTTATTTATAAGATAAGATAAGTCGTCCGTTGGTAATTTATTTCTAATTTATAAGTCAAAGACTTACATGACAAAGAGACCTAATTATATTTATAAGTCAAAGACTTACATGACAAAGAGACCTAATTATATTTATAAGTCAAAGACTTACATGACAAAGAGACCTAATTATATTTATAAGTCAAAGACTTACATGACAAAGAGACCTAATTATATTTATAAGTCAAAGACTTACATGACAAAGAGACCTAATTATATTTATAAGTCATGCGAGCTTTTATTTTTGTAAACGTATTTCTTACGCACCCCTCACCGGATTAAGTGGAAACTTTACACAATGATTCATTGACATAGACAAGACATGAATCAATACAAAGAAATAAGCCATTTAGTCAATAATTACTGGTAAAGAATGCTTTTCTATTGTTTCATACCAATAATGGAAATAAAGCCTTCAGTATTCACAGATGTCGTTAAATATGTAGGTTTTTTTTCCCCTTGGATAATTGTACACGTTTTTTTTTCTGCCATACTCATTTTCGCATCCAATTGATTTAATGATTTTATTTTAAAAATTAACAAACCAGTCAATTAATTATTGGTAATTAATTATTTTGTGATATAAAAAGGGAAATAACTTTTTCCTTATAGAGATATAGTTGCAAGCACGGTGTTCTTCCCCTGAAATAAGCTTTGTTATTTAAAAAATAATAATTTTTATCCGAGTACCCTTCTAAAGCACTGATTGATAGTAACTGTATATCGCTTGGAAAAGAATTACTCTGTAGTTGGCTACACAGGCAGAACTATAATTTGACCGTTATCAAAGTAAAAAAAAAAGAACTAAATTTATGATTAATCACATAGATTTCTTATTTTTACCTTGTGGCGTTTAGAGAGGAGTCCTACATCTGAGATGAGCCGTGTAGTGGCTTTCAGATCAGGCAGTTCTCCATAAAGTTTTTCTTCTTTAGGAGTCTTTTGGGGCCAGGGTCTTATTCGGGCCTCTTGAGAAGCTTTGAAGGACATGGTAAGCATTCTCTGATGAATTTCCACAGGGGTAAGTTTTACTAGTTTCAAGTTTCAGCATTCGGAAATATTACATGTTGCTCATGTAGCTTGTAATAGGCATATCTTTTCTGGACATTTTTCTCATTTTTTTCTGCTATAATTTTCATCAGTTCTTTCGGGTTATAGTTACTTTCCCATCTTTGACCTATACATCTACTTTTTCATTGCCTTCTAATTCAATGTGTGCTGGGGTCCTTTGGAGACCAGTTTCCTTGCTTTTATTGTTGAGGCTTACAAAATCTTGTTTGGTATAGGAAGCATCAGAGATTTTCAGGTTTTTAACGGCTGTTTTGGCATCGTTTGGGAAGACCATTTGGCTGTTTGATGTTCTTTGGAGATTATTAGTGTGGTAGCTGCTAGTACAATCTAATAATCTCTATATCACAAGTAACGTTGGAAACGTATGAAAGATAATAAATACATTCAAAGTTACTATTTTATATTTAGAAAGAAACACACACACACACACACAAATACAAGTTATTGGAGATGTTCACGATAAATTAGACAATGTCAAGGACGATAAATTGAATTTCTAAGTTGCCATCTTAATAAAAGTCACAAACAGAATAGATTAACAAATCTGAGTCAGCAAAATGTGCAAATTAAATTATTCCGTACATCATTACACTAGATGCAGAAGCAAGAGAAATATAAAAAAAATAATAATAAAAAAATAGCTTATACGAAGCATGGTTGTATTAATTAGTTTGGATGTCATGTAATTAAATTAGTTATAAATCTAGACAAACAATAAAAAAAAGCATTTATAGGAATAAAAAAAGCGACCTGAAATCGAACTCCTGGGTAAAAGCCATCTCAGGTTTCTCAAGCCAACACGGTAACCACTCTGCTAGTAGAGAGCTTAAGGTTGTATAGTTATATCTTCTATTCTAGTCTCATCCTATTTCATGATTTCTTTCCCTTATTTAAGATTTCAAATAAAATATTTAATAGTCAATAGTTAATTGATATTGATTCTTGTAATTTGATGTAAAATAAACAATTGTGCACAATTTAGAGCTTGATCAGAGATTTGGTTTGTGAGAAATAAGGTGTACAAAGTTTTGACAAGACAGACAGTGTGAGTTTTGATATAAGATTTATTAAAAGATTGCTATTTATAAATTTTCTGCCACGCAGATGAAATCACAAAATTGTATTTCTTTTGTTACAGATTCTCCAGAAAAAAAAATGAGAATGACTTTCCCCATGTCTCGTAATGCGCAGATGGCACTCTGTTTCTTAGGAGTAATAAATTTCTTCATCTTATCATTGACATCATATCTTACTATCAAAAGTTTGCCGTCAGTCAGAACCGTATCAGATGGTGACCTGAAAGACATTCAAAGTGATGGGACACAGAATCCAACTACATTTAATCCGATTCTCTGGGCTAAGATAAACCGGATCTCCAATGAGCTGAATGTCTCGGGAGTGGCGACGGGAGTGGCGAGGGACAAGGCGCTTATCTCTGGGGACGCCATCACGTCATTCGTGTACATCATGCACAACCCAAGGCTCTGTCAGGGCGTTGACGTCGTCGACTTCATTATCATCGTACACAGCGCCCCGGCCAACCTCGAAAGGCGGAAGCGTATACGGGAGAGCTTTGCCAAGGAATCACTGTTTCTGCCTTTTCACGTTCGTGTTGCCTTTCTCCTAGGTCGGACCACGAACCAAACTCTGGATGATCTAGTACGTAAGGAGCATCTCGTGAACAACGACTCCGTAACGGGAGTTTTTATCGACAGCTACCACAACCTGACCTTTAAAGGGGTCATGGGCTACCGTTGGGTCAGCGAGCACTGCCGCAACGCCAAGTTCGTGCTCAAAATAGACGACGACGTCATCGTCAACACGTTCGCGCTTCTCCAGTCATTCTACAGGCACATGAACCGAAAGAGATCCATCTTCTGCAACGTGTGGCAAGCTAACACTATGGAGATTCTGCGCCAAGGAAAGTGGCAGGTGTCAGACCACATCTTCCGCAACCACCACACCTTCCCTTACTCTTACTGCAGCGGTTTTGTTGTCATCCTCACAGCGGACTTGATGGCGCCATTGTCCCAGGCGGCCAGACTCACCCCATTCTTTTGGATTGACGACGTGTACCTATTCGGAATGCTGCCCTACGTTGTAGGCGGAGTTACGTTTCACCACTACTGCCTTGACCAATTCCTCAGCCTGCAGGAACAAGTTCTGATGCGCTGTTTAAACACTTCGAACATTGAGTGCTCTATTTTTGCATCTGTCGTACGTGACAATTCTTTCTGGTTCCTCTGGGATATGATTTTACATAAATACAACAGCATGCCTTGGAGTATAGAAACGGAGCTCGTTGTATGAGGGCGATACATATATATATAAGTAATTTATTGCCATTATTTCGTTTGTTAAAATAATAGTTTTATATATAATAATATAGTCAAGCTCGATAAGGCACCACATCCAGCAAAATTGCTATTCCAGGCCAAGATAGGGTTAGAGTCAAAAAGAGCTTCCCATTTAGAACAATATTTCTTAATACTGTAAGATTTATTGCCTGTTTCCTATTAAAAAGAAAACATAAACTGATTACCCACTAATTAATTTTTTTATTTTTATTTTCGATGATCCTATTACGTTAGGGACATTAAATGATCATGCGAAGTTTCAACTTAATCCGGTATGAACCCGGGACCGTCGAGATAATCAGTCCAGCACGCTGACCGCACGACTGACCAGACATTGCTGTTAACTTAATACAAAACAATAGCCTATTATTGATAAAGAGATATATTACACTTTACGGTGACATCTAACCGTAAAGTGTAATATATCTCTTTATCAATAATAGGCTATTGTTTTGTATTAAGTTAACAGCAATGTCTGGTCAGTCGTGCGGTCAGCGTGCTGGACTGATTATCTCGACGGTCCCGGGTTCATACCCTGCTCGCTGCCATCCCCCGTGGTCCAGCGGGAGCTTTAAACAAGTAAGTAAATTATCTTTAACTTTGCAGGAACATCCGAAATACGAAAAACATTTAACAGAAACAAAAAAAAAACATTTTTACAACTGCAAATGACTCTTTGAAACATTACTTTTGACAATCTAAACAAAATCACGTCTTGAATATGCCTTACGAATAGGCGGATCCAACAGGGATCCGACAGGGGCCGCCTCTGAATTTGTGTGATAACATAAACTCTTTTGTAATCTTGTTTAAGATTGATGGAAATCTTGGAAAGGATTAATGTCGCATTGCCCTCACAATAAAATATTTTATAATACCAAGCTGCCACGAGTCAGTGGGTGAAAACAGGGCCGTCTTAAGTCATTGGAGACCCTAGGCAAGGTGAATTTGGTAGCAAAATAAAAAATTAAAACCGAAAAAATTAAAGTATGCAATTCATAAAAAAAAACAAAAAAAAACCAAAAAAAAACAAGGGTCTTTTAATATAACTAGTTTAACAAACAGATTTAAATATTTGTCAATAAACCTTGAGTCTTAGTAGATACTAAGCAGGGGTCGGCAACCTTTTGAGTCGTAAGAGCCAAAAATGAGAATTTACAATTTTTTTTAGTTTTTAATGAGCCACACCATTTTTGTCTTACTAACAATAAATAGTACTCACACAATTTTCATTGAAAAAACTATTTATTCATATATAATTAGTGTTTTTCACAACAAATTAGATAATATACATATGGCATTATTAGATAATTATTTTTATTTATGTTGGTAGCAACTCAAGTAATTAAACATTTACTTACACTACTAACTTTTACTTCACTAACAAAACAATTGAGCAAACAAATTCAATGGGAGCGATGGCTTTGGTTTTAGAAAGTTTGGAGACATTTGGCTCATCACTTGGTTTAGTTTCATACACGACTCTACATTTTCAATTGTTAGGTGTCATCTTGGTTTTCATTTACTGCTCTGAATATCTTTTACAAAAACAATTAATTTTTCTTCAAAATAAAACCAATTCTTCTATCAAAACATAGTCTGGGTTTCCTTTTCCTTGCAATTCAAGATTCAGCTCATTTAATTTCTCTGTTATATTAACCATAAAGTAATTTTTGGCAAATATTTGTCGTTCTCGAATTCAGGGTGATTAATGCCTTTTTCATTTAGGAATGTATTTATTTCATTGAAGCACAAAGCAAAACATTTTAGCCATTGCACTTTATTGGGAAGAAGGAGCTCGGAATACTGAGTCCCCATTTAAGTCTTTAAAAACTGATAATGGTAAAGTGCTTTTGACAGGATGATGTTAACGACCGACTGTTGTATTATTTAGTAAAACTTAAAAATTTCTTGGTTTATTTTGCTTTGAAGAATTGTAGTTGACCCTTAATTTGATCTTGTCATACTTCTGGCTCCATCAGTTTGCATTTAAACGATTTTATTTCAATTGATCTTAATGTATTTATGGTATTGCATTCGTTACATCCTCACCTCTAGTTTGTCACGTGGTATCAAACCTTAAAGCTCTTCATTTGGACCTTAGGAAGACATATATCTGACAAAAAGGGCAACTTGTGCCGTGCCTTTTATGTTGTAAAACTCATTTATATCAAGAGATAGGGCAGAAGAAAGTTGAATATGTAACATTTGAAGACATTTTAGCCATTCTATCTTGTTCTGTTTCAGCGGACAGTGGCAAATCTGATTTTTCCCCAAGATTTCTGGTTTGTTTTTCAAATCACAAAACAGTTCTTCAGATGCCACTAGACATGAGGACCTTAGAAACAGGAATAATACACCATGACCTGGCAATCACCGTCAAAAAAACGTAAACTCAAACTCTATGGGCACATCACAACGGGAAAACGGGGGCAAGAGAGAGAGAGAGATAGAGAGATAGATAGAGAGATAGAGAAAAAATGACCAGTAAAATGACCATTTTTACTTTACATAAAACAAGAATACAAAAGGAGTATAAACTTGTAGGCGGTCTCCATCTGTTCCTCCCATGGGTTTGTTGTATTGGCAGGTAAAACGGCAAATGGTGAAATAGTTGATACTTGTTTATGTCTGTGCATCGTCACGAGAATGTGTTCACAACATTTATTTAGTGTGCCACTGTCTATCAGTTCATGTGTCGTTCTAGTTTAATAAAGCCTTGTTTTAGGTTAGTCTACAGTGCAGTGGCATAGCTATGGTAGGGCGGGGAGGAATTGGCAAATACTCCCGGGCTCCCACTTGAGCCCGGGCCGGTCTTAGGGCACTGCAACATATGCGGACGCAATGGGCCCCGCACTTTCATAGGCATTGTCAGCGTTGATTAAAAAAAAATAATAGGGCGAATGTTAACCAAAACAGTTCCAATAGTCAATTTACTGTAATAGTCAATGACGTTTAAATATAGATAAAAAACTATCTCGATCTCTTAAAAAAATCAAAAGCGATATTTTGCTAGTCGATAGTAAATCTAAAAGGTAGATCTGAATGTTAATTGGCTTTGTGTTGGAAATCTACCCTCTATTGAAGATGGCTCGTAAAGTTAATTTAATCGTGATTTTGCACTTAGTAAAGTATGAATAAAATGCAAATATGAATTTATTTTCTAACCAAAAATTTTACTTTTCACTTATTATCCTTATGCCTACCCAGACTAGGTCCCGCGCAATCCGTTTCGCATAGGGCCCCGCAATCTGTAGGACGGCCCTGACTTGGGAAGGGGCCAAAATGAGTGTTAAGGTTTTTGTTTCATTAAATATTAAATATTACGCCATTATCTCATGTCATGATGTCGAATGTCAAAATGCAGGGGCCCCTAATTCTTATTACAGCAGGTTTCGATATTCTCAGCAGGTGTATCAGAAATAATATCTATAACTACAAACAAATATGTACCACATTACTACCTTCAAACCGAATAAGTGCTCACAAAGTGCTTACAAACCGTAGTACGCTTTGTAACAACTTTTCTATATGGTGAACAAAATATAAACCACTTTCACCAGAGACTCCATTAATTGTTTTAGTGGCCATTACTTCTATGACGAAAAATCAACAACCCGAAACCAAAACTTGCGTAGAAAAACAAAAAATGAACAAGGAAGATAACTGTGTTGATTAGAAAAATATTTATTGGTTATTGCCCGTTAACTAATCTGCCGGTAAAATTTAATTTTTGAGCTTGTAGAAAAAGAAACTTAGTGTGAAAGTACTAGAGTAGATACCATTACATCACCACCACCATCTTTGTAAAAATGTACTGTTACTGTTAGAACAGTTTTATATATTGTGTACTGTGTCACGTATTACGAATTGAATTCTATATATTCTAATTTTAATTGGCTTGCCTAGGGGATCGTGACAATAGAAAAAGCAGTTGTGTCACTTATCTTAAGTCTGAATTTAACCGAAGAATTACAATGAATAACAAACAAAAAATATGACACAAGAAATCGGAAGGTAAAATATCAACTTAATGTTTAATAAAATATAAATCAAATAGTACTTCTAAATGAATCACATAAAGTTACAAGCAAGAAAAACAAACATTTTCTCAATACAGAATTGATGGGTTGACCAAACCCTTTTACAAAAATGGCATGTAAAAATATTACCATTCAAGAGTTTTAAAATATAACTACAAATACAAGCAAGGCCTTGAAAAAGAAAAATCTTGACTTACACTATCAATAGGTATACCACGCAGGGGTCACGCAATGTCTCCGCTATTCTGTCTCACGGCTGTCTCCGTATGTCTTGTCTTTCTCAACGTTACACGGGCGGTCTTTTAATAGTCTACCGCGCGTCGAGATCAAGACAAATATCATAGTCTCTAGACTACTACTCGAGAACAGAGCAAGTGATCCACCCTCCTTTTTAACCAGAGGTACACACATAGGTCAAGGACCGGTCACACTGTCTGTGTTGCTTGACTCGCCGCCGCTAGTAATAAAAATAAATAAAAAAAAACTTATTACACAAAAGGGGCAGACAACCTCGGGAATTTTCTACCCGTCTCTCGACCGCAACAGGTCAAAAAAAAAACAATAGTAAATAGGTAACAATGCCTAGATACGTAACAACTGTTATATGTTGTGTACTGTTATATATTGTGTACTGTTATATATTGTGTACTGTTATATATTGTGTACTGTTATATATTGTGTACTGTTATATATTGTGTACTGTTATATATTGTGTACTGTTATGAAAAATAAAAACATTAAAAAAAACAAACGACTGACCAATTTAGGATCTAACAAAAACTAAAAACGGTTGAGAATTAACCGATCCATTCAACCATCCAGAGGAATGCAATATCATCAAATGAGATTTTTAATATTATTTCAAATTTTGACAGCTAAACGTAACGGACACACGTGCGGACATACAGACCACACAAAACTAAGAGCGGATTTTCCCCTTTTGGAGTCCGCTTAAAAAAAAAAAAAAAAAAAAGTCAGAAAGGGATTTAAGCGTCTATATACTATAGTGAAGGTAATATAATGATTTGTTTCCCCTGATTTTAATGTAAACACTAACGTAGAAAATTGGAATGATTTAAAAATTTCTTTTTTTTACTGTGCATTGCAATCTTAAATATAAACTGAAACTTTGAAGTGCGAGTGGAAACTTCATAGTATATATAAGATGACACAAACGTTTGTTTAATATATTTCAGTCCCAATTACGCGATATTGTAAGATACAGCTAAACCAATGGAGTTTTTTTTTTGTTTCTCAGAGTAGACACTTCCCTTAGTTTGAAGTGACTGCTTCTCAGGGTAGACACTTCCCTTTGTTTGAAGTGACTGCTTCTCAGGGTAGACACTTCCCTTAGTTTGAAGTGACTGCTTCTCAGGGTAGACACTTCCCTTAGTTTGAAGTGACTGCTTCTCAGGGTAGACATTTATTTTAGTTTGAAGTGACTGCTTCTCAGGGTAGACATTTATTTTAGTTTGAAGTGACTGCTTCTCAGGGTAGACATTTATTTTAGTTTGAAGTGACTGCTTCTCAGGGTAGACATTTATTTTAGTTTGAAGTGACTGTTTCTCAGAGTAGACACTTCCCTTAGTTTGAAGTGACTGTTTCTCAGAGTAGACACTTCCCTTTGTTTGAAGTGACTGTTTCTCAGAGTAGACACTTCCCTTTGTTTGAAGTGACTGTTTCTCAGAGTAGACACTTCCCTTTGTTTGAAGTGACTGTTTCTCAGAGTAGACACTTCCCTTTGTTTGAAGTGACTGTTTCTCAGAGTAGACACTTCCCTTTGTTTGAAGTGACTGTTTCTCAGAGTAGACACTTCCCTTTGTTTGAAGTGACTGTTTCTCAGGGTAGACACTTCCCTTTGTTTGAAGTGACTGCTTCTCAGGGTAGACACTTCCCTTTGTTTGAAGTGACTGCTTCTCAGGGTAGACACTTCCCTTAGTTTGAAGTGACTGCTTCTCAGGGTAGACACTTCCCTTAGTTTGAAGTGACTGCTTCTCAGGGTAGACACTTCCCTTTGTTTGAAGTGACTGCTTCTCAGAGTAGACACTTCCCTTTGTTTGAAGTGACTGTTTCTCAGAGTAGACACTTCCCTTTGTTTGAAGTGACTGTTTCTCAGGGTAGACACTTCCCTTTGTTTGAAGTGACTGCTTCTCAGGGTAGACACTTCCCTTTGTTTGAAGTGACTGCTTCTCAGGGTAGACACTTCCCTTAGTTTGAAGTGACTGCTTCTCAGGGTAGACACTTCCCTTTGTTTGAAGTGACTGCTTCTCAGGGTAGACACTTCCCTTTGTTTGAAGTGACTGCTTCTCAGAGTAGACACTTCCCTTTGTTTGAAGTGACTGCTTCTCAGGGTAGACATTTATTTTAGTTTGAAGTGACTGCTTCTCAGAGTAGACACTTCCCTCAGTTTCGAGTGACTGCTATTTTAAAGACACAACAAGATTGTTCTGGAATGTCTGCGTTTTTCCTTCTATGGTGACGGTGGGTAGATGGAGGCCATTGGTTGTAAAGGATGCAATATAGCTAGCATTGTCCTCATTCGGTCTTAGTTCCGGGAATTCGCCTGACATATGGAATAAGAAATGTATTTTTATCTTTGTGTCTTTCTGAGCTCAAAGACAAGACCAAAAAAAAAGAATACAAAACCTCCCTTATCTTTTAAAAGTGACTCATAACAGTCTGTATTATAAAATAAACTACTTTTGTCTTCGAATTGCGAATAGGTGTATTACCTATGATAGCCTTTATTCCATGTATAGCATGATAACAAGGCTTGTCTTCGAATGAGGAATGAAGTATTTCCCGTGGCTGCTGTGACCAACATATATTACTACAGGGCAAGCACAACCGTAATCCGCCGGTGGTCGATTAAGATTTTCTTTTCGCCGTCTGCGTCTGTCTTCTACCGCGGGTTTTCTTTTGGTCTCAAATGTGTATCCCGTGGCCTTTGTAAGTGACCTTCAGCTGTCTCGTTCTGAAGCCAAATGCAACCAGGTGCTCTTTTCTATGTCAGCTCAGGCAAGTTTGCGCCAAAGCTGGTCTTTAAAGCGTATCCGTGGAGCACCTCTGTTACGTCGACCACCTTTTAACTCACCCAAAAAGACTGCGTTTGGCATACGTTCGTACACCATATGGGATACATGCCCTGCAAAGCGTAACTGTCGGACCTTAAGAAGTCCCTCAATGTATAGTTCAATGTTAAAGTATTTCATGTTTTTATGTAATAGGCTTACACTCGCATCTTTTGTGTACATGGATTTCTAGTAGATGTAACAATACGAAAATAAACAAAATTGTTCACTTTAAGAATATAGAGTGGACCAGTGTTTCTCAAACTTTTTTTCTTAGCGGAACACTGCTTATTTTTAAAGGAAGGTGAATTAGAGGATGGTCTACTAGATCTAGGTTTACTTAATTGTTCCAGTTGTTTATGGAACACTTATTCAGGCCTCGCGGAACCCTAGTGAACACAGTTTGGGAAACATTGGGGTAGACTTGGTAGAGGAATGTCAAGACAATGAAATGACTTCCCAGTATCAATACAGCAAACTTACTACTGTCAATTGGTGGGAGAGAACTAGACAAAAAGCCCATAGCCGAAGATATCAAAAAGCGTAAGTGGAGCTGGATAGGACACACCCTGCGAAAACCTGCAACCAATGTTGCAAGGCAAGCACTTGATTGAAATCCGCAAGGAGAGAAGAAAGTGGACAGACCCAAGCATACCTGAAAGAAGTGAAGCTGAGGATATTGGAATGACATGGGAGCAGATGAAGAAAGCTGCTCAGAACCGAGCTCGATGGAGAGGTGTGGTTGCGGCCCAATACTCCCCTGGGAGTGCAAAGATTAAGCTGTTAAGTTATACACCAGACCTAGTCGGTAGCTAAAAATTTGTTATCAAATTACCATTGTTACAATTGCTTGTAATTATTATTCTTGAGTGGTCGTAGCACTGGCACAGTTAGGCTCGATTAGGCTCGGTTAGGCCTTCTCATTTGACATTGAATGGGAGACAACTAAATAAAAGACTCTGAAAACATAAAAATAGGAAGAAGAGAAAAAAAAGTATTTTGATTAATTGGCCAGTGTCCCGACTTGAGTCACCGTCCACCCTAGTCCAGACCAGAAGCGCTCCCCCCCCCCCCCCACCAAAACAATGTTTCCCTGTTGTCAAAAGCGTTCGCCCCGCTTTGCATAGGCGGTCATGACATTTCGCCTCGCCCGTAAGGACGTGTGCTAGCGAAGACGGAGCGACTCTCTGTATAGAGACTCACCCCCCGCCTCTCTGTATAGAGACTCACCCCCCGCCTCTCTGTATAGAGACTCACCCCCCGCCTATCTATAAAGAGACTCACCTCCTCCCCCCAAAGCAGCGCGTCGCTAAGATTTCTCAGACACTGTCAAGCCATCCTTCATCCTTCTGTCTCTCTCCCTACCCCGCCACTTCTTTCCCGCTCTTTCTTTCTGTTCTTCTATTCTTCTTCCACTGTATTACAGAGGTGGGGGAGGTGGGGGGGTTTAGAGTGAGAGAGAGAGAGAGAGAGAGAGAAGAGTTAAAAAAAAAAAAAAGACACACATAAAGAAAGACACACACACGCACACACACAAGGACACGTTACTCACACGCTGTCTCGTTTCCTCTATCGTGCGCGAGTCCAGCGTCTCGCTGACTGCCCCCTTCAACTCTCCGATTCACGTGGCCAGGAATATCAGATAAAGTTCTAGTCCCCCCCACCCTGATATCCACCTCCCCCCTTTCTTTCGACTCTTGGATACTCAAATATTAAGTAACTCGTCTTAATCTGTCCTCACTAGAGGGCAAACGAAAATATTGAGACTGCTAATAATCATAACAAAAGAGAAGAAAAGAGAAAGAAGGAAAAAAAAAGGAGGATAGAGAGAGAGAAGAGGAGAAGGAAGACGATTCCACGAGTGGCCTCCTCGTGATAAGGGAGACAAATCTGAAGATGGCGACTTCATCGCTGAAAAGTCCAACCAGACGTCAACCAGTTCCAATGCCATGGGATTGTTTCAAAACGCAGGGATCAGGGGATCGCATCTAGATGCTTCCGTCCTTCTTTCTAGATCGTCTATGTGTTCGTCAGTTGGTTCGTTTGTTTGTTCCAGCACGCGAAGTGATCATTTCACGCTGTCGCGCGCCATGGATTAATTAAACCCTTGATTAAATATTTACCATTGTGGATGCTTGGAATGCTGAAATCCAAACAGATGGATTTCTGACGGACCTGCGAATGGATTTCTAAAGTGCAAAGTAAGCCGCTTGATTCTATCTTCTTCTGTCGTTCATTCACAGTGCGTAGTTGGATATTTTATTTGCATTCTATGCAGTTATGAAAGTGGTAGGATACAATTAAATGTTATAATTCTCTTTAGTCTACTACTAGAACTATTAACTCAGAAATAGCGTCTAGTATAAAAGATAGTTCCCCTTTCAGACGTTGCGTTCTATAGGGCAGATGATGTTAAGGTGATTGATTAACTAGCAGGGTGTTATGTGGCCAGCAGAAAGACCAACAAGACAGCAGATAGAGATTTTCATATATCAGAGGAACTTTTTATTCATAAGTACTCTCTTCAAAAAGGGCGCGATAGCTGAGAGGTTAAGCGGTTGGCTTTGGAACCTGTGGTCCTGGGTTCAAATCTCTGTGAAGAAAATGGGATACTGAATTTCAGAATTTTTGAGGCGCCCATAAGTCCACCCAACCCAACATCTGACTTTAGTGGGGAAAAGTAAAGGCTGTTGGTCATTGTGCTGGCCACTTAACACGCTGCTCGTTAACGAAACAGAAACAGATGATCTTAATTTAAAAGATATAGTTTATAAACTCTGGCTCAAAAGCCTCAGAGCACAAGTAATCCAATTAATATATGTTTGTATTAGCGAAAAGCTCGTACAAATTAAAGTCCCACAATTCTGTTATTCAATTATAAACAATATGGAGCAAATTTTGAAAAACAAAATAGTTGCGAGTGATAATGCTTATCAATAATGATTCATTAATAATAATTCATTAAATCAGTTGAAATCACGGGTGGTAGTGTGGAACGAACGTTTGAAACGATAATCCAGGGTTCGAACCTTGTTTGCCATTCTGTATGAGTTTGGGAATGGGACGCAATATAATATAATATAATATAATATAATATAATATAATATAATATAATATAGGATTTCACTGTACACAGTTTTGGAACCAATGTCATAAAGAATAAGATGAAGAAACAAAATCTGACTTGAAATTAAAAAAATAAGAATATCTTCAGAAAATATAGGTCACTAGCATTACCCACCGGCAACGCCCGTTGATTTGTTCCAAGGCTATATATTGTTTATTTTCTTATTTCATCCAGCAACTGCTCAGATAATACTTTGACCGTACCTCCCACTCTTTTTTTTTTTTTTGCATTTTCAATAAAACTGCCCGCCTTTTAATAACCGCCTCCACCCCCCGTTTGGCCAGTGTCTTCAAGTATATGTTGAGTTTAACCAAGTGTTACATCTTATCTTAGGATCGATTATAAATTCTGTTCCACTTTTATGTAGATACTAATTACTAATTATAAATTATAAACTGTTCGAAAAACACTATTTTAAAATATATTAAAATTTTTTACATGAAGTATTGTGCAATTAGACATATCCACCACTGACCTTTTGTGTCTGACACTCTACCGACTGAGATAACCGGTTGTTATTCAAATCTGTGAAAATTACTCACAAAAACTAAAATTAAAGTATACACTTGTAATTTTAAAAAAATGGCGGATTTTCTTTAAAAAGTTGGGTTGAAACTGCGAATAAGGAATCGTTTTCGGAAAATTTAACCGCTGCGGTGATAGGTCAATCAGGCCCTTGCATTTACACACGTATAGTATATAGATAGATAGATAAATACATAGATACATAGATAGATACGAAGGGAAATCATAAGAATATGATGGGAAACCTAATTGATATTTTAATCACAAGTCTTAGGAATTCCAAAGAAAGTCAAAGGACTGGGTCACTGCGAGCACATTACATCGCCATCTAATGGTTATGTTTTTCTACCTAATTATCGCCATCTAAATGTCAGGCAGCTGCTGGATGTAATCGTTACTGGATCATTAATTCTCATCACGTGTCAATCATTCGGAGACGTTGAAGCTGAGCAGGCTTTTAGTGTCACATGACCAGGCAGTAAGTGTGTCTGCTAATTTGAATCATTACAGACTATAAACTTAAACCGACCCTTTGAGTGAGTTCGATGTCTTTAAAACATTCAAAATAAAGAAATATTTGAATGATTTTTCCAATGAAACAAATAATTATCTGGACTTATCTTTTCTAGTCATTTTTGTTGGTGTTACTTTGTTGTATTTGGTTTAGACTTAGGCCTTCCTGCTTAGATAACCTTTTTTTCTCGTACGGACTTAACATCCCAACACAAGAATATAATTTGCCAAGCGTTTGTTATATTATCAGCTATTGGTATGATTATGATTTTTATATGTCGTCCTCTCTAGTTGAATGGCGAAAGGAAAATCTAAATCGACCTCCTGCGGACAATGGTTATTCTTGCCTTGTATGTGGCAAAATATGTAGGTCACAGCAGCGCAGCCTAGGGAAATACTGCATTCTTAACTACTCTTCGGACTCGAAGACAAGCCTTATTAGTGCAATGGGAAGTTTTCAATATAAACTTTAATCTCAATTATCAGCTTAAAAATGAACGCTTATATTAAGTCTGCTGTTTGTTTCTAGAATGTTTGGATATTTGCAATCGACTTTTCGAGCATTTGGAATCGTCAAATTTTGCCTACAAGCTCGTGCTCGATGACATCACATGAATCGATCAAAATATCAGCTATATTACCTTAATCAATGGCTCCTGGTTAATCCTTTTTTTTAATATGTAGAAAATGTACTAAGCTAAGGGGAGATAAGTCGTGGGTGGTAGGTTAATCCTAACATTACACATCTGTGTGCATTCTCTTGGAGAATTGTAAGGCCCAAGTGTGACACACGTTCGTTTAATGTTTGAGTTGTCAGACCGCTACCTTGTTGAAGTAGAAACAATGGTCGAAAATAATTGTGAAAGTTTAAGATAATCTCACTTGAACTAATACGAAACACACCTAACGCTTTGATTTTAAAAATATATATATATATATATACAATGGTTTTAGTGCGTTTTAATATAGGCGCAATTGTTTTTTAAATATATATATATATTTTAAAATATATATTATTTTTAAGATACTTATGATTTCTTTGAGGAGTCCATCTGTGTCATTTTACCTCATTAGTAACAATCTTTTCACTTTTCAAATGTGCAGCTTCATTTGTGACTAAATAGGCACAGGTTTGGGCAGATGTAATCACCAGGCGCCGTTGCACTTTCACCTTTCTACTTCTGCTGTGTATGACATCTGCAATCCGGGACCTTTCCTTTATGCTCGCTCTCCAGTGACACTTTTTGCAAACGGTTAGTGTCGATTTTTGAAGAGCTTCATGTCGCACTTGCATACATCCGTATACTTGAAAAGTGGGCGACCAGCAGCTCTCCAGCCTTCTGTTAGATCATCGTACAGAATGTCTTGTGGACGTCGATCTTGTGACACTCTATGCTCGTTACTAAGCCAGTCAAGGCGTCTATGGTGATAACAGCGTGGATTTCATGGCACCCTGCTCTTCGTAGCACTTCCTCATTGGTTATTTTATCTTGCTACTTTAAAAAAAAAATATTTGCCGTAGGCACCGGCTTTTTTTCCTATCATGAATACATTCACCATGTTTCACTTCCGTAAAGCAGATAGCTCAATACACAGGTCTGTTAGACTAAGGCTTTGGTATTGTGAGTCAGCAAGGTATTGTCCCACAATTTTTTTTTTTTTTAATTTTTTTTTTTTGCAGCCGTGACATGGCGTCCATTGCCTTGGCTATCCTGTTTTTGGATGTTTTTACCCACCAAAACTTTGTTGGATATGATGGATCCAAGATAACAAAAAATGGTCAACAGTGTCCAGTGATTGGCAGTTACTAAAATGCAGTAAATTTATTGGGGGCAATATAGTAACAACAAAGTACAAAATAAAATTAAAAGCCGAAAAGAGGAGCTTGAGAAAGATCCTTGGATGAATTCACAGAACATACTGTCAAAGACGCTAAAATGAAAGATCACTATTAGATCAATCAATATGTTAAGAGAAACTGTTGATCTTCATAACAATGGGGTTTGGAGAGTGTAATTGGTGACCCTTTTGTCTCTGGTCGTGATGCTGCTTTAGAGAGCATCTCTAATATTGTCAAAATAATTTCGTTTTTGTGCTGCAAACTCAAGAGATTTAATTCTACGGTGCTGAAAAATGAAATAATTAATCACATGTATGGCTGCGTGGGTGTGCGGCATTGGCTCTGGACTGTTGTTTTTTTCTTTTGTATTGTTACGAGTCTCACTATCCAGGCTCCCTTCAAACTGCACCACACGACACAACGAACTTAAAGAACCTCACAACTCAGGGCTCCAAAGTAACAGCAGCAATTTAATTTCAAATACATTACAAATACTGTACAGTTGGCAACAATATTACACTAACTGTCCAAAAAGCTAGCCTTGCTCCGCCTGACTTCACACACCATGCTGATTCTAACTTCGCCTCGTACTGGTCACATTGCGAGGTAACGTGAAGTGTCTTGACTCAAACACACTTGCTCTTATACAGGGTCTCTACTGGACTTCCAGAACCGGATGAAACGTCGCTTGACCACTCAGGTTGATTATAATCGCCGTAACTTGCGTGCATAATATTTACACATAGGTCGTTGCCGAACTGGCGTGTACTGTCACTGGTCACGGTTGACCGCTCGTCTAGCGCCGGACTGGGGTGATTTGCGTAGGCTGAAAACACACACAGCCTACGACCATCTGTGTCACCACCGGGTTTGTAACAGTATCATAGGTCCCACGTTCTAACCTTGCACCCTACCCGCATCATCTCCCGTCGTCCTGCTAAAGTTTTCAGCCAGGGTGCAATGGACCTCATTCACCAATCGTAAATAAACACATTTAGCCACGTCATAATATTGATAAAACAATGAAAAATACGTATCACGTGACAGCCACTATGGATTACATAATTTCTATAGAAGATATATAGAATCACGTGGCTAAATATTGTTTGTTTACAATTGGTGAATGAATCTGAAGGGGCATCGTACATTATTTATTACAAACAAATTTGTTTACATATAGGCCTACATCTTTTTAACTTATCGACACTTCCTATATCCTGTACGAGATAGACCAAAAAAAAATGTCCCGAATTTTCAGCCATTAATGTGAATCCCCTGTAGGTTTTTATGATGAGGTTATGATTAAGTCGCCGTATGTCTCTCAGTGTGTGTCTCAGTGTGAGTCTCAGTCTTTATCTCATTGTCTTGTTCTCTTGAAGCTAGTGATCTCGGTATAGGGTCTTCTTTTTTATGTTTAAAGTCCTTAAGCTAAAATTCGTAATTTTGTGTATAAAAAATAATTGGAAAAGAAAAAAAATGGAGATGATCTATTTTAAAAAGTAAAGAAAATAAAACAACATTCATGTTTTTGAGTAAAAAAAACAACAACCAAAGAACATAATTTATAAAAAGGGAAAAAAAACAACTATACAACATAATTCCCTCTGTCCTTAAATTTAAAGTTGCTAGCAGTGGCGTAGCAATGGATTTGGGAGCCGGGTGACTTGGCCTCTTTATGTACCCCTGCTTTTTGACATTCGTCATCATCACATGAGAAAAATATATATATGTTTAAACTATGGACTACATGCACAACATAGTCACTCATTTCAATAACAACACGAAGAGCAAGAGAGCATGGGATTGGTTAAATATGGAATGTAAACATAAAAATTGAACACTCATTTGGGGGACCCTCAAGAGGGGGCCTGGGGGATTTTCAAATTTTGGAATCCCCCCCCCCCCCCCCACTCAGCTACGCCACTTGATGCTAGTTTGGATAAAAAATAACACATAAATAGCAACAATTAAGAAATCATTCTTAAAAAAACAAAACTTGGCTGGCAAATATAAAAAAAACAAGATTACAAAGAGAGTTTGTGTTACCACACAAAGTCAGAGGCAGCCCCGTTCCCATCCCCAGTAGTCCTTAGGGAGGTTTGGACTACAACTCTGAAGGAACATCCGAAACATGTAAAACAACAAACATTCTAAACTAGACCAAGAAATTCTAGATCTAGAGTCTACAATGATTTTAATTAGAACTTAAATCTAAATCTAGTTTTAAATAATAAATCTAGCTCTAGTGTAAAAAAAAATCTCGATCTAATGTAAAAAATCTAGCTCTAGTGTTAAAAAAAATCTAGATCTAGTATAAAAAATCTAGATTAGATCTAAATCTTGTTATTGTATTTTTTAAATGCGAATCACATTACTAGGTTTAATAAACATTACTATACCGAGTTGCTTTAGCATTTCATTTAAAGAATTTATTCTAATTTGACTTCTGAGGAAAAAAATCCACTACGTCACACGGCCTAGTTAGACTAAAAAATATCATCTAGGCCTATACGAGCAACTTGTTGAGGGTTCATAGACTTTGGTGCACCGAGTGAGTTCTTTTAGCATTTCATTTGATGGACTAGTTAGACTAAATATGTATATAACATATATATAAAAAGATTAAAGACGCTTTTTTTTGTTTTGTCTGTCAGTCAGTCTGTCCGTCATGTTAATAGCGAGAAAAAAAAGACTAAAAGCTATTGAAAATCTGATTAAAATTTAATTTCCCTTCCGAAACTTTGCATTAGTTTTAATTTTCTATAATAGATTGTTCCGGATGTTTATATATTTATAGTGAGATACCGTTAATTAAATTTGTGGGATGGTCTGTTATGAAAATTAGATGTACCATAGCCTTATGGAGAGATTTTTAAACCATACTTTGGTGTTAGGAAGTTGTTTTCCTTAAAAATCGGAACATAATATTAACGATAATAAGATTTTCTAACGTTTTAGCTAGAAAGTTAAATGTAATGTAAGAGAGAAGTGCGATTTTACATAAATAGAGTTAAACTATTTTTCATAAAAAATCCGGAAAAACAATTTTCGTAAATGAGAAAATTATTTCTTTATTTATTAGAAGAGGGATTTCAAACATTTATTAGCGTTATTAGATTTTTCAAATAAAATTCGGATCATTTTTGCTACGATTTGTACGAAAATTAAGGTTATGTAGGTCGATTTCGAAACAAAATTCGGAACATTCTTTACCGATTAAACAACTTTTATTATGTTTTGGCAAGAAAATTAACTGTAAAATAAAATAAAAAGTGATTTTCAATAATCGTTTCTAGTAAATTGAACAACCTATTGTCGATATTTTTGAAAAAAATAAAGTCATTTGACATAAATTTGTTTTAAACTAAAAATTCGGAACAATTGATATTGATAAATAAACTACAGTGACTACAGTAAACGGTTTGCCTTAAGAAAACCAAAAGTAGCCGTTGCACCCAAACTTTTCAAGCCGCATTTAATGATGAAATAATATTTTTCATATCTCTTCTAGTTTTCGAGATCTGAGTGTGACAGACGGACAGACGGAGATTTTGCACAAACCTAATAGCGGCTTTTTCCCCTTACGGGGGCCGCTAAAAATTATAAAAAAAACCTAGCTAGAAATCCATCCAATAGACCGTAAGATCTGAAAGGTGGTACTTTACTTTTTTATTATAGATCAATTAAACCAAGCTAATGAATATACATAAAACCGAGATATCAAAAATACATTAAACCCGGCAATTGAGACAAGAAAAAAATTAAAACATTAAAAGTTAGCAATAAACTTAAAAAGGGATTTTGAGACCGAAAAAAAAAAATAAGCTTAAAAAAAAACGAGACATAAAAATCAAAACAGACACAAACCATGGAATTGAATATTTAAAAACACTTACAAAAGTGCAACCCCCCCCCCCCCCCCCCAAAAAAAAAAACGTAAATTATTCAGTTAAACCTAGGTTTGTTCCATCAACACTACAACCGTGTGGATGCAATGTCAGTCTAGGTTTTTTTGTTTGTTTTTGTGTGTGTGTTTGTTTTCCTGAAGCTCTCATTGTTGCTTTCACTCAATTGGATTCTGGGAAAAGTTTCGAGAGTTGGATTTCATGAAGCTTAACTGTGGACATACACAATTCTCCAATTCTTCAGAGTTTTCTTAATGTTTTTTTTTATATTCACAATACAAGAGTGATGTTCTAGAAACGGATAGCCGACCTTCGAGGGGTAAGTAGGCTACAATATCTTTGCTGTTCATTTATTCTTTAAATCTTTTTATCTTTCCAATAGATCTGCGTTGTTTACATAACACAGTTATGGTAACAAAAAAAAAAAAAAGGAAAAATAAATCGCGGAGATAAATCGTGAGGTTTTTAAGCAATAAATATTTACATTAGACCATAGCAACACCATTAGTGAAATCATCAAAGAAAGAAACAATACAGGAAAGAAGAATTTCGGGATCTTGAGGGCGCATCTGAGTCCATCCAGCTATTTTGGGTACCTCACGTTAGTTGAGGAAAAGTATAGGTGAGTGGTCGTTGTGCTAGCCACATGAAGCCCTCGTTAACAGTGGGCCATAAAAAAAGAGGACCTTTACATCATCTGCCTCATTAGATCGCATGGTCTGAAAGGAATACTTTGCCTTTATTACAAGTAAATATTCCTATTTGACACTTTCCTAATGAAATACTCAGACGGAAAGTTGAATGCACATTTCATAGTCCGTATGCTAGGACGAATTCTTAGAATATCGATATTTCTTCTGTAGTGCCATTAGTACATGGAACTGGTCGCCAGGATCATTAAAGAAAACCAAGACTTAGCAGAATTAGTCTCTAATTAACATGCACGACTACATTAAAAAATAGATACGCGTAAGACGCAATTATCTTCTTTAAAATACTGTCTGGAATTTATGGGATATTTTCAAGTTCAACTAATGTCAAGGACGCTAAATTGACCCTAAGCGTTTCCAACTTTAAAACAAAAAAGTGCTAAAATTTTTATGTTTTATGAATGTACTAGCCTAAAATCGGATACTACACAATTATATTCCTGTGGCATCTACTTAAAGAACATTTGCAGTTCTGGATGACATGAATAAATCTCTAGATGTAGTTTTTTTTTTAATGCCATGCTATTCTGATAAGTCTAAAAGAATAAGGGGGTTATATTTTTTGCTAAACTACATCATTGTTGATGTAACTTCTTTTCAAATTTTTGTAATCTAGTTTTGTATACTTAATTGACAACATTATTCAACTAAACTTTTGATACCTGCGACGTTTTCGTTTGAAACCCTGGAACTGTGCTATTTTCTTAAAAAACAATATCTCAAGCGTAGCAGTTGATTTAGTATCAACCTCCTTATTACCGCTAGTTAGTTGCCCATATGTTTTTAAATAAGTTTTTGAGTAGTGACACTGTTGTAGAGTAAAAATACTTCCTCCGTGACGAGCTGATTTTGTACTAAAAAAAGAAAGCGATAAGAAAAAATCTGACTCTATGGGGCTAAACAGTGCACAAAATTATCATTTAGTTTAAAAAATAAAACTTTGCTTATTGATACTTTCTTTATTTTGTGCACCGGATACATCAGAAAATTTAACTATTTATAGTTTTTTTTTTCCCGCCATGAATGAAAATCCACAATAAGACAACTTAAAAATAAAACATATAACTTCCATGAGTTGCGCTCTATTGAACATCGGGACTTTGAGGCCTATATACTGTTATGTCATATTGTATTTACCGAAATGATTGAGAATCCAAAGACTTTAATTTTTTCATTAGTTCTAGATCTGGTCATTGCAAACTGCATATAGTATTATTAGCTGTGATTGTTGTTTGTTTCTGATTTATGAGCTCTGTAACTATTTCTTTACTTTCGCTAAAATTGCATACTATACAAAATATTGTTTTTTATTTTGGTTTGTTTTCACATTTTAATAAATGTGTATCTTTTATATTATCAAGACATCCTTGTTCATTTTCAGTTTAAACTAGTTCGAATTTTCCCCACAACGCGACGATTAGTGAACTGTGTTTTTATTTCTATACATGTCTCACCAAACATCCTGACATCCCAGCATGCTCTCATACTGAGCACAACTTAATGAAGCGCTGAAGTTCAATTTGTCTTTGCGCTTCTTTCGTTTGTGGGATCCGGTTTGCGTTCTGGAACCAATAAAATACCATTTGGAGAGACAAAGAAGATAAAGTGATATGGATTAATGAGGTGAGCTAGCAAAAGAAAGGGTAAAGAAAATACACAGAGGAAGATTTGAATATTGTTTGGTACTTATATCGAAACAATGCTGTCCAGGTTACATTATGAAAAGATCGTTACTGTAACCTTAACCTAGCCGCAGAGGCCGCCATCATGATTTCCGTCATAAGTTGGTTTTTTTGTTTTTTTATTGTTTTTTTTTCTATTTGAGTTTCAGGATAAGTATAGTGATTTATACATAGTACGCTCTTTATACTTTGTGCCTTGTGAAACCCACAGTTAGCCGCACAGGTGTAACTAGTTGATCATGGAAATATACTGCTTTGTTTGAATTAAGTCTACGCCTGCCAAGTATTCGGACCTGATTTGTCAAGGCCGGGCAACACGAGAACGTTTATCGGAGAAGTTATTTAGACTAAATGATAATATCAGTTCTATATATGTTTATGTAGTGTCATGTTTCCAGGGGTCATTTTAGGTTACAATGAATATTTTGTTTTATATACAAAGACGTACGTAAGTTATCTCTCTCTCTCTCTCTCTCTCTCTCTCTCTCGTCATATATTTCTCTAAACCTTCTCTCCATTAGGAGCTTTTTCCGTTTTTTTCTACACTTTCTCTTTCTAGCTCTTTCTCTACTTCTGTTTTTCTTTTGTCTATCTATCTATCTATCTATCTATCTATCTATCTATCTATCTATCTATCTATCTATCTATCTATCTATTTATCTATCTATCTATCTATCTATCTATCTATCTATTTATCTCTTTTATCTATCTATTATCTATCAATCTATCTATCCTCGTATGTTTTTCTGTCTGTGTGCTAGTAACCAAGTAAATCAATACAATATTAACCTACAATATGAGAAAAAAAAAAGGATATTGTATTTTTTGGTTAGCAATGAAACTCTCTAGCAATGTACTACTAAATATGAACATGCTAGAAATAACTTCATCATAATAAAGACGATATAAAAAAAAAATGGCTGAAGGTTTATGGTATTGATTATGTCTGTGGCATCTTTAGTTGTGAGTCTTTCTAGACTGAGTATCAAGGGGAGGTAACGCAGAGGGAGAAACTGATGTAACCTTTCTCTTAATGGAATAATGAACTCTGAACTCTGACAACTAGCGCGTGACGGAAAGAGGAGGAGGGAGGGGGGGGGGGTGATAAGGGTTGCGGTCCTCCCAAAATAGTTTTGTACAGAGGAGGTGGATATCAAGATGAATTAGGCAAACCAACATATAGTCATGTTACAAAGATTATATCAACTCAATTTGTCCGTTGTTAAATACTTTCACACATCATAGCCTAAATACATCACAGACGGAAAATGAAACTTTGCATTATTATTCTTTGGCATAATCAAGACATGAATCAATTAAGGAATTAACAATTTATCAATTATTAACTGATTATTATTTTTTTTGTTTGATTCAAACTAAAGAAATTAATCTTTCAGTATTCACAGATACGGCTAAAATGTAGGGTTTTGTCTTAAGTTATTTCTCCCACCCCGTTTAAATTGAAACTTTAAACAATTATTTATTGTACCTAACAAAACATGTATCTGTTAAAGCATTAACCAAATAGTCAATTAATTATTGGAAATTAATTATTTTGTTTTATCTTATATCAAACATAGGAAGTAACTTCTCAATATTGAGAAATACGGGTGTAAGAGCGGAGTTCGTTCCCTTGGATTAAGCTTTTTGTTTAAAAAATAATGATTTTTAAAAATATTTTGCTTGCTTAAGTATGTATTTAGTTAGTTGTTACCTACTAATATTTAACAAAAATAGATCTCTTTCGCTGTGTCCTTTTTACATTGCAGACTTGGCTAACGCGGAGACATAATGAAAGAACAATAGCAAGTAGAACACAGACGAAAATCCAACAAAAGTTGATAAAGAATGTTGATACTTCTGAAGATTGTGTGATGTAAAATAAAAGAATCTGTTTTCGACATTCCTATACCTAAAATAAAATGTCCGAAAGTCTTTAATTGCAAACTCGGCTACTTTCTAAAACACTAAACAATCAGCTGCTTTTGTTTCCTACCTAACTCTAAGTAAAGAAAGTCCCCCTTTTCATGCCATGCAGTCTATAGGGCAGATAATGTAATTAAGAGCTATTTCTGTAACCCACAGTTAATGGAAGTGTCATGTGGCCAGCACAACCATCAGCCACTTTTACTTTTCCACCACAAATGTCAGAAACACATTGAAGCTGGTTGGACTCAGATGCAGTCTAGATATCCCGAAATTAAAAATCACATTTTTTACCTGGATTCGAACCCGGGACCTTTTATCTAGCTCTAGTTGTTTTTTTTTTACTATTAAGTTATCATCGCTGCGCTATAAACCCTAAACACAAAATAACCAAAACAAACTGATCCTAACTTTTAACTAACCTAACCATAGATAGATAGATAGATAGATAGATAGATAGATAGATAGATAGATAGATAGATAGATAGATAGATAGATAGATATCCCCTACGCATTTTCTCAGATTTCTTTGTCATTGAATTAGATTAGGGGAAACAGCTGCATAGAAAACAGTGGATCAAACCTACTAATACACATTCCTATCTCACTCACTTAATCACAAACACACACACACAAACTCATTAACGCACACAAACTAACATACAGACTAACAAGGTCAAAAAAAAAAGGTCAATAATATCCCAGATTCTTCATTTGGAAACAGGGAGGTGTAAATAAAAATAGCATTCTACGACCTCGTCATCACTCTGTGGATAAAACGCACCGCAGACGATCAATAAAAGCATGTCGATATGAACTCTAGCAGACTGGCAGACCCGAGGCTATTACCTTTATAAAGTCCTGTTTCTTGTTGTTTGGTTGTTCTGCCGCGTGCTGACAATGTACTAGATCTATATCATGAGAGACTTCTATCATTTGTCTTTTGTTTATCAGGAAGGGCGAAGAGTGGAAGAAAGGAATAATTATACAGTTATTATATACTCATGTGTACTTAGAACAAACAGCTTGCTGGCCAAAAGGCTGAGTTCTCGATATTGTATTTGAAGTGGGTGGCGGAGTGATACGTACAAACCAAAGTCTTTTTTCTATTCGCAATGTTTTACAGTTGTTAACAGACATCGCCATTCTTAAGGGAGTTACATTAATAATAGTATATACTATCAGGTATTAGGCTTTTCTGCAGGAGATATCCCGGTTGGGCTATAAGAAGAAGTCGACTGGAGTGCGCCCCCCCCCCCCCACCACCCTCCGTGATATGCTAATGCGCTGAAAGCCTCCAAACAGCAAGAGAAGAGAGATTTGGTAGCACGTTTTGTCACAACACCCTGGGGGCATAAGTCAAGGGTCCGTCGTCCATAATGACGATGGTGATTAGGGGATATTATAGGGGACTAGTGGTCAAATAAGGGAACAGCTTGGCTGCCTGGCTGCGGGCTGTGGCTAGAGAACAAACTATTTACATGCAAAATTAGGAACGTCTTTGTCGGATTGTATAATGACTTTGGCTCATCTCCTAGTGCGTTTCTTCGTATGACTGTAGATTAATATTTTGGAGACTCTTCCAAATCATATACATCGCAACATCGCTACATGCTGGATTGTAAGAAGAGAGTCATTCTCAATTAGCCTCGTATTTTATTTGGGGCTGAAGTCATCGCTATTTCACTGATCCTTATTTTCCTAGCCACTGTCTCCTCATAGTGTGGTTTATGCTCGGTTAGAGCTCTATGTCTTCCTAGTATTTCGCATTGATGTCCAACGCTTTTAGGCCCCCGTTTGATTATATCCGCATATCTGAGGTACAGGACGAACAAACTTTCTTGTGCCCATAGCAAGTTACCCGGCGAAGTAGACTTTAGGGGTTCGTTCATCTACCATATTAGGAATATCGAACATTACCAATAAACAACATTGCGAAATAGGTATCCAATGTTTCTCGTTCTACAAGACCCTGATGACAAGTAGATCCCCTGATTACCATTAAATACCATTGCGAAATAGGTATCCAATGTTTCTCGTTCTACAAGACCCTGATGGCAAGTAGATCCCCTGATTACCATTAGATACCATTGCGAAATAGGTATCCAATGTTTCTCGTTCTACAAGACCCTGATGACAAGTAGATCCCCTGATTACCATTAAATACCATTGCGAAATAGGTATCCAATGTTTCTCGTTCTACAAGACCCTGATGGCAAGTAGATCCCCTGATTACCATTAAATACCATTGCGAAATAGGTATCCAATGTTTCTCGTTCTACAAGACCCTGATGACAAGTAGATCACGGATATTATTCTACCGTCTTAAATGTGTTATAAGCGTAGTTACTGAACAAGCCAAATTAAGTTGACATTTTTTAGGTATTTCTACCAATAACTGATACACACTGAGTGAAATGTAATCATATAACTTTCTGCGCGTTGTTGTTTTTTTCTCTCCTACGGTAGCCTAAATATCTCTCTTCATTGATCTACTTTACTAGTCATTGCGTTATTTTCTAAAAGCAGTTATCGCATCCCGCTTTCAACGTAATTTTTCGATTAAAAAAAATGAAAATTAAAAATTTATTTTTCTATTTTATTCCATCTGCGTCCTGGCTGTTTGACACTTGGACATACTGCCCGAGGGTGTGCGTCTCGTCTGCTCCAGAAGATTCCAATCTTTTCCCGTTTCTCCTTTCTGTCTGCTGGTATTTTCTATCTCCCCCCCTCCCCCACCCTGAAAGACACTTAAACAGAACTGTCCGCTGAAACTATTTTAAACTTAAGTGACTAGATTGCAATACAAAGTTGGATCTGCAAGTTGGACCATCTGTCTAAATGTCTAGCTTCTACAAAGTTTATGTCGTCTTTCTGTGTCTTGCTGGAGTCTTGTTCACTTTAATTCTCCCCCTTTCCGACTCTTGGAACAGATTGAAACTTTGCACAATTATTCATAGTCGATAACAACACTCGAATCCATCAACCAGTTAAATAATCAATTAGAAGTAATTAATTAAATTTGTTTAATATACAAAATGTACTGGGCTATGAGGGAAGGGGATACGTCTTGGGTAAAGAATTAGGTTGGCCTCTGAAAATTTGAAACTAAAAAGTGATTACTATTAAAAAAATATTTTTTGTTACAAAGCTTCTATCAACTAACTCTTTCTTTCTGTCTGGCAAAAAGCGTGTACACATTATTACTCTCAGATCTATTTTCGGATTAAGTTGAAACTTTGCACAATTATTCATTGACATAAACACGACATGAATCAATTAAAAAAAAAAGTTTCAAAGGTATTGGAAACTAATACTTCAGTATTCACGTTTAGGGCTAAATTTGTTAATGATATTTCTCCCCCCACGCATTCTCCGATCAAGTTGATACTTTAAACAATTAATTAATGTACCTAACATAACACGAATTAATAAACGAAACTAGTCAATTAATTATTGGCAATAAATTATTTTGGATGATATCAAACAAGGGAAATAACTTGTACATTATTATTAGATAAGGACGGAGTTCTTCCCATTTAGATAATCATTTTTTTTAAAAAAAGGATTTTTTTATATTTTGCTTGTTAAGTACTTGAATAGCTCAGTGGGTAGAGGGTCGGCTTTTCATCATGAAGGCTCGAGACCTCAAGTTCGAATTCAGACTTCCACTTTTGTAAAAAAAAAATAGCTTTTGCAAAAGGCAGTATAGAACCCTTCCACCTCCCAGCAAACTGGTCCACGAAAGTGATTGGGCTATAATGCACTGAACATGAATTTTACGCCAAACAAAAATACAAATTATTTCTAATCGCACAAATGTACTATTGTTAGTTTAAACCTATTACAAAATAATTGCTTAATTTATTCAAAATAACTTTTGCTTTTTTATTCAATATAAGCTTTTTTTGTTGTTGTTAATGGTCAAGTATTGTAATTAGATAATTCTACTGTTCATGTTTGCCTATTTGATATTTCTCCCATTCCCTGAAGATGGTTAATGTATGAAATAAAAAATAAAACCCAACAATGGTTATGATCTCTAAAATACGATAAACATACATACAAAGGCTTGCTGAGGGGAGACTTTTTAGTTTAAAAAAAAATGAACTTTGCTTCTGTGGCGTTATTTTTTATTAGAACTAGAGTTAGATTTATGTTCTATGTTTGTTTTCTCCTAATGGAGATGTTTTTGTTTGTTTTTTTTAGTTTTTTTTTGTTCCAAAGGGAGAAAGAGACGTAGAGGAGACTAGTGAACGAGGTCATGACATATTTCTATAAGATCTAACGTAGTGTGTGCCATGAGCCCTGTTCTAGTGCTGTGCTACACAGACCCGGAGATATAGTACAGTGCGAAATCCCCCCCCCCCCCTTTTTTGCTTTTCTATTATATTTAGTTTTATATCTTTTTTTTTTAATATTCTTTTTTTCCATGTCGCAATTTCTGAAATAGCAATGTTACGATTAGAGATTTGTATCAAAATTAGAAGGTAATTGCATTTATGTTGATGTTTTTTTATTCTGTTATATATATATATATTAAATATAAGTTTTGTTTCACATTAAAAACAACAGCATACTAATTCTATTTATCTACTGTTGTAGAAAGACCAAGGTGTATCACATAAATACTTGTTCAAGGGACTGAGGAGCCCCAATCTGAAGAGACATTTCCGTCCCCATATATTGCAGGTTAACGTGACATTGACTTTGGTGGTAGTGAAGCCAGCAAATTTTCTGTTTGGCACGCTTCTCTTCCAGAGCTAAGATTCATGCTTTCTCGCTGTCCATAGATGTCTTGGTCACCATCTCTGCAGTCTCGGGCTATGTCTTCCCAGTAGTCAACTTAAATGCTTTAAAGAATTACATCCACATATCGGAGGTGGGGACAAAGTTTTTTTCCGAAGCCTTTCACAAATTTTCCATTAAGGATGACTTTCGGGATATGATTGTCTTTAATATGGCAGACATGCAGTGGTGTAGCTAGGATGGGGGAATGGAGGGGTCCAAATTCGAAAGTCCTTCCGGACCCCAACTTTTTTTTTTTATATTAAATATTAAAAATCGTGCCACTACCATTTAATCTCGCCATTCGCGTGGAGTAGAAATACTAGACAGCATTGACCTAGATAATGTTATAGATGCCTTTGACCTTTGCTGCACGACGTGAGGCGATATGAATTGAGATTTGTCACTTGTGCATTATTTTGCCCATAAACAATGGTATTTAATGGTATCTAATCAAATACTCAGAAAGACACACAAATAAAGGCACATTCCTCGTTCCATATGATAGGACAAATTTGTACAAATGCTCCTTGTTCCCTAGTGCTATTAGAGCATGGAATGGGTTGCCTGAGCTAGCCAGTAAAAACCAGTGACAGCAGAATTTAGGTCATTGGTTAATATGCATGACTGAATGCATGACGCGTAGGACGTAATCATCTTCTTTTTTGAAGTAACGTCTGTATTATATAAAATAAGATATTGTTCAATACAAGAGTCTTAATGATTGTTGTTTTTTTTTACTATTATTAATATCACGCTTCTGGTGTGTTCGCCAGTGTCTGAGATTCAGGAACCCACCTTTATGCTTGCCCTCCCTGTGGGCTCTATGCTGAGTCTTTTTTTTTATCTTCCAGCTGTTTGTGTCATTCTTGAAGTACTTCATGTTTAGCTTATTTACATACATCATTGTATCTTACGAGAGGATGACCTTCCGCTCTCCTAGTTTCTATTACATCACCATAGAATGTCAGGAGTATGTATCAGGTGTGAAGGATACAATATTTAACTAGAAAAATTTATTTTTTTTTAAACTTAAAAAAGATTTTTAAGGTTATCTAAGGTGAAGAACTCCATAATTACAACTTTATCTCTTAATAATTTAGAATTTATTTCCTTTTTCACAAATCAAACAAAATAATTATTTCCATTTCTAATAACTAATTGACTCATTGGTTAATTTTTATTGGATCCATGTTTTATTAGTTACTGTTAAGGCTTCCGCACGGTGTTGACTCTTTGAAATATAACTAGTGTAGATCTAAGTCTGACTGGAAGTAATACTGAACTCAAACTACTTCAGTAACACCGGCGAAAGGCCGAAACAATCAAAATATGTAGTCGACGCTGATGTTGGTCTACAAATATATTTAATAATCACGAAGGGAATCGTCCGATGTCAGCTATGTCCGTAAACTACTTCTTATTCTTTCTAGGATAGGAAAACGTCTTGTCTCTATCAAATCCTAGAGCGTTCTTGTTTTTTAAAGATCTGTCACGTCACTTGTCGCTAAGTAAAACTTTCCCCTTATTCCCGAAACAAATAACTAAATCCTAATCATGTCATAACAATACAATAAATAAGTGCGGAAATTATCAATTTGATCTAAAATGGGTGTGGGGAATATAAAGAGGACAAAACCACACATATTAAGCCATATTTCTTAGTACTGAAGAATTAATTTTCCTTGTTGGTATCAAACAAAATTAATTACCAGTAATTAAAATAATAATTGGTTAATTTTCTTTTATTGATTCATGATTTGTTAGGTACAATAAATAATTGTACAGAGTTTCAACTTAATCCAGAATGGTTGTGAAAGAAATTAGTACCAGACAGATAGACAAACAGATGAGGCGTCCGTGGCTGAGTGGTTAAGCGCTTGGCTCCTGAACCTTTGTAAAGATTGGGATTTTGAATTTTCGGAATTTTTAGGATGCACTTTTGTCCACGTAACTCCAATAGGTACCTAATTTTAAATTGGGAAAGTAAAGGCGGTTGGTCGTTGTGCTGGCCACGTGACACCTTGGTCGTTAACCTTTAACCAAAGAAACAGATGAGCCTAACATCATCTGCCCTATAGATCGCAAGGTCTGAAAGGTGAACTTTACTTTAGAGGGGTAGATATATGCTTTGTAAAAAGATCCTGAATGTCATTAAACTCTGTATAAAACATTTTCTGAACTGTTTGGTTGGGTTTTTTCCCCTTTAAGATTTTTTTTTTAAAAAGAAGAAAGAACAAAAAAGAAAAAAAAAACATCACACAAAATGCAATAGAAAGAGACAGGACAGCAATCAGTTTCTAGCATGAGTATCGATCCAAGCCTGATAAACATTCATAAATTATTCATTTCGATTACGGACTGGGCTCGTCCTGTGAGACTATCACTTGGACACTGGCCGAGCTTGAGATTATGATGTGACTTCTGTTTACCATGAGCTTGGCCGAGGTTTTTACAGGACCAGAGTGCCAACATGGATGTCTCCCTTTGTGTGGTCACGAGCCCTTTTCTTCTTCAGACATGACTTTAGTGGCTCGCTCATAGGAATTGGTCGATTTTTTGAATTTTTTTGTAAATAAAATATTATTTGGTTAGCGTGAGTCTAACTTCAGCAGTTACTAAATAAATATTGTCTTTGATGACTGTTTGTTAGGTTCACCATTTCTATGAAATCTCCATGACGTGACCCAAGTACAGTGACATGACCTCGACATCTCACAATCCAAAATCATTAGCGACCTTGAACTTGTTTGACTACTCCTGATAATCATATATTATGATATGAGGTTTTGTAATTTTTGTATTGTTAGAAGTAGTAATGGATTGAAACACTACACTCTCTATAAAATGCTTCCAACGGCATGCGTCTCAGATAACCAGTTCATCTTCTGGCCTTCACGCGTGGCTCAGGTATAGTACATAAGAAATATACTGGGCTGAAGAATGAGGCAAAGACGAGTAACTGGGCACCTAAACCAGTAAGCTTCGGGCTGGAGGGACTTGATGGCTACCCACCTGGAAGATGGAAAACCTTGAATTTAAACCTCTGCTGCCTTGAAGCTATACCAAAAGGCTTCGGGAGTCAACTCTGAGGGAAAAAAATACAAGAGTCGGCGACCACTAGGCAGTTTGTCTGAATCCTTAACTGCATAGCTAAGGTTTAAAAACAAGAGTTCATTAGCCTCCTTCCGTCGTAGAAGGACTATGGTTCATCTCGCACACTTCCTCTTGTGGCTGTGGAGCCCTATTTTGGAGAGACATTCCCGTCCACAAATATCGCAGGTTAAGGTGGCTTTTGCTTAGGTGGTAGAGGAGCTGGCCATTTTTCGCATTGTACGTTTTTCTTCCAGGGCTGAGGCCCATGTTCTTTCGCTATCCATAGCTTTCTTGGTCACTGTCTCTCTCCATTCGGTGCGGTCTAGAGCTATGTCTTCCCAATGGTCAGTATTGATATTCACTGATTTGACGTCCCGTTTTATTACATCTATGTAACGAAGGTGGGGGCCACCAGTTTTTCTTGAGCCAGTCGCAAGTTGTCCGTAGAGGATGACTTTCGGGATGCGTTTGTCCTCCATTCGGCGAACATGTCCAAGCCAGCGCAAGCGGCGTTGTCTGAGGGCTGTAAAGATGCTGGGAATACCAGTCGGTTCAAGGATCTCAGTATTGCACACTTTTTGTTTCCAAGTGATTTTTAAGATCCTACGGAGACATCGCAAATAGAATGAGTTAAGTTTTCTCTCTTGCTTTGCCTAGGTGGTCCAAGATTCACTACCATACAGTAGTGTACTATCTACGCATGCCTTGTAGACCTCCATTTTGGTCACTGTAGTGAGCTTCTGGTTTTCCCAAACTCTTGACCTGAGTCTAGCGAAGGTCGAGGCAGCCTTCCCTATGCTTTTTTACATTTCCTCTTCTAGGGACAGGTCATCTGTAATTGTGGATTCCAGATAGCAGAATTCGTTTACGGCGTCCAGCTTGTTATCGTTTATGAGGATGTAGGGTGGTGCTGTAGCAGGTGGTCCCATAACATTTGTTTTCGTGCTTATAGTCAAGCCATATTCTTTACAGGCCTGAGAGAACCCCTCTTACGAGTGTGTCACCACCGCTGGGAACACCTTAAGAGTACACTTCTAGAGAACTGTATTGCTAGGCTGATAAGTTCCACTTGCATGAAACTACCATTCTAGAAACACCACATATCAGCCTTTACCCCTTCTCTTGTCAGTAGAAACAGTTTCTCATAGTTTAATATCTTAATGTCGCGACTATGTCCCCTGCTTACTTGTTAAAAGCTATTTAAGACGCTTTCCATTTATGAGTACTAATTAGATATATCTAATCCTTAATGGACACACCTGGCTATGGCAACCTTTGAAATCCCTAAAAGTTTTGTACATAATGTTAACTAAATATCTAATATGTATCTAATATTCACCAAGTTATTCACTAACCAATTCATAAACTCGCATAATGAATTCATTCACTCACGCTGTCCATTCACTTCTGTCATTATACATAAGAAATATACTGAGCAGTCAAACAAGGACACTTACTGTCACATCTACCATTCACTTTTCAGTGTCTCTGTTGTTAGGTGTGTCCAGGCAGACAGTCTATGTTGTGACATCTTCTCTCTTACTGCGTCTTGTAAGTTTCCTCGTTTCACTATTTTTTCCTTTCAGTGTTTCCGTGTAGTACCTCAGTTGGATGTGTCAGCCCTAGGATCCTCCACAATGTCTCGGCGTCGTATGCCTGTATGGATGTGTCAACGCCGCCGTCCTTCCCATTGTGTCTCGTGTGACATCTTGCCTCTCCAGGCAGCTTGTACGAGTTCTCTATTTCCTTCAGTTTTCTCCAACGCTGAAGAGCGCAGATTAAACTTTTCTAGCCAGTTATCGATTTTTTGTTTTGAAGCGCGCGCTGTGGACCCCTTCTAATATAAAGATACGGTACGTGGGAAAAATGAAAAGATAAAGAGACAGAGAGAGAGAGAGATAGAAACAGAGAGAGACAGAGACAGAGAGAGAGACAGAGAGAGAGAGAGATAGAAACAGAGAGAGACAGAGACAGAGAGAGAGAGACAGAGAGATAGAGTCAGAGAGACAGAGAGAAAAAGAAAGAGAAGCAGCGAGTGTGAGAGAGAGAGACAGAGAGAGTGAGAGGGGATATATAATATATTAAAAATACCGATATGGGGAAAAATAAAGAGTGAGAGAGAGACAGAGAGAGAGACAGAAAGACGAAAGACAGAGATAGATAGAAAGAGACACAGAGAGAGACAAAGACACAGAGAGAGACAGAGAGATAGAATCAGAGAGATAGAGACAGAAATGAAACAGTGTGAGAATAGAGACAGAGAGAGAAAGACGAAAGACAGAGAGAAACAGAAAGAGAGCCAGACAGAGAGAGAGACAGAGAGAGAGATAGAGAGTGTGTAGAGTGTGTAGAAAGAAAGACATCGACAGATTAAGTTGACATCAAAACATAGACAACGGAAATAAAAAGATGGCCAAAGATAAATGGTAAGAGAAGAATAAAGAGAATCACTTCAGAGATTTATGTAAATAAGAGACATGAATGCGTAACAACCAGAGATTCTTATATACACTGAAGTGGTTTAAAAGATTCCCAGGCTTCAGTCATATTTTATGACATTAGAGATTGTATACATTAAGTATTTATACATATTTTCTTTTTAATTTCTTTCTGACTCTAGGAAATGAAATAAAAATACGTTTAATATATAATAAGCTTAACTAGTTTTACTAAATACCATCACTGTTTACAACACAACATCAACATTTTACAGCACAAAATCAAAGTTGTACAGCGCAACACCACAGCTTTACAACTTTACAACACGAATTCATTGTTTTACAATCTGACACCATAACTTTAAAAAGCAATATTACAGCTTCACAACACGACATACTACTTTATAGCATAATATTACTGGAAAGAAAGAGTGTGCAATACTGAGATCCTTACGCAAACAGGTATTCCCAGCATCTTTATAGCCCTCAGACGCCGCCGCTTGCGCTGACTTGGACATGTTCGCCGGATGGAGGACAATTACATCCCGAAAGTCATTCTCTACGGACAACTCGCGACTGGCTCAAGAAAAACTGGTCGCCCCCACCTCCGTTACATAGATGTAATAAAACGTGACCTTAAATCAGTGAATATAAGTACTGACCATTGGTAAGACATAGCTCTAGACCGCACTAGACGGAGAGAGACAGTGACCAAGAAAGCTATGGATAGCGAAAAAACATGGTCCTCAGCTCTGGAAGAAAAATGTACCATGCGAAAAATGGCCAGCTCCTCTACCACAAAAGCGAAAGCCACCTTAACCTGCGATATTTTACATTACATTTCACATCAACTCACTCTGTCCGTCTGTCTGTCTGTTAGTTCTCCCACATCCATTCTCGGATCAAGTTGTTACTTAAAACAATTATTTATTGTACTTAACAAAACAGGAATCAACAAACAAAAACACTCAATAAGCCAATTAATTATTGGTAATTAATTATTTTGGTTAACATCAAATAAGGAAAATAACTAGTGCATTATTGGTAGATAAGGTTTAAAGGATCTAATTCTTCCCCTCTAGATAAAAAAAAAAGGATTTTTAAAAATCTATTTTGCTTTCTCCAACACAACCACCTACTATTTCTTTCTTATCCAATAGTTAATAAAAACACTTTTATTGATCAAGTGTGATAATGTGTTATCTTCTGACAATGTCTCTGGCTGCTTTAGTACCAGCCTATCTATTTCATTTCACCCATCTATCCCCCCCCCTCCTATACCACAAGTGCAATATTGAGACATCTGCTTCTCCCTTCTAGGTTCCTGACTCGTATTCAGCCAAGCAGTCCTGGTCATAAACAATAAATGGCCAGCGATGGGCGGGTATTGATTGCGGTGTCATTAGAGCTGTGGGCATCAGCTGCCCAACGAATTGTGAAACCCACCGCGCCTTGGTCATTTTCAGATCATTCTGTCCACGCACGTCGCCCGACGACACCCCGACTCACTCACAATGTGAATAATAATATTGGGGAAATAGAAAGAAAGCGTCAGTGAAAAGAAAAAGGGCGAAAAATAAATAAAGGATCAACTAAAGAACGAGAGAAAATTATTTTTTGGTAATGGCAACATCTGTCTGGTCAATTTATTTTGGTGGACGACGGTCAGTCGTTTATTTTCCCTCTTACTTTTGATCTTTATATTTCTGCTTTTTGGTTGACTCTCGGCGTTTTCTGTGTTAAGATCTCAGTTTGGAATGGCAAAGGGTTACATACAAATATTGAGCTTTAAGTAGCATTGAACTTTCAACTCTTCAGCATTGAGACCTTAGTTTGCATGCACCATTTAGTGATTCATTTATCCTTTACATCTTTACCTCTCCTTCACCTCACCTTCACATTCACCTCACCTTCACCTTCACATTCACCTTCACCTTCACCTCACCTTCACCTCACCTTCACCTCACCTTCACCTCACCTTCACCTCACCTTCACCTCACCTTCACCTCACCTTCACCTCACCTTCACCTCACCTTCACCTCACCTTCACCTATTTCTTTGTTGCAACGTTGGGCATCACACATGATAATTTCATGTGATGTAACGAGGGCTAGATACTTGCACGGCGGCGCCGATCCTTCTCCATGTCTGACCACTGCCAAGTACCTCCAGTTAGATAACTCGCCCTGGCCCTGAACATTTGGCCGTTGTAGTCTATCTTGGGACTCCTCCGCCTTGACCGGTGACCTTAGTTGAGAAAGTCTTACGCCCACCCGTACATGGTTACGTCCGCTAGCTGATGCGTTTTTACAGGGCATGGCACAAGAAGCCCGTTAAGGAGTGTGTGTGTGTGTGTTGTGTGTGTCTATGATAACGGTGAGAAGAAGCGATTGGTTGGTGGCGATACAGTGTGAGAGATGCAAGATTAGCATCACTATCGTAAGCTGTCTTCAGTAGGCCAGAGTCAACAGACGTGTTTTTATAAAGAATAAGATTTTTTTTTAAACAAGTCTCTTTTCTTTAATTTCAAGTTTAATTCGTCTCTATACTGTAATAAAACTTCTATTTAGTATAGATTACAAAAAAGTTATTCAAGTTATTTCAAGCTTTATTAGATAAAATACAATACGCCTAAAGCAGTTTAGTTGTCTACCAGCAGTTTGGTGCTATAGGTCAACGACCGTTGACAGAGCCACTTGTGAGAGATTTAGGTGTTGGAATGGGGCAAGTGAGACCGACCACCCAAAGTGGCAACATTTCAGACTCTAAAGGTAAAACCTTGTTCCAGTGCCCCCTTATGATAGACTCTGATTTACTGATACGTCCGTGTTTTTTAATCAAAGTCTAAAATGAACTTTTTTTATAGCGCGTAAAAACCTAGACAGTTGTCACTTATTAAAGCTTTCTTTTTCTCTCAGTCTGTCTGGTACACATTTTTGTAGATGTCTTTTCTCCCACTTCCCAGTCTCGGATCAATTTGAAATTTAGCAAAATTATCAATAGTTAATGACAACACAAGGATCAATACAAAAGTTACCCAATTCATCAATTATATTGGTGGTAATAAATTTTTTTTGTTTTATATAGAAAAAAAAAGAGTTAAACTTTGCAGTATTGGGAGACATGACATTGATTTTGCGGTTCTTCCCCCATAAATAATTGATTTTCTTCTATAAATTTTTTATTTTATTTTGCATGTTTCTTTTAAAATAAGGATTTAAAGTTTGGACTCGGTAATCATTTACACCATTTCTCTTCTGGATAGCTTTTTTTTTTAAATAAAGAAATAAATTTAGCTGTAGGCTGAATGTGCCACAAAAAAAGCTTCATGCCCTTATCTTCTCCAGAACATCAGAAAGGGTCCAGCTAATTCTTTACAGATGAGGCCATAGGGTTCTATTTGTGATGAGATAATTGTGGAAACATTTATTTTTTCTTCATCTCTGTGAGAACATCGTCTTCCACAAGCTAGGTCTGAACGGTCTTAAACCGTTACGATCGAGTTTGTAACTGTGTTTCTCCTCAATTTAATTGTAAAATGTGTTCGGTCCTGGAGAGGACATTAGTAGACATTGATATTACCTTGCTGACTTGGTATGCTCCACCAGGGCCGGAATTAAGGGAGGGCAGGCAGATATACTGCACAGGGGGCTTCCTCAGAAAGAGAAAAGGGCCACTATAAAAGAAAAAAATATTATATATTTCGACGGGTCAGCAATTTTACGTTTTTTTTCTTTAAACTTTTTTTTTTCGCATTTTTATGTAGGCCTTTAATTAAACCAAAGAAAAAATTAATTTTATTTACGAATACTTTATTTCTTTTATAATATAACTTGCGTTTATACAATAATTTTAAAAAAAGCCCACAAAACAGGCAGGAGGGCCCAAAAAAGAGGCATATAAAGCCCCAAAAAGAGGAAAAGAAAAGAGGCCTAAGGCCCAAGGATTTCTATTATGACAAAGGTCAAATTTAATAGCACAAATTCTGAGGTTTCCTTTAAAAAAAATGAATAATAATTTCAAGGACTTCGTTCGTTTGACATGTATGACATATGTGTACGTGCATGTGTCTACAACAGAGAACAATAGACAACCCAATGATCAGCAGTTTTGAACAATTTCTGGACAATGTTCACCTTAATTGTTGTAAAAACATGTAACATACGGTTTGTCTTGTGTGTTTTGGCAATGTAATCTTCTACTGAATAAAAAAAATAATAAAGAGTGAAAAAATGTGTCTTTTGTAGTAAACTAGATTTTGTTCTACATATTATTTGATAGTATTGCTTAAGTTTACTACACCATTGTTGTGACAGAACCAACTTTGGAGTTTTGAACAGACTGTTGTCCCATTGTGAAATAGAGGGAGAAACATGCCTGCGTGTAATTTCCCAAAATGGACGGCTGGTGATCTCTTTCAAGGACCAGGGTACATACATTTCAAAACTTTCCCCATAATTTATCTTTTTACTTAAAAATCAAACTTTTCACAAGCAGATATTAGCCTTATCTGTGCTAACTGTGGCAACATATGTTCTTCATTGGGTCTTCATTGTCCAAAAAAAATGATTCCGTAATCTTCGTATTTATGTTAAATACTTTACAGTTTATTTCTGATTCCGTTGGTTATTTCCCTTTTTACCTTTGGGACCATTCTCTCTTGTCTAGTATAGCGTGACTGGGCTATTGGAATGGGTTGGATTATCCAAGCTAAAGTTGCCAGTTCTGTTTTGGGGCTGTAGTAGCGTCACTGCTTTTTAAGTCAACTTAAAGAGCTGAATATATGTGTCTGTAAAGATACATCTGATGATGATGCGTGCATTCTCACAAACTAAGTTGTGTTTTATTTTTTACTGCATTTAGGCTACTTCTATTATCAATATTGTTTTAATAACTTCTGTTGTTACGTTCTAAGTTTTCACAATTGATGTGATATTTTGTTCGCTTGGTACAGTGTTTCTGTTAGACGGAGTCGTCAATCCATGGTTTGTGTTCAGGCGAAGCCACTCGTTATAGAAGGCCTAAACACTGACATGTAACGTCACAACCTGTGGGCAGTTTATACCAATAGTTCGTAGCCATTTGATCTAAACTGCCCACAGGTTGTGACGTTACAGGTCAGTGTTCAGGCATTCTTTAACGCATGTTCTCGGTTGAGGTCTAGGCCGTCCCTTAGATCGCTTTATTTAATTCCCCCTTTTCTCTCTTTTCAAATGTTGGCCCCTAGTACTGTATTTATATATGTAATATTTATGTTTCATTCAGTAAGCTTGGTTTGCCTTTACCACTGTATAAAACTATGTGACGCTCCAAAGCGCTGTCTCTACAGAACAAGATCCAAATCTTTAATGCAAACGTCAAGTCGGCTCTTTTTACTCGGTTTTGAGACATGGAGAGTCAAAACTAGAAAAACTTCAGTCCTTCACAAACAGTTGCCTATGCCGAGTATTGGGAATAAGGTGGTCCGAAAGGATCATTTTGTGGGACAGAACCAAGCAAAAAACCCATAGCCGTGGACGTACACAAAGGCATGTAGTGCTAGATAGGACACACCCTGCGAAAACCTAGTACCAATATTGCAAGGCAAGCACTTGATTGGACTTCACAAGGAAAGTGGGCAGACCCAAACAAATCTTAGAAGATGTCAGTCATCCGCTAAGCTGAGGATACTGACATGGAAGCAGATGAAATCTCAGAACCGAGTGGAGAGATATGGTTTCGGCCTTTATGCTCCCCTGGGGGTTCACAGGAAAAATTCAAGTAAGTTTCCACTTGCCCGGTCATTATACCAGTAGTCCAACAACCATGCCCACTGATTAAACCCTAATCTCAAAATACCTTATCGATAATTCAGTAGCCTTATCATTCCTGTCATTCCCTGTCAGAATAGTCCTACCAGAATTCACAAAACGGTAGGTCTTTAAAAAAACAACAACTCCGCTATTTTGATTTGATATCTTTCTTTTAAATGAACACATTTATCTAAAAATACGCTAAGATTATTGTAAATATAACTCTTAGCGTCAAAGTTACATATTTTTATTTTAAAGTCTGAAAATTACGATATTAAAAAAATATAAATTCAACCTGCAATGCGTTTGATGAACAATGGCCCCAAGGGAATTAATTATTTATTTTTTTTACTATCTTTGTTACCGTTCCTAACATATCGGAATATTTTCTCGTCTGCTGCAGACATGAATTATGTTGGTTATTTCTAAAGCATGCTCTAGGACCCTTAAGGGAATAGCATAGAAAATTAAGACTGGAAAGAAGAGCAAGCAATGGTTGATTTATGTTTTAAACAAAATCTTCAATATCCAGGCTAGTGACATCACGTGACAAGTTAACTTGTTTCTTCGTTTAGTCAATTTTACGAAATATACACACACACAAAATTATCTTTTTTTAAATATCAGTTCTACTTTATGTTCAACTAAAATCATTTAGATCGGATATGATCGCATAGATGTCACAGCATTGATTGAGAATCACTGTGACATGAAGTGACTAATGTTCAGTAGGAATACTTGTGTTCTTTTCATGTGAAAAGCTCTTTGTCTGAATCTGACCACCCGGTGAAAAGTTCTTGGTCTGAATCTGACAACCCGGTGAAAAGCTCTTGGTCTGAATCTGACCACCTGGTGAAAAGCTCTTGGTCTGAATCTGACCACCCGGTGAAAAGCTCTTGGTCTGAATCTGACCACCCGTGAATAGCTCTTGGTCTGATTCTGACCACCCGGTGAAAAGCTCTTGGTCTAAATCTGACCACCTGGTGAAAAGCTCTTGGTTTGAATCTGATTACCCGTTGAAAAGTGAGTTGCTACTTAGTCCTCTGTGAGATGTGACATAAATTTTTTTTAAGAGCAGGAGATGTGTATTCCGTGTCCTCGTGAAATACATTCATGCTTTGGACTTATAATTTGTGATTTATGATTCTGTAATGATTCTTGAAGATATTGTTTATTCATTCATTGAGCCTTTTGGCTGGAAAGCCTATGTATTTTTTTTCATATTAATAAATGTATTGTCTGCTGACCAGTGAGTTACTTTGTGTTTTCTAATATCTGTTGTGCTACTCTAGTTATAAGCTCTACACGACATTCAGATTAGCAGAGATACACCAAGAGATGAACTGCACACTCATAAACATTAGAAGTGTTACAATGAACTGCACACTCATAAACATTAGAAGTGTTACAATAGGATAAAATAGGATTGAAGAAAAAAAAATGATAATGACATTCGTAATACTACAGTAACTCTGCAACATTTGCTGCCAGTTTTGGAAACTTGTACACTTTGATTAGCTAGTTCATTTCACCCACCTTGCACCCATGAAGAGGGTGTAAATCGGATAGCAAGCATTAAAAAAAAAATTCAGAACGCTCTTAAACGTGGCCCTAATGTGATAACATTTGTTAAGGGCCTAAATAGGTGGAAACAGGCTTCATTTTGTTAGGCTCTAAATGGACAGCCTGAATTGATGAGAGGCCAAAGAAAGAATGTATCTTTATGTGATCCACCAATTTTTTGCTGTTAATGGTAGGCGTTTCAAAATCATCTTTTAAAACTTAACAGAAAATTAAAAAAAAATGATGCTTTTAGTAATGCAATGTAACCAATTTAACCAAATAAACTGTCTTGTGTTATTCCAAGATCAATTTGATGGTACAATCCAGCTAGTAGTTCCCTTTGGCAAAGGATTTTTTTTTTCTTTCTGACTCAATAATGACAACTCCTGAGTCCTAATATTGAGTTATCTGTTCTTTTTTTTTTTCCATTTCTCTGGTCGTTTTTTAGAACTTTCTATATGTGAACCAACACATACACACATAGAGAATACACACACATACGCTACGTTTAGGTCTTCTCGCGCATGCACGCAGGGTGTACTGGGAAAAGTTGAAATTCACTGCCAAGAGCGATAATCTCGAGCACTTATCTCTACCATTACCTCCCTTTTATGTTGCGACATTTCTGATAATGTATCATTTTTAAAAAACCTGTACATGAACTAAAGAAAAAAGAGATTCTACAAAATAGAATTAATTAACTTGTAAGCTCGAATACATCAAAATACAAACTGTTCAGATGAAGTCTCCATCTGGCGGCTACTACAGTCAATGTGCTTAACTAGGTGTAAAGTCAGTGGGCACAGTTACAACTTTAAATTCTTGAATACAAATATGTTAACTGATTCCAATAACCCAAACAGGATATTAAAATAAAAAAGAATTAAACTCTAATTACTAAAATGAGAAATGTAAACAATTGATGTATAAAATTATTTACTGGGACACAAGTATGAGTTTAAAGCAGGAAATGAAAAGTTATTGCCTCAGATATCCACCAAATGTCAGCTGTAATAAAGCCTTTATCATTTGCATTATTCTCCCTGGGGGCACCTCGTGATGTGGACACATTAGAAAAAGTAAAACAAAAACTTAAAAAAAAAATAGTTTATAAAAAGATTTTTAAAAAACAAGAAAAACATATAAATATTTTTTTTTATATCTTATACAAAGTGTAATTGTTAGTCACGAGTGTTGGATATATGTCATAGGTGTAGGTAAAAAACAATAAATCTGTGCGATTGTTTCATGCTTTTAGCTGTGTCTCAATACATTATAATCCTTTCACTTATCTGGGACCAGATGAGAAAAATGAGGCAGGGATGATTGTGCATACCTGTATCTAGGTGAATTTTGTCATAATCGCTTTTAAAAAGCATTTATTTAAAAATAAAAGGGTGGGGAACGTCAAGAATTTCGAATTCATGGCTCAAGCCAACATACTAACCACTCTGCTAGTGAGGTGCGATGAGGTAGTGATGTATAGTTATCAATTGTTTGTTTCAAACTTACTTTAAAGCACCGACCTATAAATCGGACTAATTCAGCTTATACTGCCACTTCAGCCAAGTACAATTTCTTTCCCTTGTTTGAGTTACCGAACTAATGATTTATCAATAGTTAATTACCTAATTGGCAACGTTTTTAAATCGAGATTTGTGTTGTCAGGTAAAAGAAATAATTTCAGCTTGATCCGAGATTGGGTGTGGAAGAAATAACAAGTACAAACTTTTTACCATACAGACAGAGTGAGTTAATTTAAGTTTTGTAAAAAACAACTAACTTTTCCACACAAAATAATAATAATAATAACTGCCTGTCAGAGGGCGTTACTGATGCAGACCTGGAAACGGATCAATTTTATTTCCCTTTAACGAAACTGGACCCAGGCAGCGCCAATGAATAAATACTCGTTCGTTTCTAACATAATAATAATAATACAAACAATAATAGTAAAATCATAAACTTTAAAGTTTTGTTTTCGGAATTCCAAAATAATATAAAAAAAATATGGTCCATTAACATACTACTAGTATATTGAGTTACTGGATAAACACAGTTAGATTTGGGGATAAGTCCGTTAAGGATTGAAGCTAACACCAGGCCATGCGAAACCCTACGGCCAGTTGGAATAATCTTTCCTCAGGCGGTCAGGATAGGATCAAAGATTCTTAGAGCCCCTTATCTGCCTGAATGTTTCTCTACAGTCTACACCATTCTAGTTAACACCATTTTTCAGAATTAGGACCACAACTTTATTTTAATTATTTCAGAAAAAGAAAAATCATCCCAAAGTCTTTCTGTTTCAGGGTCCAGTAGTTATTCACTCAACGTCCATTACATAATTCAATTTAAAAATGGATGATTGAGGTTTAGAATGTCCATACTGCTCTGCGAGCTCTCTTTCAGACACAGCTCTAAGGGTCTGTTTCTCGGCCCGTTAAAAACAAACCTAATAAATATTTATATAACCTTCAACTCTTGAAACAACAAAGTCTCCTTCCTTGAGCTTCTTTTCCTTTTTTTTTTTCTTGACTCTGTTTTTATTCGTACTAGGCCCCAGACTTTTGTCTTGTTTAGTAGCCCAGTCTAAGGCCTGGTCACATTTATCCGATTCCAATTTGGTGTCGTCAGACTCTAATGGTCTGAAGTCCCAGCGTCCGTAGCTAAGCTGCAAATGCGACAAAGTCACGCGACTAGCTCTGACACTCAGGTTTCTGTAGAAGAAAAAAAAAAGGTAGAAAAATATTCCCAGAAATTAAAAAAATTCAATAAATAACGTACGACTCCTTGTTTTGTTTTGTTTTTATGTTATCTTTTTCCTAACAATTTTTGCTTTTTAGAATAAGGTTAGAATAGTAGAATAGTCCAATGCCTTTTAAAATATTATCTATAAAAGTTCATTACCACTGCCAATCACAAATATATAGATATGTTACTCGACGAAATCACCTTCAACTAACGCTAAGCCTGTTGGACTGTGTGGGAACCACACCAGATTTGTTGACCGTCTTTTTCCATTCTCTGTGTCTTTTACAATGGATAGAATCTCTTTCTGTGACAGGCCCGTCCATTCTTAAATATTGTCTTCCCGTCGCTTACTCTGCCTCTTCTTCTTTTACCTTGTACTGTTCCTGGTACTTGTGATATGCCATAGATGTTTGGTTTGGCAAAAAAAGAGCGCGGACAAATCTTCGGGTTCAAAATATAGATACATTTGCAAACCCCGCAAATGAATCCGCAATGCAGAGAGACAGGTTTCAACAGCTACGGTCACAGACTGAGCATCTGTAATCACCAGGCGCTGTTGCACTTTCACTATCAAGGATTGGCCTCTTTAGTCACACAAGTCGCAAAGGGAAAAGATCTCCTCTCCAGACATAAATGCCACAGAAAAGAAGCCGAGAACTAGATGCTACCAATAAACAAACTCTTAATTACCTCCATCTAGTACGTTCATTTGAAGCATCATTGTCTGTGATCGTTTACATCAAACGCACGAGATCCTGCTTGCTGCCTATTTAAAGAAATCAATCGTGATCATTGCATGACTTTCTACTTGTAGAGATTTATGACTGCATTGAAGTTTCGGTGAGTGTATACTAGTTACGTATGTGTCGAAATGATCATCTAGTTTTCTCGAAACTGTTAGTAGCTTATGAAGCAGAAAACACACGATAACGTTTTTTTATCACTTGGCTGAAATACCTAGATTTGATAGAAAAAACTCAGCTGCGGCAACGTAGCAGACAATACGTACTTAAAATCTAATTTTGTCTAAGATCTATAGCATGTCATATAAATATATATATATATATATATATATATATATATATATATATATATATATATATTCCAGAGTCTAATAGCCCCTTTTAAATGTGGGCGTAGCTTCAAGAGGAGCTCATCACTCCTCTACCCACGAGACTCATAACTTCTGAGGATGTTAACGTTCCCATAAAAAGAACTGGAAGATGAACTTCAAATTTTCGTCACTTTTCGGATATTCACGCCTATCTCCGTTACATTTTTTTATGACTCCTATTTGTAATGTAGTACTTAAGGCGCCGCCAGACGTGATTGTAAAATAAAATGTCCAGGGCGGGGGAAATGTGGTTACAGAAAATAAAATGGCACGCTAAGTCACTACTAAAGACATATTTTATTGTTGGCACTTTGACCACTTCGTTCTTTGGTGATTGGAAGTGGCGATGAAAGTGCTCGGCTTTGATCAGATTGTGAAGTTGGATTTCAATTATATTTTAGTTTTGAGAGAACTCAGTAGTCCGCTAGCTTTCATTTCTAGCAAGAAAACTTGTTAAAATAAGTATAGTTTATAATTGTTTGTGATAGGGTTTGCTGTAGTCATATAAAACGCAATAAACAGAATGTGGTCTCAGTACGTTGCCATCAGCACTAATCTAACAGCCGTTATATCGTGTTTGAATATTATTTCCACGTATGTGTACTTATTAGGCAAACTTAGTTTTTAAAATCACGTTTTCGAAGTAAAAACAGTGAGATTTTGAAAACTATTTTGTCATATATATATATATATATATATATATATATATATATATATATATATATATATATATATAAAGATATAGAAAAATAGATATATGATAAGCGTTGTTTTTGAGTCCGAAGATTAATGAGGAATGCAGTATTTCCCTTCGCTACGCAGACAACATACAGAGATCAATAATAAGAAATTAATATGAAATTGATAATTGTACAGTAGAAAAACTATAGATGATTTTGTAATCTTGATTTCAAATAGATGGTTATTATTGAAAATTATACTTTTTTTTTTCATAAACAAATTGATTCGCTGTATTTTGACCTCAATTTAGGGAGTGATAAAAAATGGTTCTCAAAGGTGCTCTAAATGAGCAGCTAATCATACGGACCAACAGACAACATAAACAAATAAAAAAGGCTAAAATAATATCTTCATAAACTATTTACTGATTAAATAACACTCAACTTGCGATGTATCGATACATTAAAAATCGCCCTGAAGAAACCCTAGTAGAACGATTACTGAAATTAGACAATACATTATTCTCTTTCGTTTATTTTAATGCGTGCCCTTTGTATTTATTTATTGACATCTATTTTTTTGTCTTAGTGTTTAAGTTCATGTCTTTTCATTCTTCCAAATGTTTTCAAATGGCGATTTACCGTTCCTTGGCTCATTAGATTTAACCAAATCTCCCAGATTGGCCGAGATTGTTTCACAAGTCTTTCAATAAACTTTCCTTAACTCTTGTTAAAATATTTTTGTACTGTTATGTCCCCCCCCCCCCCCCCCCCCATTAATTATCCCTTCTGATCAAACCTGTGAATGAAATGCCCGATTCAGCGACATGTATTCACTTCTCTCTTTGAACGGCAGAGAATGTTCACCAATTGCAGCTAATCATACGGTGCCATTATTTGTTCTACTTTGGCTGTAACCATTATTTGTTGCTCCATTTCGGGACAAGCGCTATTTCGGAATAGAAGATAAACAGAAAACATTGTATTGCAAGATGGAACATTTTTCATTCATTCAGATTGGAGAATTAAATGATTTTTCTATCTGTGGAGGTCTGTTGTCAAAGATTGATATGTGAAGATAATCAGAAACTCAACAGCCAGGGGCGTTGCACTTATGGGTGTTGTGTGGTGCTAAAACATTTTTTCCATTCCTATGCATTGTTCTGATGGCCTCTGAAATGGACAGTTGGGGAGCTCTCACGAAGGCCGCGGGACACACATTTGAGGCCCGTTGTAGAAGGCGCCTACGACGTACAGAAAACTTAAATAGACCCTCGGCAGACAACGGCTTGGTTAGCATTAAATGTGGAAAAAATATGTAGCTCGCAACTGGGTTTACGTGACCCCGTAAAACACTGCACTCATCCTTAACGTTCGGAGTCCAAGACATTAGCCATTATGTATTTTTTAGCCCAATAATTGTTATAGAAATAAAGCGGCGTAATATTTAATACTAGTCGACCGGCGGCGTAGCATACGCCGCTATTTTGCAGGGCCAGCCTTATACAACTGAAACCTATGCAACGGCAGTGTACCCCGAACTTTCATAGGACCGTGCTAGTTCTAGGTGTATAATTATTAAAAATCTTTTGAAAACTCATACAAATGGTCATTTTGGGGTGTCATTCAATAATGAAAACGCCAATCCTACGCGCGATAAATAAAAACGGCATTATGCTTTACATGTAAGTGTATAATCTGGTGAAGGAAGCTTCTCGCGCCTCAAACTAATGAAGAATTACTTATTATTATCGTTGATAGATTGAAACATTTGGTAATTATTGCTATTGATCGTGACCTATGTAGGAAATAAAAATTTTTTGGTATACTGTATAACTTCGCTACAAGCAAGGCTCGTAAAGTAGTACTGTACGTAGTAAAGAATGAATAAAATGCATAGACGAATTTATTTTCTAATGCAAACTCTTAAATTTCACTTATTATCTGTAACCCTACCCAAACTTGACCCCGTGAAATCCGTTTCGCATAGTGCCCCACAACGATTAAGTCCGGCCCGGCTATTTTGTGACGGGTGAATACTAATTGTTCTCCCCCCCCCCCCCTCTTTTTTTCGTAGGGTAACTCTAGCTTGCAGAAATAAAAGAGTTATCTTTCCTTTACTTCTTGTCCAAAATCTTGAGCCTTGAAGAGAATTATATATAGAGATAGATTTAATGCCGAAAAGATTTCGGACACTCGTTTGGGGCCCCCCTCAAGTGGGGGTTCTGTGGGACTTTCGAAATGTGACCCCTCTCCCCCCATTCAAGTAACGCCACTGCTTCTGGATACCTTAGACTAAGACATAGCCCATTTAGATTTATACGCTTTCTAGTCATGGTCACATTCTTATATCCTTGCGAATCTCGGACGCTGACTGCAGAACTAGAGAGGAGAATCCTAGCAATGGAATTAAGATGCTACAAAAAGATCGTATGTATCACATACAAGGATCGCATCACAAACCAAGAACTTAAGACGACAGGATTAGTTCAGAGATCGGACCCCACGGTGATCTGCTAACTACTGTAAAAAAAAACAACAACTGTAAGGCCACATCACAAGCTCCTCGGAGCTTGCGAGGACCTTCCTTCAGGGAACACTACCAAGATAAAGATGAAGAGGTAGACAGAGAAAGCGATGGGAAGATAACATTAAAGAATGGACGGGCCTGCCATTGAAAGAGATTATATCCAAGGCAAATGACAGAGAGGAATGGAAAAAGTTGGTCAACAGATCTTGTGTGGTGCCCCAACGGTCCAACACAATAAGAAGAAGGTGAAAGGTACTTTATAAGCAGCATTGATGAATCTTACTAACACACTTGCGTGTAACGTAACCCATAGTACAATATTAACTCCCTTGCCAAGGACAATTATTCCAACTAACGGAGTTGCTAAAGAGACCCCGTATTAACTACAATAACAGACGTATATCAACAACGGTAATGATGACGCAACTAGTGTCTACAACAGACTACACAAAATATTGAACCACCTGGTCTTCATCTCATGCTAGCTCTTCAACTTCATTGACTTCATCTGACATGAAACATTGGAAGGCCGCTTGCACTCCACCATTAGAACAAAATAGTTTTTTGAAAAGCACAGATCAATACTCCTAAACGTTCCAAATATTTCTCATTAACAGCAGACATTCTCTCTCTCTCTCTCTCTCTCTCTCCCTCCCCACCATTAATTTCTCACACATTTTCTTTATCAGTTCTGATTCCGTAATAATAGACTCCGTGAGTAAAAAAAATTTCAAGTTAACGGCGTTTGTTAATATTCCTCTTTGATGCCCAGTGAATAGACCGTCATTGGAAGCCTGCGTCAGTTTTGGCTTCGTCCAATAATTCCACTTATCTCCCATCTACGCTGCTTTGAGCGTCGGTGCTGACTATGGCAGCTCGTCATAGTAGATTCCATTCCGATAGATCCCATTCCGAAAGATCCCATAAAGATAAGCAACTCATCTACACGAGAGCTGTTTATCGTATTCGCCAGATTCAATACCCAACTTCAAAAATAATTTGTTTAAGGAAAAAAACAACTAAATACGACTTTAAAAAGAAAATAATTGTGATGTTACTGTGTTGTACTAAATCATCAAATCTTTTGTTTTTGTTTAAAAGTTTAGCAATTTTTGAAAGTATTAGTTTGGCGATAGATTGCAGATGATAAAAATTAAAATGTATTTGTGTGTTACAAAAGCATTCAGGGATTATATCAAATACGTTTCTATATTGTATGTAGCTCAATCTGATGACACTATATCCAATTGTAAGCCGGGAATTCTTGTTTAAATGGAGCATTAATTGATTTTGCCTTGACGAAATAATATATTTAATTCTTCAAGTAAATAACATTAAAGCAAATGTAACACACCATATATTAAGCAATAATACACATAATTATTCAAATTCAATAACAGATTCACAAAAACAGACAAAACATAAAGCTTGAATTTTATTAACTGAGAGGTTTATTGCAGCCCGCTGATATAAGCTCTTTCTCCTAATAGATATAATTTTTTGTGTAGATAGACAAAAACTTCTAGAAGGCGATTTACAAAACCAAAAACACTTCCATGTTACATCTCTGTGGCAACCTTTGACTTTTTCGTCACGTGACATTGTGTTAAAACTGGTATAATCTAATTCTGTATACAGCCTAGTTTCTTTCTGGTATTAATATCAAGATACACATATTTTATTGCCAGATGGTGAATCCATAGGCGGAGCGACCCAAGAGCAAGCACATGACGTCACAGCCTTCCTTTCACTTAGACAGAAAGTAACTATCTCTTCATGCGCACCCAAACAATGTTTAACCAGTGTTGAACAGAGCACACCTTGAGTGTTGGTGCAGGAGCAGAACTGATACAACACTATTCAAGATTTTTTAAATTAGCTTTTAAACCTAAAGAAATTTGTCGATCTTTATGGTTTCTAAATTACAACTTAATTCAGATAGACGGAGCTATAATTCCCCAACCTGATCACCTAACATATATTATTAAATTTAAGGTATGTGTATGTGTGTATGACCCAAATTAAAATAGAAACAGCATAATCTTTCAAAAAATTTGCTTAGATGTTCATTAGACAACAAAAGGTAAACTTCCAAAAGCTGAAGACCCTAAAAAATTAATTGTCGAGCTCTAAGATCACAAAAGATTAGAGGCTAGATCCAATTCAAAGATGTTATCATCGCAAAGATAATTTTTTACTCTATCATTGTACGTACAAAAATAGAGGCTATTCATTTGATTATTTAATTAAATTAAACCTTCAAATTTGTGTTTTAAAAACATTTTAAAACTACATGCTATTTCTGCAATTCCGATTTGACACAGCCGAAAGGTCACATTCATATATGCGCATTGAGTCATACAACCAAATGAGCACATCTCGCGATATTTGGATTCCCTAAGGATAGATATCCAAGAGATTTGACACGAACCGAAAGGGTCACACGAGGCCCTAAAGGTTTCAAAGGGGGGTTTCAAACAACCACAAATAACAAATACTTAATTTATAAGCGTATCGTAAGCTCCCATCTAAGGAAAAAGCAATATAGCAATACTTTTAGGTTATATTTACCATAATGTAAACAAATGAATCTAATTTAAAACTGCGTCTACTGATTTAGTCGGGCTTATTGTATGTCTTCTGCTGTATTAGGGCCTCTCATGTCTCTTTTTTTTTTATTGTGTTGACCTCACAGGTAACAGATGTACGCCAAAGCGACCTCAAAGTGTGAGGTATTGAAGACTATGGCATGACTATCCCTTACATTCTAGATCTACATCAAATAAACCTCAAAATTTATTTTTTATTCACATTTTTGCATTTACGCGTTCGCCTTAATTATACAATTATTATTTAGTTTTATTGTTTCTAAGGCACTACTTCAGCGATTACACAATGAAGACCCTTGGGCCGTTGGTAATATCCTGCTAGTTCGATAATGTTTGCAACTTCCGGGAGAAAATCTTGAAAAATATGGCTAACATATCAGCGTCTTTTCTAACTGTTGAATCATAATTTCAGTGGAAATCTTATAAGAAAATAATTAGTTTTTCTAACACAATCATTCAGTTCTCAAAGAATCACTTTTTTTTTAGATTTTCATTTTAACATTCGTATAGAGCTCAGATTTAAATCCAGAAGACTAGATTTATTATAATATTTTAAATATGGGCTTCATCTATAAGAAATTAACTCCTGGTGCCGATGGTTAAAAATTTCTCTAAATCCTGTTCACCCTCTGTATACTCAACAATATTTGTTTTTTTCTTTTTTCGTTGTCTAGAGTTGTTTAAAGATACCTCTCTCTACTTCTAGTATTGTTAAAGATACCTATCTCTACTTCTAGTATTGTTAAAGATACCTATCTCTACTTCTAGTATTGTTAAAGATACCTCTCTCTACTTCTAGCATTGTTAAAGATACCTCTCTCTATTTCTAGCATTGTTAAAGATACCTCTCTCTACTTCTAGCATTGTTAAAGATACCTATCTCTACTTCTAGTATTGTTAAAGATACCTCTCTCTACTTCTAGCATTGTTAAAGATACCTCTCTCTACTTCTAGCATTGTTAAAGATACCTATCTCTACTTCTAGCATTGTTAAAGATACCTCTCTCTACTTCTAGCATTGTTAAAGATACCTATCTCTACTTCTAGCATTGTTAAAGATACCTCTCTCTACTTCTAGCATTGTTAAAGATATATCTCTCTACTTCTAGCATTGTTAAAGATACCTCTCTCTACTTCTAGCATTGTTAAAGATACCTCTCTCTACTTCTAGCATTGTTAAAGATACCTATCTCTACTTCTAGCATTGTTAAAGATACCTATTTCTACTTCTAGTATTGTTAAAGATACCTCTCTCTACTTCTAGCATTGTTAAAGATACCTCTCTCTACTTCTAGCATTGTTAAAGATACCTCTCTCTACTTCTAGCATTGTTAAAGATACCTATCTCTACTTCTAGTATTGTTAAAGATACCTCTCTCTACTTCTAGCATTGTTAAAGATACCTCTCTCTATTTCTAGCATTGTTAAAGATACATATTTCTACTTCTAGCATTGTTAAAGATACCTATCTCTACTTCTAGCATTGTTAAAGATATCGAGCTCTACTTAAAATTATATATAAAACACTAAACCATAATCTTCAAATACAAAAGCAAAATTTAATCTAATGCCCAGAAAGACACAAAGATAAAGCCACATTTCTTGTTCCATATGCTAGGACAAATTTGTACAAAAGCTCCTTCTTCCCTAGCGCTATTAGAGCATGGAATGGGTTGCCTGAGCTAGCCCGGAAAACCAGTGATTTGGCGGGGTTTAGGTCATTGGTTAATATGCATGACTAAATGAATGACGCGTAGGACGTAATCATCTTCTTATTTGAAGCAACGTTTGTATCATATAAGATACGATACTTCTAACATTGTTCAAGATATCTAGCTCTACTTTTAGCATTGTTAAAGATATCTAGCTCTACTTTTAGCATTGTTAAAGATATCTGGCTCTACTTTTAACATTGTTAAAGATATCTAACTCTACTTTTAACATTGTTAAAGATATCTAGCTCTACTTTTAACATTGTTCAAGATATCTAGCTCTACTTTTAACATTGTTAAAGATATCTAGCACTACTTTTAACATTGCTAAAGATATCTAGCACTACTTTTAACATCGTTAAAGATATCTAGCACTACTTTTGACATTAGTGCCAATAAAAAAGTTTCACGGTCAATACTGTTAGAAGCCTCGGGGTAAAAAAAAAAAAGAGAGGGGTGAGGTTAGGAGCAAGATGTAGGGGCAGGGGAAGTATTATTACGCACAAGAGTGAATTTAATTTTTGTGAGGCCCTACGGAGCGATGTTCAGGGAAATGGAGATTATGGCCCTGGCCAGAGCGGGGGCGGCAGGGGAAAGTTAAGAAGGGAGTTGATGGCCAGAATTAGGAATTAAACCTTTGGGGAGAACTTTGAAAGCCTTTCCAGAAGTGGTTCAAGTACAAAGTCAATGACCAGAAAATATTTGTCAATGGTGAAACGTTTCAAAAAGAAATGTTGGTTACAAGAACCAAACAAAAAAGAATGTGTGTTTAGTCTTGATAGCAAGATGTGTGTGTGTGTGTTTGTGTATAGAATATATGTCTGGGGACATGTGTGAGATATTGTGTGTATGTATGTGGGGAACGGTTTATACTGAATATCAAAAGTGTATATACGTGTCGTTGTAATAGATATGGTGTTCTTATTTTATCAATCATCTGTATCTTAGCTTATCTTATGAAATACTGAAAAAAGAAGATGATATTACGTCCTACGCGTGTTCCTAGGTCAATCTAGTCATGCATGTTAATCAATTACTTTAACTCTGCCAATCCTTACTCTGCTGTTAGATCTAGATTCTAGTCCATGTAGTCATTTTAAATACTTTATCTAGATCTTTTACACTTAGACTAGATCTAGAGTCTAGTCCATATTGTCTTTTTAAATACTTTATCTATATCTAAAAATCTAGATCTAGAATTTCTTGATCTCCTTCAAGCTCTAGTCACTGTAGTTTGATGTATGTTTTAAAATATTACTATAATAATATTGTTTTCAGTTAATTGATAGATTATCTAAGCTTTGCTCATATTGTTACCTAAATCGTATCTAGACTACATCTAGATCTACAAGTAGATCGAAACGTAGATCTCAAGAGCAACTGGACCGGTACACCAAGCGGACAGGGTCGAGTATGGAGTAAAGATTTGTTTCTCTGTAAAGGGTGCAGAGAAAGGAAATAGTGTCCCAAAAGTTTTGTAGCTTGTGCAGTGGTGTACCTTCCACCCCCCACCCGAAAAAAGTTTCAAAGTATCTTTTTTTTTTTTTCCTTTTAGTAGCCTTGTATGATGTAAGGCTTCTATCAGCTTTGTTTTTCTGAATGTCACCTGCCACGTTCAAATTTTTTTTTAAAGTGTGAAAAGATATTTAAAAGATGATTCCTTCTTTTACTACAAAAAAATAAATAAATAAATAAAATAAAAGCCCTATAAGCAAAAATCTTATTATCGATAATAGGTTGTTCATTTAATTTTTAATTTAAAAAAAGTATCAAAAGATCTATTACAATTATTTTTCTTGCCAAAAGGTCTAAAAGTCTCTTTATCGATAATTGGTTATAAAGTTTGTTTTCAAGCTAAGATCAACGCCAAATGAGTCCTTGAAACTTTGTTTGGGCAGCTTCTGAGTAATCTTTGTTGTTGTTTTGTTTTTTGTTTTTGTGTACTAGTGGAATGTCATCAGTTTTTATAAGATGAAATTATGTGACGCTGATGACTTTATGATACTTTATAGGAATAACAAAAGACAAACAGGTCAACTTTCTAGGAACGTAACTGCAGAAGGCGCGATTCCCTTCATCGCGACTCATCGCTCACGTTTCCTATCTCCGGTACCACCATGATGTATGGTGCCCCATTTTGTTTTTGACTAAGACCTCGACCTTGTTGATACTTCAGTGAATCTTGGAAGGGGAGACGGTCAGGTGGAAGGTTGGGAAGGGAGGAAAGATGAAAGCAGGAAATGGGGGAAGGCTACTTGGCCATTTGCGGTCATTGATTGACCCGCTAACAAAGTTTCTGGCCGGAGTTAGTGATAAGTAGCCGGTTTCTCTCTTATCCAGCAAAATGGAGAGAGGGTGAAGAAAGAAAAAAGGTTAGGGGGAAGGGAGGATTAGAAATGAGGAGGAGGGAAGATAGCGTCTAGAGGGACGTAGTCAAGATGGTGAGTTATTGGAGTACGTATGCTTTCAGACTGATAAAGTTACAGGGAATGACCACGCCGGTCATTTATCAGTGGATGACCAAGACTTCTACTTCTTAGAAACGACCAAAACGTCTTTCTTCCCTATAATGGACCAACATGTCTTTCTTTCAATAAATGGCCAACATGTCTTTCTTCCCTATGATTGACTAACATGTCTTTCTATAATTGACCAACATGTCTTTCTTTTTATAAACGAATAACATGTCTTTTTTTTTCTATAATTGACCAAAGCGTCTTTCTTCCTATAAATGACAAACATGTCTTTCTTCCATTAAATGACCCAGAGTCTACCTTATAAAAATATCCAGTACGTCCTAGTTTTTGTCATGTACGCCCAAGGCCCGCACATTGATAGGTTTTAATTGTCACATCAGAATAACGAGCAGCAAATTAAATTCACCGTGAACACATCCAGGAGTAAATTGTTTATTACCAGGACAATAAAAAAAGTGCGCTTCAGCAGTGATTCCCAAACTGCGGCCCGTGGGCCACATTCAGACATATTCACCCCTTAACGATTACTGTCCGGCTTTCAAAACCCATGAGCGCAGTGAAGAAGTAGGGACTCAGTTCCGTTGGAGTCGACGATTTTTCTTTGTCTATGACGCGTCCTGCAGCAAGCGTTCCACAGGCCCGAAAAGAGTTGGGCACCACTGCGCCACACAAAGCTAGCAGACCGTGACACCTGAGGAATAGGATTTAGCCGACAGACTCAATATCGTATCGACGAAACAAGTCACTGAGTAAAAGAATCTGTCAACTGATTGTTGCACGTCCTTCAAGCCTGGAAGGACAGCGCGAGAATCTAATTATAGCAGAAGAGACTATCCCTCTTTAGTTCTTTAAATTGGAATGTACCGAGTATACATCTGGATAATTAGAATTTTTTTTTTGTTGAGGAAAAAGGGAGATGACATTTCTAGAGAAAATTACGACAAATCTGGGAAGTAATATGCCCGCCATCTTGAGGGTATTTTCTGATTGTGCTGTACCACGTGCGTTTTTCTAATATCTTTCAAAATGAAACCCGTGTGGGGGCACGGTCTGTGTGTGAGTGTGTGTTGGAGGCAGTAGAAGCTAACAGCACAAGTCTTTCATAATACCGCGCTCGATTTAGCACATTAGAAAGCTAGATCGATAAAATACGTTGTGACAGACGGACGGACGGACAGACAGATGGAAAAGCTGTCGATTCTTTTATTGTTTTATTTCTGTGGGCTGTTGACGGCTGGACATCAACGGGTCAGCTGGAAGAGGAAATGGGCAAATAATAAACGAGGTTTTGTTTTGAAGAATTATTATCTAGGCCAGAGCTTGAAAAAAATAGCCAATCAGCTTGCGCGTGTCCATGCGCCCTGTGCGTTCTAAAGCGTTGTGAAACTGTTACAGTTCACATGTGTGTTAGAGTTGTATGCTTTTCTGTGCTAAGGCTGTAAAGGAATGTGAAAATTGGTTGAAGGAATTATGAGAGTTATCGATTAGGATAAGAGAAATCTTGATGTAGACACAGAAGACATAAGGAAAGACTTGAGTGAGATGTCGCGGCGATGAAAACTTATGACCAAATTATCCGTTCGGCCGTGAGTAGTTAAGTATTGATTACCTTCTTGTATGAAGGCCACAAATAGCGTATTTAACCAGCGTGCGTAAAAAAGTACTTTTATGTATTACTCATCTAGAAAAAGGTCAAAAGTACTTGCAGTTAAGGTCTAAATGGCAAAGTGAGACGTTCTTCACTGGACAGTAAAATGTAATAGTATTTATTGTCTATCTGTCAAAGTAAAATGTGAATGTAGTACTTTACTTCTACAGAGTTTGTTAATCTTTTCTTGATTCATAATTCCCAATGTTGTTTTTTTTTTGTTTCTAACTCCCTAAATCTTCTCTCTATTTTTTCTCTTTTCTCTCTACACTTTCTCTCTCTTCTCCTCTCTCTCTCTCTCTCTTATCACTCACTTCTCTCACTCTCTTCTTTCTCTTTCATCTTTTCTGGGAATCGGAGCGAAGCGTGGTCGAGAAGCTAAGTACGCTTGAACTTGGCTTGGCTTGGCTTCTTATGAAGGGGCTCGAGGTTCGACACCCGACTCGAACAGAGTTGTGTTTACTGAGTTCCTAAAGACAGCACTGAAACCTTCTCCCAGATACCCCCTCTGGTCCACAAATGAGATGGACCATAGCGCTCTGAGCATGCTATAAGCATGAAAGAGGCGTTATAGTAAAGCTATAATTTATTTATTTTATTATTCTATCTTCTCTCTTTCTTTCTTCTCTTCTCTCTCATTTTCTCTTACTTTCTTTTCTTCTCTCTTTTACTTGTATACACTTTCAACACAATCTCCTTCTACTCCAAACCTTAGATTTGACTTTTCTCTTTATTCGCCAACACAACTGCTTTGTTCTGTAGCAGAATGTAGGAAGGACGCCAGAAGCGCATCTCCGGTCCAGAGAGCGCCAAAGACGTTGAAAGGGAGAAGAGGATTCCCACTACTGGGAGGGAGGGACATGTCTATTTCGACAGAACGTGGGTCCATTTCCCCTTCTCCCTTTCTGCATGACAAGCATGTCATCAAGCATCACAGGACACTGGTCAATTCAAAATAAGAGGACCGGACTTGGAAGTTTCAATGTCGTTATAGAAAGTGGACTTGTGGCGATACTGATGACAGAGCAAGACTATGATGAGATGGAGCAAACACTTTTGTATTCTTGACCGGTTGTTGTTTTGAACCATGTTGTGAAAGATTTGTATTTCTTTTCCTTTCTTAGAGATAAAAGCAAGTAGATGTGTTGACTCTTCTTTAGGTGTTTACCGTTCTACTACTATAGGCGATGTATACGATACACTAAAAAGCGTCAAATGCGCTAAGATGAACTTCCATGTTGTCAACTAACATAAAAGCTAGAACGGAAGAGCTCACAAAAATTGGTGTCTGCATTGCCAACAAGTATCATTTAACTTTTTCAAAAAACAAATCTTTTTAACACTTTCTTAGTTTTATACACCAGATACACCAAAAAAGTTTGCTATTTATGGCTTTTGCCTCTTCCATGTATGAGGATCTACAACGTTGACAAATATCAATCCTTATTCCTACCTCCCTTGTTATATTGTTTTAATATCCTTAGTAGCTTGTTACAAAAGATATTTGTAAGATAAGCTATTTGTACGATAATATATCTGTAAGATAGGATATTTTGAAGATAAGGTATTTGTAAGATAAGATATGTGCTGCTCTCTAGTCACCATTTCCACATTTCAGCTAAGCACGCACCATACTTCTATTTCAATATAAAGCTTTTATATTTAAGAAGTAAACAAACATAAACGCTCTGCACCCTCCACCATACGCGTGAAGAAGAATTCTTTGAGCGGCTTTTAGTCTTGCTATTGAGAGGATCGTGCTTTTGATACAATTTTGTTTTAACTAAATAAAAAGCAAGATCTATTTCTTTCCACGACTAAACAAGCACTCGCTAAGACAAGTGTGCCGTCATTGGTGTCAGAAGTGTTCCATTTAAAGGAAACACTGAGCATATGTGTATGAAACACACGTATAGTACCTGAGAAATGGAATATGTTGCCTGAGCCAGCCAGAAAAAACAAAAACTTGGCAGAATTTATGTTATTGGTTAACATGCATGACGAGTAGGACGTAATAATCTTTTTTTATTTTGAAGTAACGTCTGTATTTTATAAGATAACAAGCTAGATAAGACAGTCATTTTAAAATAAAGTATTTTGTAAACCTTTTCGTCAGTAATACCGGGACTTTGATCTTTTTAATATACTCAGTATGAAAATGTCGGTTCAATCGCAGTGAGAAATTGCTCCAGTAATGTCCCCGAACAAGACGAAATGTCCTCCTTTTGTCCTATGTCTGGTAACCCTTACAAAGTAGTGAGGAAGAAATGTTATTTAATAAACAAATGCAAAACAATGAAAGTGTTTCCAATGCTATTTTGTGTTTGTGTAAACACGATTGTTCCAATGTATGTACACCTCTGATACACGACTCAAGTGTTCCGATGTATGTACACCTATTGTACACGACTCAATTGTTCCAATGTATGTACACCTCTGGTACACGACTCAAACAGAAAACAAAACAGAAAACGTTTAAAAATATAAAAAAATTTAAAAAGAAAAGTGCATTGTAAACTGAATGAAAGTGCGTACTTTTCAAGTTCATGCCTGACAAGATTAAATATTGGCCTCAAGGATGCGAGAGTTGAAGTGTGAAGTACGTGCACCGTGTCAAAGAAACGAAGAGAAAAGCCTAAAAGCAGTATTGAACAATTCTAGTGTGTCGAACTGGGAAGCACGATGCTCTGAAGATCTCTGAGAAGCACTCATCAGATATTAAAATAGCGCTTTAAGAAATGTCGCAAACTCATATCGGTCCACCCAGGCAGGGTTCAATATTTTCAGAAAAACATATGAATGAAATTATATTAACATTTCCTACAGTAAAGATATCTTGTAGGAAAATGAAGTTTACAAGATTATTCTTCGTTTTAAATTAGGTCTAACTTATAATGCATACTATTTAGCTTTTTCTCTTTAAAAAAACTGCTTGCATAACTGATTTTAAAAATTAGTTTTTTCAATTTCATGAAAAAAAAAAAGTAGCCGTTGCATCAGAACTTTGAATGGTCTAAAATATTGTGATGTCGGGTTTTCAATGGCTTTTCTAGTTTACGAGATCTAAACGGCACGGACCGACAGACGGACAGACATTTTGCACAAAACTAATAGCGTCTTTTCCCCTTTCGGGGGCCGCTAAAAAAGAAAAAAAAAGTAAAACATTTTAAGTCACGGTACTCATCCTGGCTCCACCTACATTAGCAGGCTCGGTATGCAGCCGAACATTACGGGATCAGAGAGGCTTCACCAAATTAGCAATTTTTATAAGAGATTTAAAAAAAAACTCAAGAGAGACGGCAGCTTCCCTCGGAAGCCTGTTTGAGCAACTGGTCTGACTGAAAAGGATCCAAGCAGATTCCAAATAGTCTAACTTCTGGTCCCAGGGCTATCGTATCCCAAAGTTCTATTACAAGGACTAGAGGCGAGGCCGAAAACTGAGAACCAATGGCTAACCCCGTCACTTCCCTTCTCGGAGTGAAATTAATTGTTGGGGCTCTCTTTCATACCCGTCCTTACGACGATCGAACTTCTAAAGGACCCCAACGGGGGTTAAGATTTGCTTCCCTATTGACCTAATCGTCTTCTCCAACAAACGTTTCACCAAGACGAAACGTTCAGGTTTAGAAACGTTGCTTCAACAACATCATGCACAAATACGAAGAACCCAGCCCTTTGACCGCGAATGCCGCCCTTGGTGTCAGAAGTGTTACAGTTAAGCACTGACCGAATGTATATGCAACACTCGAATAGTATAGATTTTTAACTACATAATTTATTTGATGTTTCAATTGTAGGCTGCACTCAACAAGTGGTTCATTATAAACAAGTCTAGATTGCATACGTCTAAGAAATGGAATAGACTATGTCTATGACTTAAGTGTGTGACGGCACAATAAAACGCCTTACAGGAATGTATTGAAACAATTTGTGATTATGTTTTGGAGATGAACGTAGCACTCAACTGTCTAGGTGTAAAGAAAAAGGAAAGTTAGATATGTGAGACTAATCTAATTATCGGTTTTAATGCTGTGCAAATGATTTGCCCTGTTAAGTTACCCCGTGTTCATACAATGCGATTCAGACTAAAGTTTTCTGAACATCTTCTTCCCGTCTGTTGTTCGCAATGTCCATCTAATGTTACTTTGACATTTCCGCGCGCTATTTAAGACACACTCACCGAGAACAACGCCACAAATGGCGACACACTCTGACTCTTTATTTCTGAACGTCGTCTTCCAACGGTCGTATACTCATATAAACTGAGTAAATTGGCAGGGATAGAGACTGACATACATTCAGACAAATAGAGAGATAGACAGACAAGGCAAAAACGACAGAAAGACAGACGGACGGCAGACAGACTAATAGACCGTTAGATAGATCACGACCAATCGTTAAAGAAAGTCAGAACACGGACCTGAAACATCACAACCTGTGGACATTGGAGATCAATAAAGACCTGTGACGTAAAAACACTATATGTCTCACTGACCACAAGTTGCTTCGTCACAGCTCAGTGTTGAGGGTTACTATAACGATTTGCCTCAGATAGATAGATAGATAAATAGATAGATAGATAAATAGATAGATAGATAGATAGATAGATAGATAGATAGATAGATAGATAGATAGATAGATAGAGAGATAGATAGATAGATAGATAGAGAGATAGATAGATAGATAGATAGATAGATAGATAGATAGATAGAGAGATAGATAGATAGATAGATAGAGAGATAGAGAGATAGATAGATAGAGAGATAGAGAGATAGATAGATAGATAGATAGATAGATAGATAGAGAGATAGAGAGATAGAGAGATAGATAGATAGATAGATAGATAGATAGATAGATAGATAGATAGATAGACAGAGATAGAGAGATAGATAGGACATGAAAACGTCTGTTACATTCAGGACAGCGCTTTAGCTTGTGGCCATTTCTTTTTTTTTACGTGTGGACCTAATAGTCGGTCTAGTCCGGGTCTAGTCATCCGCTGACCTTTGCAACTGACTGACATCCCGCGAAAGACCTTGGGGTAATGACCTTGGCTGTCAAGCGTTGTTCATACCAGTTCTGATTAAGGGCGGCACCAATAATCCCCCCTCCCGCGTCCCTCCCCTCCCTCCATTTTTTTTTGGGAGTAAACCCTTTGGAGAATTCAGTCAGTATTAAGTCAGTTGTCTGCCAAAGACTTGGAGAAATGTATTGGTGTGGTGGGGGGGGAAGGAATGATCGATAAGCTTGGGTACAGGCGACTCCTTTTTTTTTTCTTTTGAGGTATTTCGGTTTGCATGGAAACGTCAGACGCCCTGTTGCTTGATTGAATTCGTAGAAAGGGGGTGAAAATATATTTTTTTTTTTCTATTTTTAGGGATGTAAGGGTAAAGGTCAAAATCGCTTTCTTTTAAACAATCGGAGTCTTACATGACAAAAGAAAAAAAAAAGCTTCACTTGATTATTTTTTTTACTTCCACTAACACCAGGTGTCAGAAACTCATTTCTTTCGGTTTTCTTTATTTTACGTACCAAATACATGGTTTGAAAGTTTTTCCTTATGCCACAAAAATATCAGGTAAAAACCGCACGGTTAACCTGGTATAGTATGTGAATACGACGGGGGCCCTAGTGGTGCGGATTTCTGCCGCGTCTCTAGTTCGCGAGCCCGGAGTGTCCGTATCCATTGGAAGTGAACGCAAAATTGAACTTAAAGTTTAACCCCGAGTCTCACCCCCCCCCCCCCCCCCCCCCCCGTCGGACAGGGTGGCGGGACGGAGGAACTTGCCGCCCAATTCAGGCTGGTGAAAGGGAGGTTCGCTTTTGCTGGCCTTAGTGTTCCAAGTGCCACGCACAACACTACTAGACAATTTCAGATGTTGAAAACCACACGTCCATCAAAACAGGTTTTGAACCTAACCCTAACCCTTGCAATACATAAGAAGAATACATACTACTACCAATGCTGTTGTATTCCTCATTCGAAACTGTTTATCTCACTCATTGTTTGGACTGGGGGAGGTGTGGGAAGGTTGGGTTGAAACGCCACACATTATATTTGTTTATTTGTACCTAGTTAGCGAAGGCCCTGGTAGGCCTAAACGTCTAACAAGAATTCTATTGGTTCAATTCATCATCTGGTCTTCTTCTTCTTACTCTAGCTATCATTTTGATGCTGGTCGGTTTAGGCTTTCTTGCAGTCTTTGTTTGTTTTCAATGTTTCGTATGTTCCTTCAGATTTGGAAGATAATTACACCTTAGTCCGATTCTCCCGAAGTACAACAAAAGATAGGGTTTAAACCACAGCCCAGAGCGCATACCACACGACCAAGCAGCCTAAACCAGGAAGAAGTAGCGTTTTGTTCTTCTTAATTGTTCTGCATTGCCAAACAGAAAAATATGAAATATGTTTTATAACTAGCAAAAAATCTAGAATCGAGTGTTTTTAAAATTAAAAAAAACAAACTATTCTTATTTATGTAATAAGCCTTTGCATAAATTGTGGTTTACATTTTGCTTCCAAGGTTCGTCGAGACGGCTCAAGCTATAATGGTGTCTCTATCTTTCGGAGTTCTCCTGAATATTGTATTAGTATGCACGCCTTGGGACTCGTCTCGGTGATAGAGTTAAAGTAGTCCACACATTATGATGTGCAGTACAGAGATCTTTATGTGTAGAACAAAACAGTCTATTCAGCTATTTATTTTTTCTTTTACGAAAGGCTTCCGAACAAAAAAAAAACATTAAAAAATACTTCTTTTTTTTTTTTAAATAAGACAATACCTTTTATATACTTATAGAACAATTATTTTTTTTGCATTAATAAGTAATGAATGTTAGATTTTAAATAATGGAACATTATTTCCACAGCCCCCCACCCCTTCAAACGAGAAAAAGTCCTGGTTAAAGTATTGTTACGAATCTCACTATCCAGGCTCTCTGCAAACTGCACCATACACCACCAACTTAAAGAACTTGACAACTCAGGGCTCTAAAGTAACGTAACACTTTAATAGTTGAATAAATAACAGCCAATACTGTACAATTGGCAACACATACACTGTACAAATATCTCTCCGATAACACCGTACCGCCGTATCAACTCTTGCACTGGCCTCCCCGTCTCGTTCCGGGCTTGCACTGGGTTCAACAGTTCAGGACTGACTTCACACACTAGGCTCGTTGTGTCGGACTCGATCAAAGACCAAGATCAAGACGCCAGTCGTCTCAACTGTACTTGACTGTACTCCGCACTGAACCGTCGTAATGCGCCGTACAGAACCACACCGTTGAACTGTGCTGTAGTGAACCTTCTGTCGTGAAACCCTTTTCTGAACCATCTTGACTGCGACACCTCCGCTCTTATATAGGGTCCCTAATGGCCTTCTAAAACCGGACGGAACATCGCTCGACGTTTCTAGCTTCGTCACATGACTACATTCCTCGTGACGCTCCTGAGCTCTGTTCACGACGGCGATCCTTCCTGAACCGTCCTGTTGACACTCGACTCGGCTGACCGTCGTAACTCGTCACGGTTGACCGCTCGTCTAGCGCTGGCCTGGGGCGATTTGCGTCGGCTGACTACACACACACCACTACCCCCATCTGTGCCACCACCAGGTTTATAACAATATAAAATCTACTGCACTTTATAATATTCCAATGATAGGCCTTTAGATCTAGACAGAAAAAAACGATGCGCGAAATGTTCCTGAACATTGATTAATTAAACACTTGAATCAATAAAGCCTTACATTTGGAAATTTTATAGTGCGATAGTCCTTTTAAAACCGATGTTGGCTGTAGACCTAGTTCTCTTTCTAGCCAAATTTACATTAAATTTTTCGAAAAAATTTAGTTTGTTTATATTATCAGTATAGCTAATGAATATGCAAAGGCATGTTGAATGGAACTTCTACATAAGACGACGCGTAAAACATTAATGTACGTATATTTATGTATTAAACTATGTACTGAATACAAAGAAACATTCGAGTCGAAATTCGGTAATTTCCGCTGAGGCCTTAACCAAATTAAAAAGACTTAAGCCAAATTTAATATTGAGATAATCATTTTTTGAAATATTACAATGGCCAAACCAGAGTTTTCCCTGTGTGGCCAATTAGGTAGTTATTGTTTTCCCAAATCTACTATATATTAGCAAATTTTCACTCATTTATCAAGAGATCTCTTAAACTGTTGTAATGATCAGAATTAAAATTTCATACACAGGTTCCTTTTATTTAGACCGCTTCCTTTTAGACGATGTCTAAATAAATCCAAAACCAATTCTAATAGCCTAGCATTATCAAGATAGTTCTAGAGTCTTTTTCATTTTTTCGAGAGAGAAAGAGAAAGCAAAGAATGTTACTTTGTTACACTGTCAAAAAAAAAAAATACGCCTACAACAAAAATTCCAACTTTCTAAACCCATAAAAAGAATGCAGGCTAAAAGTTGGCATTGTAAAATTGATTCGTTTAATTTAGAGTGTTGAAATCCAGAAACAGTTTTAGTGTGCAATGAAAAAAAAGTAAAGTAAAGTTCCCCTTTCAGACCTTGCGATCTATGGGGCAGATGATGTTTCTGTGGCCCACGGTTAACGAGGGTGTCATGTGGCCAGCACAATGACCAACCGCTTTTACTTTCCCCCAACTAACATCAGGTACCCATTAGAGCGGGGTGGACTTGGAGGCGCTCTGAAATGCCGAAATTCAAAATCCAAGTCTTCTTCAGGATTCGAATCCGGAAACCTTGGTTCGGAAGCCAATCGCTTTACCACTCAGTCACCGCACTTCGTAGAATGAAAAAGTCTAGCTCATTGACTTGACATCGTCAAGAAAAAGAGAGAGAGAGAGAGAGAGAGAGAGAGAGAGAGATAGAGAGAGGGGGATAGAAAGATTTGTGGAAAAAGCTATTGAAAAACTCTTTTACTGACATAAAACTAAGAGAATCGATGAATAAAGATTACGACATTCTCTCTACAGGCAGTTGAATGACATTAGTTGACATGTGTTTGTACGAGTCGTTGTTGTAGTTCAAAATACATTATGTTGTTCTGTGTTTTGCATTTTCGTTGAAGTATGTAATTAATGGCTGAAAAGCTGTTTTAGTCGGTTTTAAGTACTGATTTGATTTCTCTCTCTCTCTCTCTCTCTCTCTCTCTTATCATAATTTAAAAAAACAAAAAACAGAATAGACAGAAAAACAGAACACGAATGATATATAGAGAGTACAAATAGGTTCATGCGTTAACAGATAGATAGATAGATAGGTAGATAGATAGATAGATAGATAGATAGATATATAGATAGATAGATAGATAGATAGATAGATTGATAGATAGATAGATAGGATAGATAGGATAGATAGGATAGATAGGATAGATAGGATAGATAGGATAGATAGACTGGTAGATAGATAGATAGATAGATAGACTGGTAGATAGATAGACTGATAGATAGATAGAAAGACTGGTAGATAGATAGATTGATAGATAGATAGAAAGACTGGTAGATAGATAGATTGATAGATAGATAGACTGGAAGATAGATAGATAGATAGATAGACTGGTAGAGAGATAGATAGATAGACTGGTAGATAGATAGATTGATAGATAGATAGACTGGAAGATAGATAGATAGATAGACTGGTAGAGAGATAGATAGATAGACTGGTAGATAGATAGATATACTGGTAGATAGATAGATAGATGGATAGATAGATAGATAGATAGATAGATAGGATAGATAGATAGATAGATAGATAGATAGATAGATAGATAGATAAGATAGATAGATAGATAGATAGATAGGATAGATAGGATAGATAGGATAGATAGATAGATAGACTGGTAGATAGATAGATAGATAAATAGATAGTCTGGTAGATAGATAGATAGATAGATAGAAAGACTGGTAGATAGATAGACTGGTAGATAGATAGATTGATAGATAGGTAGACTGGAAGATAGATAGATAGATAGATAGATAGATAGATAGATAGATAGATAGATAGATAGACTTTGTATCTTCTCATTTCTATCACCCATATCTTTTTTTTCCAATGTCAAAATGTGATAGAATATTGTGACGTTAAAGTCTGAAATTTCGTTCAGTCCTATCCCCCTGTGGCGCTGACTACCACCGTAGGGTGCATAAAAAAAAGAGTAACCTTTCAGGTAAACAGTGTTATGACGTCGTCGGTTCTCTTTCCCACGTGACTGGATAATCTGACACCTTATATGAATACGTGAGCAACTCAAGAAAGTAAACGAAACTAAAACTCAGGTCTCTGTCGAACCAAAGAAACAAGTGGTTCACCCTTTAAAAGCGTTATCTCCACTTAAATCAAGACAAGCACCCAGTGGCGTAGCAAGGTACCGAGTTCAGGAATACAACTTTAGCCCCCCCCCCCCCTCTCTCCCACGTATGTATGTGGTATGACAGCACATGTCTGATAAAACAACACACAAGACTGTCAACACCCAAAGTGCGCATTTTCCACACGAGCCAGATGAGAACGATATCCTCAAAATAATTAAAGAACAGATTATGTTGGGCAGGTCACGTCGAAAGAATGTCAGAGCACAGAGGAGCAAACATTGTTCACCGGCAAAAAACAAAAAACGCAGGCGTCCCAAAGGCAGACCAAGAAAGCGATGGATTGATTGAAGGCAGATTTACAACAGCTTGGGGTTCTGGCAATAGACGTAAAGCACAGGAAAGATCTGAATGGATGTGTTGAAGCAGGTTAGAGGCCTCCATGGGCTGTATTGGATGGTTGGATGGAATCCATGGATTATATGTATAAAGAACTGTTATCTAAAACTTAAAATTTATTTTTCGCGCCATGGTTTCTACGCCTCTGGCAGCCCACTGTGTGACTTAATAGCCTGGACCCACGAGCTTCATTTTCTGACCACTCACAGCTTTTATTATTAGCTGATATTTGTTTATAAAAGAAAAGCAAATTAAACGTGTTATACTCGTTAGTTTATTTTTTACTGTTCAATGTACATATGAACCTGAACAGCATTGTATAACAAAGAACTGAGCTCAGGACTAATTATTAGTATTGATGCATTTTCAGATAGCTTGCCTAAGCTCGAAATCATTTTTTTTAAAGTTTTTATTCATAAACATTTACAGTCATTCTATATTAATTTTCTAAAGCTCAAAATGCATATCTAATCCCAAGACTCAATCTACATCCTGCAGAAATCAGTTTAAACTGCATTAGGCATTTACTCTTCCTTAACCTCTCTTCCTGTTGTAGCATCGCATGTAGAGTTTTAAAAAATGTTATATGAAATTCAAATTCTACAATGTGCTAAAAATAGTTCTTAGTACATTTATATTACACATCACTTCATAGTACTGAAGATTTTGAGCAGAAATTCTTGAGTGCCAAGCAAATTTCAATATGCCAAGATTTTATTGAAGTCTCTGGCACACCACAGGATGGATCTCATGAGAACATCACAAACTCCACTGAGTGAATTCTGTCTGGTGTCATAGTCTTTGTATGTTTCTCTTCAAATGTACACGTTATGGATATTTAGCTTATACTCAAGACATTTTTAGCTCGAACAAATCCGTTCAGAAATTCTCTCAGGGATTCATAATTTCAAGTAAAAAACTTAAAAGCAATTTTTATTTTTTTTTGCAGCCGTTCAAAGACTTTCTCACAACTGTTAATTAGAATCGCGGGAAACTAATTTATCATTTTTAATGTGTTAAAAAATAATTTTGAACTTTGTAGGCCTACACCACCTACAACTTTTTTTTCTAAATATGAGCTTTGTACATAGCCTTGAACTTTATGCTTCTTTTTAATTTGTTTCACACTTCACCTTGAACTTTGTACTTCATCATGACCTTTGTACTTCACCATGAACCGTAAAAGGGAAGGACAGGTTTCATTCGGTAGGTTAGGATGTACCATTTTAAATATTTATAAGTTTTTTTGTTTTTGTATCCAGTGTATACTGAAAACAACCTGTCTGTTACAGCCACGCTTTGCGCTCACCCAAATTGCATCTGTACCAGATCACGACAAATTTTTTTAAACCCACTAAAACACTTTTTTTGTATGTACCTTTCAAATATATAAGCATTTTTTTTTTTGTCTACAAAGTTGGGTTCATTCAAATTTGGGAGATCTTTATGCCACATCCTGTATTTCACTAAATCTCTATGCCAGATATTATTAGTTTTTGTATTATGGAAATTATCCATTAAGAAATCTCGGATTCTGTATAGACCAATCAGTCTGCATAGTTTCAAATATGGTTAAAACCACGTTGCATAAAATGACACACAGTCAAGTTTTACCTTTTGGTTTTCAATATGTACTGCAGACATAAGGGGAGAAGACAAAAGAAATTTGTAGAAAAACAAGCGAAATATTAACAAATCATTTTTTATAAAAACGAAATACAAAACTTATCTACCAAAAATGTACGAAATATTTTCTTTATTCTATACTGTATGAAATAATCAATTACCAATGTTCAACAGACTAATTGAATATTTTGGTTTATTGATTCATGGTTGTTATGTACAATAATAATTGTTTTAAGTATCAACTCGATCGGAGATTGCGTGAAGGAGAAATTGCGTTAACAATTATCGAAGGGGAATAAACCCAACAAATTTAAACAATTATGTGAATACTGAAGTATTAGTTTCTATTGTTTCAATTTTTAAAAAAATAATGAATTACCAGTAATTAATTATTTAACTGGTTTCTTTTTTTTATTTATGTTTTGATTATATCAGTATATAATTGTGATCCGAGAATGGGGGTGGGAGAGATAACGTGTACACACGTTTTACCAGACAGGCAGGCAGAGTGAGTTGATATAAATTTTGTAAAAATTACCCACAGTCGTGTTTCAACTTTTTTTTTCTTTCAATATTTCCTGCAGAAATTAGGAAAAAAAAAAAAAAAAACAGAAATGTATAGGAAACAAAAATGTCTTCCTTTCCACTGTGCAGGAAGGTCTCATTCAGCTAAATAATTCAAACGTTGTTTTTCCCGAGCCAAACAAACTGATCATGAAATTGGCTATAGGTTAGAGAACAGAGCTTTAAAAGGGCTTATAGGGCGTCCATTTGTCTTGGTCTTTTACTGTCAGACATTGATGGGCGGGCGGGGCGGGGGGGGGGGGGGGGGGTAGTAGGGACTTTGGAGTGACGGAGACTCCTGCGAGCACATGTTAAGTCAACTAAAGAAGGAAATTGCGTGCTGAGGAGATGGGACCATATTAAAATATCTCTATACATTTAAAAAGGGTAAACTGAAAAAGTGAACACACTGATACAGTGATAAGTTTATTCTCACGGCCCAGATGTAAGTCAGCAGCACTATGCTTGTGAGTCTTGGACGCTGACTGGAGAGCTAGAGAGGAGGATCCTAGCAATGGAATTGAGATACTACAGAAGGATCATAGGTATCACATTCGAAGACCGCAACACGAATTAAGAGATTAGAGACAGGGTAACTGCAGCGATTGGACCCCATGATAGCATGCTAACTATAGTAAAAAAAAAAAAAACGCAAGCTAAAAATCGATGGCCATATTACAAAATCTTTGGGGCTCGCAAAGAACTTCCTTCAGGGAACAGTACAAGGAAAAAGAAGAAGAGGCAGACAGAGAAAGCGATGGGAGGACAACATAAAAGAATGGACGGGCATGCCATTGAAAGAGGTCCTAAGACAAAATGAATGGAGAAAGACGGTCGGCGAATCTTTCATCGTGCATCAACGGGCCAACAGACTAATGCATAGATAAAAGTAAAAGTATTCTCTAAATAGGTGCATTGGTTACTTTGAGTATTTCTTATTGCACTGGCCGATTGTGGTCCGATGGTCGTAGTCTGTTTTACGTCGTTTAAAAATGTCGAGTAATGTGTGAGCACAACAAACTATCAGGGTGAGGGGGGTACGCTCGTATGTTTCTCCGCCCTTTATCCAGGACTAATATAAAATTAAAAAAACAACATTTATTCATTTTTCAAATATTTTTATTTTTATATCCTCAAATGGAAAGCTCTGACAAATGCATATCTACATTCCACATCAGTGATAATGTCAACATGTTAATGGTGCACAGGAATACACACACAAACACACAGAAATGTTTTTCCCCTTAACGTCAATAAGCATTATTTTAAAGAAAACGTTTTAAAGTGTGTAATATTTCCAATTTGTCAATGTAAGCTGTCCTAAAGTTTTCAGCAGTTCTTAAACTGTATGCGACAGCAGACTAAAAGCCAGTGGCGTAGCTAAGGCTTTGGGGCCCGGTGGGCTTGACCTCTTTAGGGACCCATTCGACATCATGGCATGAGATAATGGCGTAATATTTAATGTAAAAACAAATTTCGGATACTCATTTGAGGACCAATTTAGACAACCCCCTCCTACCACCCTAGGTATGCCATTGCTAAAAGGTAACCATGAAGTCCCAATTAAAGAGTTTTTTGTTGTATTTAGTACAGATATAATACTCTTAATTGAGAGAGGCCCATTCTGCACTTGCATGAGGACTGGGGTTGAGTTTTAGGTTATTCAAACAGGTCCGAATCGGAGCCCCGAAACCCAGCGAAATAATGCATTCATAAATGCGTTACTCATACAGAAAAATGGTACAGAGTGTACGTGTAGGACACAGTTTTATAAATACCTTTGATAAAAAGCCATCCTTTGGAGAGTACGAGTAAACAAGTAAAATAATATAAAAAAAAACTTTCTTAAAAATAAAGCATACCTAAGGGGAAGAACTCCGCACTTATACTACATCTTTCAAGAATGTAGAAGTTATTTCTTTTTTTTCAAGTTCAAACAATATAATTAATTACCAATGATAACAATAATGGTTCATGTTTTAATTGATTCGTGTTTTGTTGGGTGCAATAAATAATTGTTTAAAGTTTCAACTTGATCTGATTAGGGATGTTGTAGAAATAACGTATACAATTTTCACGAGACAGACAGACAGACAGATAGATAGAAAAACAGAGAGACCTGATAAAATCTTTGTAAAAAAAATGATAACAGGGGGATATTGTGATATCTGTCGTGCGCGCCTGAAGTTTTCTTTTGGTATTTAATAATTATGTTTTAATGTCTAGGAAGTAGTTTGTATTGGGCGTGTTTTGTTGTCTAGAATAGTGTGTGAGTTTACGTTACGCTTAGTTCCAATATTGTCTTTGCAGCGGAGAGAGCCATTTTTAGCTGGTTACGTTACAGTTCACTGTTTTCCCGTTTTAACGGTACGGAAGTACATAGTTTTAGTGAGTAGGTTGATCTTTCGGTACGGGTGTCGCTGATGAGAACTTCTGTAATGTAGCGTAGATCTAGGTTCTTTTTCGTTTCAGGGTGTTTGGCTTTGGGCTATGAGGAAGAATGTCGTCTTCTCGCCCTTGGAGCTGTGACGTTATTTAGTGTTGGTTGTTGTGTATGAAGCTGCCGATCTTTAGGGCACCGTGTGAAGGTGTGTGATTGGTACAATTATTAATGTAATGTTAAACAACCATGATTCATTGATAATTCGACGTATACCAATCTTCTTAATTTGTAAGTAGATTATTATGAAATATTGTTCTTGTTGATTGGTTAGTTATTAACTGTTCAGGTCCAATGACCATTTATTCCCTGTTCAGATATCATACAAAATTATTATGATGTTACTTACGTTTCTGCTTTCTCCTGTTGAGGTGGTTTGTACCCGGGAAATTATGTCCACCCCTAGAAAAAACCCGTAAACCCTCCTGGACAATATCCCTTAACATTTGCTCGGTGTGAGCAGATTAAAGTCAGTGGGATAAACCTAAGCACTATCAGAGTGATCCCCGTGATCACTCTTTGCATCTTGTATTGTTTTAATGTTTATATGACTATATTAAGGGGTTCGAAGGTGCGGCTTTCTAGGCTCCGAGTTCCTATGTAATCTTAAACTTTGCGAAAACTGTGTGCAATCATGTCATTGCGTCGTATATTTCTTAAAGAGCGGTTATATGCGAAGAAGCTGAATCTCAGCTTTGGGGTGTGTGGACTTCAAATCTGGGAACCACTGGTAGATCTATAACATATTCCCTGACAGCGACCTTAAAAAATGCCTTCATTTACACACACACATACACGTATGCTCATGCTAAAAACATATTCGCCGAATTTATCACGGGAAGAATATGATAAATGCTGTCTCAAAATGCCAGAATGATTAGAAAGGATTAGGAAGCCGGCCAAGCGAGAAGCCTGCGATTCGTCGAAGTTACAGCTAAAGAGGAACTCATGCGAAGCCAGAAAAACTACCCTGGGGATAAGCACAGACCGTGGGGTAGACAAGATTGATTTACGATGCATGCACAATCTCTATCTTCTTCTTGTCCATCACAGTGTCATGTTCAAATGTCTAAACAGAAAATATGTAGAAAAGAAAACTAGGTTACAAAGATTGTGTGGAAACAAAAACTCAAAATCGGCCCCCGAAGTGGTCCACTCAGGCAGGTAAAAAGGCAGGTTCAATATTTCTAGAATGAATATTTGAAGCTATGAGCTACAAACTATAAACAATCACAGTGTGATCGCAGTCAGTACAAAAAAAGTATTGAAAGTATTGTCGATACTATAGTTCTGTTAGACCGACTGACTTGATACTAGAGGATACAGATATTTATTAATGCTATTTTCGTATTAGCGACCCCCGAATGGGGAATAGCCGCTATTAGCCTTGTGGGGTTTGTCTGTCCTTCCGTCGGTCCGTCCGTCAGTCCCTTTTAGATCTCATAAACTAGGAAAAGATATTGAAAATTCAATATAATGATGTTTTAGATCATTCAAAGTTCTGATGCAAAGCTACATTTTTCTTTTCTAAAAGCGAAAACAAATAATTTTTTTAAGATAACCAGCAAATTGGTCTCGCTAACCTCTCAATTGGTCTCTTGCATACAAATATATTATTTTTGAATTTATACTAAAAACAAAACAAAACGGGAGACTATTTAGTAAGGGATTTAATAATTCGGAAAAGTTTAACACATTTATGCAAACGGTTTTAGATTTTTGTCAAATAAAATGTTTTTTAAATATTTCTAATACTAAATTAAGTATATTCTGTTATAATAGTAACTTTCGTTTTAAGCAAATTGTTTACTTTTTAAAAAAGAAAAATAATCTGTATAGTATGTAAATAAGTGGAATACAATTTAAAACAACAATGAATAAGTTTCATAATAAACACATAAAGTGCGGTAATTACGTTATATTTGCCCACTATAGGGTGAAAGTATCTTAATTCAGGCTTTGAACGACAGATTGACCCTTCAAAAAACACTTAAAACAATTAGATAATAATTCAATAACATCATTTAGGCAAGATTCACATTTAACTACACCGTCATAGCTATCAGTTCATTGAATACTGTGATGTATGTTTAATTCTGTACTGAAATCAACTTTATATGATTATTAGATTTCAATCAATTACTCAGCAAGTGTTTGGGTTTCTTGTTCGGGTGTATTCAATGTAGTTGAACGACAGCACATAATCAACACACATCGATTTTAACTAGTGAAAAGATGTGATCAACACTGATGAACAATGAATAATAAGTTTAATACAATAAAAGGCCACAGTCAAAGCCTCTGTCAAATAAAACACGTCATTACCCAAGAGAATCCTATTGCTAACTGATTTTCTAGTCTCTAACCCAAAATATCCCAAGCGTCACTAGTCCCGTTCAATATACGTCTTCTATGGTGCGTCTCTAAATAAATAATACTATAAACTAGGTGTCTAACAATACATAGGACTATTAACAATGTAATAATACCATTTGTAAATCTCCGTATCCAGTGGCATTAAGACGTCAGTTAGTATCTGCAACACTTTCATTATACGGTAGGTCTATTCTTTTTGTGTGGGTCAGTGCCCACAGGTTTTGACGTTGCAGGTCAGTGTTTAGGCCTATTATAACGATTGGTCTCGGCCTACCGCAAGGTTGGAACTGTTTGTGTTCTAAATGCGCATGTATGGAACACTATAGATTGTAGATAATTAGTGACAGTTATTTGCAGACAATTTGATCATTAGTTTAACATTCATCTCTAATGTTCATCCAGTATATTTTTGTTTTCATTGCCAACCTTCAGTTATTTGATCTTTTTCCCAACCTGATTTTCGCGTGACTGAATCAGAATACCTAAAGTGAGAAGGTCATATATAAAATAGATTGAGTGTTATGTAATAACTAAATACTAAGGATAGACTTGAAATATGTATGTTGTGTAAACGCTCTATAAACATCTTGATCTAGTCACTTTGAGTGCATGACATATGCTCATATTTTTCTCTACAACAACAAATAAAGCACTTTCCACTTGTGTCTCAGACTTCTTAATCATCTGTAGATCCCCTTTTGGCCAAGTAAAATGTGTGTTAATCTGAAATTACAGACCAGAATCACGGCCTGGTTTTGTGCTTGTCAATTAGATGCATGAGAATGTGCAGACGGTCTTAATGGAACCACTTCAGTCTGGGAGGTTGATTCAAAAGGAGAAATGAATGCATTTTCTTTTATGAAGGCATCAATAAACAATTTTTCTTGTATAGTCTATGTGAGCGGATGAAAGTTTGTATAGTTAAGGTGGTTTATCTTTCTATCTATCTATCTATCTATCTATCTATCTATCTATCTATCTATCTATCTATCTATCTATCTATCTATCTATCTATCTGTCTGTCTATCTATTTATCTATCTATCTATCTATCTATCTATCTATCTATCTATCTATCTATCTATCTATCTATCAGTCTGTCTGTCTGTCTGTCTGTCTATCTGTCTATCTGTCTATCTGTCTATCTGTCTATCTGTCTATCTGTCTATCTGTCTATCTGTCTATCCGTCTGTCTGCCTATCTATCTATCTATCTATCTGTCCATCCGTCCGTCTGTGAACTGTAGTCGTCCTCGAGAAAATCGCCTCGTACATCTCCTATTGGCTATTTTAAGTTTTTTTTTTTTTTTTTTTTCATTCTCTTTTTGTTGCGACACTTGATTCTCATTTCCCAAACTCTAAAGCCCTCAAATTTCTCGTGGATGACCTCAATGCAGTGGAAACCGGCTGGATCAAGACTGCAGATCTCTATGGAGACAGCTTTCCGCACAATACGCCATACGGCGTTGGAGGATAAAAGTCTAATTCTATCTTTCTCGTAGTTTTTAGTTAAAACGATATCTCCTCGGGTTTGAGAAACAAGCGCAAATAAACTTTTAGAAGTCCTATATTTAAAGTTCACTCTTTAAAATTTTAGTTTTTTCTACCTTAAAGCGACTCTGAACTCCACGAAACTGCAATTTAAAAAAAATAATATAAATTGTCATCACCATTTTCAAACTCTAAAACCTCTTTCGCTAAAGCCCTGGATAGAAACCCCGTGGTTGAGTGAAATGCAGAATTGTGACCATACAGGTTAAAATAATTGTGGGTTCCTTCTTACGCAAAGCATTCCTTTAAGCAGGGTCGATCCTTGTTGGAGGGGGTGTCCTATCGTTGACAGAAAGCCCCGCTCTAAAAAGTTCTCCTTGCACGGACATTTTGCGTATCAATTGCATGAGAAGTGTCAGTGACTAGTTTAGCTATGTTGATATGCAAGAATCACGTGATAGTCTTTCTAACTGGGACGTGTGGGTTACATTACTTCGCTCGCAACAGCTGATGACAAAAAGGTTACTGAGCAGCATGTGCGCCCCAGTCCCAGCATGAAGCTATATCTAGCCGTGATATAAGATAACATTATGCTTCATCAAATTTTGTGTTTGTCTGTGTTTGTGAACTGATGTCATAGTTTACCCCACACTAGCATTTAGGAAAGTTGTTTGCAGAAGTTAAGCCTTTTGTACGAGACGGTTGGAAATTTCTCACTTAAGCAGCTGGAAACATATTTGAGACCCAAAGAAAAGCCCATGCCAAAAATGGGGGCAAAAGACAAAAAAAACACAGACTCTTGGTGGACAACGGCTTTGTCTGCATTAGCTATTACAAAATATGCAGGTCACTATTGAGTTCGCAATGTCATATAAAACATTACACTCATCTGCTATCTTCGGCATCAAAGACATTGTCATTATAATTTCCCAAACACGAACCTAGATAAACAAAAGTACACCGCCCGTGCCCACAATTTGTTGAAACAGATCACGAATGTATGAAGATTTGAACGGAACGTTTTCAATAGACATGGTGTCCAACTTTGACGGTGTTTTATTGTAATTGACGTTTTAAGTGCACTTCAAATTCGCTCCGGGAAATGTGTGATGGAATTTTTCAAGAAGCTTTTGGCTTTTTATTCTGCCTTTCAAAGAGAGAGAGAGAGAGAGACAAAGTGACAGAAAGAGAATAAGCGAAAGAGAAAGAATGAAAATGAAAGCGCGGGGGGGGGGGGGGGGGGGGGAGAAAAAGAGATCATAAGCGAAAGAGAGAAAATAATAGAAAGAAAATAAAGGAGAGAGAGAGAGAAAAAAGAGCGCGAAATACATAGAGGGAGAAAGAGAGAGGGAGAAAGAGAGAGGGAGAGAGAGAGAGGGAGAAAGAGAGAGGGAGAAAGAGAGAGGGAGAAAGAGAGAGGGAGAAAGAGAGAGGGAGAAAGAGAGAGGGAGAGAGAGAGAGGGAGAAAGAGAGAGGGAGAAAGAGAGAGGGAGAAAGAGAGAGGGAGAGAGAGAGAACAGGAAAAAGAGAAAGAGTCAAATATATCTTGCCTACAATTTATAAGTACCAAATAGCTTGATGACCGAACCTACGGCTCTCCAGTAAACATCTCTTGAAGACAACAACTTTGAACTTCGACCTTTAACGCCCATATAACATTAGTTTTTGACAATGAAAACGACTGATCGCTGTACTGACCAACACGCTACCCTAGTTAACCGTCTGCCATTGAGCGTTACACTCTCTGGTCTCATAGATGGCGAGGTTTTAAAGGGAATTTACTGACTAATTACTATTTAATTACATTGGCAGCTTGTTATGAGTGTAAATAATATCAAGGGCAATTAGTCATTAGAAATCAATAACCTTATTTCTATTCAACGAATTCAGGAATATGCCTGATAAATTATTTATGTGTATAGGTCCACCTTTAAGAAAAAAACAACAACTCAACTATTCACATAAAGAGGCTAGTCGGTGCGTCACACAATCTAAATATAGACTTCACACGTGATAGACTTTAGAAACAGACAAAACAATATGGTTCTATCACATCTCCAAAAGCTTCAATCAGAGTAGATTGCCTTGAATGCATCTTATTACAAAGTTTACATTCTTTCCGTCTGACGCCTGAACAGGTTATTTCTAGCACACCCAATCTCGGATCAAGTTGAAACTTTGCACAATTATTTCTTGAAACCTAGCGAAACATAAATCAATTTAAAAAAATAAATAAACAATTAGTCAATGAATTACTGGTAAATAATTATGTTACCAATAAGGGAAATTTTTCTTTCAGTATTGAGAGATATAGCTAAATATGTTGGGTTTTATCCCTTAGATAATTAACCACGTTATTTCCCCCACACCGTCTCGGATCAACAGTTGAAAATTTAAACAATTATTTATTGTAACAATTAAAACATTAACCTATTAACCAAAAAATAAATAGTAATCAATTATTTTGTTGGATATCCAAAAAAGGAAATAGCAAATCTTTATCTGGATTTGAACTGGAGACATCTCGAGTCGAAAGCCAAGAGCTTATCTCTCAGCCGCCAAGCAATCTACTGAACGGACGAAGCAAACAAAAATGGCTGATACAGCTAAAAAATAAAGTTAAACTATTTGAAATAAATACTGAATGAAGAGAGATCAGAGAAAGACAAAGGGTGTTTTAACCTTTTTGCACTAAAAACTTGCCGATTTATTGTCCAGTAAAAAAGAAATGCATAAAGAGGAAGTAAGGTAGATAGGCAGCGTCACAAACATCGTGAAAGTAAGAGACGGAGAAAAAACAAATCCACACTGTTGACAGCACCTTGTCTTTTTATGTCGCCCTGGTTTTGATCACGTTGCATAGTTGGCAATGTGTGTTTCCTCATCTAGCTTGACCCAAAGTTCGGTGTGTGTGTGTGTGTGTGTGTTTCTGAATGTGAACATTGATCGGGTGTAAACATGTGTACGCTGTAAAATAATCAGTTTTTTTAAACCAACTTTAAGTCTTCGTATGACGAATAGTGATTTCAACAATGTTGATTTCTAACTGTACTTACAATGATCAGTTCTTGTCACTCGTCACCGATTATTACATCAATCACATTTTAAAGATACACTAATTCTCAAAATCAGATTCATTGGAATTACCGCATGCTTTCATATTAACTCGTCTGAAGATGCTGATTGTGCATTAACTCTTTCTCTCCTAAATTACGATGCCAACGTTCATTTGAACCCATTAAACTAAATCGATTTTTGGATTTATAAACTATAATTTGTGCTGTGTAAAAAAGCATGCGTTCTCCTAGATATCGATACCAAATATAGCATTTTCTGAGAACAAACAAAAAAGTTTTTGAAGTTTATTCTTAACAGGACAGTCAAACACAAATAAGCCAAATCAATAATACTAATCGAAACGAGGAAAATAATTACGGAGAGAAAGAGTTTAAAAAAATGATTGAAATAAATCTATCGATAGTTAATTAAAAAAAATCAAAGTACCCCTTTCAGATCTTGAGATCTATGGGGGCAGACGACCTAACGCTCATTAGTTTCTTTGCCCGACTGTTAAAGAGGGTGTCCTTTAACCAGCATAACGACTTTTTCAACGTATTAAGGTACCATTTAGAGCTGGGTGGTCCCAGGGACGTCTTAAAAATCCGGAAATTTTAAAATCCCGCTCCTTTCCCCCTCGACCACCACGCAGATGTTTCTCATGGCGTTTCTTCAGCCTCATTGCAATGTCTATTACCGTCTACCATATCATTGTGTATAATATCATGTAATAATCTTGAGCGCTCTGATTTTGGCGTCCATACTGAGTGATCATAGGGGTCTATCGTTTTTGCATAACGTCCAGTAAACAATGCAATTTTGCTTTCAATGGTCTTTTTGGCTTCTGCATCAAAGTTGTAGAAGATTTGTATGCTGTTCCAGAGTGTACTACCATCTAAACGTCAGCTTAAGCGAAGATCGCGCTGGGCTGGAAACAGATCCGGCCCTAGGTAAAGTCAAACCAGTATGTAGGCTAGTGAAACCTGGATGCTGAGAAAAGAAGACCCCTCCATACTGACAGAAATAAAAAGGAACAGATTACGTTGGGCAGGTCACTTCGAAAGAATGCCAGAGAACAAAGGAACAAAGACCGCAAAAACCAAAAGGCAGGCGTCCCAAAGGCAGACCACGACTACTGTGGCTTGATGATGTAGAGGCGGATTTACAACATTAAATGTCCGGGCATATAGACGTAAAGCCCAGGGGAGACCAGAATGGAAAGATGTGATGGAGCAGGCCAGAGCCCTCCATGGGATGTAGTCCCACTCCACTGGGATGGGTGGATGAATGTCAATGTGGAGATCACAAAAGTAGGTTTTTAATAACATTTTTTTTTCTTTTTGTGGTCTGTATTTTATATTTGTCTATTTCATTTTGGGCCTCCAAATTTACTTCGCCTAGGGCTTTCAATTACATAAGGAGGTCCTGCTGTTGTAATTACTCAATTTCTCTAGTTTAGTGCGTCGTAAACCGTTAGATGTATGCTTCAGTTTACTGGTCATTGTGTCATAGATGGAAGCGGAAACACTGGGCACTATTGTGAGATGCGGTGTAAGTTTGGAGGTTCTGAATTGGAATTTCTAGCTTTAAATCCTCAAGTGTAGTAGCGTGTTGGATAAATATCTGCATTCCTGCACATCTTCTAATATGGCGTGTATTGATCTCATCGTTCATAAGATTTTTATTCACAGAAATCCATACCAGGATAGTTTCCCCTGAGATTTCTCCAACCATCTTGGTTTTTATTGCTCGCTTCCGTAGATGCACTATAAAGCTATAAATGCATAGAAATGTTGACCTGATCCAACAGGCAAAAAGCAGATGAAAGATAGCGAGAAAGAAGAAAGAGTGAGAAACAGGGAGAAAGAGAAAATAATGAAGAGAGAGAAAGAAAGTGAGAGAACAAGAAAGAAAGAGATATTGAAAGAGAAAAAGAAAGAAATATCGAGAAAAGAAAGAAAGAGATGGAGAGAAAGAGTGATATAGAAAAAAAGGAGAGAGAAAGAGATAGAAAGAAAGAGCGAGAAGAGATAAAGAAAATTGGAGGGAGAGAGAGAGAGCAAGATGTTGGATGCTACAATAAAGAAACTTTATGAGCCTAATCTCTTAAGCCTGTCTGATAACAGTGAATAAATTATGCAAATAATTGTCACTCAAGAGCATCTATTGCTACTTTGTGCAAGCATGCACTACACCTAACAAAAAAAAAATCAGTTTCCAAAGATTCATAAATAATGAATGGAATGCATCTTTTTAGCATTTCAAAGAAAAAGCATAGGACCCGAACCAAACGTATCTTAGAAATCGACATCCGAATAACCGTCAAAAATTAACATCCACTCAATCCATCCATCCCAGTGGCGCTACAGCCCATGGAGGTCCCTGGCCTGCTTCAGCACATCTCTTCGTCTGATCTATCCCGTGCTTTACGTCTCCATGCCCGGACTTTCCATTGTTGTAGATCTGCCTGTAAGTCATCAAGCCTCCGTGCTCGTGGTTTTTGGAACGCCTTCCTTTTGGTTTTTGCCGGTGAACAATCTTTGCTCCTCTGTTCTCTGATATTCTTTCGAGGTGACCTGCCCAACCTCTTCATATAGCTGGTATTTTTCTTGGTTGGTGCGAATCCACTATCCGGTTTCCTCATGTATGGCGTCATACATTTTTCTGAGGATTTTTTTTTTCCCCAAGTTTTTAGCAGATTTTCTGTGTTTTTTCTCAGCGTCCAGGTTCTGCTTGCATATATGACTACAGGTCGGATGATGTTTTGTTAATGGTTCTCGTTGTTTTCTTAGTTTTAAGTTTGCTTTTAAGTATGTGTTGTGTATTATAGAAAGCTCTGCTGCTAGTTGTTCCTTTACTTCAGACAATAGGTGAAAATGTTTCACGCAGCAATATCTCCTTTCTATTGGCTTTATGTCCATTATTTTTTTACCTATTTAAATGTAAAGTTTGTATTACAATGGGATCATGGCAAAAAGCTTGTGAAATGTTTCAGGACTGTAGATTCAGACTAGGCAATAGTCGACCTGTGTTTGTAATTTATACTCTTTAATTTTCATTTTAAAATTTAACTGGAATGTCTACACGAGTACTGAGCATGGGTCAAAGTACTACCTATATATTGCTGTGCAATTACAGCTTTTATAGCGAAGTTATATTGGCCAATAGGCATTGTCCATCGTGACCCCCAAAAAATTTTGTTCTATACAGCGCAATTAGTAAATCGTGAAAATCCTAACGAATAAATAAAGGACAAATGTGAAAATCTAAATTTAAAACTCATGATTCCCCCTCTCCCCAGAAAAACAAATAGAGTGGTCGCCCATGTAAACTTCGTTCTCATTCGATCCTCGTTATAGCCTCATTCTGGACATTCAACCTTGACCTTTCCCGTCATTTTCTCGACTCGCACTGAAATATCCCTACTTCCGGGAGACAACTTCCATTTTAAGAATTCCCCATGTACCCGCCATTTAGGTAGATTATGGCCCCTTTATTTTTAGCTCTTTCTGGGCCTTTTGCCAAACTTAAAAGAGAGATATGAATATGAGAAGAAAGCCATATATTTTTTTCTTTATGGAAATTGGATAAGCGCTTTTGAAAAACGAACACGTCATATCCTTCCTAAGAATTGATGCCATCTTGAGTTTACTGGTTGAAGTTTGGATAACGATTTTACAAATATTGACCTATGGTTGTGAAAATGTCTCTGACTGTTCCTAAAGTGTCGTCTGGCTAACTTGGCACTGTTAACAGACTTTTTGTTTGCAGAGCATCTATCTGTGTTTGGTTTGGGGGGTTAGAACAGGGACTCGGTTATGTTGATGGAAGAACTACGTTCAATGGTACAGTTGTTAGAGACTGTGTTTGAAAAGGATTATAGATTACTTTGGGTTATAGTCAGATAATTGTCGCTTCTCCTGTTAGACCAGCAACTGGCGACGTAATTATTAAGCTTCGGACAGAAGGCGCTCGTTAGAATTGACTGGCTAGCCACTTAAGAAAAGGAAAAATTCCCAAATTCAAACCTGTATTGCCTAGCAGCTAGACCTAAACATGGGAAAGGCAGCGGAAGTCCACGCTGAGAAACAAGCAAAGTAAAAAAAAATACTTTACAACAAAAATAAAGCTTATATTGGGGAAAGAACTGCACATTTGCAAACATCTATCTCAATACTTTAAGATTTGTTTACCCATTTCAATATCGATCAAAATTAGTTAATTAACTATAATTAATTAATTAAGTAGATAATTTTACCAGACAGAGTTGATATAAAATTAGTAAAAGTCAGGAGCAAGGTGACTCTTAGGTAGAGGTCGCTGATTTTAAGTTGTATCGTCACATACTTTCCTTTAAAAAATGAACTGCTCTTTAAGTGATGTCGTCCCGACCATAGCTAATGCTCCGCTTTCATTTCATTGTTATGATGATCCACAGTTTCGTAACTGAAGGAGGCCATAAAAGATTATTGTAATTATAGACTGTCTTACTGTCTGTCCATTGTCTATCTGACTGTCTGTCTATTGTCTGTCTTACTGTCTGTCTATTGTCTGTCTTACTTTCCGTTATTTATTGAAATATCTATATTTTTAGGTCTTCTATTGATCTGGTACTCTTTCTAAAGTTCCTTTTTGTGTGAAGTGTTATGAAAAAGATTTGCTAAATATTGCCACACACAACACAATCTAAAGCATTCTCGGTCTTGATAACCAAATTTAAAACCAATAAATTAAATACAAACTTTTAGCCTAACCCTAGATCAATGCATTCATATGCTTCATACACATAGTACAAAATGAATACAGAATGTCCACGTTAAACAGATGAGACGTCCCCAAAATCAAAAGGACCCGCCAAGAAAGTTGCAGACTGTCCAGGTAATTAGACCAGGCCTTACGTTTGCATCGATTGATTGTCTCAAAATAGCAACAGTGACTTTCTTACGAAAACAAACGCCCCCATCTTGATGCGTTGAGGTTTTGAGACTGTTTAGACAAAACTACTTGGTTCTCTAGTGTGGGAGGCTGGAGCTGCATTCTTTTTTCATCTCTGCTACATTTAAAAAGAGATGAAGGCTTTTTTTTTTTTGGTGGGGGGGGGGGGGGGGGTAAGGAGAAAGCTAGTAATTTATTTTTCGCGTGTTCAGAAAAAATCAGAAGGAAGTAATTTGGTTAATTGAGACGGTATAGCGGATGGATTTAGAAAAACTATAGTACCAGAAGATAAAGAGTTAATGCGTTTGTTAAGTGAGCTAGGAAATACATTCACTATTTTAATGCTGGCATTAGAGGCTAAGTTACTGCTACGTTACTTCACTTCCTCTATCTCTCCTCCCATCTCTCTCTCTTTCTCACACACATAAACACACACATTTTCTTTCCCCCGCCCCAACTCTCTTTCTGTATCACTTTCTTTTTTCTGGTGCTGTCTTTATTTCTCTCTGACGTTTTCACTTTTACTTTCTCTCTTTCTCTGTGTTTCTCTCTCTCTCTCTCTCTATCTCTGCTATTAATTCTAACAATTTGATATTTAGTTTTTCTTCGCTTCGCTATCAATCAATCAATCTATCTACCTACCTATCTATCTACCTACCTACCTACCAACCTACTTACCTACCTACCTATCTATCTATCTATTTATCTAACTATCTATCTATCCATTCGTCTGTCCGCTTGTCCGCCTCATTATCTTTCCTTCTATCAATCTGTCTGTCTTTCTGTTTATCTGTCTTTCTAGCTATCTGTCGCAGTATCAGGGAAACATTCTTAAGTTTACCAGAATCGTAGAGTGATCGTAGATGTTGGTTGAGCCACTTCCTTCTTCCACTCAGATAGCCACTATGTGGACAGTTCCTAATCACTGGGTCAAGGTCAACTACGGCGCCAGCAACCTTGTGTTATTCAAGCCGAAACATCCACCTGAAATACAATATTATTTTATTTTCTAATTTAATTTTGATTTAAGATCAAGCGATTTTTGTTTCTTTGTATTGATAAGAAACCGAACACTATGAAATCAAATGTTTCTGTCAAGAATCGTGAAAATAATGAGAGAGAATGAGAGCGGGAAGTGACGAGATAAAGTTTTTTTAACAGAATATTTGATCTATGAGAGATAGAGAGAGTAGATAGAGAGCCTATGTAAAAAGTTAGAAAGATGGACAGATAGAGAGAGACAAAAAAAATATTTTAAGAACGATTGCCAACACATTCATTTGTTTTATATATAAATCTAGAGAGTAAAACAGAGAGACAGTGAATTAGAGAGAGGGGGGGGGGGGGACAAGCGGAGAAACATATCGCAAGAGAGAAGGAAACAGAAAGAAGCAGATTGAAAGAAACAGAGAAGGCGAGAGAGAGAAACAGATCAAAAGAGGGAAAGAAATAGAGTGAGAGAGAAAGTCAGATCGATAGCGAAAGAACGAAACTGACTTCAACAGGGGGAGAGGGGGAGATAAAAACACAGAGAAAAAAAAACAGGTCAAAATAGAAAAAAAACAACAACAAAAAAACATCTCTAGAGAGAGAGACAGAGAGAGAGAGAGAGAGAGAGAGAGAAAGAAGAAAAGAGAAACAGAAAGAGAAAAAAACAGATCTTAAGATAAAAGAAAAAGAGAGATAGTGAAAAAAAGAAACTAAGAGAGGGAAAAAGACAGATCGAAAGAGAGAAAAACAAAGAGAAAGAGTGAGAGAGAGAAAGAGAGCGAGAGGCATCTCTAAGAACAATACCAAACACATTTTTTTGCCTTTCCAATGATTTTATAATCGCAGATCTGGTTTTCAAAATAAGATTTTTTTATTTGATCCGGTTGTAGAAAATCGATACCGGCATTCTAGAGAGCAGAGCGAGGAAGAACGGCAGACGTAGAGTGCAGTCTGGGAAGTAAAAAAAAAGGGGGTGGGAGAGATAATTTAGAACAGTTCATACGATTCAAGTCGAGCAATAAGGCCAATGAAAAGAGACAAATGCTAAACACATTCTCTGACTGTAAGCGTCCGTGTTGGTCATTGTGTGGAGCGTCCGTGTTGGTCATTGTGTGGAGCGTCCGTGTTGGTCATTGTGTGAGCCTCCATATTGGTCATTGTGTGAGTGTCCGTGCTGGTCATTGTGTAAGCGTCCGTGATGGTCATTGTGTGAGCGTTTGTGCTGGTCGTTGTGTAAGCGTTCGTGTTGGTCATTGTGTGAGCGTCCGTGCTGGTCATTGTGTGAGCGTCCGTGTTGGTCATTGTGTGCTAGGGAGAAATTATGGAGCAAAATACATTTCCCCTCAATCATCTGTACGAGACATTTCCCGCGAAACAGAAAGCAAAAAGTTAGATCCGATATAAACATATATAAACAAATATAAACAAATATAAATATATATAAACATATATAAACATATATAAACATATATAAACGTATATAAACATATATAAACATATATAAACGTATATAAACATATATAAACGTATATAAACGTATATAAACATATATAAACATATTCTGATTGCTCTTTGGTCATTTTTTTGAGGTTTATCAAATACTGTATTTAAAAAAAATAAGAAGTAAGTTTCCCCTTTCGGATCTTACCATCTATGATGTAAAGGTCATCTGGGTTTCTAGGGCCGACGGTTAACTAGTGTCTCATGCAGCACAACTGCCAAACGCCTTTCCCAGCTAATGTCAGATAACCAACAGAGTTGTGTGGTGAGGCGTCCTAAAAATCCCAAATTCAAATCCCAGTCACCGAGATTCGAACCCTAAGACCCTGAGTTCAGAAGCCAAGAGCCTTACAGCTCAGCTACCTCGCCCCCACCTCTAAATACTGTATTAGTCTTTAAAAAAATTCTTTCTAGTATTCAAGGCAACGAAAGTCAAGCTACAATTTTGTTATCCTCTCCCTAGTTATGACCAACGCCTTCTTTGCAGGAAGCATTAGACTTTCCCTCGATTACAATTAGTTCAATTACCAAAAGGCCAACCATGTAATTAAAGCATATTGAATATGAAGATGAACTGCCACACACTGAGGAAGTGTTTAACTTAAAACTCAATTCTTATGTATTGGATATGAAGATGAACTGCCGCATACTGAGGTATTGTTAAACTTAAAACTGAATTCTGATGTATTGGATAAAAAGATGGACTGCGACACACTGAGGTAGTGCTAAACTTAACACTCAATTCTTATGTATTTGGTTTGCAGCATTTTAGTGAATTTAAGCGTCCTTGACCCAGTTTAGTTTCTCGTGAAGTTCTCCACTTAATGAGTTTTTGACCTAACTAAAAACAAAATTTTGTGGTTAAATTAATTGATCTCTCTTTACATAATCTCCTTTAAGATCTGTTTCTATGCGTTTCCCCAAATGATGCTTCCGCCTCTTCAGCCTCTTTTCCAAGTGTAGGTCAATTATTCAACTCTTTGATGGAGAAAGACGCTTAAAAGTGTTTATACTATATAAAAAAAAATTTTTTTACTAAAGGGATAGCATCATCATTAGATAATCATCTCTGTCCTCCGAGCCCAGTGTTTTTAGTTTAGAGAAAGAAGTTAAATGGTTCTAGTTTTTGGACACGTTGGAGAGTGTTTGTTGTTTATTTTTTTACAATGAGGGAAATGACCAATTGGGATAGCACAATGTCCACAGCCTTTCATTTCACTCACTGAGGTCAGGAAAAAGTGGAACTCACTAAGTTATGAATTCTGACAACGCCGATCAGGGGTATTTCGCTTCATTATACAAAACCTTGACCACTTGACAATTACCAAAGCACTTGTGTGATCCTCATTGCAGGTATGCCCTATAATGAAGGTCAGTCTCTTCCAGGTATTTGGCAGTGTTCCTCAGAGTTTACCTGTAAAAATGTTTGTAAAATGTTTTACATGTTTCGGATGTTCCTTCAGAGTTGAAGATAATTACTTCCTAGTCCAAACCTCCCGCAGGACGACGGGGGATGGGAGCGGGCAGGGTTTGAACCCGGGACCATCGATAAATCTGAACGACAGTCCAGCGCGCAAACCGCACCACCAGGCAGGTTACCTGTACAGGGCTAGACCCCAGTTTGCATCAGTTCTTTCTCAAGACCACTCGTAAATTTGAAACTTGTCATGTTTTCGCTCCCTTTAATCATAAAAGATGTGATTCAATGCCTTAATGGCTGTGTCGACATCTGGGTACGATGTTTTCACGGTTCTTAAAAAATGTAGCTACCTGTTCCAATGTCCTGTTTGAAATCGTGCCAAAACTGCTTGAACCTTTCTGTCTAGCCTCCACCACTTGTCTGACGTCTGACCTGCTTGGCCGTTTGAGGTTTTCCCTGGCTTCCCGGAAAATGTTGCTAACCTCCCAGATTTCAAAGTTAGCAAGTCTTCAGTCTTTAATGTTTGGTCATCGTTTTGTATTCAAATAATGATCCTGACACTTTAGAATTGTGTGTTGTGCCTATCCCTATTGAATCTCGTCGTTAAATGTAGGCCCTTTGCTTGTACAGGTCTACATTTCTTTTTTTCATCTTTGGATACTTTATGTTCACACCGGACAGTATTATTCTTGTCAACTCTCAAGTTGTAGCCTAACTTTGAAAAGGTGGATAATTAATAACTTTGTCTAATTGCCACAGTTTACCATTAGTTTCTCCCATTGTTTTATTTATAAATATTTTTAGTTATATTTAAAATTGAATGTTTTTATTTTTTGTTTAGTGCATTCATTCATGATAGTGAAGAATAAAAAGACTGTAAAGACTTGCTTGCAGCGTATGTCAGTGTTTCTATGGAGACATCTGATCCTAGGCACATAGAATACCTCGATACCGATATGTTTTTTTTTTATACCTTTTCACAATCTTACTCTTATACTTTTTTTACACACATACACTCTTTTTCTCTTTCATTTACTCCATTACAATTTTTTTTTTTATTTTATTACTTTCTTTTTCTTCCCCCCCCCCCCCCCCCCAAATAGAAACCCCTCTCTTTCCCCCTCACACTTTCTTGTTCCCTTACCAGCACTATTTCGACCTCTTGTCTTAAATTAACAACTTCAGCAGCGCATTAATATTCAGGGCACAAAAATTAGGTCCTGGCTGGGGCTTTGTTGACCATTTCCTTCAATTTTATTAACAAGTACTTAGAGAATCTAAAGAATGAGCCACTACAGAAATATGGAAGGGGAGAATCGTATCATTGTTGTGTAACACGAATTTTTAAATGTTCATTATTATACAAAGCATATTTTTTAAGAAGAAAAATTCCATTTCCCCTTGATAAACTTCCATTCATGTGTATTTTATTGTCTTGTTCTGTTCCTTTTACTTTTTAAAATGTCGTTCTGTCTTTGTTATCTTCCCTTAGGGGAGATTTGAAAATACGGAACTCTATCCCTCGTTCTATAACATGGACATATAAACATTAAGATACAAAGATAGGTTAGGGTTAGAGTATGTCTTCAATGAAAGGGCTCGAACAAAATAAATAGATAGATAGATTGATAGATACATAGATACATAGATAGAACATTAACATATATATATATATAGTTAGGAATCGAATTAAACATGGAGATTAAAATGTTATTTCCTCACCGTTCCGCCATTCCTTGCTGTTTCTATCTGTGCCTATGAAACATCTACATTACTTGCTGTTTCTATCTCTGCCTATTAGACGTCTACATTACTTGCTGTTTCTATCTCTGCCTATGAAACATCTACATTTCTTGCTTATGTGTTCTCCCTTTCTTTCGTTTCTGGCAATCTGTTTCCTGTTTTCAGAGTTTGAAGAGCGCGACTGGCTCACGGAATATCTCGTACGGTTTTATTGAAGGCAATAGAAAGCAGAAGTTATTGATCTGGAAAGGGAAAACTTACTTGACCTCATTCAAGATTTGAACAAAAAAGAAAAACAACACATTTGGTGGCGTGGATAAAACTTCTTTGTCGTTTTGTTCGAATGAGTTGAAGAGATGGGATTCTATATTAAGAAAAACAAAATAGCATTATCGAAAATAAACAGAACCAAGGTAGGAGTCCCCGGTTCTAATTAGTTCTAAGTGGGCTTATGCTATGATGACTTGAAAACAAGGGCCTTTTGTTTATCAGCTCGTATAAACCTTTTTGACTTTGATTTTTCCTTTGTACAAAGACATGCTTTACTGATGTTAGATAAGTGTTTATGCTCTTCATATACGATATATAGATCTAGGGACTAGGTTGAAGTATATATGTAGTGATGTATGTGATAGCGTTAATGTAACGTAAAGTTCACCTTTCAGTCCATACGTCTATAAGGTTATCTCCTTCTTTGACCAACGGTTAACGAGCTGGGTGTCATGTTGCCCTAACACAATCGCCTTTACTTCCCCACCCCCAACTTAAGTCAGGTACCCATCAGAGTTGGGTGGACTCTCGGACGCCCGAAAAATCCCGAAATTCAAAATCCAAGTCTTCACCGATATTCGAACCCAGGACCTCCAGATTCGGAAGCCAAGCGCCCCAATGTTACAGCGTTAATATAATCCAAATCTCCGGCAACAATGTTAAATAAGGACACTCTCCCAAACGCTAAATTAAAGAAGAACAAAAAAAGGTAACATGTAAAGTGCGGGTCAATGATAATTAAAATTGGCCTGCAAACCAGCAGTAGTAACCCACTTGTTCATTTTGACGAAACAAAAAGTAGGCTTCATCTGCCTGACCAGTTCTACTTAAGGCTTCCATGTTGAAAACTTGGCGTGTTGGCACACAGGTCCGGATGGGTTTTCTTTCCTGTCTGCGTAGTTTGTCTGTCTGGAGTAATGACGACAGGACATGGTCAGAGTTATTAAAACTAAAAAAAGTATCATGATTGCGACATTGCTTTAGGCTGGTAATTTCAAAGTAGATCTACACAGTTATATCTCAGCATGCTGGCCAATCTGTAGACCACTGAAATCGCAGATATAAGTCTTTTCAGGATTTTTTTTTAAAGCTTATATTTATCAACGCACTCCGTCTGTCTGTCTGGGTGGATTCTTCTACACGCTTAATTTTTCCCGATTCTCATTCTCAAGTTGAAATTTTACTCGATTATTCATTGTCGAAGACAAGACTTGAATAAAATACGAAATTCACCAATTAGTTAATCAATTATACATGTTTTTTTATATAAAAAGGGAGATTAAACTTGCAATATTGCGACATATGGTAGCAATTTGACAGTTCCCTCCCTTTACAATCTATATGAATTTTTTTAAAAGTTTTATATATATATCTATATATATAATTCTCTTTTTCGCTCAAGACTTTGGACGAGAAGAAGAAGTAAAGAAAAGATCACTCTCTTATTTCTGCAAGTCGGAAGAACTAGAGTTAAGCCACGGATAATAAGTGAAATTTAAGAGTTTGTATTAGAAAACAAATTCGTCTTTGCATTTTATATTCACTCTTTACTACGTACAGAATTACTTCACGAGCCTTGCGTGTAGCGAAGTCATACAGTACATCATAAAAACTATATTTCCTACATAGATCACGCTCAATAGTAAGAATTACCAAATGTTTCAATCTATCTACGAGAATTGTTAAACTAAAGTAATTCTTCATTAGTTTGATGTGCAAGAAGCTTCTTTAACCAGATTCCAAAATTACTGGATAATGCCGTTTGTTTGTTTTGTTTTATCGCGCGTAGGATTGGCATTTTTCATATTGAATGACACCCCATAATGACAATTTTGTCTATATATTTCAGAAGATTTGTATGAGTTTTCTAAAGATTTTAATAATTTCTGGATATTTCCAGGATTTTTCGTATATTTTTCAATTTCAGGAGATTTCCAGGAGCTCCTGGTAAATCGATAGGAGGCCGAGGAAATCTGTTATACGTTAAACAATTGTTTAATTTAATAATTTATACACTTAGAATTAGCCCGGGTCCTATGAAAGTACGGGGCCCACTGCGGTCACCTTAGTCCGGTCCTGCAAAATAGCGGCGTAGGCTATGCCGACGGTCGACTAGTAAATATATATTGCTTGTTTGTTTCTGGGGTGAGTGACTATTTACTACGTCTTCCTCCCCTGGTTCTACAGGCCGAAATTATGGATTCAAGATTCATTCACAGCTGTTTGTTGTTCAGTGTCAACACACCACTGTTAACTAGGCTTGACATGTCATTTTACTTTGAAATGTGGATTTTAATTACCATAATACTGCATGCTTTTGTTGTGTATATTGGTTTTATATTATTTCAAAGCCCCAGATAATCCAAACAGTCTACTGCAAAGTCATGCCTGAAACTACTGCAGAATACGATTCATCATATATTTTATCTCTGCCTCTGCGCCGAATTTGAAGACATAGGCGGCAACAGTGAACCTTGTAGGAACGTGAAGACATAGGCGGTGAAGGTGGACGCTTCACGCAAGAGATTTAGGAACTGATGCCAAGACCAACATTTAAGTTTCTTGTGATGATTCATCCTTTAGATTGATTACTCGTTGAGTTGCCTCCCTTCGTTTCATTATACTACTCAGTACTTTACGAATTATACCCCTTTTCTATGTTATACAAAATTGAATATTTACCACTAATTTATGAATTAATAGATTTTTTTTTTCGATGATTCTTTTTTTTTTTATTAGAAACATATTTGTGCAAAGTTTCAACTTGATCCGACAATGGGAAGTGGGAGAAATATCATACACACAAATTGTACCTGACAGACGGAGTGAGTGTATATAAGGTTTGTAGAACAAAGACATTCCGTTATAATTTTAGTGAAGTTATGTTTTTAATGTCGAATTTAATAAAATTTTCATCCGCTATATAAAAAATTGAAGTTTTGAAATTACATTATCTGGGCTTTGGAAAATAACAGAATAGAGAGAATACATTTCGTAAAATTTCGTGACCTACTTGTTTGGTTCTGGTAAAGGGCATGAGAGAAAGATGATTTATTGATTCCAGAACTATAGATAGACTTATTGATATAAGATGTCACAGAAAAATGAAAAAGTTTCGAGACGTTGATTTAGAGTATCTGAAAAATTGGCTTGCTGACGAAGACGTCAAGTGAAAAGACGGACGTCTTCTTGGAGTTGTGTAGCCACAGACAGCCGAAAACAGCCAACATGGGGTAGGAGGAGCTGCAGACTTAGTTTATAGCCTCGAGCTCTTCTGGGGACGGAAACAACTATAGACAGAAAAAGATTCACTAGGGCTCTACATGAGTTGTTTCCCTTTTAGTTCTTCAAGCTGGAAAATAAAACACTTTGTTTTCTTTCCCTTTGACGGCAAAGTTTTTTTTTTCTCCCCCTTTTCTAAATTTCCTCCCCTGATTAGACATATGTTTGGAAATGTCACTACACCTCAGGACTCCAAGATGATTTCATCGCAAACAAACGAAAGAACAGGAAAGTATACAACTATTGTTTAAAAAGCAAAAAACAAAAAGGTTATACTAAGTGTATTTGTATCAATTCGTTTGGATCAGTCATGTCATTACATTTGTAATAGATCTAAAATCTAGACGAACAACACTAAATCAGTGCAATTAGAATTATTTTTATTTTTTTTTGTTAGCACTATTTCATGCTTGAAGCTTTCTCGATATCTTTTGATCCTATCACTTATCTGAACCAATAGAGAAAACGGAGAGGGGAGGGGGAGAGAGAGAGAGAGAGAGAGAGAGAAAGAAAAAGATAACTGGGTGGATTTTACGTAATCATTTTTTAAAAGCATTTATTTAAAAAAAAATGACGAACGACCTGAATTCGAACTCATGGTTCAGGCCCTCTCAAGCCGACACATCAACCACTCTGGTAGTGAGGTGCATATGAAAATAGGAGATTGTATATTTATCTAATATATATTTAAAGCTGACTTAAAATCGACGACATACAAAGGGACAAATTCAGCTTATACCACCACTTCAGCCAAGTACAATGTCTTTCCCTTGTTCGAGATACGAAACAAAATAATTATTTACTGCATATTTTTAGAATGGTTACGCATATCGTGCTTTAAAATATGTCAATGGTGTATGTGTGTATGTATGCTATAGTTGACAGTTTATGTGTTATGACATCATACGCTTATGTTTTGTAATACATTGATCTCTTGTGTACGTTATCCAATAATTGTCAGCCTATATCCATGGGCAGAGAAAGGGGCTTAGCTGATCAACATTTTGGGCTTCCAAACGTTCACGGCCTTATATGTTTACTGCCCAACAGATCGCTGCAACAAAATCTCATCCGTTGTTTGGATTTACTAGCTCATAGGATGCTGCGTCCATCGTTTATCCGCCTTAGATTAAATATGTTTTTGTTTTTTTTAACACTGCAACAAGCTTGTACACAAAATGTTAGTTTTCTTTATTGTATTTGGCTAGATCTTAGCACAGCGAGTTTTAAAATGTTTGTCTTGTTACAAAGCTTCTATCAACTCACTCTGACTGTGTGGTAAAAAACTTGACCATGTTTTTTCTCCCATTTTCCCATTCTCGAATCAAGTTGAAACTTGACACAACTATCCATTGAACCTGACAAGACATGAATCAATTAAAAAAAAATTAACCAGTTAGTTCATTAACTGTTGGTGATTAATTATTTTTTATATCGAAATAAAGGGAATAAATGCTACTTAATTGAGAGATGTGGATGTATATATAGATTTAATCCCCGAAATATATTCTGATGTTTTTTCTCCCATTTTCCCATTCTCGGATCAAGTAATCAAATAACATAATTAGTCATAGTCGATTACAATACAGAAATAAATCCGAAAATTGACCAATCAGCTAATCCTTTAATACTAATGAATTAATTATGTTTTTATTTAAGAGAAAGGGAACTAAACCCTGTAATGTTCAGATAAATGACAGTAATTAGTGGTTCTTTCCCTTACATAAGTTTTGTTTTTTAAACGTATTCTTATTTCTATTGCTTGTTTATATTGTGCTTTCGAAATATTTAGTAGTTTTCTTTTCTATTATTATGTTGTATTAGTACAGCATAAAAAACAATTGTGTTGGTGTTTATTTTAATACTCTGCTGTTATAATGTGCTTTTTTTTTTTTTGGATCTGATGTCTAGAATCCATAAAGGACCTCATAACAAACGTAGAAATCCTAAACATTGGTGATTGGGCCCCCATGATGACCTTCTGAACACTCAAAACAAAACAAACAAAAAAAAACTATTCGGTCATGGAGAGAAATCGTCGACCGATCATGTGTGGTGCGCTAACAGTCCTACAGACTAAGGTGAAAATTGTAAGGTTTAACTATCTTTTGCTTTCAGTGTAAAGTGTAGCTTATACAGAAGTGGATTTGTTCTAAACTGTACAATGTAATGTAAATTTGTGAAAGTAATTCATGGCTTTGCTAAAGAATACTTTAGATTTGAGATAGAACAGAAAGTCTATTAAGTAATGCCACCTAACAATTAATCTAGCAAATCGAGCTATACATCTATAACACTTTTCCAGCACAAAGTTGAAATATTTTTTAGTGTGGAGAGGGGGGAATGTTTGTGTGAGAAATAAACCTGACAGAGGCGTAGTTAACAATACGTACACTCGGGGCTAAAAACTTTATTGGCGTCCCCACCCACACCCCAATGAACATCGAAAGAAATATAGGCTTTTGCATCAAAAGAATTTCATTATCCTAGAATGTATTATCTAATTAAGTATCTACAATAATTTATATTTTTTAGGCGCCTCAATGCGTATGGCGCCTCCTGAGTATGGCGTCCGGAGCATCGTACCCTTCTCCCCCCCCCCCCACTACGCCTCTGCCTGGTAACTGTTTTGTTTCTAGGCGATGTTTCCGAGTCGATGGTCTTTGCCCTACTTAGAGGTTTTCATTTATGTTTCCATATTTTCTTTAGTAGTTTCTGTCCTTTACTTTTACAATGATATACTCGCTCTATATGTTCCAATTTTACTGCAAGCGAATTCAAACACTCACCGACTTGCGACACATACACCTATACACATTCCAAAACAATCACACACAGACACTCTCCCACTCGGGCACATCATAACACCCACATAAATTCACACATACACACATGGACTATAGTTATGGATACTTTTCACCGATGTTCAGCACTCTACAAAATCGGAATTCTCGTTAGTTAAGAACGCACAGTTCTTCTTTATTTGTATCCTTTCATTATATTATTATGTTCAACTTAAAAAAAACAAAAAAAAACAGATTCTCTGGATGAAAGAAATCAGAGTTCTTATTGCCTATTGAAAAATCAAACAAAAATAATACTATATTATAGGATGCTGCTGCTTCTTAAGAAATGATAACGACTTTTGTTTTTTAATTAATCAAGACATTACCCAGCAATGGTTGGAAATGCTTGACATGAGAAAATCATAATTAGTACCTGCCGTCTCATTTGGAATCCTACCCAGAGCCGGATTCATGACAGAGCATGACTGGGCAGATGCCCAGACCTCACCCTTAATGGAGAACTTGACATTTTAAAAATATTTTTTTAACAAAATATGAATAGATATAGATGAAGAGTTATTGCGCCTCAAGTGAGTCTGTTTGAGAGGGCGTTTATGTTATATGTTGCTATCCCCTTCACCTATCGCTTAGTCTGTTGGTTCGTTAGGGCAACACACAAGATCTGTCAGCTGTCTTTCTCCATTCCTCCCGGTCCTTTGCTTGGAATTGTATTCACCGAAAAGCCGGTCCATTGTTTCATGTTGTCTTCCCATCGCTTTTTCTGTCTTCTTCTTCCTGGTACTGTTACTGAAGGAAGGTCTTTTCGAGCCCCTGAGGACCTTGTGATGTGGCCATTGAGTTTGAGTTGTTATAAGAAAGAAAAAGAAACAGGATTCATAGCAAAATAAACAATATATAGGCTAGGAACAAATCATTAGGGTGTTGCTGGTGGGTGATGCTAGTATGAATATAAAATAAACAAAATTCAATTAAACGGAATAAAATGTTCAAATGCTTTAGTTCTTACTTCAAACTATAACATGCTTTTGAAGTTGTTGACTTGTGCCATGCTTGTGCCAATAGTTTTCAGCCCGCTAAAATGTATGCATTAGAGACCACATTTTTACCAATGGCCAATGGTGAATTAAGTATGGTAACAGTACTGGCCAGGCCACGTGGTGAAGACCGGTATTGTAAGGGAGGGAAGCGGAAATGGATGGGTCAAGTTTCGTTGACCTCTGGGTGCCTAATCAAGGCTGGCGAAAAAGATTCTTTTTTGGAACTCTGGATGGTCCCAAGATTAGTTGGCACTGGAATGCTGCTATTCGAAATTGTCCAATGGTTCCCGGCCTAGGCCATAGTACTGACATAATATATGTACTATGTCTTCATCATAGTACTGACATAATATATGTACTATGTCTTCATCATAGTACTGACATAATATATGTACTATGTCTTCATCATAGTACTGACATAATATATGTACTATATCTTCATCATAGTACTGACATAATATATGTACTATGTCTTCATCATAGTACTGACATAATATATGTACTATGTATTCATCATTCAATTGAAACAGATTAACAAGCGCATTAACTGTTTATGCCGTTGTTATCATATAGATATGTTGTCACAAACCTACAAAGAAAGCTCTACAGCTCTAACTTAAACACAAACCAGCCTAAAAACCTCATGATGGTGTCAGATTGTCACAAACCTCCCTGAGAACCTCATAAGGACGTCAAGTCGTCACAAATTCTTGAGACAAGTCACCAAAGTTGCCTCTGTTCGCAATTAGCTTTTTTTTTTATTTTAAAGAGGTATTTTTTTGCTCCAAAGAGTTCTGAAGGGGAAAGGTCGCTTACATTACACTCGGATTTACAAAATTACAAATGAGAAGAATACTTTTCAAATGTAAATCTTCAAGGGAAGAAAAACTCTTTCAAAACATTAAGACTAAGAGTCCAGCATTACCCTCCTTGGAGTATTGGCACGTGTTGGCAAGTATTGGTCGAGCACTCACTCATCCTGCCAATGTTTCCACTTTACTGACACGCCCCTTGAGACCCATTTTTCATTTTCTTACTCTATTCTCTTACTCAGGTTTAACATGTAGAAAAGGTGGGGGGGGGGGGGGGGGAGAGAACAGAGCGGGGTTTGAATTACTCCTGGAAGAAAGGGACAGCATGTGTCCGCATGTGCTCGTGCGTGTATGAGTGTGTGTGTTAATACACTCTTAAATTTGCTGTTAATGAAACATTTTTTTGTTTTGTTTTCGTCTAATAGGATTTAGTTTTATTATTGATCATAATATTTGAGGGAAAAAAACAGTGTTTCAGATTCTGTCAACCCAAATTATGAAAGCTGAAAAAAAAAAAAAAGCGAAACAGAAATGTAATATTAAAGTACCCCTATCCAGTACACATACCTCATATTAGATATACTGGTCGCCCAAACGTAAGTATACAGTTTTGAACTACCCTCAATATATGCCTAGGACGTTTTCATCTTCTTTTTTGAAGTAACGCCTGTATTATATAAGATAAGATAAGATGTTCTATTTGGTTGAAATTTCTGGAGAGTTTTGAAAAATGTTGCAGTTTTGAAGGAGAATATTTTGAGCACCTGAGAGATTCAATTCTTTATGTTTATGTTCACAGGTATGACGATTTTGTGTCAGTGTTCAGGCCTAGTATGGCGACTGGTCTTGGTTGAAGTCCATCAGCCCGTAGTAGTTTATGCGAGACCAATTTCTATAAAAGATCTCAACAATGACTAGCGACGTCGAAACCTGTTGGCTGTTTAGACCAATAACACTTTGCCACTTCCCAGGTCTGACCTCACGACGCTGGTCAGTGTTTGGGTCTTCTGTAATGATTGGTCACGGTTTATGCCGCCCGGTTTTAAATTTAAAGTAGTAAATATACAGTTCGTAATAATGGCATCTAGCAAGTTGTTTGAACTATTACACGAAAACAATTCCTCCGTAATAAATCATAAGAAGACATTGCTGGTTATATCATACAAGGGAAGTAACCAAGTTAATTAACACAGAAAGATATGCAGGGAATTTATACATGCGTAACTATAACATATTATAATAACTGAAGGGAGGCAACTCAACGAGACAAAGATGTTTATTTACATGGAGACCTGACAAACACATAGGACATCTGCCTTGAGCACAACATCTTCATCTCGGCTCTAGACATGGGCGGAAATCGTTCTCTCTTCTCAAATGTCAACATCCTTCTTAGTCTTGTCACTAATAGTGCGCACCTTCTGCACTATCTTGGATGGCGGTGTGCATGGCGTGGTTATAACAATAGTGTTTACGCTTAGGTATGAGAAAAGATACGAAGAAGCGAAGTAAATAGTAAGATAGAAAGATGATTAAGAATGTAGTCAGGATTAAGGAATTCCCTGGGTCAATAGAATAGATAAATACGTAATACACATAACGAAGTGAAAGTTAAAGAAAAGAAAGGGAAAAAAAAGAACTACTCAAGGAGGATCACTTGGGATGAAGAGGATGAATACACCAGAACGAAAGAATGGAATGAGACGAGAGAGAGAGAGGGGGGTAGTGGTGGGGGGTATTTGAATGAGGAGAATAGTTCATAGATTCAAGCTGTAAGCATACGTGGGATGGATTCATTCATTTACGATCAATGTCGAAGTGCTTGAGAATGAAGCTGCGCGGTGATTGGTTGATATTTTGAAAAAACTATTCACGGGAGTAAGGAAAGCATTATGGGAAGGACATATCAGAAAGTGAGGAAGGAAACACAAGATTAACTGTTGGGGAGAGAGAATGAACGAAGATTATCATCTTCATCTTCATCTATCCTTTAGTAGGACCGTTGGGGCACCACGCAAGATTTGTCGAACGTCTTTCTCCATTCCTCTCTGCCTTGGATAGAACCTCTTTCAATGGCAGGCCCGTCCATTCTTTTATGTTATCTTTCCGTTGCTTTCTCTGCCTCTTCCTCTTTTTCCATATACTTCGGGGCTCGCAAAGACCTTTCCTCAGCGAACAGTACCAGGAAACGAAGACAATAGAAAGATATATAAGATCGAGTTTTAGAGAGGGAGACAGAAGGAGCATGGGAGAGAGGCAAATGGAGATGTGTCCGGAAAATTTGGAAAGTGAGATTCGAAGGAGAGAGGCCGAGGAATAAGAAAGCTAAAAAGGAGAAAAAGAGAGAGAGAGAGAGAGAGAGAGAAAGAGAAATAAAAAGATTTTTAAAATGTAAGAATTAATGTTTAAAACATGAAAAGAAGATGCCAACACAAAGAAACAAAACTAAAAGAGACACGTGACACACTGAACGGAAAAGAGTCAGTTAGAAGAGAGATGGCAACAAATCAGAGCGCTGAACATCTTCTCTACTTTATTAGAAGCAAAGACTCAAAAAAAAAAAAAACAAAGATTTACTGCTGCAGGGGTAAACGACTGTATAGAAAATACGAAAAACATGCATATATGTAACCCTGCCGGACCAAGTAAAACAAAGGACGTTTAGGCCACGAGGCCTTCATCAGCTACAAAACAAACAAAACATAAAAAACAATTAACACAAAATAGTCTTAAGTTAACTTATCTGTCCGATGTTTAGAAGCAGCGTGTATCCATCGACATTTACTAAGGATTGATTTTAAACTATTCTTGGGTTATATAATAATTCTACTCGCTTCCACACAGAGTTCAGACCTGTATAAACTCTTTATTGTTCCCAGACCAAGCTATAGTCAGTCCTTCAAATTATACACACAAAAAAAGACAATTATCAAAAACTAAGTCAAAATGATTTCATTCCTCGTGCTCTGCCCTGAAGATACTTTAACAATATGCACAAAGCGTTGTTCCTCCCCCCCCCCCCCCAAAAAAAAAAAACAACTTCAAAACATCAAACATTTGAGACGTTCAATGGCACAACATCCGAGGGTTTAGACATGCGCCTCAGACTTGCGCCTCACACATGCTCCTCAGACATGCTCCTCAGTTATGCACCTCCGAAATAAGCTCAGAAATCAGCCAAACTCAATTTCTAAAATTAAATTTGCTCACACACATCTTGGCTCTTATTAGTTTGACAGATTCAATGAGCCAAACTAAAGAAAAAAAAATGTTTCAACTAATTTTCTTTACAAAAAAAAAAAGATTTTTTGTTTTGTTTATTAAAGACAATCAAAGGACGGATATGTTTTTGTTTTTCAAAGTTTGGCCGTTGATTGCAGACCATGTTGCAGCTGTTAATGAAAAGAAGTGAAAACGTGAGTGTGTGCGTGTTTGTGTGTTGGAGCGTGCGTATGTGCGCACATTGTATTTATATCTCATGAATTACAATGCAGACGTTGAGGCTAGAAGGGGGGAAGGTATGGGATATCATATTGCATACATTCAGCGGTGGCTGGGCGGTAAAGCGCTTGGCTTTCGAACCGAGGTCCAGGGTTCGAATCCCGGTGAAGACTGGGGTTTTAATTTCGGGATCTTCCAGCGGCTCTGAGTCCACCCAGCTAAAAAGAGTACCTGATATCAGTTGGAGAAAAGTAAAGGCGATTGGTCATTGTGCTGGCTACATTACACCCTCGTTAACTGTGGGCCACACAAGCTGATGACCTTTACATCATCTGCCCTATAGATTACAAGGTCTGAAAGGGGAACTTTGTTTTTACATTCAGAAATAAAGTGTTCAATGGCATCAAAGAGAAAATGATTAAAAAGGAAAACGACAAAGTAAAGAAAAAAAAAAGAAAAAAATTTTAAAGATATTTTTAATCTTTCGATTTTTTCCCCTAGTCAAAGTGTCGGGAACAGCAAAATAAATGTATTACACAAGTCCAAATCTCCAATTGAAGCTCTATACTGCAGCCTCTGACTGCGGACCTCAATCTAGACTGCATTAAGATTGACTGTATGCATGTGCAGATCTGCTCTTACTTGCTTGAGCTATTGTGCTGGATCATCCACGAAACTGTTTCTCGATATCTCTGCTGCATTATGACAATACTCAGATCTCAGCATTGGTTCATTGTCTTGCCAAAAGAAGTGGTCCTGGGTACAAAGGCGAAATATTCCTTCACTTATAATCTTTTTAAAAATATTTTTTACCAAGTTTCACTACGTTTAGGTGATGTTTTTTATTTTGACGGTTGTTCTCTATCTAATGAATAATTCAACAATGATAATGTATAGGATGGGGGGGGGGGGGAGGGGGGTCTGCTAGGTTCTTATAACGGCTGAGCACTTGGAGTCAATTGTCAGCGACTTGGTGTTGGCACAGACAATAAGCCAGTAGGTGGCATTGTAAGATAGACTGGGAATCCAAAGAAAGTAATTATACTTGGAAATTTCTGGGAAGCACTGTATTAGTACAGGAATAATACATATAATATCAAAATAAGTATAGGGGGAAATTCCGTTAGAATAAAGACCCTACTTAGAGTTCGTAGTTGACCTGGAAAGCAAATGGGAAAAAAAAGGTGGGGTCCGGGTTATATAGCGGTATTGGCCAACCGTTGTAATTGAAATAAAATTAACCAGATTTTTTGTAAATAACGCCAAAAGTGTTATTCACGGTTAATATATAAGGCCCAATTAGCAGCCGAACATTTTGGGCTCAGAAAGGGCTCACCAGCAACATGTGGTCGCATAACCAAAAAAGACCTAAGTGTCTGGTGTAATCTCTTATGGACATTTGAGAAGAGGGAATTGGATTTCGAAGGTGGTTGCCACCCCTGCCTGTAGGATCTCAGCAAAAACAGCTCAGCTCAGCTCAGCTCAGCTCTAATTGACAAAAAAAGTAAAAACCTAGTCTACATTGTGACTCAAATCCAATCCCCTCATGTCGCTAAGCGGTTAGCACCACTCAGCCACAAGTCACACATCTTGTGAGGCACACGCTGACCACATTTAGTGAGGCATAAACTAACCACATCTTGTGAGGCTTACGTTGACCTCATCTTGTGTGGCACACGCTGACCACATCTTGTGAAACATAAGCTTACCATATTTTGTGAGGCACACGCTGACCATATATTATGAGACACACGCTGACCATATCTTATGAGGCTAACGCTGACCACATCTTATTTGGCATAAGCTGACCACATCATGTGAAACACACGCTGACCACATATTGTGAGGCACACGCTGACCACATCTTGTGAGGCACACGCTGACCATCGACCTAAACAGCGGTTTCATGTTCTATCGATTGAGTGGGTCTACAATTTTCTAATCACTAGTCTTAATCTGAAACCCAGACTTCCTGATCATAGAGTCGGATATCACCTATTTGTTCCGCATTGTAGATAAGCGCTTCCTCTTGTTTCACAATACCCGAGTAATCCATTCGATGTAGAGTGCAATCTCAAAGAAGACTTGCATTACAGAAGAAATAGTGCAGACAAGAAGATTTAAGTAAAAAAAAAAAAGTCAAATTAAAAAACTAAAAAAAAAGCTTATATTAAGTGTAACTGTATCAATTAGTTTGGATAAGTCCTGTAACTAAATTTGTAATAGATCTAGACCAGGGGTTTTCAACCTGTGGGTCGCGACCCTCTCGGGGGTTGAATGACGATTTGCCAGGGGCCGCCTAAGACCATCGAAAATATGGATTGTTATTGTCTATTCTTCTATTGCTATATGTGTGTGTGGGGAGGGGGGTCGCGGCAGATTGGGGGTTTGTAAAAAGGGGTCGCCGAGCTTAAAAGGTTGAGAACCGCTCATCTAGACAAACAATAATAAATGTGTGCGATTTTAAATATTTTTTTACCAATTGTTTTAGTCTAGCGCAATCTCATGCTTTTAGCGTGCTCAAGACTCTCTGGTCCAATCACTTGTGTGGACCATTTGGTGGAAGGGAGGAGAGGAGGAGTATCTGGGAGAAGGCTTCCGTGATAGCTTTTTAAAAGTCATTGTTTAAACGTTGTTCTATTTGAATTCGAAATTAAGGGATGAAGTCCTCATTGCGCCAACCAAGTTCTTGTGAAAAATAGAAGCCATTTAGTTATCTATTGTTACTTTCAAATTTTAGGCAAAAGGCAAAAAAAAACAAAGTCTCTACACAAGGCATATCTTCCCTTAGGTAGTACTGTTTCTACCGAAATAAATTAATTTTGATTGGTTTTTAAAATAATTAATTAGATTCATGTTTTCTTAAGTGCAAGAAATAGTTTCAACGTCATCGGAGAATGGAAATGGGAGAAATGACGTGAGGATAGAAAGATAGATAGATAGATAGATTCTTTTAATGGGGATCTAGATCGTCGAATGGTTTGTTGCTGATAGGTTCATATATTTGTCAACATTCTCTATTAATTAAAAAAATGTTCCTTAGTGCATCCTTAATATATCTGATATAACAAGCAACATAAGAATGTAGTTTTAAAAAAGACCATACCTCCTTTATAAAGCTGATAACGTGTTTTCTTAAGAGTGATTACATAGCTTTTAATAATGAATGATAGATTTTTTAAAAATTGCATTTTTTTACCCCGGTCCAATTCTCCCCATCAACCCCCTCCCAAACAACTCCCTCCCAAATGTCCCCCTCCTAAACAACCCCCTCAGTCGAAAAAATGTCCTGGGTATTCACGTGTGTAAACCTTGTAAATGTTTTCTATGTTTCGGGTGTTCCTTAGGAGCTGAAGATAATGTACTTCATAGTCCAAACCTCCCGCAGGATGGCAGCGGACAAGGTATGAACCCGAGACCATAGACAATTTCGAACGACTCTCCGGCGCGCATACCGCATGACCAGGCTGCCACCATTTCTACACAGAGTATAACAAGTTCTAGTTTGGTGATAAATCCAGACATGGTAACATTAAAAGAGGGTAGTCTTAACTGAAAAAACTAGATCTAGTATAGTTAGATGCTAAGTTATAGATCCAGACTTAGAAACAAAGACAGTATTCAAAAAAGATGTCTAGATTTAGTATAGTTTGATGCTAGGTTATAGATCCAGACTTAGAAACAAAGACAGTATTCAAAAAAGATGTCTAGATCTAGTATAGTTTGATGCTATGTTATAGATCCAGACTTAGAAACAAAGACAGTCGTCAAGAAAGATGTCTAGATCTAGTATAGCTTGATGCTAGGCTATAGATCCAGACTTAGAAGCAAAGACAGTCGTCAAGAAAGATGTCTAGATCTAGTATAGTTTGATGCTTGGTTATAGATCCAGACTTAGAAACAAAGACAGTCGTCAAGAAAGATGTCTAGATCTAGTATAGTTTGATGCTTGGTTATAGATCCAGACTTAGAAACAAAGACAGTCGTCAAGAAAGATGTCTAGATCAAATATACAGAGCGCAAAATGTTCCTAGACGGACTTCTTTATTTATTTAACCTTCTAATGAATACATGCGGGAATACCCGCTGACGCACAAGTGTTCAATATATAGATTGTCTAGACAAAATTTAATGCTAACATTATTACATTTTGTGAAACTTGAATGGTTAAACCAACGTTTCCCCAGTGTGGCCAATTAGCTAGTATTTTTTTCCCAAAGTTGATGTACATCAACTGTTACATTTCTAGGAAAATCGTTAGAGCCGTTTTCAAGACCAGTGTCCACCCGTCCAGGTTCCATTTTCCATGAAGAGTTTGCAAGCTAAAAAGAGGAATTATAAACAAATATTGTTTATGCTACGTTTTGTTTTACTTTGAATGAGGAGTATATCTATGTCCTCTGGTCAGTCGGGGTTCTAGAGTAGTATCTATGTCCTCTGGACAGTCGGGGTTCAAGAGTAGTATCTGTGTCCTCTGGACAGTCGCGGTTCTAGAGTAGTATCTGTGTACTCTGGACAGTCGGGGTTCTAGAATAGTATCTATGTTCTCTTGACAGTCGGGGTTCTAGAGTAGTATCTATGTTCTCTGGACAGTCGGGGTTCTAGAGTAGTATCTGTGTCCTCTGGACAGTCGGGGTTCTAGAGTAAGATCTATGTCCTCTGGTCAGTCGGGGTTCTAGAGTAGTATCTGTGTACTCTGAACAGTCGGGGTTCTAGAGTAGTATCTATGTTCTCTTGACAGTCGGGCTTCTAGAAGAGTATCTGTGTACTCTGGACAGTCGGCGTTCTAGAGTAGTATCTGTGTACCCTGGACAGTCGGGGTTCTAGAGTAGTATCTATGTTCTCTTGACTGTCGGGGTTCTAGAGTAGTATCTATGTCCTCTGGACAGTCGGGGTTCTAGAGTAGTATCTGTGTACTCTGGACAGTCGGGCTTCTAGAGTAGTATCTGTGTACTCATGACAGTCGGGCTTCTAGAGTTGTATCTGTGTCCTCTTGACAGTCGGGGTTCTAGAGTAGTATCTATGTTCTCTGGACAGTCGGGGTTCTAGAGTAGTATCTGTGTCCTCTGGACAGTCGGGGTTCTAGAGTAGTATCTGTGTACTCTGGACAGTCGGGGTTCTAGAGTAGTATCTATGTTCTCTTGACAGTCGGGGTTCTAGAGTAGTATCTATGTTCTCTGGTCAGTCGGGGTTCTAGAGTAGTATATATGTTCTCTTGACAGTCGGGGTTCTAGAGTAGTATCTATGTTCTCTGGACAGTCGGGGTTCTAGAGTAGTATCTGTGTACTCTGGAAAGTCGGGCTTCTAGAGTACCTCATGGAATATTTCTCCACTCAGAGACTACAAATTTTTAGACGAATCGTCACAAAACGCCTGAACACTGACCTGCAACGTAGCAACAGGTTGTGACATAGTAGTCAGTGTTGAGGCTTACTAGAGCGAAGGGTCTCAATCATACTCGCATATATTATATCAATTTCAGAAATGAGATACTAGATAACTACAAATCGAGTAATAACTGTTTTGACTCTTTCAGAAGAAGTAAATATTATGCTATTTAGACTCTGTCTTCTTTATAGAAATGTCACTACATTGTCAATTATAAACTGCTTAGCTCTCTGTTCAGCGCATCTCTGAAACCAAAATGAATGTTCTGTTTTACCTAATGTTATTGACACCATCTCTAGACCAAACTCTTTAGACCGACTCGGCTATCTGTCTAGAAATGTGCTAAAACCGGCAAAGACAATATTAAGTGTCCAATCCGTCACTCCGTATGGCTGAACACATAGTAGAGGGGGGTAAGGGATGAGGGGGAGAGAGTGATAAGATGAGGGAGGGAATATATATAGAGAGAGGGGTGGGGGGGGGGGGGGAGAAGTAAAAATTGTGACTGTCTGACGCAATGCAAATACCAACTTCCGGTCAGTCCTGGACTATCATGGGGCCTTCTGTTTAGTCTCATCGAGCTGTTTCTCCCCCACCCCGTTTGCCTTCCCATTCACTCCAACACACACTCACTCACACACACACACACACTTTTGAGTACATTGTGACTATAACTATTACTTAGAAAACGGCATGAGCAAATGTGGTTAAAACAAAAGGATAAAGTCATTGTCTTGGAGTTAAGGGTGAGGGGGGGGGGGAGCAAACCTCGTGACGTCATCATTGCACAGGACGGGTCGGAACACGCACGTCTGCTAGAGGCGGTTCGATTTGTCTTTGTCTCGGGACAGGTTATTGGCACCACACCCCCAACCCACCCAGTAATCACCTCGAATTAAAAGTTTTGCATCGGACATGTAAGACAGAACTTTAGACCCCATACACCACTCTAACCCACTCACACATACATTTACATTCTTTAGACTATTACAGGCTTACAAAAGGATTTTAACAAATATATACTTCCAAAGTTCCATGTCACATTTCACTCACATAATTGCCGTTATCTCTTACAACTGGCAGTTGCGATAAATTATCCGGAAAACTAGCAAATTAAGATTTTAAAAAAAGCATATATATATATAAGAAAGAACCACACAATTACGGCCATTATATATAGCAAGCACAGTGCAGGACAGGCCACTGTCATGTTGCCTCATATTTGTCACTTCTATAGCCAAATCTTGATTCACGGTGCCCTCGCTGCGGGGAAGAAAAGGAAACCGCGCTTCATATTCTGTTTGACTGCCCCAGACTTGCTGATCTCCGTCTCGACAGGTCTGGGAAACCAAATATTCTCGACCTGTATGGCGACACATATGACTACGCAAGACAGCAGGGTTTCTGGGCTGGGGTTTGGCAAGAGAGGATTTGAACCCCTCACAGAAATGGAGTTTGAATGATGATGATAAACGTACTTTTGTTTTCTGTTGAGCTTGACTAAACTAACAACATGCTATACATTTTAACATATGGCCCGTTATTGGTGTTTACATTTTATATAGACATATACATATATAGGACTGGAAACTCTTCTGAATCCTATATCTCTAGTTTAGTTAGAGCTTCAAAACAGCTGTCACGGTCTTACTTGGAAAGTCTATGACCACCAGACATGCCAAATTGTCCACTAGCCGGACAACAAAATGTCCAAGCTGTCAAAGTAAATTAGGTCAGGGAAACTCTGACGTCCCGATTGGGACTGTGAAAACGTGCGAAAAAATATATAAAAAGACAGAGAGAGACAGAGAGACAGGGAGAGACAGAGAGCGAGACTCAAAGAAAATGGACAAGAAGTGGGGAAAAAATTTGTGGTACGTTAAAAAAAAAGTAGCAAAAGTAAATGGTGACAAAATGAGAGAGAGAGAGGAGGGGGGGAGAGAGAGAGAGGAGGGGGGGGAGAGAGAGAGAGGAGGGGGGGAGAGAGAGAGAGGAGGGGGGGAGAGAGAGAGAGGAGGGGGGGGAGAGAGAGAGAGGAGGGGGGGAGAGAGAGAGAGGAGGGGGGGGAGAGAGAGAGGAGGGGGGGAGAGAGAGAGAGGAGGGGGGGAGAGAGAGAGGAGGGGGGAAGAGAGAGAGAGGAGGGGGGGAGAGAGAGAGAGGAGGGGGGGGAGAGAGAGAGAGGAGGGGGAGAGAGAGAGAGGAAAGGTTCTGTTAAGGAAGACAAGGAAAGGGAAATCTTTAGAAGAGGAGACGGATAAAAGAAAACATACTAACAATAGCACTGACAAGAGAGAAAGACAGAGAAAGATGTGGAAAAGAGTTGGGGGGATGGAATCAAAGGAGATGGAGCAAAACATTAGGAGAAAGAAAGTAAGGAAGATAGAGAGTCAGAGAGAGTCAGAGAGAGAGAGTCAGAGAGAGAGAGTCAGAGAGAGAGAGTCAGAGAGAGAGAGTCAGAGAGAGAGAGTCAGAGAGAGAGAGAGAGTCAGAGAGAGAGAGTCAGAGAGAGAGTCAGAGAGAGAGAGTCAGAGAGAGAGAGTCAGAGAGAGAGAGTCAGAGAGAGAGAGTCAGAGAGAGAGAGTCAGAGAGAGAGTCAGAGAGAGAGTCAGAGAGAGAGAGTCAGAGAGAGAGTCAGAGAGAGAGAGTCAGAGAGAGAGAGTCAGAGAGAGAGAGTCAGAGAGAGAGTCAGAGAGAGAGAGTCAGAGAGAGAGAGTCAGAGAGAGAGAGTCAGAGAGAGAGTCAGAGAGAGAGAGTCAGAGAGAGAGAGTCAGAGAGAGAGAGAGTCAGAGAGAGAGAAGGGAAAAAGGAAAACAAACTAATAGCATGAGATTGATGGACGTTAGAAGAAAAAAAGGTTGTAATCAATGCAGTAAAGAGTGGGGTGGGGACAAAAGGTGGAGGGAGAACAGGAGAGGGTATACAGCTATTTCACAAACTAGTATTAAGAGTGATGGTAGGGAGAGTGTGTGTGTGTGTGTGTGTGAAAGAGAGGGGCAGAAAAAGTATTAAAAAATGAGGAGAAAGGGAGACACAAAGAGAGAGACAGATGCGTGAACAGAGAAAGAAACACAAACAAAGAGAGAGGCAGAGAGAGAGAGAGGCGGAATGAGAGGTGCAGAGAGAGTCAGATAGAGAGAGAGTCAGAGAGAGAGAGTCAGAGAGAGAGAGAGTCAGAGAGAGAGTCAGAGAGAGAGAGTCAGAGAGAGAGTCAGAGAGAGAGAGTCAGAGAGAGAGTCAGAGAGAGAGTCAGAGAGAGTCAGAGAGAGAGTCAGAGAGAGAGTCAGAGAGAGAGTCAGAGAGAGAGAGTCAGAGAGAGAGAGTCAGAGAGAGAGAGTCAGAGAGAGAGTCAGAGAGAGAGAGTCAGAGAGAGAGAGAGTCAGAGAGAGAGAGTCAGAGAGAGAGAGTCAGAGAGAGAGAGTCAGAGAGAGAGAGTCAGAGAGAGAGAGAGTCAGAGAGAGAGAGTCAGAGAGAGAGTCAGAGAGAGAGAGTCAGAGAGAGAGTCAGAGAGAGAGTCAGAGAGAGAGAGTCAGAGAGAGAGAGTCAGAGAAAGAGTCAGAGAGAGAGTCAGAGAGAGAGTCAGAGAGAGAGTCAGAGAGAGAGTCAGAGAGAGAGAGTCAGAGAAAGAGTCAGAGAGAGAGTCAGAGAGAGAGTCAGAGAGAGAGTCAGAGAGAGAGTCAGAGAGAGAGTCAGAGAGAGAGAGAGAGTCAGAGAGAGAGTCAGAGAGAGAGAGTCAGAGAGAGAGTCAGATAGAGAGTCAGAGAGAGAGAGTCAGAGAGAGAGTCAGAGAGAGAGTCAGAGAGAGAGAGTCAGAGAGAGAGTCAGAGAGAGAGAGTCAGAGAGAGAGTCAGAGAGAGAGAGTCAGAGAGAGAGAGTCAGAGAGAGAGAGTCAGAGAGAGAGTCAGAGAGAGAGAGTCAGAGAGAGAGTCAGAGAGAGAGAGAGTCAGAGAGAGAGAGTCAGAGAGAGAGAGTCAGAGAGAGAGTCAGAGAGAGAGTCAGAGAGAGAGAGTCAGAGAGAGAGAAGGGAAAAAGGAAAACAAACTAATAGCATGAGATTGATGGACGTTAGAAGAAAAAAAGGTTGTAATCAATGCAGTAAAGAGTGGGGTGGGGACAAAAGGTGGAGGGAGAACAGGAGAGGGTATACAGCTATTTCACAAACTAGTATTAAGAGTGATGGTAGGGAGAGTGTGTGTGTGTGTGTGTGTGAAAGAGAGGGGCAGAAAAAGTATTAAAAAATGAGGAGAAAGGGAGACACAAAGAGAGAGACAGATGCGTGAACAGAGAAAGAAACACAAACAAAGAGAGAGGCAGAGAGAGAGAGAGAGGCAGAATGAGAGGTGCAGAGAGAAGCAGAGAGAGAGGCAGAGAGAGAGAGAGAAAGAGAGGGGCAGAATGAGAGGTGCAGAGAGAATGGGGAAAGAAAAACCTTTTAAAAAACTTTCTTACAAAATTATATTAAATTTCTTTTCCGAAAGTGAACCATTTAATTTTTAAAATTAACTATGCAAGCAGATTTCTCAAAAAAAATACATCACTTTTAAATGAAAAACTTTAGGGGAGTTACATTTTTAAAAAGGTCACAGACTTCTTCATTAATAAATAATAAATAAAACCATATATCTATACAAAAAGAATTGCTATTAAGGTCGCAATAGTTTAGATCTTTTTAATGCTTTTAGCATTCTCAAAATACAATATGATCGTATCCCTTGCCTGGACCAGTTGGGGAAGGGGGAAGTGGAGTGGAGGGGAGGGGGAGAAATAAGAGGTATCTGTGTGAATATTACCGTGATCGCTTTTTAAATGCATCATCTAATACACTGCTTCGCCATGTTCTTTTTGGTCTTCCTCTGCGTCTTGTTCCCTGGGGGTTTCACTCTAAAGCCTGTCTAGCTCTGTTGTTGGTATCTTTTCTAAGGGTGTGACCAATCCACTTTGTCTCTAGGATCTGCACCTCTCTATCTCTCTGTCCACCCATCTTTCACAATGAAAATGCTAACCCCTTCCCGTCGTCACCCTAGATACACACACACATACTCAATAAAACGGCTACTACAGCTCAAATGTGCACCCTATTCCAATGTTGACTTATTAAACGTATTTCAATTTTTATGTAATGTCAATTATATTTTCCATTAATATTAAATCAGTTAAATTTGGGTTTTGTTCACGTTTTGTTTTATTATGTTTGCCAACGTAAAAGACATTAAAAAAGTTTTTCTTTTTAGTTTTTTATATTTAAACTCCTTTGGGGTCCCTCTCAATTGGGGGCACGGAGGGATTCTCAAATTCCCCCTCTTCCCACAACCCTAGCTACGCCACTGTCTTTACTTACACTATTTTCTTTTCTTTGGATCATGAGAGCATGTATCACCACGAACTAACTTTACTAAGTCACTTAGCAAGCAGACATCCTGCTGTTGACACAGCGATTCCAACTCTTTTGTCCTGACTTGACCGAGCCACGAATAGAGGAAACCTGTTCAAGACATGGAACTGGGTAACGGGAGAAAGGGAGGAGCGGTATTTTAAATATGAATTCAGAAAGCGAGCAGTCTGATGAAATAAAGAGACTCACGCACAGATTCCCGCGTTTTAGTGCCGGCTCAAGGCAGACAGAAAAAAGCTGTAGAGAGGAATTGATTAAAAGAAAATCATGATAAATAAATAGCTCTTGTAAATGCACCGAGGGGCAGATTAAAGGCAGTGCAGGCAGAGAAGACGCCCAGAGTTTTCATCTTCAAAGAGGAGCCGTCACAAACTTTAAAAAAATAATTTCATAACTAAATATAACAAGGTTACAACTCAGAATGGGACACCCCAAAGTGGTCCGCTCAGACAGGTAAAAAAAACAACAACAAACAACAAATGACAGGTTTCAATCCTTAAAGCATGAATATCAGAATCTTAGAACTGCTAACTGGTACCTAACATTAGTTGGGGAAAGTAAAGGCGGTTGGTCGTTGTGCTGGCCAAATGACACCCTCGTTAACCGTAGGTCACAGAAACAGATGTCAGGTACCCACAAGAGCTGAGTGGACTCAGAAGCGCCCAAAGATCCCGAAATTAAAAATCGCAGTCTTCGGAAGCCAAGCGCTGGGCCGCCGCGCATCTTTTCAGCCACCGCGCCTCTATACAAAAACAATACTTTCTATAATGTATTAGGCTGCCCTTTTTTGTACTTAATTATTATAAATTGTGAATAGTTGTAAAAATGGTGTATTTATATGATTAAAAAAATGTTTATATAGTCAATTTAAAAAATCAAAGGTTTCACTTTCAGAAAAGAAAAAAAAAGCCATTGCATCTGAACTTTGATAGATCTCAAACATTTTGATGTCAGATTTTGAACATCTTTTCTAGTTTGTGCGATCTAAATGAACGGACGGACGGACAGACTGACGGAGAGACAGACCAAAACTAATTGTATATCCTTTACAAAAGATTCTCCTGAGGCACTATGTCTATGTCTATATGCACCGAAATTTAGAACTCAGGAGTTCGTATATAGATGTTCGTAAGACCTCTGTGATATAGAGCAAGTTCCATTAAAAGAAAATCTTTCATTATACGCTGGCCAGGTTTTAATCATGGACACATCAGGGATCTGGGCTACGTAAATAAACTTGTCTTGGCTCTGCTCGCGTGGGGTATTCACCTCATCTGTAAGAGCGGATCTTTATAGGATGAACTACAACTCTGTGAAATGTTGGTTATTTACCGAGGGGCCGAAATGCCTCTGCGCAGTTCTGATATTAATCGCATTTAGACAACATACACAAATGGGCAAACAAACTCACACATACCCAAAGATACATTGATTCTTTTTGAAACGTTTGAATGATGCATACACATTAAATACATAAAGGCAGAATTAAGGAACACATTTGTAATGAGAGAAAATGTCGAATTTGTGTGTCAGTTGTGTTTGAATCGCTGGTGGGAGTGTGTATTTGAGGTGGGGGCAGGGCTTGCTTGGATCAGTGACTTTGAACTTAGGGTAGAAATAGAAGAGTACATGCTTAAGGGATATTTATGGTCTAGTCAGGGGCGTAGTGAGCAAAATGCGCCCCCGGGGTGGCGCCCCCTTCCCCCTTTTCCATGAACATCACATAGAAATATAGGTTTATAAATAATTTAATAATTTAATAATAATATAATACAAATAACCTTAGAATGTATTGCCTTACAAAAATATCTGCAAAAAATTTTATTTTTTGGCGCCTCTCTGCCTGTGGCGCGCCCGGGGAATAGTGCCCGCCTCTGGGTCTAGTGGATGGTTCGCTTGGCGAAGTTGTCTATAGGGAGGTTCCATTGTTCATGCCCGAATCAGTGCTGTCCCTTATAAGGCTATATTTAATTCACCTTTTTCTTTCCTTAAAAAAATAAAAACGGCCCCTTGTGCTCCCTTGATATATGAACTATATATTGCACCCATCATCGAATCATCATTTAGTTTCATATTTGTATTTACTTTGAAACGTATTTGCATGTTCTTATATACACTTCCAATGAACATTGCGACACTTTACAAAGAGAGTCTCTTGCATTTGCTTTAGTACCCACACCCCCTCCCAAATTTGTGTACTTTTCAGTTCCCAGTTTCTTTTATTCAATAACGTAGTAAATAGCAGACAGCTAATCGTTTATTTCGAACAAATATTTCGCTTGGCTCAGAGCACAGAGCTAACAACACGAACGTCGTGGGCTCGAGACGTAAACTTAAGATTTGTTTTCTCTTTATTTTTAAATTGACTAAATAAAATATGAACACGTTTAGTTGAGAAGTATTTGAACATAAAGTAGAAAGTGGCTTGTTGTTTTTTTCTACTTGTTCATTGTATCGGAAGGAAAAGATAATTATCCAGATCTAGGTTTGAGCATGACTCTCTTCCCTTCCCTCAAGTGTACTTGTAACACACTCAAGCTGTAATTGGGCCCGATAATTGACTTAAATACCAATATTTTGTAAAGTACTTTTTGCAATTTTAGGGATTCTCAAAATAGTGATGACAAACTACGGTCCGCGGGCCATATCAGACCCTTGGCTCAGTGCTTTCCGGCCCCTAGAAAATGTTTTCCGAAAAGTGTAGGATGAAACCCCAGAAGATTTGATTGCATTTGATTCCGTGCTTTTTGCTATGATACGGTCTGTCACACACGTGTCTGAACTGTATATAACCCCAAGAATGTAAATAGGTTGAGAATCACCGCCTTAAAGAGTGCGTCCTTCCCTAACTACTTTTAAAAAAAGTACAAGGCGACAAAAAAAAAACCTGTTTGAGACTCATTGAACTAATCTCTCAGGGTTTCCTTACTTGAATCGACATCATATCTTTTTGTCTGACTATCGTATCCCAGGGCACATCATTTGACTGAGGTCCATTAAAAGATACCCGCGTACCTTCATTGGCTTCCAGGGCGACCGCCGAGAGTCTTCATGAGTCTCCGAGTAATTAGAGTTCCCCCCCCCCCCCGCCCCATATCCCAAAAGCGCCTTCATTCAGAGAGTGAGTGCCACTTTGATATTTCTTCTCATTTGACTTATTTATCTACTCACAGTCACACACACACACACAGTCACACACACACAGTTATTTACATTTGCTTTCCCTTAATCTACTCTAGCGTTTTAAAGCTTGGATTAAAAATTAGAAAATAGTTAGATGTAACAAGAGAGAAAGCGTAAAATATTACTTGACATGCGTGGAAATGTATCAAATTTAACCCTTTCTCTCCGTAATTATTTTTCTTGTTCCGATGGTATTATTCATTTCGCTCATCTGTATTTCACTATCGATTTTCAGATTAAACCTCAATATTTTTTTTAATCAGAAAATGTTATATTTGGTATCGAATTATCGAAAAATGCATTCTCTTTTTTTACACAACACAAAGTTTATAAATCCAAAAATTCAATTAGTTTAATGGGGTCAAATCGACGTTAACATCGTCAATTAGGAGAGAGAGACTTAGCTAAGAGATCCTAAACTCAAAGAATTTAAAAATGCCAGTCCACAAAGAATATGCACTGATTTTCTACTGAATGTATTAAACAAACAAAATATTTTTATAATATTTAAAAAAGAAAGCTTATTTAAGGGAAGGAACTGCAAAATTTGTAGCATATATCTCAATACTGAATTAATAAATTCCCTTGTTTATATTTTTAAAAATTAATTAATAATTAAAAAATTGATTTACTTTTTTAAAAATTAATTTGTGTATTATGTACTATGACTGCTTATGCGAAATTTCAACTTAAGTGAGAAAAAAACGTGTACAATGCGTAGTAAGGGGAATAAGTCCACATAAGCTATACCTCTTAAATAATTAATTACCAATAATGAATCAAGTAATTAGTTAAATTTTTTAATGATTAACGTTTTGTAAGCTACAATTAATAATTGTGCAAAGCTTCAACTTTCTTCTAGAATTGGTGTGAGAGAAATCACGTGTACAAAATTTGTAAAAGACAGAGTATTTCTAATATTCAATATTTTTTTAGCAAAATTACCAAAAACAAAATAATAAAAAAAAACTATTTACAAACTTTAAAAAAAAAAGGTAAGTAAAAATCTATGGAAGCAAATAGAGCACAAAATCAACCCAAAGCCAAATGTAACACGGTAATGTAAAGTAACCAAAAGTAGAATATAACTCCTTTGTCTATGTTTAGTACTATTTGACAATTACTGCTGTTTATAGAAATGTAAACATGCTGTTTATTATTGCTACAATATTTAAAACAACCTTTTTATCTATGTGACTACAAAAAAAAGAAAATTAAAAGCAGTAAACGAAAACGAAGTAACCAAATACAAGCAACATCAGTCAACTGTTAAACATAACAAAAGGAGGACCAACTTTTACATACTTTTACATACTGGGAAAGGGTTAGGGTTATAATGTAACCGGGCAATAAAGTAAACAAAAACTAAAGAAGGAAAAATAAAAATAGACACAGCAGTTACAATGTCAACAAAATGAGGTTGTGACTTGGTAGTTGGCTGCTTCAAGAAAATAAAGTCATAATCACAAAAAAGTGGGGAAAAGTGGTTGACTTGAGGTCTTGTCCGACAAATAACCTGTCTGCAACTGCGTTCGTACACTCTAATTGTCCATCTGTGCCGCAGTGTGGTCATCCCAGTGATACATATCTAGGTCATGGGCAGCGGCGGGTCGTAACCTGAACGCCCCTTTATATTTGTCCTCCGAGATTTATTTTGTATTGGCCAAATTGGAATTCTCGACCGGTATCATGGCTCCTGTCTCGGCAGTGATAACTTTATATCACCGCCCATCTTCATGTCTCCCTCTCCCTCTCTCTCTCTCTCCCTCTCTCTCTCCTTCTTTCTCTTTCTCTTTGTGCAGCATGACATCTTTAATTAAGTTTTTATATGTTCTTCGTTATTTTTGTTTTTGCTTGTGTGAGATTGAAACAGAACTGCACGCATTGCCAAATAGACTGAAGGATATAAAAGATGATACGATGTACAGTAATGAGGTTCAAGTCTATGAGACTCAATTCATGTGGTTCAAGGCTACAGATGGATGATATGCTGTGCACTAATGAGGTTTAAGTCTATGAGACTCAATTCATGTGGTTCAAGGCTACAGATGGATGATATGCTGTGCACTAATGAGGTTCAAGGCTATGAGACTCAATTCATGTGGTTCAAGGCTACAGATGGATGATATGCTGTGCACTAATGAGGTTCAAGGCTATGGGATTCAAATCATGTGGTTCAAGGCTACAGATGGATGATATGATGTGCACTAATGAGGTTCAAGGCTACAGATGGATGATATGCTGTGCACTAATGAGGTTCAAGGCTATGAGACTCAAATCATGTGGTTCAAGGTTACCGATGGACGATATGCTGTGCACTAATGAGGTTCAAGGCTAAGAGATTCAATTCATGTGGTTCAAGGCTACAGATGGATGATATGATGTGCACTAATGAGGTTCAAGGCTACAGATGGATGATATGATGTGCACTAATGAGGTTTAAGTCTATGAGAGTCAATTCATGTTGTTCAAGGCTACAGATTGATATGCTGTGCACTAATGAGGTTTAAGGCTATGAGGTTCAATACATGTGGTTCAAGGCTACAGATGGATATGCCTTGCACTAATGAAGTTCAAGGCTAAAAGATCCAATTTATGTGGTTCATGGCTACAGATGGATATGTTGTGCACTAATGAGGTTCAAGGATTGAAATAGGATTTTATCTAAAAGATGTTGTTTTTTTTAGCGAAAGTTGCTAATTTGGCAAACTTAAAATGATTAAGCATCTCAATATGAATTTAATGTCACATAAACAATTCCAATTGTTAGCTTCATGCTACATGCGTGTAGCGAAGTCATACAGTACATCATAAAAATCAAATTTCCTACATAGATCACGCTCAATAGCAAGAAATACCAAATGTTTCAGTCTATCTAAAAGAATTGTTGTCCTCAAGTAATTCTTCATTAGTTTGAGGCGGGAGAAGCTTCTTTCACCAGATTCCACATTTACGGGTATTAAATAATGCCGTTTTTTTATCGTGCGTAGAATTGGTGTTTTCTATATTGAATGACACTCCAAAATGACAATTTTTGTCTATATATTTCAGGAGATTTGCATGAGTTTTCAAAAGATATTTCATAATTTCCGGAGATCTTCAGGACTTTTTCGTACATTTCGCAATTTTATGAGATTTCCAGGAGCTCCTGGTAAATCATGAGGTCGCGGGAAATCTGTTATAAGTTATAAAATGGCTTAATTTAATAATGTACACCTAGAATTAGCGAGGGTCCTACGAAAGTGCTGGGCCCACTGTGGTCACATAGGTTGCAGTGCCCTAAGGCCGGCCCTGCAAAATAACGGCATATGCTACGCCGTGGGTCGACTAGTAGTAACTATTTACGGAAGTAATTCACATCCCGACACAATCACCGAATAGCCTCGTGTCGGTAACAGTGCCGCCTAGCGTCCCAATACCATACACTGAAATTAATGGACCTCATTCACCAATCGTAAACAAACAACATTTAGTCACGTGATCTTATTGATAAAACAACGAAAAAAAACTGTCACGTGACAACCATCATGAATTAAACACGAGATCGTTAATTATATAGAAGAGATAGAAACACCACGTGGCTAAATGTTGTTTCAGTTGACGGTTGGTGAAGGAGGTCTCCATTGCATCACGATCAAGCTAGCAAAGTCAAAGGTTCTCACAAGCCAAAGTAATACTTCTTTTAACAAATAAAAGTATAATCTTGTCTTATAATTAGCAACGCATCTAATTAAACAATTACTATAGAAATAGCTTCAGGTGGAACTAGCTAATAGTTTCCAAGACATCCTTCTAAATAAGTGTTTCTTGACGAAAACATAGTAGCTACTAGTGCACTTTTTAAAAAAAGCTTATACAAGGGAAAAAACTCCTTACTTACAACTTTATCTATCAATAATGTAGAATTTATTTCCCTTATTCAATATCAAACAAAATATTAATTATCAATGATTAATTGTCTTCTTCGTTCTCAATAAGTAATTGACTAATTGTTTTTTTTTTAAATCGATTCATCTATTGCTAGGTACACTAAATAATTATTTAAAGTTTTAACATGGGAGACATAACTGTTCGATTATCTAAGAGAATGAAACCCTACATATTTAGCCATATCTGTGAATACTGAAGAAATAATTTCCCTTAATTAATTACCAGTACTTGATTCACTAATTTCGATAATTTTTTTAAATTTATTCATTCACTAATTTCTATAATTTTTCAAATTCAGTGATGTTTTGTTAGGTATAATAATTGCGTAAAGTTTCAACTTGATCCCAGATTTGGTGTGGGAAAAATGACGTGTACAAACGTTTGACCAGACAGACAGAGTGAGTTGATATACGCTTTGTAAAAAACACGTTTTAACCTGAAGGACTTAGAAATAAAAGAAAACTTGGGTTAAGCGTTATACCATTTCTGTCTTAAAGTATAACAAAAGAAACCTGTTCATATGATGTTAAGTCTGTTTATAATTTTAATTTGCACAAGTAATAAAATTATAATTAAACGAATTTTTAGTGATTCTAGATCTATTACGACATTTGAATGATGCACTAACTTGTATTAGACCGTGCAGTTTGAAGACACATTTAATAAACTAGAACTAGAGAGATGCCTACGCTTATAGTTAGGTGTTACAATTTTTTTTGTTGAGAACCCCGACATGACTGGCCAATAGACGTGTTCAGTGGCGCACACATAAAAAACTCAAACAAAAATGACAATAGCCTGACCTTAGAGTAACATGGCTTGGTAAGTATTACCACAAGACAGTAGCCATTGATAGATATATCGCATTGCTAGATAATTAATATTGTTAGATGAGTGACTTTGCTAGATAAGCACATTTGCTAGAGATGAGTAAACTTGCTAGAGTTGCACTGCTAAATGAGTACCATTGCGTACGTTATTCCAAATATGAACACTATTGCTAGATAAGTGTCATTGTTAGCTGTGTAACTTTGCCAGAAAACTCCATCTAGAGGCGTATCATTGTCATAATGCTGTTTAAGTCCCACTGTTGATATGTACCATTGCTTGTCGAAAACCTTTGTTGTTTAAATCCCACTGTTTTGATATCTACCATTGCTAGATGATTACCATTGCTAGATGATTACCATTGCTAGTTGATTACCATTGCTAAATGATTACCATTGCTAGATGGTAAACTCTGCTAGATGATTACCATTGCTAGATAGTTACCATTTCTAGAAGATTACCATTGCTAGATTATTACCATTGCTAGATTATTACCATTGCTGGATGATAAACTTTGCAAGCTAAGCCTAAGTACCATTGCCTGGCTAGTTCTCTTGCGTGCTGTGCATTATTTCTAGATGAGTACCCTTGCTTGGTGAGTACTTTCCCGCATCTAATTCATCTAATATTTGCACCTCATGGTACAATAACGTTACAGGGACTGGCGAGAGTAGTTGTGGGGGGAGGGGGAGTTGGTGGTAAGGGGACGGTGGTTTTAGTTACAGAACTAACTAATTACACATCTGTGACATCCATTTCTGTGACGTACAACGGCTGGGTGGAGGGGGGTCGGGGTAGGAGCTTGGTCATTAATTCTCCCCACACACGTAGAACTGTTGTGAATTGTGGACAGACAGAAAGACGTACAAACGTAAAATGTGTACTGGATAAAAAAACAACAACAAAATAAAAACACATATTGAGTGAACTGGTGTTACTCTTAACAGTGGAGATCCTGTTTTAAGGGAGAGAAGTTGTAGTTACGTCAGGTAAGTTCTTGCCAATGCTGTCTGGCCGTGTGGTATGTGATTGAGACTTTCATTCCGATAGTCACGAGTTCTAACCCCGACTGAAGTCGTCCCCCCGTAAACTGCATGAGGTTTGGACTAATAATAATCTTTGTTTTGAACGGGCGTCCAAAACTTACTAAAAATCAAATTGCTTTCAGTTGCTAAGCGTGTCGCTATGATTAACTGGAGTCGCTACCATAATAAATGCCAGCTATAAATGCTTTATAAGTTATCTTATTGTACATGATACTTATCTTATAATGTAAAGAATCTCGATCTCTTTCAACAAACTATTCTTTACGTGTAATGGGTGTGTTTGCAAATGAGGTCATTTGTCAGGACTGAGTTCTGGTCAGCCTGGGTCTCCTGTTTACTGTAGAGGAGAAAGGGGGCAATTCAGGTTGTTGACTTCAAAACTGTTATTGTTTTGGGTTGTTTTTACTTGGTGAGATGTTTTTGTTGAATATAATGTAACTCATAATAAGGCAGTGTGGTTTTGGTTCCTAGTCCAGGACAGTTGGACTTTTGGATATAGATATAGTCGAAGTGTAGACTCTAATTATTTCTCTGTGTTGTCACTATTCAGTCTATAAAATATTAAGCTGATATATTTTTAATTGATACTGGATATTTCAAATATCCGAACTGATTCTGTAGTATAGTACAGAAAATGTAATAAATATGTTATATGTCTGTGAGTTGGCATTCTGAATATTTGTTCTATCGTTGTATGTGTAGTTGTGGTATTGCCCAGGACTTGGGTTAGTAATACACATACGTATATTAGAGAAGAAATGAGTCTTGACATCATTCTTGTTCAATGCAGATTGTTTGATTGGCTGGTCTTGCATTGCGTAATTTAAGAAGAATAATTTGTTATGAAAATGGGAAAAAAATGTGTGCATGAAACTCAATCGTCTAAGCTTAACGGTTACGGGTCCGCCTATCTGTATCACTACTGACTCGTGGAATGCATACTCATTGCATGCACTATTAATTTGATACATGTAGAAAAACAGTGAGTTTTTTTTTTCACAAAGCTTATATCAATTTACTCTGTTTGTCTGTCTGTTTGTCTGTCTGTCTGTTTGGTAAAAAAAATTGAAAATGTCTTCTCTCCCACTTTTCAATCTCGGATCAAGTTGAAACTTTGCACAATTATTCAATGTACTTGACAAATCATGAATAAATAAACAAAACAATAACCAATTATTTAATAAAATATGGATTGGTTTGCTATTGAGATAAAGGGAATAAATGCTACTTGATAAGAGATTTGGATGTATGTGTGAATTACTTATAGACTTACTTAATTAATCCTGTGCACTCCAAGGGGAGCATAGGACCGCAACCACACCTCTCGGTTCTGAGCAGTTTTCTTCATCTGCTCCCATGTCTTTCCAGTACCCTTAGCTTCACTGATGACTGACCTCTTCCAGGTTTGCTTGGGTCTGCTCACTTTCCTTGTGGGTTCCAGTCAGGCGCCTGCCTTGCAACATTGGTAGCTGGTTTTCACAGGGTGTGTCCATTTTCATTTTGTGATGTCTTGTGCTATGGGCTTTTGTCTAGAGATGTGGATGTATATGTCCCATATTTCCGCTTATTACTTTTTTTACCTACTCTTTACTCCCACGTCCTATTCTCGAATCAAGTTGCAATTTTTTGCATAATTTTTTTCTAGTCAATATAACCTAAATCAATTGAAAAAAAAAAAGTTAATCAATTGATAGTATTAATTAATTTAGTTTTCTAAAGCAGAAATGAAGTTAAAACCTGCCATCTTGAGAAAAGGGGCATTAGTAAGCGGTCCTTTTTATTAGATGAGTTATGATTTTCAAAAAAAAAATGCATTTCCTTTCCTTGTTTTTTTTTTTCTGTTATAAATATCTGACTTCCCGAAACAATTCTAAAATAATTTTGTATCTCAGTTAAGAAATAGTTGTAGAAAAATATTCTAAAATGTTTTGTTCCATTGTCATATGAAGTATCAATATGAAAAATTAAAAGGTATGGACACTTATCAATATAATAATAACGTAGTATGATGATTAACCTTTTTTATAGTGGATTGTTTTGTGAATTTCTTTTTCTGATATTTCCACTGAAAAAAAACAACACAATATGATAACAATTGCAAATCATTAGACCAAATTATCAATAATTTGAAAATATCAACGGATACAAAACGCTAATATTCCTGAAAACCCAATGAAGAACTGATTTACCATGACGACCAGTTGACCATATAAATCTAAACGAAGAAGAAAAAAAAAGAGGTCATTGATGTTGACGGATGTTGGAATGACGTCATTAACCAAAAAGGAAGATAGTTTTGTTTTTCTTTTTCAAATGAGGTTAAGCATTTTTTTTTTAGTCAAGTTCAAATCAAGACCAAGAGTTTCGCTGAAGAAATATAAACATTTTGTTTTGTACCAGAGTCGTCTGCTACATCCGGGGCGGTGTTTAAAAAAATGTGAAGGTTGGGTTTAAAATAACAGTATCTCAATCGGTATGATATAGGACACGCCAGTGCTCAATTTCTGCTTGGTCTGAGATCGGGTGTCGTAGAAATAATGTGCAACCAGGCAGACAGATGCAGTGAGTTGATATAAGCTTTGTAATAATCTGTTACAAAGGAATCTCTATAAAAAAGAAAACAAAATGTAATGTTTATGGTCTTATTCATTATCACCTTCCTATTCAGTTCGGGAAGGAATGTGGCTTGTAATATGGCCTTAGAATTTTAGCTTTCTTTTTTCTTTTTTTTTTTTTTACAAAAGTTATCATAGGGTGCCATTGCTGCAGTAACTTTAAAAAGCCTGGTGTTTTTACCATGTTTACCTGTGACTTTTTGTTCTGCAGTAAACAGCGGCAAAGAAACAGCTCGAGGTCAATGTTCAGTTGAAAGCCGTCACAGATGTTCAATTTGAATTGTTTATTGTATCAATAAAACGAAATACTACTTGAGCGTTGTATAATAGCAACTTTGTCCCGGCGAATTCAAGGGTTGAATTTCGGTGTTGTTTTTTTTTCTTACTAATCGATATTGCACTTTCGAGTGTATTTTTAAATTATTATAACGAGTCGGTTCAGAATGGATTGAGACCAAGCTTTTTACTAATACGTCGTGAAGTGTTCTAGTGGAGACTTCTAATTAAATATTCAACATCGTAACAAAGAAAGGGCACGCTTGATAGACCAACTCAAGTCTTTCTTGTGAAGGTTTCAAAAAACTTATTTACAAATACGATAAGTAAAGTATGTTAAAAATATTTAAAAAAAACGAAGCTTATATTGTGTGAAATTGCTGCAATTATTTTGAATCTATCATGTAATTAATTTTTAATAGATCTGAACTAGCAATAATAAATAAATGCAATTGGAAAGAGTTTTAAAAATTGATTTGTAGAGCTTTACTTTCAGGATTTTAGTGAGCTATGGTCCAGTCACTATTGTGGACCAGTTAGTGGAGGGGCGGAAGGGTATCTGGGAAAGGTTAAATTTTGTAGCGAACGACACAAAGGCTATCTCCCCTTGGCTTAGTACATTTTCTATATTTAAAAAAAATAATTAAGTATGACTTATTGATTAACTAATTGGTTAATATTTTAAACAAATATTCATGTGTTGTCATCGCAATGAATAATTATTGCAAACTTCCAACTTGATCCGAGAACGAGAAGTGGTTCAAGTGCGAGAAATAACGTGTTCAATATTTCACTCACACAGACAGACAGAAAGACGGACAGATGGAGTGAGTTATTGTAAGCTCTGTGAGAAGCGTTTAAGTCCAGTGCTAAAAGATCTGATTCTTGTCAAGTCCACAAAAGAAGTATTCTGCTATGTCGCTATGGAGTGTGTGTGCGTGTTTGTATTGGTTAATTGAAATTTGATGTAACCATGATCAAGTATGACAGATGAAGTTAATATAAAGGGGTGAAGGGCTGATGAAAGACAGTTACATCTAGATCACAGACTTACAGACAGAAAGACATTTGTTTATCAAAGTTTTGAAATGAGTTCTAAATTGTTGGAATCGCTCAATATGTTTCTAATACACTTGTGTTTCTTCACACATTAGCATTGAAACTGAAAGATGTGTATATTATCAATAAATGTTCAATTAATATTTGTTTAAAAAGAAATTTGTCGAAGTTTCGTTCAAGTTATGTTTTAATTATGAAACTAGTACTACAACGGTCTAGTTAAACTAGCTCCACGGGGCTACACCCAACAACGATCAGTAAGCATTATCGTCTGTTGTTAATTCACGTCAAGTCTAGACGTCTCCTAGGTTGACATCATTTATAATGGGTACGGGAAATAAAAGATTTAAGATAGCTGCCAAATACAAACAATCGTCATAAATCATTTCATGCCAATTATAAAATATATGACACTAGGTTTAATGTTAGAAATTGTATGAACATGAATTTTTTTTAATGTGGGATTCAGTAGATATTTATTTTGTAGGTTACCTGTATTGCCTAGACAAGTGTTATCCAAACGTTTTCCTTAGCGGTACACATCGCACATGCTGACTATTTGGCGGAACGCATTGCTTTTTTTTTTTTTTAGATAGGTTAATTTACGTGGTAGCCAATTGGTTAATTATTCAAGTAGTTCGTGGAACACCTCTTCAGGCCGCGCGGAAAGCCAGGGCTACGTGGAACACAGTTGGGAAACACATACAGCCTCCTCCAGTGATGGAATTACTTGTAGGCAAAAAAAGCTTTAGATTAGGGCCCACCACCTTCTTTTTCACCTATCGCTTTCTAGTCTTTTAGACCATTGGGGCACTACATAAGATCTGTCAACTGTCTTTCTCCATTCTTCTCTGCCTTGGATAGAATGTTCTTCAATGACAAGCCTGTCTTCCTAAACTGGGCCAAAAAAAAAAGCAAAAGAATAAATGTCCTTGTGCCCATTTACAAGGGGTCTCATATCTCAAATAGCTCGGCCTAAATAGAGTTTGAGTTTTGAGCTTTTTCAAGATTCTAGATATAGATCTAGACTTAGATATTGACTTAGATCTAGATCTAGACTTAGATCTAGCTCTAGATCTAGACTTAGAGACTTAGATCTATTTCTAGATCGAAACTTAGAGACTTTGATCTATTTCTAGATCTAGACTACAGACTTGGAGATTGAATCTAGATTTAGATCTAAAACTAGGTCTAGATCTAGCTAGATCTATGTCTAGTTTGTATTACAATTGACAATGGAGATATTAATTTTTATTTGCGTGGGGAAAATCTTCTTGTCATCTGTAAATTAGGTGAAGAATTTTTTTCGTGTTGCCAATTTATCTAATTTTGTTAGAAGAATAAATCTTCTTTAGTTTCTCTTAATTAGAATGTAACATGTTATTAAATCTGAATGTATGGATAAGATTAAAAATTATAATTTAAAAAATATAAGTGTACGCTAAATGAGTATATGGAGATGCTTTGGCAGAGGGGTATAGCACTTGGAACTGAAAGTCCCGTGTTCGAATCCTGGTGAAGACTTTAGGCGGACCACTTCGGGGGCCGATTTTGAGTTTGTGTTCCACACAAACTGTCTTTGTAACCTTGAAGTCATTGGTTAATAAGCATGACTAAATGCATAACGCGTAGGACGTAATCATCTTTGAAGTAATGTCTGTATTATATAAGATAAGATAAGAAGACTCTTAGACTCTAGACAGCTTTACAGAGAGCAATTGTCCATGACTCACTGCCGTACAGTAGCGTGCTAAGAACGCATGCCTTGTAGACCTCCATTTTGGTCGCTGTGGTGAGCTTCTGGTTTTCACAAACTCTTGGTCGGAGTCTAGCGAAGGTTGATGCGGCCTTCCCTATGCGTTTTTTTATCTCCTCTTCTAGTGACAGTTCGCCCTGAATTGTAGACCCGAGGTAGCAGAATTTGTTTACGGCATCTAGCTTGTTATCGTCAATGAGGATGGATGGTGGTGCTGTAGCAGGTGGTCCCATAACATTAGTTTTCTTTGTGCTAATGGTTAGGCCATACTCTTTGCAAGCCTTAGAGAAGCAGGGCATTAGTGACTGAAGCTCCTCTTGTGAGTGTGCCACTAGCGCTGCATATCTCTTATGAGGGTTGTTCTGGTTTTAGTTTTGACCCTCAGTCTAGCAATATTTAGAAGTTTGCCATCGAATCTGGAATGAAGATATATGCCTTCAGTGGATTTGTCAAACGCGTGGTGGATTAGTATTGAAAAGAGTATTCCATAGATGGTTAGGGCCAGGACACATCCTTGTTTGACTCCGCTGTTTATACTGAAACTTTCGTTGAACTGTACTGTACTCATCATATTTTGGTGGCAAGAGACAATAATATTTAGCACCTCGGGTGGACAGCCTATTAACTACGATTTCCAAAGCACGCGTTTCGAATATATAGATATATAAAAAGCAGAAATTAAGGCGTATATATGTATGTCCGGAATAAAAATCATAACCGTTTGATCAATCTTGATAAAACTTGGCATAAATGTTCCTTGGATACTAACGAGAAAGTATCGAATGTAAAGTAGCTCTACAGCAAACTCTTTGAAGATAATTTAATTATTACCCCTAATTGATTAAAAAATGTGTTAATTTGTTTTATTGATTTATGTGATGTCATCGATAGTTAATAATTGTGCAAAGTTTCAACTTCAACCGAGAATGAGAAGTGAGAAAACTAACGTGTTCAAAATTTGTACCAGACAGACAGACAGAGTTGATACAAGTTTTGTAAAAATAACCCGTTTTGTCAACTCTATCATAGAGAAAGTCTGTTAAGAATAGTTTAAGTTCTCGATAAAGAAAATCTTAAAAAATAGTTCAACTCTATAATAGATAAGGTCTGTTGAAGATAATGTAATCGATGTCTCCAGATGTCTTCAGACGACCTAAGTATGACCTATTCTATTACGGGTGACCTTTATTTTGGTTATCGTGTGTTTGGCGGGAAAGTGTTTATGCGTATGTGTTCGCTAGTGTTCTTATTTCTGTCTACCTGTGGGTAAGTCGCTCAATGATAACAGCTTAGCGTCTTACTAGTTGCACCCGCTTAAGGGACGTTAATAGATCCTGCGCCCTAGTAAGGCCAAAGGACATTATCGAATGGTAATTTAAGCCACTAATCAATAGCGTTGCAATGTCACCGTGACCCTGTGTGATGGCATCGCAAGTTAAGATTGATTGGTTCGATTGGTTCGTTGGGGGAAGTAGGGAGGGGGCATAGTGAGTATCCGCCCACCATGTCTTGGAATTAGCGCCTTTGTCGTCAGGCATAATTTCTTGCTTCAAAGTTTGGTTTTTTTCTTCTAAATCTGATTGCTCTTGTTCTCTGAGAAGATCGATCTTTTGCTACGCGAGCATTTTTCAGTGTACAACAGAAGATGGGGTATCGATTATTTCTAAAACCGAATACAATTTCAAATTCATCTTAAATTTTTACTTTTTTTTTTTTTAAATTACGGATTCACGTTTTTAAGACGCAGTGACAAAGTGCGTTCCGTCAAGGTCATAAATACAATTATATCCAGTGTTCTCTTTGCAGCTGTGTAGCATAGAGACATCAAAAGGCCTTAAGCTGTTTAATATATGGGGCCTTTTGTAAAATCTGGACTTATAAATGTATCAGTGATAAATATTTCTTGGGGCCCTACTTCTCATGTGCAGTGCTCCCCTCAATGAAGAGATTCGCAGCGCGATGAAGCCATTGAAGAACGGCAAATCTGCAGGACCTGACAGCATCCCAGATGAAGCACTAAAGGCAGACATTGATACCAGTGTGAAGTTACTCTACCCTCTCTTCTGCAAGATAAGGAAAAATAAGAATCGCCTCCAGAGTTGAAGGAGGGCTATCTCATCAAACTCCCAAAGAAAGACGATCTTAGTTCCTGCTCCAACTATCGAGGGATAACACTACTGTCTATTTCAGGAAGAGGGTTTAACCGCATTCTGCTAAACTGAATGAAACATGCTGTAGATCCACGTCTCCGTGACCAACAAGCCGGCTTTCCAAAAGAGAGATCATGCACAGATCAGATAGCGAAGCTACGCATAAATTTGGAACAGTCCATGGAATGTATAGCTTGTGTTTCCTGGTTGGTTGAGCGTCATAATCACCATAGTCTCTTAGTTTGTCTGGGGTTATGCTCTGGACAGAACATTAAACTAATAGTATTCCAATTCTTCTAACAATATTTGCGACTGTCTATTTTTTAATTGAGAAAAAAATTAACGTACACTGCTGGGGTATAGCCTGTTTGGGAGTGTTTGTATGAAATCCCTGTGCGAAAGTATTCGGCTGATAGATTGTCCTCAAATGAGTAAATTGTATAGAGTTTGAGTGTTTAAATTGTAACAATTTTTTTTTCAATATATGAACAATGTAATTGGGTTAAAGTTATAAAATTTTTTATTAAAGTTTGCAGATTTGAATTGATGTTGTTCAATATACCTATACCCTCAAATATAACAAAAATATATTTTCATTACTTTAAAATTTAAAAAAAAAAAAAGAAAGTCTGCAGTTAAGCCTTTAAACACTTAAAAAATTATTTATTTGAGAAAAAAACAAATCTTATTTATCAAGCAAGAACTCCGTCCTTAAAATTATATCTACCAATAATGTACACGCTATTTCCCTTATTCCATATCAAACACAATAATCAATTAACAATAATTAATTGACTAAATGAGTATTATTGTTTATTGATTCCTGTTTTCTAGAGTACAATAATAAAGTGGCGACGTGATAGGAGAATGCGTGAGGAGAAATAGAGTTGACAATTATTGAAGAGACTAAATCCAACACATTTAGCCATATCGGTGAATACTGAAGGATTAGTTTCCTTTGTTGCTATTGAACAAAATAATGAATTACCAGTAATGCATTGTCTAATTGGTTAGATGGCTTCTCATTAGCGATATGTCTATTTTCACCTTTATAAGCATTAAGTTGCCTTGCATCTATACCCAACCATGGGAAAGGCTTCGGGAGTCAACCCTGAGGAAAAATCAGGAGCTAGTGACCCCAAGGCAGTTTGCAGCACCCAGTGCTACACTCTGGCAGCACCTGCGACGCCGCTGACCCCAAACTGTATCGGCACTGCCGTTCCTTTGGATACATCAGCTACGTGGATAGGGGGAACTGATGTGTGGGCGACATCGTTCCGACCACAGCTAATGCCCAGACATTCATCTCACCGAGACGATCTATAGTCGCTTCGCGACTGAAGGAGGCCAAAGCATTAAGTTATAGGGTTATGATCAATCAGCGTTACTGCTAGTACCGTATTTGTTTGTAAGTTGTACTGTTTTTGAATTTGTGAGTTTCATTGTTTTTACAAAGCTTATATTAACTCCATCCGCCTATCTGTCTGTCGCCCATCTGTCTGTCCGTGTGGATTTTTTTACACTTTTTTACCACTTACTATTCTTGTATTACGTTTAAATTTTTGCACGATTATTTATTGTCTATGACAACACATGAATCAACAAAAAATTAAACAATTAGTAAATCAATTAGTGATTAATAATTAATTTTGCTTTGTATAGAAAAGGGGGAGATAAACGTGTAATATTGAGAGATATGGCAGCAAAAAAGTAACACTCCCTTTACTCAATATAAATTGTTTTATTTTATTTTTTTTTAAATAAATTATTTTACATTTGAAGTGCGTACGTTTGTAAGTGAAATAACTTCTACATTACTGAAAGATTTAATAGCAAGTGCGGATTTCTTCCACTTAGATAAGCATTGTGTGTATTTTTAATTTACTTGGTGAATTTTTAGTTTGTTCTCGATTAAATATAAAAAATAATAGATCATAATCATTAATGATGAGGCATTTATTTTTCCTTTTTTTAAATTCGAAATTAGAAATGTTCATAAATCTTTCCCTACGTGATTTTAGACGGGTTTAACGCCTAGTATTAATATAATTGATGTTGATACCTCTTCCTTTTTTTATTTCGCCCTGTGTAGTGACTAGACAAATCTATTAAACGAATGTAATCTAATCTAATTCTACCTAAAAGCATGTCATCTTGAGATTAGACGGACATCTTGCCCACAAGCTCTGCCTGCTCATCTTTCTCTGTGTCAGACTCACAAACATGGCACACATGCTTTTTGGTACACAGCAAGTCCCGCATTCGATTCTCCTTTTGCGAAAAGACAAATAATAACAACAACAAAAAGCATATTGCCACATCTGTTGCACATCCAGCTAGCCCCACCCCCGCCCTACTTCTGTCACATCGCCACCATCACAGCCCCCCCCCCCCCACCCACGTTGAAGTGTTATACATTTCGTTTGGTTTCTAATTGAATTTATTCTCTACTCTTTTGTTCCTCCTAACCACCACCACCCCTTTACACACACAGTTTTTACTAGGTAATGGTTTACGAGCAACCAGAAATACTGTGGTAATAGATGGGGGTGTGAGACTTGAAAGCTCCCTGAGTCAAAGTGTTATCGGTATTATTGTTATTATACTTCAGCCAAAGTTAAAGCCCCCTACTGTGTCTCAGAGAGGAGAAAAATTAGTAGAGGATTGTGTTGTTTTTTTTTAAATCATGATTGTCTCCCTTGACAGTCTCGCCAGAAGAATTTTTTTATAACGTGGCAGATACGCAGTAGTACCACAATCGGACTTGTATAAAAATATTCCTTGGTGTAATCAGAGTCTAGAAAATGTCTAGCTGGTCTCTTGTCATCGTCCCGTCTAAAAACAATTCATTATAATGAGGTTTATAAATATTTCTAACTGGGCATTTTGACTGAAACAAAAAGCTCTTGTCTACCTAACCTAAAGGATTTCGGGTTATCAAGGTGAAGATAGATATCTTAAGCTTCGAAATTCAAATGACACCCCAGTGTTGACCCAACTTTCATATGTAACTTTAGCTGGGGGTCAGGAAAGGCCCTTGGTTTTTTGTGCTGACTACAGGATACCCTCGTTTACCGACGCCCCTACTTAACAAAACCATCTTCCTCACTGGTCACAAGCTTTGAAAGCATAAATTTCCTTTTTTGCTTATATAATAACTATTTCATTTCGCAAATTCTAGTATTGATCAATTGTATTTGAGCATTAGATATGAAGATGTCTTAATGTTACGATGACTTTGTGTTGATCAGACAATACTTTTCTGAAGTTATAATTAAGTGTAGATTCAAATGCTAACTATTAATTCAACTAACTAAGATCCTCAAACAATAAATTCAAAGCTTTCATTCTGGAACTAGGAATCATTTCAATAAAATATAAATACTGTACAATATAATTAAACAAGTTAACTCTCTCCGTTCAAGCTCATAGCAACAACTACAGCTGAATTTTCCAGTCCTTTCCTAAACATTTTATTATCTACCTCAAACTATATTTAGTAACAACCAACTAGAAACTAGTAGAAACACACAAATGTCATTCCTTTTATGGAATTAACATCGCTTCTATTGCAAGAGATTATTGTTGTTCCAAGAACCGTCGATAATCAGCCTAAAAATTGCTTTAGAGATGGTTGCAGAAAACTAAAACGAAACTGCAGCTGCTTTATGCTACGTATTCGAAACTGTTTAAGTAAAACAAAACTCATCGTAGTCCACTGCAGCAGGGCATCATTTATGTTAGGAGCGTATTAGATCTCTGGTTTCCGTAATGTATACAATTTTTATAATTTTTTGTTCATTTTCATTCTTAAACAGTATGAGAATAAACATGCACTTCATTTAGTATTGTGGATTATAGTGGGTGAGGCGGCTGAGTGGTCAAGCGCTTGGCTTTCCAATCTTAGGGTTTCGGGTTTAAATCGCGACGAAGACTAAAACTTTTATTTCGTGATTGGTAGAACGTCCCTGAGTCCACCCACTTCTTCTGGGTACCTGAAATAAGTTTTGACACACGACGCCCTCGTTAACCGTCGCCCATTGATCGAACGATCTGAAAGTAAAGAAAAAAAAAGTTCCCCTTTCAGTCCTTGCGATCTATGGGGCGTAGGATGTTAAGGTCATCTGATTCTATGGCTAACGGTTAACGAGCAGTGCTTCCTGTGGCCAGCACAATGACCAATCGCCTTTACTTTCCCCAACCGAAGTCAGTTGGGTTGACTCTGGGACACCTTAAAAATCCTGAAATTCAAAATCCCCAAATTCAAAATCTCACTCTTCTACGAGATTCGAACCCAAGACCTCAGATTCGGAAGCCAAGCGCTTAACCAATCAGCCACCGCGCCATTTTGAAGAGAGTACTTATTTCTATCAGCTGTCTTGTCTTTCAACACGACTGTTGTGCAGAAGGTTGTCGACCGTCAGGTTGTTAGGCCGGTATCGGAATAATAACATAATCACCTAATTACCTATAAAATACTTTCAACGGCATGTGTCTCAAATAGCTGACAGAAGAAAGGGCGAAGGCGAGTAACTGTTTCCTAAGCTACTAGACAGGATGTGCTCGTTAGCCTTTGCTGGCTATCCATCTAGGAAAAGGAAAACAATCCAATCGTCTATAGTCTTAATCTTATGTTATATATTACAGACGTTACTTCAAAAAAGAAGATAATTAAGTCCTACGCATTTCATGTGTCAATCTAGTCATGCCGTTTAGTTTATAAAATTAATTCTGCATGCGATTTTTTCATAAAAATACACCAATTCTAAAACAATTACGTAAATGTAAGGGAGGCAATGTTACAATGTTAACAAAGAAAGACACGTGTCTTTTGTGTGTATTTTCACTATCAGTAAGTCAAATATATTTATAAAATGTACAAAAAATGTTCACAACAAATATAAATATTACTTAAATGTGTTTTTTCTGGTCAACTAGCTGCTAAAAGTATTAGAAAACATGTATGATTGTTTATAAAAGCTAAGAATGCGCTTTGTATGTAGATATCACGCACATTTTTTTAAATGGACTCACAATGCAGCGACTTTCGTTCGTAGCGTAAAGCTGCGGAATGATATGGTGCTAAACTAATTCTAAAATTTCTAAATAATCAGATTTTATTTATTTTTTGTTTAGTGCCCTCATCAGGATGAAAGCCTCTGATTTTTGCGTTTTTTGTCTGTTAGTCGGTCCGTCTGTCACGTTTATATAAAAAAAAAAACACTAAACGCTGTTGAAAATCTGATTTAACCTTTAATGTTCCTTCCAAAATATTGCAATAGTTTTAAGTATCTATGATAGATTGTTCCGGTTGTTTCTGTGAAAAACAAATCAATGACAATGAAAGTTTGTTTGCTCTTCTAACATATATTGTATGTAATTTCCGTGCTATGAACTATGAAGTATTTCCGGATATTGTTTCATTAAGAAAATTATTTGAAATAGCATCATTGACTTACATTACCCTTATATTCTTAGACAATTAGTCACTATAGTTTGATTATCTATATTGAATAGTTCCGTAATTTCAATTTAAAACTAATTTATGTCAATTGACTTATTTTTTTCAAAAATATCTACAATAGGTTGTTCAGTATTTGAAAATAAGAAAGTAATTTACTAGAAACGATTATTGAAAAGACTTTTAGACTTTTTTTACATTGAATTTTCTTGCTAAAACATAACATAAGTTTTTTTTATCTGGAATTGGTTTTGAAAAAGAAATCAACCTATATTACTTAAATTTTCTTACAAATCGTCGCCAAAATTGTTCCGAATTTTATATGAAAAATCTAACACAAATAAATGTTTGAAATCCCTCTTCTAATAAATAAAACAAATAATCATATTTTCGAATATCGGTTGTTCCGGACTTTTTATAAAAAACATTATATCTCTATTTTTGTAAAATCGCACTTCTGTCGTACTTTACATTGAATCTTCTAGCTAATGTTCTTTTCTTCTTTTTTGTTTCAATTACAAATCAATGCTGAAAGATGATCTCAAATCGCTCGTCTGACATATTGTACATATCTGGTAGATGCCATGTAATGTGTAATATATCTCGTTATCAACAATAGGCTATTAGTTTGTAACCAGTTTGTTATTAAGTTAAGAGCAAATGCGATTATCTCGACGATCCCGTGTTGTCTGTTTGTTTGTTTTACATGTTTCGGATGTTCCTTCAGAGTTGAAGATAGTTTACTTCCTAGTCCAAACCTCATGCAGGACGACGAGGGATGTGGGCGGGCAGGGTTTGAACCATGGACCATCCATAAATGCTGACGAAAGTCCTGCGCGCAAACTCCAAGATCAGTCAGCGTTCATACCACCTAAACCCTTTTATTTTGAGAAATCATAGTTTGTGAACAAAATTAGTTGCTGTACGCACGTTTTTGCATAGGGTTAACTGGGCGTTAGGGTTAGGGTTTGGAAAAAAATCGCCCCACCCCCACTCCAAAGTTCTGGATCCGCTGGTGGTCTGAGATGCAATACACTAACAAAAATAACAAGTAATTGAATGGGTTGAAAATAAGGGGGGAGGCGAAGCAGGAATTTAATATTGCAACACAAAAGGTATTAACTAAAAAAGATGTGTCTCAAGAAGGCTTATGATTCTAGGTCAGCTCTTGTCACTGTTAGTAGCCCCCTTTCTGGTGACGTCACTGCCTTATCAGTGTAGTGGAAGACAGGACAGAAGCCCGTAGAATCAAGGTTTCTGACGTCATTTGTAATCGCCCTTCTCCATCCACCAACTCGACTGCTAACTTTCCCCCCCCCCCCCACCCCCTCCATCAGTTTTACATTCTTGTCCTATTGATTAGAAGTTCGGTCCAGACTGACAGAAGCACGCACGTGATTGTAGACACCCACACACACACATACCCCCCCACACACACACACACACATATACACAAGGCCGCATATCAACATAACAAAAGCCTTTTCTTTTCCAATCTGAAGTGATATGGGCTATTTGGATGAGCGAAGTCAGAGTACTCACGCAAAGTGCATGGGATGCTCCACTTGCCCATCCTCTTGTACTCTCCAGCACTCAAAGACCTGCAATTACGTGCGCAAGAATATGGTATAGAAATAATAGTCATACTAATAATACAATCTATAATAATAATAAGGTTTGTCTTTGAGTCCGAAGATTAATGAGGAATGAAGTATTTCACGTGGGTACGCAGGGCCAGCTGTGACCTACATATTTTCCCACATCCAGGGCAAGCATGACCATAGTCCTCCGGTGGCCAATTAAGATTTTCTTTTCGCCGTCTACGTCCGTCCTCGGCAGCGGATTTTCTTTTGGTCTCAAATGTGTATCCCGCGGCTTTTGTAGGTGACCACCAGCAGTCTCGTTCTGAAGCCGCATGCAACCAGGTGCTCTTTTCTATGTCAGGAAAGGCAAGTTCGCGCCTACGCTGGTATTTAAAGCGTTTCCGTGGGGCACCTCTGTTACGACGACCACCTTTTAGATCATCAAAAAAAAAAAAAGACTGCTTTTGGCATACGTTCGTCCCCCATACGGGACACGTGCCCTGCCCAGCGTAACTGTCGAACCATAAGAAGTCCCTCTATACTGTCCATACCGGCGTTCGCACTACAATCTCTATAGCGATGTTACCTAACCTAAAGTAGGCTAAACGCGACATGAGAACATTACGAGATTGAATATGGCAAACCAAATTAGTTTTGAACACCTTAGTTTTAGTGTTTTTCTTAGAGTAGTAAAAAACATGAATAAAGTCTGAGCTCAATGATGCGTTCCATGTACTGAAAAAGCTCGCAAACCGTAAACTTTGAGGCAAAAACGAGATACAACTTCAAGCGTTGCCTCCATTGAAAACAGGTCTTTCTGAGGGACACATCAAGTGATCAGTAAGGTACGAGGGAATTAATTGATTATAAATTTACTGATGCACTGACTTTGGGAGGCGCTGTGGCTGAGCGATAAAGCGCTTGTCCTCTGAACCGGAGTTCTCTGGTTCATTCTGGTGAAGACTGAGATTTTCAATTTCGGGATCTTTGGGCGCCTCTTACTCCGGTGACCGGTCAGTTCATCCCCGGTCACTTCATTCCCGGACATTTCATTCTCAATTAATTTTTTTTTCTTTTTCTTTGTTTAATTCTGTTGTAAAGGCTTTGACTTAAACCCTCATTTCATCTAATATATGCATATAATTATGTAGAATACTTTTTGATATTAGTTAGTCGGGGAAAAGTAAAGTCGGTTGATCGTTGTGATGGCCACATGACACCCTCGTTAACTGTGGGCCATAGAAACAGATGACCTTTACATCATCTGCCCCATAGTCTAAAAGGTATGAAATAGAACTTTACTTTTTTCATGCCCTGATAACAAAGTGCAGACATCTTGTAGTCGATTTATGTACTTCCAGGAAGTCAATCGAGTGGCCGCAAGAGAGTAGTAGCCGAATCGCGTCTTGTTTTTGCGTAGAACTATCACTGAAGTGCTGTCCAGTATTTGCTGCAGCCTAACGACTTGGTCATCAGGTGACCTTGCAAGCATGTCATTGCAGTAGCCAAGCCGTAAGAGTATGTATGCCACAATTAGACGTTTTGTTGACAGTTGTCAAATATGTTCGGATCGGGATTAATTTACTCAGCTGCAGATAGAGACTGTAGCAGATTTAAAATATTTGTGGTTCAAATAATAAAAAGACAGATTTGATTCAATGAAAACTCCCGAAAACACATATCTTAGGATATCTTATCGTACCTTATCTTATCTTATCTTATCTTATAGCTACAGTCGTTACTTCAAAAGAGAAGACAATGCGCATTTCATGTGTCAATCTAGTCATTCATGTAAATCTGTGGCTTAAACTCTGCTAAGTCGTCGGTTTTCAAGGCTGATTCAGGCAACCCACTCCATTCTCCTGGTATATGGAATAAGAAATGACCACTACCTTTGTGTCTTTCTGAGCATTCGTTATATTTTGTTGTTCTATAATTATGTTTTTACTTTACTATTTTATTACTTTACACACTTTGCATTACACCACCATTTAACACACGTCTGTACGCTAGCACATCTATTGACACCTTGCAGCAAAGCTTTTTTTGACCAATTTTCGCTATTCTTTAAAGGCACTTCAACTGAGTTGTCCCCCCTTTACGTGATCGGTGTGTGTGTGTGTGTGTGCGCGCGTGTGTGTGTGTGCTTGTGTGTGTGTGTGTGGTCCTCCCATGTCCCTATATAATTGCATATCCATTTAGGTTCATTCGCGTCTTCCTTCCTTTCGGTTTATCTCCGTCCATTACCGCTCACATTTGGCAGAACTGGGATCCTGAGGTAATAGTTAATAATTAGCCACACTTCTGGCTTGCGTTTGTACCGATACTGATGTGTCTGACTTGTGCGTAGCTGTGTGATGTTAAGGAATATTGGACGTCTTTCGGTAGACCACAAATTAAATATTGTAGGATGGACATGAATTTCCAACAACCCAAGACAGAGTCCAATGGAAGAGCACCGTAGCGGCACTATGCTTCACTGTTAAGTCTTATTAAAGTCAAATCAGAAACAAAGTCATACCGAAGTAGTTGTTTTTCACCAATCTGCAAGATTTTTACAACAAAATTATAAAGAGAGTTTGTGTGAAACCCAAACTCAGATGCGGCCCACGAAGTCCACCCATGGGTCGTCTGTTTGGTATAAGCAGCGAATGCAAGTAAAAAGGCAGGTTTCAATAATTTTACCACGAATATAAAAAACTATGAAGTACAGACTCTACAAACTATATTTTAAAAAATCTGTGTCACTTCGTACAAAATAGACGTTTGCGTGGCGAAAGCGTTGTCTACGACAGTCTACGTAGTTGTATACTTTGTTCGGGTGACGTTATTATTGGTATGGTACTTATTATTATTAGTAAATACTATTACATAGGTACATGCTATTGTAATTTACTATGAATACTGTCATAATCCAGATGGTCATCTCAGTTAGGGTTGACATACAGGCCCTTATCTATAGTTTATGTTAAGTAATGAATAAAACTAAATACTGCCTATTGAATCTAGTTTTTTAAATTCATGCAATTTTATATATTAAAAAAATTGGGAGGGGGCAAATGACAAAACTGTATGCATTAATGTTATACAAATACATTAGGTCATATTTTCCGCTACTTAATATATTATTCCGGTTTTTTAATATTAATAGCAAGTACTATTAACAATGGTGTAATTTTATGAAACAAAGGTTAGATATTTAATTTAAAAAAACAAAACGGTTTGCGAAGATAAAAAAAAAAGTCGTTGCATGAGAAAACAGCAAGCAGTAAAATATAATGAAATTCGAATTTTATCTTTACTCATTTTTGCGATTTGAACGAAAGGACGGAACGACGCACAGACCTAACAAAACTAATATCGACTTTTAAGAATTTTGGGGGCAAAACCTGTGTTTGATGAGGGCCGCAAGGAAGCACGGAAACATCCCAGAAACCCATTCTCACATTTGGTTCACAAAAGAGTTTGGACCATAGCTCTCTGAGCATGCTCCAAGCACGACATCTGCGCTCTACGAAAGCGATTTAAAAATAAACTCAATCCGTGTCAGATTAGCATTGTCTTCATGTGACTAACGTGTTGATATAAAGAAAGGGCATCTAATTATCTTAAGAACTTAGGAATGGTATTTTAAAAATATACTTCTGATGAAGTCCACAACTGTCTTATTTTTACAAAGCTTATATCAGCTCACTCTTTCTGACTGGTCAAAAGTTTATACACGTTATTTCTCCCACGCCTATTCTCGAATCAAATTGAAACTTTGCACAATTATTCATTGCCATAGACAATACACGAATCAGTAAAAAAAAGAATCAATCAATTACTCAACTGGTAGTTAATTATTTTGTTTGACACCGAAAAAGGATATTAATCCTTCACAGATACGGCTAACTATGTTGAGTTTCGTCCCCTTAGAAAATGGAACCCCTTGATTCTCCCACATCCGTTTTCGGACCAAGTTGAAACTTTTAACAATTATGTGTTGTACCTAAAAACATGAACCAATTAAAAAATTAGCTGATTTGTCAATTAATTATTATTAATTAATTATTGTGTTTAATATCGAATAAGGAAGATAACTTTTACATTTTTTAAAAATATACTTTACTTGTTAAATTGAGCCGACGCATAGGAGCTGTGCGAAGCGTTGACATCGCGAGACTCCGAGATCCCTCTAAACAGAAAATAAGTATATGTATGGTATCAGTCGTATCTACTACTAGTATCAGTATTATGTTGCGTTAACGTGCAAAGGACCCGAATTTCTAGTCGGGCCGCCCTTAGGCCACTGCAACCTTATGCGGCCCTCACTTTCATAGGCCCCTCACTTTCATAGGCCTCGCGATAGTTCTGTAAATTATCTAATTAAATGGGCACGACATGGCCTAAATTGTGCCGATGTGCCAAAAAAAAAAATATCAAATAATCATGAAATTAAACTATAATAACTTTAAAATTGCAAATTGTGAGAAAAAGTCATGGAAATCCCCTGAAATTATTCAAATCTCCTGAAAACTCATAAAAATCTCCTTAAAGTAGACAAAATTGTCTGTTTGAGGTAATCCTTCTCGCGATAAAACAAAAGGGATTGTTTGCTTTCATTTAATAAAAATGTAATGCAAAGACAAAGTTTTAATTCAAAATCTTAATTTTCACTTATTATCCTTATCCCTACCCTGACAAGGCGCGCGCAATCCATTTCTCAAAGGGCCCAGCAATTGTTAGGGCCGGCCCTGTTTTCTAGTGTCCACAAAAAACTGAAGTTAAACCACTTAATCGAAGGATTTGTTTATGACCTACGTGGGTGTTGTTTTCCATACAGTTTTGTTGTGTTGGTTTGATCCCCTCTGTGTATCCCTCCTCCTCTCCCTGAGGATTTAAACTAAAGACCGGGCCATGTATGGTTCATGCGGAGGACGGGAGGGTGTAAGAATTATGGGGTGACACAAAGTCGGACACAATGGACCCACCAGCCGCCATTCACTGTCGACCCTCCCCCCCCCTCCTTCCGCACCAGCTGTTACCAGCTTCTGAATGTGCTCGTCAACTCGCATGGTCCTTAAATGCGCGTGTGTGAGTGAGTGGGTGTGTGCCTGTTGTGTGTATGATTGAGTATGAGATGGTTTGTGTGTGTGTGTATGAGAGAGAGGACATGTGATGACCTGAGTGTGTGTGCTCACGCTAATGTGCTAACAATGATACACGTGTTGTAACATGTGTGCTGCGTGTTGCTTCTGCTGCTGTTGCTCTGGTCAGGTTGTGTCTAGGTAGTGGCTGTAGACTAAAGAGGACAACAGGAACTAACATTTCTTAAAGCAAATAGCCTGTAAGTATCGAAGTAGGCTATTAATTCCCTTCTTTTTTTTAAACAATCACACACACACACACACATGCATACATACATACATACATGCATACATGCACACATGCATACATACATACATACATGCATACATAGACAGACAGACAGACAGATAGATATAGATAGATAGATAGATAGATAGATAGATAGATAGATAGATAGATAGATAGATAGATTCGCTTATTGCAAAACTTATACCAACTCTGAAACACGTTTCATTTCCTATTTCCATTGTCCGGTCAAGTTGAAACTCTTCACAAGGATAAATTGTTGAAGACAATAAATGGATCAATAAAAGAATTAACCGATTTATTAAATATTTAGTGGTATTTGATTAAATTTATTTTGTAAAAGGGAGATACACCCTGAAATATATATATATGTATACGTTACTATTCTAAGTGATCGTTACTACGAAGTTTAAGCACTTTGTACTTTCATGACCTGTCCTTTTGTTACAAGGCTTAAATGACCCTATTATCAGCTTTGTTTTACTCCTTTGTAATATGTCTGTGTTCTGGAAATAGATTCTAACAAAACGTGTGTTGTTATTGACGACTTGTGTGTGTGTATCACATGTTTGAAGACTCTAAGAACATATTTGTATATATTTCTTTAGGCTCAGCTTACACCACACCCTAAACCATACTCGTTCAGGATTTGAACGTTATACCATTCAGTTAGATCTTGCTTGCACTGCCGCTTGACCACAACAAATGATTCATCAAAAACAAAGTTCCTAGTTAAAGGATCTAGTCTTTATGACAAAAAAAGTAAAGTTATCTCTTTCAGACCTTGCGATCTTTGGAGCTGATGATAGAGGCCACCTGTTTCTATGGCCCACAGTTATCGGAAGTTTCATATGGTCAGCACAACAATCAGCCTCCTTTACTTTTCCCCAACTAATATCATTTAAAGTTGGGCGGACTAAGGGACCCCCTTGAAAATACAGAAATTCTATATTGAAGTAGCATAAAAAGATTTTTACAAAAGTGTAATATAACAAGATAGAACATACCTTAAAAGTACAGTGACTGACAAGGATCCAGTGGCGTAGCTAGGATTTTTCATCCATTGGGGGCCCGGGGGCTTGACCTCTTTGGGGGCTCCTGCATTTTGCGTAATATATAATATTTAATGTAAAAAAAACACTAATTTGGGGGCCCCCCTCAAGTGGGGGCCCGGGTGGATTTTCGAATTCTCCCCCCTCCTCCCCCCACCCTAGCTACGCCACTGCTTGGATCCACTGTACAAAGTCTGACCAAGTTCTTGATTTTATTTTCATTTAATGTGTCTGTAATGTTGCCCGAGAGTGTGCTTGCTAGCTGGCTCTTTCGTGTGAGTTCCTTTTATTCTTTCTTTCTTTCTTCCTCTAAATCCGATAATGTGTTCAGGGCTCACCATATTTCGTCTACAGATCGACCCAACGTCCGAGACCGGACCCAAAAGTCCAGGCACGAAAATTCCTCACTGTGGACAACACTTGAACGACTCAAGCCTCGGCTCTTCATTATTGGATTACTGACCGAAGGACTCGAGATCCCCCCCCCCTTTTTTTTTCAGACACTCGTCCATCTCTTCTCGGATCTCTGAGGCACCAGAAGAAAAAAAATCTCAATGGGATATATTTAGAGGAGGGAGTGATGAAGCAAGGAAGAAGAGCCACATAAACAAACAGCCCATCCGAGTGAAGAAAACATTCCAGTCACACACTTAGAGGTTGTTTTTTTTTTTGGTCAAAGCTTATATCCCCCAACAGACATCGTAGACAGGACTCAGAAAGTCGACCTTAAAGCCAACGTTAGAAAGCCAACCTTAAGGTGTAAAAGTAAACTTGAATCTCCAACTCAGCTCTAAAAGCCATATTTGGTGTCTAATGGCAACAGCAATTGAAACTCTAAAAGCCATTCTTGGTTGAATTATAAATCTCATTACAAAGTGAGTTGTATAAAGAAAAAATTGACTCTAAAAGCCATTGCGCTGAGATTTAAAAATATACTTTGTTTTCTGAAAGTACGCTTTGAACTCCATCGACAGCCAAAATCTAGAAATCCAGCGTTTAAGGAAGGCCATGAGTTGGGTATATTCTTAAAACCCATCTTTAACTCCGGAAAGAGAAACTACATCAAGAAATCATCTCAGTGCAAATTTGTGGGCAGCGAAAACAAAAGTAAGATCTTTTACATTTTCGTTAGTGTCCAGTACATGCAAGTTAACCGTTTAACTAGGTTTTTTTTCATTTTTTAAATTTTATCTCTTTGATTTAGCGCCTCTTTCACCGCAGAAGCTTATAGCATGCTTAGTGCGCTATGGTCCAATCTCTTTTGTGGACCAGTGGGGTGAGGGGGGTATCTGGAAGGTTTCCGTGCTGCCCCAAGGCGCTTAGATAACTCAACTCTGCTCAAATCGGGATTCAAACTCGTGCCCCCTAATTAGATGGCCAAGACGTAGCCAAGAGGTTTTGACCTCTCAGCCATACATCGCATACATTGTTTAAAAACAGTCGAGATCCACTTTTTTACTTAGCTTAGTTTTACGTGTGTCTATGGGAAGAAGTGAACATAAACAGAACGAAAGTGCGGTACTAATGTTTATATTTATGTGTCAAGTCAATGCAATGATCTCTTTAAATAGATCATTATGGTCCAATAAAGGCATAATAGGGAACGAAGCCAAACTATTAGACACCATATCCTAATGACAATGTCTGCGATTCCGAAGAATAAGCATGAGTGCAGTGATAAGATATTAACACTAATAAAATACATTCATTTATTTGTAACATGTGTGTATTTATATGTCAACTCAATCTGTCCGTATGTCTGTCCATCTGGTGCATTTTTTGTACTTGTTATTTCTCCCTCATACATCCCAGATCGAGTTAAAACTTTGCACAATTCTTTGTTTTTACTAACATCAACCAAAACATGAATCAATTTAAAATTAAGCAATTAATTAATTTATTTATTGGTAATTAATTATTTTGTTTGATATCGAAAAAGTGAAATAAATGCTACTTACTCATCGCTTTCTGTGTCGTCCTTTTCTTCTTCTTCTACCTAGTACTGTTCCCTGAAGGAATGTTTTTGCGAGCCCTGAAGACCTCGTGATATGGCCATAGAGTTTGAGTTTACCTTGTTTGACAGTGGTTAGCAGGTCATCGTGGGGTTCAATTGCTGTATTAATACTATTTCTAATCTCTTCATTCTGCAATATTTGTGGACTGGAGTGTCTCTCCAAAATAGGGCTTCACATCCACATGAAAAAGTGTGCGAGATGAACCAGAGTCGTCCTACGACTGAAGGAGGCAAACAACATTCGTAATGCAGTTTTTGTAAGTGATGACAATACATGAACCAATAAAAAAAATAACCGATTGGTTAGTAAATTAGTGGTAATTAATTAATTTTGTTTTCTATAGAAAAAAGATGAAATTCATTCTTTCACTATTGGGATATTTGGCAGTGATTTTGCAGTCCTTTCCCTTAGATTACCTATTTTTTTAAAACAAAAACAAAACATTATTTGTTATCTTAAGGTATTATTTATAAATCTTTACCTTAGTCAAATGATATGTGTGTGTGTGGGCGTGTTTTTTTTTTTTTTTTTTGGGGGGGGGGGGGGGGTTCAGTGTTAGTGAGCACATGCTGGGTGGACTCAAAATCCTGAAGTGCAAGATCCGAGTCTTAACCGGGACTTGAGCTTGTGACCCCTCGATTAAAAGAGACCGTGCGCTTTATCACTCGGCCACCACACGGACAGAATAAAAGCTAATATTTTGCTGCTATTTAGTTCAACGTTACTGAATGGTCACGTGATTTAGTTCCCCATTTTTTGGATACAATGGTCTAGCTTTCCATTTCGGTCCATGTTATTACAAAGCTTACACCAACTCTCTCTGTCTGGTAAAAATTTTGAACACGTTATTTCTCCCACACCCATTCTAGGACTAGAATCATATAAAAACTTTTCAAAATTATTCATTTGCGGAAAAAAATACATTAATCAATAAAACAATGAACAAATTAGTCAATTAATTACTAGTAATTATTTATTTCCTTTGATGCCAACAAGGGAAACTATTTCAGAGTATTCAGAGATGTGGCTAAATACTTGGGGCTTTGTCCCCTCAGACAACTGCATATGTCATACTTCCCACACCCAGTCTAGGACTGAATAGGGGGTGAGAGGAGGGGCAATATAATGAATGACCAGTATAATAAATAAAAAAACAACAACAAATGAGCAAAATATAGATGAAAGACTTTAAAAATAAAACAACAAAAGTAACAAAGCCATTTAAGGAAAGAACCGCGCATATACTGAGATAAAATATCTCAGTACTCCATTAGAGTTAATATATAAAACGAACTTAATTAATTAATACTAATTAGTTAATTAATTGGTTAACTTTTTATATTGACTCTTGTATTGTAATCGAGTATGAATCAGTATGTAAACATTTTCAACTTGATCCAAGAATGGGAAGTGGGAGAAAAAAAACAACTAAAGCAGACGTGTAACAGAGTTGTTGTTCGTTTCGTATCACAGAACTGCTTTGCTGAAATCAGTCAGGAAAACCAATGACTTAGCATAGTTTAACCTTCCTATACGCAAGACTAGATTAACTCGAAGGACGTGGTAATCTCTTATTTTTTAAGGAATGTCTCTAATTTATAAGATAATTTATAAGATAAACTTAAAATCCCTGATCCAATCACCTAATGAGCTCAAAAGATGGTCATTTAAAAAAATTCCAAAACATTAAAGTTCATGTTAGATGATTATTCTTCCATCACCTCCTTAAGAAGCTCAAGAAAACCTATTAATCCTGATTGTCCTGAAAATGGGTTCAAAAAGTTGAAAAGTAGACCTACAGGATCAGATACACAAAAACAAACAAACATACAAACGATTTCGTGCAAGCAAGTTATTTTTCAAGGGGATATCAAGTAAAAAATGTTGAGTCTTATATACCCGTACAATTTTCGAAATATTGTAGACTAGGCGCGAGGGGTGAAGTTCTAAAAAAAAAAAAACATCCATAAAAAAACTCGCTGGAAGGTCCACAATTTAAAGATCTTATTTTGATTTGCCACGAAGCAAAAGTACCTCAAAGACAGTCAAAGTTACAGATTATAATTAGATACAAATAATCAACATACTCGAGATAATGAATAGAAATGATAATAATATAAGTGGTAATAAAAGTAATAAATGATAATTATAATAATAATAACAAACCTGATGTACACAATATAAATCAATGGTTACACTATTTCTTAAAATCGTTCTGTTGTGAGCAGGCAATGTACAAGTAATGTGAATGATAATGGTTTGATTCTGTCGAGGCTCGAAGGGCCGCTTGACGATCTTTTAGTTTGTCGCTTGCGGCCAGCGGGTCACAGGCTGCCTACTCCTGTCCTAGACTCTGTGTTTGCCGGAACTGAAGATGAATGTAAGGATGGTGGCCCCATCCCAATCCCTATATTTACTTATGATAGACATTTTGTACAAATCTGATTCGTTTCTACTTATCTTTCCTGTAAGCTTCCCCTGACCCTGACCCTTCCCCTGACCCTGACCCTGACCCTGACCCTGACCCTAACCCTGACCCTTCCCCTGACCCACCTTACCCCCAAAAAATATTTTCTTCTAAGATGCATAATCGATGTTGAAATGGGGATGCTCTTAAATGATGTCAGGCTTTGAAAGTAAAATTTGAAAAAAAAAATAGTTCCCCTTTCAGACCATGCTGTCTGTAGGACAGATGATTTATAGGTCATCTGTTTCTGTGGTCTACGGCGTAGGTGGCCAGCATAACGACCAACGGCCTTTACATTTTCCCAACTAATGTTAGTTATGTTAGGTACCCGATAATTCTGGGTGAAATCAGAGGCGCCTAAAGATCCCGACATTAAAAATCCCAGCTTTCACCAGCATTCGAACTTGGGACCATTCTGTTCAGAAGCTAAGCGCTATAACATTTGACCACCGCGCCTGCAGGCTTTAAGAACAATGGAGCATTGCGTGGTTTTGGAAAGTAGGCATGGCCGGCATGGGACTGACATTAAACCTACACATTTGTTTTTCATCCTAAGTGCTGTGGATAGCCAAAGATTTTCTATATGTCACTTATTTTCTGCCTCTCATTCTCTGTGTACCTCTCGCTCATTCTCTGTGTGTATCTCTCGCTCATTATGTGTTTGTCCCTATCTCATTCTGTGTGTGTCGCTGATTCTCTGTGTGTCTCTCTCGCTCATTATGTGTGTGTCCCTCTCTCATTCTATGTGTGTCTCTCATTCTCTGTGTCTCTCTCTCGCTCATTATGTGTGTGTCCCTCTCTCATTCTGTGTGTCTCTCTCATTCTGTGTGTGTCTCTCTCATTCATTCTTTGTTTGTCTCTCTCATTCTGTGTGTCTCTCTCTCATTTTCTGTGTGTCTCTCTCGTTCTTTTTGTGTGTCTCTCTCGTTCTTTTTGTGTCTCTCTCTCGTTCTTTTTGTGTCTCTCTCATTCTGTTTGCGTCTCTCTTATTCTGTGTGTCTCTCTCATTATGTGTGTGTGTCTCTCATTTTCTGTGTGTCTATCTCGCTCTCTGTGTCTCTCTCCCTTCTGTGTCTCTCTCATTCTGTGTGTCTCTCTCATTCTGTGTGTCTCTCTCATTCGGTGTCTCTCTCTCTCACATTCTCTGTGTGTCTCTCTCATACTGTGTGTGTCTCTATCATTCTGTGTGTCTCTATCATTCTGTGTGTGTCTCTCTTTTCTCTTTGTGTCTTTCTCATTCTCTGTGTGTCTCTCTCGTTATGTTTGTGTCTCTCTCATTCTGTGTGTGTCTCTCTCGTTATGTGTGACTCTCTCATTCTGTGTGTCTCTCTTATAATGTGTGTCTCTCTTATAATATGTGTCTCTCTCGTTATGTGTCTCTCTCATTATGTGTCTCTCTCATTCTGTGTGTGTGTCTCTCTCATTCTGTATGTCTCTCTCTCATTCTGTGTGTGTCTCTCTCCTTCTGTGTGTGGCTCTCGCTCATTCTGTTAGTGTCTCTCACTCATTATGTGTGTGTCTCATTCTCTGTGTGTCTCTCGCTCATTTTGTGTGTGTCTCTCTCATTCTCTGTGCGTCTCTCCAACTCTCAACGGCTCTGTATCTTTCACTGTGTGCCTCTCTCATTTAATATTTGCCTCATGTTTCTTTCGCTCTCATCTGATGTGTCCCTCAGTGTGTCTCTATTAATCGCTAACCCCCTGAGTGCCTCTTTTTCATTCTCTGCATGGCTCAATGTGTCACTCTCGCATAGTGTTTCTCTGTTTTTCATTGTGACTCTCTCTCTCTCTGTGTGTCCCCATTCTATCTGTTTTGCTATCTCTAAAAGTCTGTCTCTGTTTCTCCTTCCCCCTTCTGATTTTAAGTTTCCATTTTAAACATTTGGACATAACAATAAATAAGAGTTTGTTTGTAAAATGTTTGTAAAACATTTGTTTGTAAAATGTTTGTTTGTAAAACCTTTTTTTTTTAAAAAAAATTTGTAAATTGTTTGTTTGTAAAAAATTTTGTTTGTAAAAATGTTTGTTTGTAAAATGTTTGTTTGTAAAGTGTTTGTTTGTAAAATGTTTGTTTTTAAAATGTTTGCCATGTTTCGGATGTTTCTTCAGAGTTGAAGATAATTTACTTCCTAGTCCAAACCTCCTGCAGGACGACGGGGAATGGCGACGGGCAGGGTTTAAACACGGTGCCATCGATAAGTCCAAACGACAGTTCAGCGCGCGAACCGCAGACCAGGCAGCCTACACTAGGTTTTTGTTTTTGTTACAAATGCTTTCACTTGATTCCGTAATTTTACACCAACGTGATTCGTAGTCATATAGTCAATGTCTTTTAAATTTTAAAATCTTCAGTCAATTAGGTCTTTAAACCACCCGATAAACTAAAGCTAGATCAGTAGATATATATAGGCCTAGCGCACAGTAAATTACAGATCTAAATCTATATGTTTAAATAAAATACAGATTTAGATCTGTAGACCATAATACAAATGTAGAGCTTTATATCACCCGTTGAAATACGAAGCTAGAGATCTATATCTCTATTGAAGAAATTTAGATGTAAAGCTAGCCTGATAAATTCTAGATTTATGTACCACATGATAGACTAAAGATCTAGTTTATGTATCACATTGTTAGGTTTGAATAAAACAAGGTGGGAAAAAGTTCGAAGTGGCAATTTTCAATTTGTCACCAAGTCACATTGGTCGCTACTCCCAATCCTATTATCAGAGTGTCACTCTTGTCAAACGTCGACACTTCCTTACTCTCTATTTCCTTTTTCTTTACGAGCTCTTTTTTTTTCTACGCCGTCACCACACTGCCTAGTTGTCTTCCTCCTTTTCTCCCGTTCCGTGAGTTCCGGATAAAGTCCGGCCGATAGCTCCGTCAAAGTAGATTTGTACCTAAATTGAAAGATGGTTACAGAGTGACCGGTTTGATGAGACTCTTTGAAAGCGGGGATGTAGGGAGTTGGGGGTAGGGGGAGCATGAAGGATAGAAGTAAGGGGTGGTGGAGAAGCTTGTTTCCTACTATAGCGCCCATTTGTTCGAATTTTACGCGCGAAGGCTCTTAAATTAGTAATCTGTTCACGCGAAGTTCCCATAAAAAGACCTAATGACCTCTGGTGTCCAGTAATAAAGATAAAGTCTTCCCGATACTAACAAACTAGAGGATATAACAATAGTGGGCGTTGCTCCAATATACTTAGGGGTGACCTAAATAATTCACGTCACGGACCAGTACTTTCAGTGTATTACAAGCTCATCGTCTACATGCTGATAGCAGGGTCAGCCACGTTGGCGCAGAGCAATTATGTCGCCGCGACAAGTGCTAATGATCAATGTTGCTGAAACTATGAAAGCCAAGGAGAAATAGTTGGACATGGAGCTTGCAATGTACAAAAAAAATGATTGGCTGGGATACAACACTAGAACAACGTGCTTTTAGAGGTTGTTGTTTTTTACGATTCTTCTTTTCATCTTGATAATTTAATTCTTCATTTTAATAACAAGTTTGGAAGCAAAAAACAAAAACCTGGGTGGACACAGCTTTTGAAAATAACAGTAACGAAAATGTTTGTTTTTTGACATACTATAAAATATTTTCGAAAGCGCTTTTAGCTTTTTACTCACTTTGTCTGTCCGTCTGTCTGGTCAAAGATTTGAACATGTTTTTTCTTCCATTTCCCATTCTGGGAGGAAGATGAAACTTTGCATATCTATTCATTGTACCTGACAAAACATGAATCAATACAATATATATATATATATATATATATATATATATATATATATATATATATATATATATATATATATATATATATATATATATATATATCCACATCTCATTAAGTAGCATTTTTTGATATGAAACAAAATAATTAATCTCCAATAATTAGTCAACTAATATAAATATATATATATATATATGTGTGTGGATTTAATCCCCTTATTATATTTAGACATGTTTTTTCTCCCATTTCACATTCTCGGATCAAGTTGAAAATTGGCATAATTATTCATAGTCGATGACAATACACGAACCAATCCTAAAACTAACCAATAACTTAATAAATTAATTGATTTTTGTTTTTATATGTCAGAAAGGAAGCTAAACTCTGCCATTTTCAGTAAAAAATGACAGTGGTTATCGGTTCTTTCCTTTATATTAGCTTTATTTTTTTAAAGTAATCTTTTTTCTATTGCTTTTTTGAAATCTAAACTTGACTGATGGCGGCTTTTGTCTATTCAGGGTGCCAAGAGCCCCAACATAAAAATGAATGGTTCATTACACTAAACATGTGAGATAGTGTACTAGAGATTTTGTCAAAAACAAAGTTTAACAAAAACAATGTCTTCAACATACAATAAATATTTTCAAGAAATTGAATAAATAATTTAGAATTTAATTTTGAAGTCTTAATGATTGACTGACTGACTGACTGATAATCACTAATTCTCCCAATTACCGTGGACAATAAAATACGAAAGCCATTGTCAAGATCGAAATCGCAGCGGTCATATTTACCAAAATTTTTTTAATTCGTAATTTCAATCCTACATACTTTTGAAAGCTGACATCCAATAAGAACATAAAACTAAAATGTTATTTAACCTTGGTTAGGCCAATAATAGAATATGCATCCTTTGTTTGGGACCCCTCAACTCAAGAAAACATTAAGAAACTGGAACAGACACAAAATAGAGCAGTGAGATTCATAACAAACAAATATTCACATTTGACTAGAGTAACAACTCTAGTAAAATCACTAAATTTAGAAAGCCTTCAGGACAGAAGACTCAAAAGTAAAGTAGCAATTATACATAAAACACTGAACCATAATCTTCAAATACAAAAACAAAATTTAATACAATACTCTGAAAGACACAAAATAAAGGCACATTTCTCATCCCATATTCTAGGACAAATTTGTACAAATACTCCTTCTTCCCTAGTGCTATTAGAGCATGGAATGGATTGCCTGAGCTAGCCAGGAAAACCAGTGACTTGGCAGAATTTAAGTCATTGGTTAATATGCATGACTGAATGCATGACGCGCAGGACGTAATCATCTTCTTTTTTGAAGTAACGTCTGTATTATATAAGATAAGAAGATAAGATAAGACATTTCAATATCTAAAATACGAAACATTAATTATTCAACTTGAAGCACTTATTTACACTTTCCAGGGGCGTAACTTTCGTTTCATTTTTGTTATTGTTTATTTCTACACAGATCTAAATATAGATATTCAATCTAATTTTCCTCTAGAGGTACATAATTGTCAGAATGAATGTGAGAGATTATCCTTAGATAAGTGTAATTATTTAATGTGTTTTTACAAAGAAGATTTTTTTAAAAAAGAGGAGGTATAATATGGTTTGTGAAAATGGGTTATTTTAAGTAAGGTGCATTTCTAAATCTAGATGTAGGACTGACAAAATTATAAAAAAAATCACGTAAAGAGTGATCTAAGTCGTGACTAGCTATGTGTGTTTCTTCATTCCAAGTGTTCCGCTGGAAGAGCAAAGCTTCAACAAAATGATGTATCAGTACTTCTACGGGTAAATAAATGTGCGTAGTGTGGGTGCATTATTATATGCTAGGATGCACCGCGTTGTCCAAAGAAGTGATTTACTTCAAACTTTGGGGTTGACTAAGCCTTTCATTTGGGGAAGACCAAAAAAAAAAAGGGTGGGGCGGGCCTTAAACTTCGTGGTTGAGAGACTTTCTCTTGGAGGGTGCCCAAAAAAACGATGCGATATTATTGTAATGCTGGCTGTTCCACTGAATATCAAGGGCCAAAAAAAAGTGTTTTGTTGAGGAGAGACGATTCATTTAAAACTAGTATGTGTTGCATAGGGGGAGGAAGGGGGTTTTATAATGCAGGCAGACAAGAGAGGGCTAAAAACTAATGGGCCCAAGAAGTGTTTGTTTATATTTGGGGGTTTCAACTGTTACGCAGCACGGCTGCATACAATGTAATAATGACTTGTAAAATATTAATTTATCAATTGGATATTTTTAAAAATTAGTGCGTGTTTTATTAGGTATAATAAATACTTGTGTAAAGTTTCAACTTGATCCGAGCAGGGTGTGTGAGAGAAATAGCTTTAACAGTTATATAAGTGGGCATAATTCCACATATTTAACCATATCTTTTAATACTGAAGTGTTAATTTCTCTTGTTGGTATCAAACAAAATAATTAATTACCATGAATTAATTGACTAATTGGTCAATATTTTTTATTGATTCACGTCTTGACTACGCCAATGAATAATTATGCAAAGTTTCAACTTGATGCAAGATTGGGTGTGGGTGAAATAACGTGTACAAGCTTTTTACAAGACAGAGTTGATATAAGCTTTGTAAAAAAAAAAAAAAAAAAAAAAAAAACATTAGTACATAAGACTCGTATATAGGTTCAACTTCAGAACAACATTTTTCTTCTTATACGACCACGAACACACATAGATCAAGAGGTAAACACCCACACACACACACTAACACATGTTCAATTCAAGTAGATGGTTTAGAAACAAAATACTGTTTAGTTCGTGTTTCTAAATCCCAAGATGAAATGCCTTGGCTCTTTTGGTCCAGTGCCTCTCAAACGATGTCAAGTCCAGATATTGCTTGGATAAATTAGGTCTGGGAATTCCTCGTGCTCTGAGGGACTGTACAAGTATTGCTGTGTTGTACAAAGCAACGAGTTCACACACACACACACTCACACACACACTTATATATTAGCTTACCATTTACATAATAGAATTACAAGTATTATGTATCTTTACTTCTACAGTTTGGCAATCTATAAACTTACTATAACAAAAAAACAATGCAGATTGAAATCTACAATGAGGTTCTCGGCATGATATGATTCAATCGCTTTTAGTACATTGTGAAGCTGGCATTGACTCTTCAAAAATTGATTTTTTTGCATATCACTAAAAAATAACTACTACACTGCTTTATAATTAACATTTATTAATTATACAATCATCTGAGAAGTGACATAGAATCATAACTAGAAATAAAGCCACAATTGTGGTTAGAATCCTACTGTTATTTCATCCTACCGATAGAATACATTCTGTATTACATATCCAATGATAGTAACTTGATTGGGGATTTTCATAAAGTGAAAGTACATCCATAAATAATAAGTTGTTTTTTTGTGTATCCGGTTTACATAATACGGTAGTATTGATAAAATAACTATAACTTGGCGTATAACTTTGCGCGACACCTTCATGGAGGACCTCAGAACAGTAGAAACCAGGTGGGAGGAGGCTTCAGACATTGCCAATGACAGATCTCTATGGAGACAGCTTGCCGCTTAATGCGCCGTAAGTCTAAGATAAAATTAACATTTTTAAAAAACATTTAATAATTTTCAGCACTTTTTCAGCACTGTGAAACCAATTAAAATGCAAAGAGCAGATTACTGTGAATAACCTTCAGTATGGTCCTCTAAAGCAAAATGTATTAATGGAAAACGACATTCGTTATTGGAAATACATGTAGAAAAGAAGAGACCACGGTGTGAAGAAATGTGGTGTTAATTTGAAAGAACCTAAAATTTTTTTTAAAAAATGGAAAATAAAGATGGAAGATTGAAATATTTAAAAAAAGAGAAAAAACATACTAAACAATGTCAAGTACACCGTAATAATAGATCACTGTAACCAACTAAATAATCAAATGACTTTAAACTACAAAGAAATTTGATATTACGGTGCTGATAGGTGCAAAAAATATATTACATTTATATTTTGTTACTATTTTTAAATACTTTGTTTAAAGATACATCCATAATCATGTACACTGGATACACCAAAAAGATTGCTATTTATAGCCTAGCCTCCATGTATACCAATCTCCAAACGAGCAATGAAAGTCTAGTGTACATATTCTTATGATTACATGAAATATTTTCTGATTTTGAAAAAAGTTTAACTCACTGTTTTGATAAACTATAAGATATATTGAAGCCACTTGAAAGCGTGTCCTGCTTTAATTTTTTAAAAAAAGGTAAAACTTTTTTGATAGCACAATTTCATTCTTCTTGGTTTTATCTAAAATACATTAAGCCATTCATCCAGATGTTATAATTTATTTTAAAAGTTAAACAGCATTTCAATAATTGTGTGAATTTCAAAACCCCATCATGTGACTAATTGTGTGTGACTGAAAGCGTGTAGCTGACAGTGTGTGACTTTATAGGCCCACTATTGTACAAAGAAAGTAAACATCCCTTTTCCGATCTTGCAATCTATAGGACAAAAGATGTCAGTGAGTCTGGTGTAAATGTACATTTTGGTGTTCTGTAGTTATAATGTTTTGTTTGGTGTAATGCACAAATTGTAAGACAAATTTCCTAACCGACAATAAAGACTACTAGTCGACCGGCGGCGTAGCATACGCCGCTATTTTGCAGGGCGGCCATAGGTGACCGCAGTGGGCTCCGCACTTATGCAGACTATTATTATTATTATTATTATTATTAAGGTCACCTGTTTCTGTGGCCAACGGTTAACGAGTAGGGTGTCATGTGGCTGGCACAACGACCAACCGCCTTTATTTTCCTAAACTAAAGTCAGGTTTCCCTTTTAAGCTGATGGGTCTCTGGGGCGCCCTAAAAATCCTGGATTTCAAAATCTCACTCAAGGTTCTTTTCTTCTCTAATATACGTCTGTGTATTTCAATGTCTGAATACCACATGTAGCCAGGCCATGAACAATACCGTAACGACAAATATATAGACAGAATGAAGCTTCATAATGCCGATTTACGGATATATAACTTACTAATAGTGTGTGTGTCCCAATAGTACAGGTACAGCTCATGCAAATGAAATATTTAGTATTAATTAATATATAACAGCTCAATATCCCATAGACTGAATAATAGCTATACAGAAATAATTCGAGTCTATACTTTAACTCTATAACCAAAATCCAACTGTACTGGACTAGGAACAAAAACCACACTGTTTTACTATGTGTTACATTCCATTCCAAAAATATATCACAAAGTAAAACAATCCAAAACAATAACAATCGTAAAGTCAACAACCTGAATTGCCCCCCTTTTCCTCCAAAGTTGACAGGAGACCAAGGCTGACAAGAATTGAGTCCTAACATCTCAGATTTCGAGATTCGAAAACTAAGCGCTTAACCACTCAGCCACCGCCCCCCCCCCCCTATACTATTATTATTGTACAGCTGATTACTAAACACATTCGTCTTCACACTGATGAATATAAATATAATTTACATACTTAAGATATATATAAAGATCTGTGATCAATTTCGAATGAAAGTAAGCTATTATTGTTTTCCCGCAGGCTGTTCCTGTTTCATGTGAAGGTCAAATTAACCTATATGGCGGATCAGGTTCAAGGTCACTATGTCAGGTGTGCTTACCAGACGGAAACCCGGAGAGAGTGGCGTCTCTGTCAGGTACACGCCCTGCGCTAAGTCGGAGCTCCAGGCGGACGGGGCCGACGAGCTCGCCCACAATGAGATAACCATCGTCGAGGAGGACTCCAGGGAGGACCTTCAGGAGGACGACGACGAGGAGGACGAGAGAACAGAGAGCGGTAGCGGCAGCACCGGGAGGCTCTTCCGCGCCCACCGCGGGATCGGCCTTGCCGAGCAGCAGAGGCGACTCGGAGGGAGCAGCAGCGTCGCCGGGGGATCGGACAGCGGAGGCGGAGATCGGGCGTGCGATGAGGTGGGGCACATCTTCTACAACAACGAACACTGCAACGAGCCGGATGACTTCTACGACGAGGAGAGGTCGAGATTGAGAGACGGCCCTGAACGAGGGCTCGGAGGGACTTCCTCTGCCCCGCCTTTGTATCTCTCGCGGTCTCCGCAGCATCAGGCTGCGGTCACTGCGAACGGGCCCAGGACTTTACCACCTGGATCTATATTTACTTCTCAATCGACATCCACAGATCGAGTCAAGCTTATTGGAGAACGGTTAGTAGGAAACTTTTTTTTTATAGCAGGACCGGATTTTATTAAGTGAAGGCCTCGGGGCAGGATTTTTATGGAGGCCCTTACACTTTTTCGAAAGTTTGAATAAAATCCACTTTTTAATAGTACTACTTTAAGCTATATCTAATTGCATGCCATTTTACAAGAAAGGAATAGAGTACTTGTAGATGTAATCTCTTTTTTATTAAATGTTTAATATGCATATTTTAGTGTTTTTAACGGCCCCCGTAAGGGGGAAAAGCCGCTATTAGGTTTGTGCAAAATGTCCGTCTGTCCGTCTGTCACACTCAGATCCTGAAAACTAGAAGAGATATGAAAAATATTATTTTACCATTAAATGCGGCTTGAAAAGTTTAGGTGCAACGGCTGTTAGTTTTCCAAAAGCATACCGTTTAGTTTATATAATTATTTATGCAAGCGATTTTTTTTTTTAAAAATACACCAATTCTAAAACTATTACGTAAATGTAAGGCAGGTAACGTTACACTATGCTAACAAAGATGGACAACTTTTGTGTACTTTCAGTATCACTAAGTCAAATATATTTATAAAATGTACAGGAAATGTCTACGACAAATATAAATAATACTTAAAGAAGTTTTTTCTGGTCAAATAGCTACTAAAATTAAAAGAAAATATTTCTGTTTGTTTATAAAGGCTAATAATGCACTAAGTATGTAAATATCACGCACATTTTTTAAAATGGACTTTTTGTGCAGCGATTTTTTTTTCGTGCAGTCGCGTATTGTCGCAACATGACATGGTGCTAAACCAATAAATAAAACTTTTAAAAAAAATCAGATTTTATTAATTTCGAATAAAAGAAGCTTATTTTTGTGCGTTTTGTCAGTTGGTCGGTCTGTCCTTCACGATTAGATTAACAAATAACACTAAAGGCTATTGTAAATGAAAAATTTAACCTTTAATTTTTCATTCAGAACTATTGCAATAATTTTAAGAATCTATAATAGATTGTTTCGGATGTTTTGTGAAAAACAAATCAATGCCAACGAATATTTGTTTGCTCTTCGAACTTATTTTAGATTTTATTTCCATGCTTAAACGTTGCAATGAACACATGATCTTTAATATATTTTTCCGTTTTTTTTTTATGTAAATAGCATATAAATGCTAAATAAAAATATCTATACTGGTTTATATTTCATTAACTATAAAGTCTTTCCGGATATTGTTTTATAAAAAAATAAATTATGTCAAATGATTGTTTGAAATCGCATAATTGACTAATATTACACTTATATTATTTGACACTACGTCACTATAGTTTATTTATCAATATCAATTGTTCCGAATTTTTACTTAAAACAAATTTATGTCAAATATTTTTTTTTCAAAAATATCGACAATAGGTTGTTCAGGATTTTTAAATAATAAAGTAATTTTCTAGAAATGATTATTGAAAATCGCTTTATAGACTTATTTTACAGTTTATTTTCTTGCCGAAACATAATAAAAGTTGTTTAATCGGTAAAGAATGTTCCGGATTTTGTTTCGAAAAAGAAATTGACTTTCATTACCTTAATTTTCTTACAAATCGTCGCCAAAAGTGATCCGAATTTTATATGAAAAATTTAATAACGCTAATAAATGTTTGAAATCCCTCTTCTAATAAATAAAACCAATAATTTTCTCATTTACGGAAATTGGTTGTTCCGGATTTTTTATGAAAAGTATTTTAACTTTATTTATGTAAAATTGCACTTCTCTCTTACACTACATTTAATTTTCTAGCTAAAACGTTAGAAAATCTAATTATCGTTAATATTATACTACGATTTTTAAGGAAAACAACTTCCTAACACCAAAGTATGGTTTGAAACTCTCTCCATAAGGCTATGGTACATCTATTTTTCATAACAGACCATCCCACAAATTTAATTAACGGTATTTGATTAATCTGGAATTCTTATTTTCTCTCACTATAAATATATAAACATCCGGAACAATCTATTAGAGAAAATTAAAAATAATGCGATGTTTCGGAAGGGAAATTAAATTTTAATCAGATTTTCAATAGCTTTTAGTCTTTTTTTTCTCGCTATTAACATGACGGACAGACAGACTGGCAGACAAAACAAAAAAAGGCTTCTTTAATCCTTTCATATATATATATATATATATATATATATATATATATATATATATATATATATATATATATATATATATATATATATATATACGTTGGCGTTTTATATATACATATTTAGTCTAACTAGCCCATCAAATAAAATGCTAAAAGATCTCACTCGGTGCACCAATGTCTATGAACCCTCAACAAGCTGCTCGTATAGATGATATTTTTTAGTCTAACTAGGCCGTGTGATGTAGTGGATTTTTTTCCTTTGACGTCATATGGAATACATTCTTTAAATGAAATGCTAAAACAACTCGGTATAGTGATGTTTATTGAACCTCGTAATGTGACTCGCATTTTAAAAAAGACATAATAACTAGATTTTGATCTAATCTAGATTTTTTACACTAGATCTAGATTTTTTTTGCACTAGAGCTAGATTTTTTTACACTTGATCTGGATTTTTTTCTTACACTAGAGCTAGATTTTTAAGAATAGATTTAGATTTAAGTTCTAATTAAAATCATTGTAGAATCTAGATCTAGAATTTCTCGGTTTAGGTAGATCTACATACTCATTCTAGTTCCATTTAAATGAAAATGCTCAATACCAAAAGATTATCTAAAATCGCTCTTCTGACATATTGTACATATCCGGTAGTTATCCTTTCGTAATGGGTAGGTATATTATCAATAATTAGTTTGTAACCAGTTTGTCATTAGATTAAGAGCAATGCCTAGTCGTGCGGTTAGCGCGCAGGACTGATTATCTCTACGGTCTCGGTTTCATACCTTGCTCAAAGCCATCCTCCGTCGACCAGCGAATATGCGGATCCAAGAGGGATCCGTCTTCCACGGGGGCCGCCTTTGAGTTTGTGTTGCAACACAAACTCTCTTTGTAATCTTGTTTTTAATATATTTTTGAGTTTATGGAGGTAGCCCCCCCCCCCTGCCCCTCTTAAATCCGGCCTTGGCTGTTGATCTATAAGAAGATATAAGTTTGCAAAACAGCAACAAAAAAGCACACATATATCTTCCAGTTTCTCTCCTAGCCTAGTAAACGTATTTAAAAAAACAACTTCTGTATGTAAACTATTTTTTTGATTTTCATGTGTCTTCATTATATCATCTATATGTTTGTTATATAGGAAGAAAATGCATATTCATACACATGTAATATACTATACACATACTATACACATTCAAAATTTTGACATGAGTGTTCCTAACTCCATTAACCCATATTAGTCAATAAGCGACAGATGTTCAATTCCTATATTACTTTTATTACTATATAACAGTATACACCAACATTGAATAGTGTTAGCTTCTCACTTAACCATTAGGTGTGTGTCAAAGCGAGTTCAAAGTGTTAGGCAATGAAGACTTTGGAATGAATATCCTTGCATTCTAGATCTAAATTTACATTTAAAAAAAAAACTCAATTTTTTAGCGTCCCCCGAATGTTTGTCCGTCCATCCGTGACAAGTGTGTTAAAAATGAAAATGGCCCGCAGTTTGAATTAGGTTGGGCATCTCTGGTATATCCTATATTACACTTGTAACAAGCGTATATAATTGACTAAGCTAGGTGTAGCCTATATTACGCTTGTAACAAGTGTATATAATTGACTAAGCAGAGCCAGTCGCCCAAACCCATTCCTGATTTCTAGGAAACGAGCTGGTCTGGTAAACTACCAGATTGAATCAGACTCTGCTTACATCAGAATCTAGTCGCACATTGTTTGTGCAATTCATACACATACTCTTACTAGCCGTGGCCTGGCTTGCGGGTCTTAATTTGTGCATCACCGTGAGACAAATCATTATGGAAGGCCTCAACACTGACCTGCCTGCAACGTAGCAGCCTGTGGGCATTTTAGACCAACAGCTCGTTGCTACGTGACAGAAACGACGTCACAGGTTGCGACGTCACGTGTCAGTGTTCAAACCTATTACAATCGGTCTCGATCACTGATAAAGTGTATTAGAAACAATAAAACAAAATAATAATGTTAAAGGCGTAAGTAAAGTGAATGCGTGAGTCTATGAAAATATAAGAAAAGAATCCTTGTAATCACAACAAATTTCCGTAAGGATCAATAAAGCAGTCTTAGTCTTAGTCTTAGTCTTGGTCTTAGTCTTAGTCTTGGTCTTAGTCTTAGTCTTGGTCTTAGTCTTAAAATGTTAATAAAGCAAGATTACAAAGACAGTTTGTGTGGAAACACAAACACAAAATTGGCTCCGAAGTGTTCCGCTCAGGCAGGTTTTAATATTTCATAAAGAATGTAAGAAACTATGAACTACAAACTACAACCTTATCTCCGTCGAAACAAAAGAAGAGTGCCGAAAGTGTTGCCGATACTGTTGTATTGTTAGTTCGACTAACGACTTGATAACACAGGATACGGAGATTTGTTAACGGTGTTGTTATAACATTGTTAATATTCATAAGTAATCGATGAGCTGATAGTTATAAAGCTATAGTTAAATCCTAGGCGTCACTTACAAGTGTATATAATTGACTAAGCTTGGTATAGTCTATATTACGCTTGTAACAAGTGTATATAATGGACTATCAGTGAGAGAAAAAGGATTCAGATATACATAGAGACTAATAAAAGAGAAAAACAAAAAGCTGAAAAGAGTGTTGATATTAAAAGAGTTTCTTCCTGTCTCCCTGTCTTCCTTTTTCCCTGTCCCTGTCTCCCTTTTCCCCTGTCTCTCTTTTTCCATGCCTCCTGGTCCATATCTTCCTGTCTTCCTGTCTCCCCGTTTCCCTGTCTCCCTTTTTCCCTGTCTGCCTGTCTCTGTTTCCCTTTACCCTGTCTCCCTATCTCCCTGTTTCCTTATCTCCCTGTTTCCCTATCTCCCTGTCTCCCTGTTCCTATTTTCCTGTCTCCCTCTTTCCCTATCGTCCTTTCCCCTGTCTTCCTTTTTCCCTGTCTCTGTCTCCCTTTCTCTGTTCCCTGTCTCCCTGTCCCTGTCTCCCTGTCCCTGTCTCCCTGTCCCTGTCTCCCTGTCCCTGTCTCCCTGTCCCTGTCTCCCTGTCCCTGTCTCCCTGTCCCTGTCTCCCTGTCCCTGTCTCCCTGTCCCTGTCTCCCTGTCCCTGTCTCCCTGTCCCTGTCTCCCTGTCCCTGTCTCCCAGTCCCTGTCTCCCTGTCCCTGTCTTAGTGTCCATGTCTCTGTCTTAGTGTCCCTGTCTCCCTGTCCCTGTCTCTGTCTTAGTGTCACTGTCTCCCTGTCCCTGTCTCTGTCTTAGTGTCCCTGTATCCCTGTCCCTGTATCCCTGTCCCTGTCTCACTGTCCCTGTCTCCCTGTCCCTGTCTCCCTGTCCCTGTCTCCCTGTTCCTGTCTCCCTGTCTCCCTGTCCTTGTCTTACTGTTCCTGTCTCACTGTCTCTGTCTCTGTCTTAGTGTCCCTGTCTCCCTGTCCCTGTCTCTGTCTTAGTGTCCCTGTCTCCCTGTCCCTGTCTCTGTCTTAGTGTCCCTGTCTCCCTGTCCCTGTCTCTGTCTTAGTGTCCCTGTCTCCCTGTCCCTGTCTCTGTCTTAGTGTCCCTGTCTCCCTGTCCCTGTCTCTGTCTTAGTGTCCCTGTCTCCCTGTCCCTGTCTCTGTCTTAGTGTCCCTGTCTCCCTGTCCCTGTCTCTGTCTTAGTGTCCATGTCCCTGTCTCCCTGTCCCTGTCTCCCTGTCCCTGTCTCTGTCTTAGTTTCCCTGTCTCCCTGTCACTGTCTCTGTCTTAGTGTCCCTGTCTCCCTGTCCCTGTCTCTGTCTTAGTGTCCCTGTCTCCCTGTCTCCCTGTCCCTGTCTCACTGTCCCTGTCTCACTGTTCCTGTCTCACTGTCCCTGTCTTCCTGTCCCTGTCTCCCTGTCCCTGTCCCTATCTCCCTGTCCTTGTCTCCCTGTCCCTGTCTCCCTGTCCCTATCTCCCTGTCCCTATCTCCCTGTCTCTATCTCCCTGTCCCTGTCTCCATGTCCCTGTCTCACTGTCCCTGTCTCACTGTCCCTGTCTCCCTGTCCCTGTCTCCCTGTCCCTGCCTCACTGTCTCTGTCTCTCTGTCCCTGTCTCTGTCTTAGTGTCCCTGTCTCCCTGTCCCTGTCTCTGTCTTAGTGTCCCTGTCTCCCTTTCCCTGTCTCTGTCTTAGTGTCCCTGTCTCCCTGTCCCTGTCTCTGTCTTAGTGTCCCTGTCTTAGTGTCCCTGTCTCACTGTCCCTGTCTCCCTGTCCCTGTCTCTGTCTTAGTGTCCCTGTCTCCCTGTCCCTGTCTCTGTCTTAGTGTCCCTGTCTCTGTCTTAGTGTCCCTGTCTCCCTGTCCCTGTCTCTGTCTTAGTGTCCCTGTCTCCCTGTCCCTGTCTCTGTCTTAGTGTCTCTGTCTTAGTGTCCCTGTATCCCTGTCCCTGTTTCTGTCTTAGTGTCCCTGTCTCCCTGTCTCACTGTCCCTGTCTCACTGTTCCTGTCTCACTGTCCCTGTCTCACTGTCCCTGTCTCACTGTCCCTGTCTCACTGTCCCTGTCTCCCTGTCCCTGTTTCCCTGTCCCTGTCTCCCTGTCCCTGTCTCCCTGTCCCTGTCTCCCTGTCCCTGTCTGCCTGTCCCTGTCTGCCTGTCCCTGTCTCCCTGTCCCTGTCTCACTGTCTCTGTCTCCCTGTCCCTGTCTCTGTCTTAGTGTCCCTGTCTCCCTGTCCCTGTCTCTGTCTTAGTATCCCTGTCTCCCTGTCCCTGTCTCTGTCTTAGTGTCTCTGTCTTAGTGTCCCTGTATCCCTGTCCCTGTTTCTGTCTTAGTGTCCCTGTCTCCCTGTCTCACTGTCCCTGTCTCACTGTCCCTGTCTCACTGTTCCTGTCTCACTGTCCCTGTCTCACTGTCCCTGTCTCACTGTCCCTGTCTCCCTGTCCCTGTTTCCCTGTCCCTGTCTCCCTGTCCCTGTCTCCCTGTCCCTGTCTCCCTGTCCCTGTCTCCCTGTCCCTGTCTCCCTGTCCCTGTCTCCCTGTCCCTGTCTCCCTGTCCCTGTCTCACTGTCTCTGTCTCCCTGTCCCTGTCTCTGTCTTAGTGTCCCTGTCTCTATCCCTGTCTCTGTCTTAGTGTCCCTGTCTCTCTGTCCCTGTCTCTGTCTTAGTGTCCCTGTCTCCCTGTCCCTGTCTCTGTGTTAGTGTCCCTGTCCCTGTCTCCCAGTCCCTGTCTCTCTGTCCCTGTCTCCCTGTCTCTGTCTTAGTGTCCCTGTCTCCCTGTCCCTGTCTCTGTCTTAGTGTCCCTGTCTCCCTGTCCCTGTCTCTGTCTTAGTGTCCCTGTCTCCCTGTCCCTGTCTCTGTCTTAGTGTCCCTGTCTCCCTGTCCCTGTCTCTGTCTTAGTGTCCCTGTCTCCCTGCCCTGTCTCACTGTCTCTGTCTCCCTGTCCCTGTCTCTATCTTAGTGTCCCTGACTACATGTCCCTGTGTCTTTGTTTCATTGTTGTTCTCCCAGATCCCCACCCTCTCGCTCACGCGGACACACCCGAATTCCTCATTTAACGAGTTCTATATAAAAATAAAAACTTAGATGAGAGAGGTTTAATGAAACAATTAAATTCTCTTTTTTTGTGTGTGTGTGTCCCTCGTCAACAGTTTTACGTTCATGTCAGTTTGATGGAATTCACTAGATCTCAATGACAAACTGTCCATTCTGTTAGACAGACTGTAATGTCATAGACAGACATAGATAGATAGATTGATAGATTGATAGATAGATAGATAGATAGATAGATAGATAGATTTAGATACATAGATAGATAGATAGATTTAGATACATAGATAGATTTAGATAGATTTTGTAGGTTCGTAGATAGATAGCTTGGTAGATAGAGACAATAAATTAACATTTCGTATAACATTTTTTATTGCTTTTATATAGTTCATCTTCACTGCTCACAGTATACACAGAGCGCTATCGTCCAATCTCTGGAAATATGAGAGAAGGTTTCAGTGCTGCCTTTAGGCGCTCATCAAACACAACTCTGTTCGCATCGGGATTCAAACTCTAGTTAGGTTGTCAAGCATATATTGACCTGTCATCCACACATCTGGCTCACATTTTAACAATCTGTGTCGCTGATTTTCGTCAATTTATTATTCTTTTTCTCTCCGCCTTTTGTGTGCGCCTATATACAGTAATAGTCCTCTAACCCTAACCCTAATTCCCACATGTCATAAAATATTCTTTTTAATCAAAACGACATTAGTTTGACCAATTTTCTCTGACAATCACACTTAAATTGTACCCATGAACACAATCAGATCAGCTCGTCATGTGACTAATTAATTAAAGTCAGCTTTTTTACTCAACGATCGGCTTTAATAAATATGAACCACACATACACACACACACACACAGATACCCTACTATTACTGTTTCGTTCCCTACTTAATAAATATGTTAGTATCTAACTCCTCCCCCCCCACACACACACGCGCACACACACACACACTCAATTGTTATGACCCCCAGTCTCTCTGTATAAATAAATTTTAAAAAGCATATTATTAAAAACAAAATACATTTTTATAAACAAAGCTTATATTGAGGAAAGGGAGAGCATCGTTCAATCACTGCCCTATTTTTTTAAATATTGCACGTTTTATTGCTCCTATTTCTATATAAAAAAAATTTTTTATTTATCACCATTAATGGACTAACAAGCTGGTTATTTTTTTTGATTGATAAAATGTCATCAACAATGAATAATTGTTCTTTGATCCGAGAATAGGAGAGGGGGGGGGGGGGGGGGGAGTGTTAAAGAATTCACACAAACAGACACATCATTAGAGTGAGTGAATATCAGCTTTTTAACAAAAAATCACTCATAAAGTACTGTTGGTATTAAGTAATGTTTCCTTCTCAAACCTCGTGATTTATGGGGCAGATGATGTAAAGGTCATCCGTTTATTTGGCCCACGGTTAACAAGGGTATCATGTAGCCAGCACAACGACCAGCTGCCTTTACTTTTCCTTAACTAATGTCAGGTACCCGTTAGAGCAGGGTGCCCAATAGATCCCGAAAGTAAAAATCTCAATCTTCACCAGGATTTAAACCCGAGACCCTCTTCAAAAGCCAAGTGCTTTACCACTCAGCCAGCGCGCATACCACACAACCAGGCAGCCAGTTGTTATGTTGTTGTTATTGCAGTTATCTGTTTTTGTCTCTGTTGATGTCAATGATAGTGACGATAGCTTTAAAACTTGAAAATCGCTAAAAGCAAAAAAAGTTTTGGATCAAACGTCAGAGAATGGACCATTAACAAAATAATTTATACAAACGTTTGCAACCTTGAAATAGCTTGGGTAAGAGGGGTGGGGTGGGGTAAAGGTGATATAATGCATGTTTGGTTAATTAAGTAGAATATAAGAGGTTAAGGGAAACGGCCTTAACAGCGCGCGGGATCTAGGTCTCCTAATATTAACAAACGATAATGGTTATTATTGTTAATATTTATTGGCCTCCTTCAGTAGCAGAACGACTATGGTTCATCTCAATCACTTTTTCCTGAGTCATGGTACCCTGTTTTTGGACAGACACTTCCATACACATATATCGCTGGTTATTGTTAATAGAAACGGTAACAAAAACAGAAAGTAAAATTGATTACAAAACGAAATTGAAAACAAGAATACGTCAAACAAACGTAAGTCAAACAAAATTCAAAGTCTCAATGAAATGATAAATTTGAAAAAAAAATGAAATATCTATTTGTAAGATAAAATCATTTTCAAAAATCAAAAGCCTCAACTAAAAACATTTTACAAATTCATGGGAGAGGGGACGAAACCAACTTTATTAACAATAACGCAAATTCGCATTAAGAAACTTCTGAAAGATAGATGACTTAAAGATTGTTACGCACACACAAATTATCACTTGATTGATTGATCCATCGATTAATTCATTACTTAATTTATACAAAATTAATTTTCGTATTTTCATATTTGGATTAGGATCGAACTTTGCCAAATTTTAAAGTAATCTCACTCTGTCTCCTCTTGAAGCTATCATCAACTTGATTGGCAGACGAGGTTAGATCGGGTATTTCCGTTTCGTTTTGAGTCGAGTTCAGCGTCTAGTTTACATACTGCAGGACCCAGAGGGAGCAGAAAATGAAAGGGAGATGAGAGAGGAAAGGGGAGAGAGGGGGGGGTAAGATGAAAGAGAAACAAAAAAATGAGGATCATGATGCGTAGTGGAGGAGAGAAGTGAGGGAGGGAGGAGTGACCAACAATAGCATGAGGTTTGGTTGGGAAAAAATGGCGGGGGGGGGGGGGGGGCAGGGGGGAGATAACCTAGTGTGAGTATTTTGTGACAGCTTGTTCAAAGTGGTAGTAATGTTTTAATTGCCTTTCCATTTGGCGGGTTGAGTTTAGTCCAGGGAAGCAGTGGTCATGGCTACTGCCTTACTATTTCAATCAGGGTCTGGTGTCTCGGTGACATTTGAGCACATCGTCCAGGTTCGTTATCGCATCAATCACTTCTTTGTTTTTAATTATTATTGTTATTATTATATTCTTATAAGATCATTGCTATTACAAGATACACATGTTATTGTTTTGTGTGCACATTAGTTGAACCCTCTGGGATCTCAAAGTCTGTAAGGGCAAATGATAGACCATCTGACCGAGGGTTAACAAGGGTGCCATGAAGCCAGAACAACGACTAACCGGCTTTTATTTTCCCGACTTATTTGAGTTGGGTCGACTCAGGTGCGTCCTGAAAATCGCGAAGTTCAAAACTTCAGTTTTCACTTGGATTCGATCTCGGGACCGCTCAGTTCAGAAGTCAAGTGACTAGCCACTCGGCGACCACGCGCTGTGTTGAAAACATTTTCGAATGTTTTAGTATTTTGTTTTAAAACCTATTTTGTCTTTGTTTTGGTATAGAGTCTACATCTAGATCTATAATGCTGATTTCATTTGTACTGAATCGAAGTGTATTATATCCGAAGTAAAACTTCCGTTGGGGATGACTGCGGGCAGGGATTTCATGAGGACAGTCCAAAGTGCATAACTTTTTTTTGTTTAACCTTTAAGACATTATAAATTAATACAGAAGCAAATTTGTTTATATGCCTAATTTTTTAGAGAATTCGGATGTATGTTTAGCTTTGACGTCACGCCATTTCTTGTTTTTTTTTTCTTATCTATTGTTAGGTTCACACTTTTCTCTCTGTAAAGAATAAAGGGGATTAATTCAACTTATACTGCCACACCAGTTTCCCTTGTTCGAGATATCAAACAAAATAATTAATTACCAATAGTTCATTAACTTATTGTTTTTTTTTTATATTGATTCTTGTGTTGTCAGGTAAAAGAAATAAGTGTTCAAAATGTCAGCTTGATTCGAGATTGAGTATGGGAGAAATTACGTGTTCAACTATCTACGGAGACGAAACACTACATATTTAGCCGTATCAGTGAATACTGAAGGATTATTTTCCATTCTTGGTATCAAACAAAGAGTAATTAATTGACTAATTGGTTATTTTTTTAATTGATTATGTCCTGTCTCTTCTAATGAGTAATTGTGCAAAGTTTCAACTTGATCCTGCAATGGGTGCACAAACCTTTACCAGACAGACAGACAGACAGACAGAGTTGTGATATAAAAAAAAATCCGTAGAACAAAAAAGAGAGATACAGACGCATAAAGAGAAGTTCTAACCTGAATGGAGACAAGACTGAGACAAGATAACCAACAAAACGAGTAGATTTAGAGCCCTGGTCAGTTACTCACTGCCCGTCGGTCGATACTTCAATTTAGTAATTGAAACCTTGTTCGTTTAAGATTTCCATGTTGCTGAGCGTACCGCATTCTAGTAATGGTATTACTTTTCATTATTCAATATCATCTGTAGCGTTACGCTGGCTATATCCTCAAACATCATTAGATTGGTCTCTCTATTCCTCCATCATCACCACGCCCCACCCCCACATCCCGGCTCTGATATTTTTTGAGGAAAGGAGAAGAGGGTGGGGGTGTTTTGTTTTCTATGTCAACAGCATGAGCTATAAATAGCAGGAGTGTATCTGACCATGTGGTCAATGTGACCCAAACCAGATGAGTTTTGATAAAAAGGTTATTTGACGAGAATTTGGGCGGAGGGAGGAGGGGGGGGGGGGTAAAATTCTTTATTTTACAATACATTGGCGCCCTCTCTCTTTTCCCTTTGTACAAAAAAAAAACACCCTACGTTACTGTCTGATATATGGCCTCCTAGATGCTCAATCCATGTACACAAAATGAGCCACTTTCAGTCTGTATAGAATGAAGTCCCTGAGTGTTGGAATATTTAAAACTAGCAAAATATTTTAAAAAATTCTTTTTAAAAAACAAACCTTATCTGACGGAAGAATTCCTCTTGTACAACTATATCTCTCAATAACGTATGTTATTTCCGTTATTCGATATCAATCAAAATAATTAATTACGATGAATTAATTTACTAATTGTTTCATTTTTTACTTCATTCGTGTTTTGTAATAGAGAAATAACGTGAACTAAGGGGACCAAACCCTACACATTTATCTTTTTCATTCATTATCTGATTCATTTCCATTGTCGGTATCAAACAAAATAATTAATTACCAGTACTTATTTTACTAATTGATACATTTTTTTTTGTATTGATTTGTGTCTTGTATATTTGTGAAGGATTTAAATTTGATCCGAGAATGGGTGTGGGAGAATTAACTTTTTACCAGACAGAGTGAGTTGATATAAGCTTTGTAAAAAAAAATATTCATGTCATACTAAGGATCTCAGAGTCCGTCTTTGTAATATTTTTTAAAATTGGTTTTGTATAGCGCATGATGATAGCGCATCTATATCTATAGCGTACTTATTGCGATATGGTCTAATCTATATTGTGGACCAGAGAAGACGTATTTGAGAAAAGTAGACACATACCTACTCGTGCCTCCCCCCGCCCACCTCCTTTGATAGGAAGCCAAGCGGTTTTCGCCAATCAGCCACACATCCCACAGTTTGATCAATTAAATAATCTATCTTATAAACTGAGCGCTGACACTGGAACAGGGTTTCCAAAAGTATAATGATTGTTAAGTATTTTAAACTAAGATACTTTTGAAATAGGCGTAAAACATTGCCTTTGATTTTGAAGATTAAAGATGATTGCTGTATTTCAGCTGGCCAGACAGATCTAGTTGTGACCTGCATATTTCGCCACATCTGATGCAGACAAAGCTGTTGTCCGCCAAGAATCTATTTAAGTTCTCTTTTTGTCGTCTGCGTCTGTCTTTGTCAAGGTTTTTTCCTTTGGTCTCAAGTATGTGTCTCGGCGACCTTTCTCTCCAGCTGTCTCTTTTAGAGGCCAGCTGCTGCCAGCTGCTGTTCACTATGCCTGTGAAGGCAAAATATTGCGTTGATCTCTGTAAGTGTAGCGTAGACTAAATACATTCATTCTTGGCTAGTTTAAATAGATATGTACACGCTTGAAAGGAAAACCTCTTTAGGCTCTGGTCTTTTTTTTTTTACCAGTGAGGACAAATCGTATCAGGATGGAATGCACACATCGCGTTTTTAAAGTTTCGTAAGAAATGGCCTTTTTTGTATGTCACAATTAATGCAAATGAAAAATAAAGCACATGCAGAATTTACAAATAAGACCCAAATATTCCACACTGGAAACAAAGAAGTCTGAGGTCAAGCCACACTTTGGTTGAGGAAGAATGACAGGGGAAATAGGAGAACACGTTGTTTTTTAAGGCTACTTGTTTGTTTGTTTTTGATAAAATCTTTACAAACTTAGATTTATATCCACCCGCTCCATCTGTCTGTCTGATACTTTGTTCACGTTTTGTCTCCCACTTCTCGTTTTTGGATAAAGTTGAACCATTGCTTGATTATTTATGGTCCCTAAAAAGACATGAATCATTAAAAAAAAATTAATTAATTAATCAGTGATAAATTATCAATTTTGTTTGATATAAAAAAAAAGGAAATAAATCTTACGAAACTGAGACATAAATGTGCAGTTCTGCCCTTACATACTTTTTTAAAAATTTTTAATTTGCTTTAATTTAATGCATCTGCTAACCAATCCAAATAGCGCTTGGTTCAATTGTGAAGAACATTTCTTTTAACCGGGGTGCAATCATTTATTAACAGTATGCTGTCTAGATCCTATTGAAACAACTATTACTAACTCATAAAAATGTTATTGTTCTAGAATGCAGGACTGCGGTTTACTAATGGCGTAATTAAAACTCACTTCGCATCCACAAACATCCCGTTGCCAGCAGCAGTTAGATTTATAATAAATAATATTATAACAATAATAATCACACGGGCACGACATGGCCTAAATTGTGCAGATGTGCCTAAACTCAAAACTCGAACTCAATAACAATCACCAGGCCTTGGCGATTTGGAAAAATACGCCTTCTTGCGACAAGGTCTCACCACAGAAGGTTATTGAGCCAACGAATTACTTACTATACTAGAAAAGACGTATTTTTTCTGACAAAAAGGTGGATTTTAATAGACCAAACTTACTTATTAGAAAAACAAACAAATTCATTAACACCACTGTACCACTCACCACATGAAAACTTTGAAAATAAACCAAAAATTATCAAAATATGAAAATATAAGCTTCTAAATCAAGTGTCTATAATAATAAGGCTTGTCCTCGAGTCCGAAGATAAATGAGGAATGCAGTATTTCCCGTGGCAACGCAGCCCCAGCTTTGACCTACATATTTTGGCACATCCAGGGCAAGCATAACCATTGTCCGCCGGTGGTCGATTAGGATTTTCTTTGCCTATGGAAGTTAACTAAATAACAATAGACCCTGTTATTATAACTAAATAACAATAGACCCTGTTGTTATAACACCCACCGAGATAGAGACAACTAAAGTCGCAGATACAATCGATACCCCTGATTATTCCTAAGGAGATTCTCGTTTTCTGTTCGAGGGCAGTACTTCTGTAGACCTGCCACATCACCAGAAAATTCCTCAGTGGATACTGTTAAGGGAACTACAACGAATTTTGATTCTTTCTAATGTAGCTCGACCAAGGAAATACCAGAATGAATGTTAGTTCCATTCTATAATAATAATAATAATAATAATAATAATTATTATTATTATTATTATAATTGTTTTATTTATATGTTTCTTTTCACAAACATAGTGTAGTCTCATGGCGTTATGATAACAGTACGGACAATCAAAAAGACAGTTAAAAAAAAAAACAATCGTTTTTTGAGTTTGCAGCATCAAAAAGAGACTCAAAAGAAAGTCAATGCGTTCAAACGTTCTAATGTGTATCTTCTTTGCATCTTTTGATTATTTTAATCATTATTCTCATCAGTTTTAGACTTAACTTTTTTTCTTTGTATTCCCTCCCCCCATCTTCCCCTCCCAGTTTGAGTTCCAGTGATAGAATCAGCCTATCGTCTCCCATCTATTCAAGCAAGGTGATCGAGCAGAAAGCCAAGTCAACATCCAAGCAGAGCCTTCTTGACCTCTTTAGCAGCAGGCTGGATAGGGTCAAGGTCAACCGCAAGCGCTTCTCTCTAGCGCAGACGTCGCTTATGAAGAAACCCCGACCGAGTGATGGGAACATCATCGCTCACACCACGCGCACTCAGAGGCGTCAACGGCGGAAGGAGATCAAACGTGATTTCGGGAGGAAGAGCATCAAAGGGGATAATCGGATAGAAACACCAGCGTCCGTCAGCTCGGACAGAGACGGCTGCAACTGGACTTTTGTCTTTGACCCCTCGGGTCGACTTTGCTACTGGTGGTCAAGCGTGGTCAGCGTGGCCTTTCTGTACAATTTTTGGGTCCTGATTTACAGGTTTGCTTTCCAGGAGATAAATTCAAACAACATAGCCATCTGGTTCACTTTGGATTACACCGCGGATCTGCTTTACATCCTCGACATCGCTTTCCACTTCCGGTCGGGCTACTTGGAGGACGGTGTCCTGCAGACGGACCCGACCAAATTAAGGATACACTACATGAACACCACCATGTTCTATATAGACTGCCTCTGCCTCCTTCCCATTGACTTCCTCTATCTCAGCATCGGCTTCTGCTCCATCCTCCGCTGCTTCCGCCTGGTCAAGGTCTACCGCTTCTGGTCGTTCCTCGACCGTACAGAGCGCCACACCAACTACCCCAACGTGATACGGACGGCCACGCTCATCCACTACCTCTTGGCGCTCTTCCACTGGAACGCCTGCCTGTATTTCATCCTGGTATCCAAGATGGACAAGCTCAGCTCCACGTGGGCGTTCCCTAAGGATAAAGACACGCTCCTGCAGTACCTGCACGCCCTGTACTGGAGCGTGAGGACGTTGACCACGATTGGAGATCCGCCTACGCCGAAATCTCTCTTGGAGTATCTGTTTGTGATATTCGAGCTTCTGTTTGCGTTGCTGCTTTTCGCCACGGTGCTGGGGCACATCGCCAACATTGTCACCAACGTGAGCGCTGCCAGAAAGGAATTTCAGGGTGAGTTTCAATGTTATTACACTCACAGTCTAGGAATCTTCATCTAAGTCAACTATTTTCCTATTAATGTTACACAACATCCATTCAATAGATTTAAACTAAAGAGGCAACTACATATAGAGTTGAAATAAAGTGAACTCCTATTGGGTCATTTTACATACTGACCAGTGTATGCTTCGACCTCTTCTTTCTGACTCTTTCTGGTTCTATTTATGTCTCCATTTCCCTCCCTTTCTTTCGCTCTCCCTTTTTCAGCATATATATGTATGTATGTATAAAAAAAATTTTTATTTATTAAGTATTTATTTATTAAGTATTTATTTATTAAGTATTTATTTATCATTCAATCCATTCATCCACTGGTATTTTCTCTGTCTCTCTCTCTCTCTCTCTGTTTTCCTCTCTTCTTCTCTCTGATTTTTTCCCTCTATTTACCATCTAGCCAAGGGCAGACAAATCTCAACGCGCTGAAAAGTGGTTCGCTAAACACATGTCAGGTCCGATAACCTCCCCTGTGTTCATTGGCTATCGATCCGGTGCAAACAACACGATCGCCACGAACTACCAAAAGTGCGCTGTTGACATCTAATGAAACAGAACAAAAAAAAAAAAAAAAAAAAAGCATATGCCTGGGACTTGAGTGTTACGTAATCTGCCGTGATTGTTATGACTATGACTGGACTTGAATTTCAGCTAGGATTTTGTTTTACTAGACTCTACAAGTAATCTAAAACTACATAGTTAGAATAGTCTTAGTCTTAAACGTAAGCTTACCCTGAATTAGATCAAACGATTAAATAAATGTCTTAGACGTGGTTAGGACGTTTTCTTCGCAACAGTTTGGTTAAAGATATATCCAGTACTTTGACAACTAAATGAATGCGTTGACAGTACAATGATTGCTTTCATTAGTTGTCTTGAATATCATCCAAGTGCTCAAACAATAAGCTACGTTCTAATAAAAGGGGCGGGCTGGGTGGCAGCATAAACTTAATAAATTCAACGATCTGAGATTCTACGGTTTCATTGAACAGTACTTGCGAAAGTTTGCTAGGGGCCGTCGGTTAGGAATCACCGTTTTACACGTTTGTCGGTGCCTTATTTACCGTTGCCCTTTTATTTCATTTAAATTAAATAAATAAATGTACCTTTTTTTTTTAATGTAATGCAAATGTATACATATGGCTGATCTTATTGCGATTGATACTGTTGTTAATCGTGATAATAAAATATTGAAGTTGAATCTGTTAAAGTAAATTGGTGTGAGTTTTGGCTTTTATCCTACACTCATTCTCGGATCAAGTTGAAACTTTGCGCAATTATTTATTGTACCTAACAAAACATGAACCAGTAAAAAATAATAACCTATTAATCATTTAATTTTTGGTAATTAATTATTTTGTTTGCTATCGAACGTTGGAAGTAAATAATACTTATTGTGAGGAGATAGGGCCTTATACATGCTGTTACTGTCGCTTTAGGTTTTCCACGCTTTCCATTCTCGGATCAAGTCAAAGTTGTGCATAATTTTTCATAGTCTATGACTATACATAAATCAATGTAAAAATTAACAAACTAGGAAAACAATTAGTTTTAATTAATATAATTTTTATGTAGAAAAAAGTAACCTTACTCTGAGGTATTTAGATGCATAGCAGTGATTAGGCGTTTCTTCTCCTAAGATACTGTTATGACCCTATTGGCGGCGCAAAAGGGTTAACTATAGGCTCAGCTGACACACACGAGAATCACTCAGGTCAGCGGGGCCATGGACAAGGGACAGTACTACGATTACATGATTACACGCAAATATGACCAATGTTATGGTCATGTGATCGAAAGCCTGCGTGTACGAGTGACACAGTGTGTAGGAAAGCGGCAGTTCAAGACCGGAGAGCGTCGAGATCAGGACTGTTAGTCGCCATGAAATCGGTCCTGGTTGAGTCCTCATGTGTTGATGTACAAGTCCAGAAAGAGAGACAGTAGAGTTTTGTACGGTGATGTACAGAGTGACATTTTAGTTGTTGATGTGTTTGATGCCAATTGTCTAGTATTGGCTGTTATCTACTTATTCACTCATTATTAAAGTACCCGATATTGTGGAGCTCTTGTTGTCAAGTTCTTGATGTGTTGATGTATTGTGTTGTGTTTAGCAGTGTTTACAGAAGGCCTGATTAGGAGAGAGAATCGTAACAATACCTTTTTTTTTTTTTTAAATTATATTTTGCTTGTTTTGTCAACCGAAAAGTGAATTAGGAAAATTGCAGCTAACTTAAATGTTGTAGTTATCGCGATTTTTTATTTGTTTCCAGATCAGTGCTTGAGTACAAGACAGTGTTGTTGTTTGATTTTTGTGTTGTTTTTTTTGTAATTTATGATTTATCTGGTATCAAAGAATTACGAAGCCTACTTTCTACCATTCGATTCTACCTGCATTAGATTTGGTATACTATTTAGGATACAATGATCTATTTTTCTAAAACAAATTTTGATAATAACAAGTTATAAGCAAGTTATAATTTCATTTTGAACTAAGAAAATCTTTTAAAAAAATATGTATATAAAATCCTTTATATTAAATCTTGTTAGATGCAATCCACCCAGTTAGTTGTTTTAATTGATATTGCAGTGATTGCTATCAGAAATACCCCTGACATTTGTCATTCGAATCTTTAATGCATGAATGGCTGACTTCGATTTCGAATATTAAGGATGAGTGCAGTGTTTCACATACTACGCAAACCCAGCTGTGACATGTATATTTTCCAGAACTTGTGCAGACTGGTGGTCTATTTAAGTTCTCATTCCGTCTTCTGCGCCTGTCTTCAAGAATGGCTTTCTTTGAGTCTCAAATGTGTGTCCCGCATCCTCCGTGAGAGTTCTCCAACTGTCTCTTTCAGAGACCATTTGCTGCCAGCAACTTTACTCTATGTCAGTGAGGGCGAAATGGCGCCTAAGTTGACTTTTATTGCGCTTACGGGGTGAACATCTTTTACGCCATCCTCAGCATATAGGGCTATGTAATACTGAACATAAATTACGAATGAAAAGTCTTTAATTATACAGATGCTTATTAAAGAAACGCCTAAGAGACTCCTCAATAACTCAATAATATAGAGAACTATATTTGCGCACTTTTCATTGGCCAGATTTTTTCAACATTCACTTCTGTAAAAACGTTTTGTCAAGTGTTCACGCCTCTGGTTAAAGACCAAAAAAAAATATTCTTCAGCACACCAACAAGTTCGAGCTTTTAAATTGACAGAGAATCATAATTCCAACATTTGTTCTGCATAAGTAAGAAGATTATGGGACAAAAGTCATTTAAACGCCAAACTGGCAACGCGGAAAACATTAATATACCCTATCTACATAAGCCTTTGGAGCACAGAGCCAGGTTTTAAGCACAAGCCGTCATGACAGGCCACTTTCCATTTAAGTGCCAAATTTTGGAGAAAAAAAAACAGATTTGTGTTGGCGAAGAGAAAAAAAATGGCGTTTTGGCATTCGTCTAGCTTATAATGTCACCCAATGTCGGATGCCTTTTTTTTCCCTTGTTCCCTCTTTGGCATTAAGTCCCCGGAGAGAGGTTTTCTACTTCGTCCGTTTCTTCACGTTTTAGGCCTGATGCATTACCGATGGGCCCAAGGGCGTATCCCCAGTGTCCACATTCAAATGTAAAATAGCCATTTGGAGTTGTTGTTAAGAGTAGATAACGCTGTCACTAGTCTTTTTGTGTTTTAAGTTTCGTCTGTTCGGTTCTTTTGTTGTAGTTTTTTTTTTCCCGATATTTCGAAACCAAATCTGCTGGACACTACATGTGTTGAAATATTTAATTGATTTTTTTTTTGGAAGGGGGGGGGGAGTCAGTTACAGGATTGGTCTTAAACAAAGAAATCCTATTCCATTTAATGAGGTTGGGACATAGCGTCGCATGAAGTCTACAGGACATGTCCTCCGATAGAATAAGTTACACATACCAAGAGTTGCGAATACATGGAGACCAATGCGAGGAAAGGACAAACAGGGACGTCCTCATATAACTTGGCACCACGCTTTTATGGAGGACCTCAGAGCAGTGGACACCAGGTGGGAAGATATTCCGGACATTGCCAGTGACAGATCTTTATGTAGGCAGCTAGAAGTTTCGTTCTAAAGCCATAATGAATCCCCTAACTGCAATATTAAATGTCCGAGCGTAACCATATGAGAAGTGAAACTGCAAAGACTTTCTTCTAAGCTAATAATAGTCCAATAGTTTTACGCAAAAGATGCAAGAGATTCGACGTGAATAGCTGTTTGTCAAGACTGTATGGAGATTTAAGAGACTATCTATTCTAATATCCATGTACAATAACATTTAGAAGTAAAAGAACATAAAATCAACTTTTCAGATTGGTTTAGTCTTCACCCAATCGCACATTTACATCCTTACAAAAACAAGTGTCTAAAATAAGTTCAGGTAAATATCTTTCCTTAACAAATTATTCAACCGTGCAAGGCTTGGTCACGTGGTACTTAATTCTGGTTCATTTTATCTTTGTCTTGCTCGGTCAGTCTCGATTTCTCTCGAATTTATTCTCCTTCTTTTTTATTTATCTCTCTATTTCTCTCTCTCTCTCTCTAGTCCTCTTTCTTTATATTTATTTGTTTATTTTACATTTCTTCTTCTTTTTTTTCCCTCTATCTCAGACTCTTTTCTCTTTTTATATATCCTTCTTTGCCTCTTTTCTCTCTCTCTGTCTGTCTGTCTCTTTCTCACTCTTTTCGCTTCTTCTCTTTACGACATAGAGACACCCAAACACACTTGCACGCACACTTGATATTCCAAGCCAATGAGAATGCCGCTTTATTTAAATTCTCTTTCTTGATTTGAAAAGTCAATTCAAATGGCGACCAACAACATGAAAAAAAAAAGTCCAAATCAAAATAAATAATCTATGGCCAGATTGAGCAATCGCCAACAAGAACGTAAAAAGGACTCCAGAGAAAAAGTCACATCATTGGATAGCTCATTAATGCACATACAGTGACTGAGGATGATTACATGTGTGCTTCTAATCCCGCCCTTAGTACGACAATCTCAGAGGCTGTCTCTATGTCCGCCCTGTGTGTTATTTAATCAGGTCTGATCTATTGATTTCTCTGGCTCGCGCGGACAGTCGTCGTGGCTTCTCTGACCTGCCTGGTGCAGCTGCCCTCTCCCAACCTTCCTGATTAATGAGGCGAGCTCATTTATCTTGTTTCTTTATCTATTTTATATTATCTTATCTTATCCTATCTATCTATCTATCTATCTATCTATCTATTTATCTATCTATCTATCTATCTATCTATCTATCTATCTGTCTGTCTGTCTGTCTATCTATCTATTTGCCTAATTATCTATCTGTCTGTCTCTCTATTTGTATGCCTGTCTGTCTTTCTTGTTCTAAACCAGGCATGTCAAACTCATTAAGGTGTAGGGGCCACATAAAAAACTTAGTATGACCTGAGGGGCCGCATCCAAAAATAATTGCAAAACAGCCTAATAGTTTTATGTAAATTTGAAACAATACAATAGAATACAATTATAATTAGTGGCATACCTGTCCCTTAGTTAGCTAAATCTGTAGTACCATTCAGTTATTAAAAATTACTATGATTACGCATTATTTTCCTTGTCCTGATGCTTGACATCTTTTCTGGGATACAAGTTTATTAATTATAGGTTGAAGTTTGTTGGCCACTGGCACTTTCATCACTGACGACAAATTTTGATAAGATAATCTCGAACGGTGAGGTGATTTGTAGCTTTCATTATAGAAAAGAACTGTTCACAGAAATCAGTGCTTGCAAACATAGCAGGAATTCTGTCTGCACATTTCCGCAATTCAACTTATTGTTCAGATAAATAACTGTAAATTTTGACACAGCCACTTCTATATACTTCGATTTCAACAAAGAATCAGACTGCTATAATATCAGCTTTAGTTGCACATTACCATCAGCATTTTCAGAAGCAAACAAACAACGAAAACTCTTGCTCCTATAAAGTCACGAAAACGGCCATTGAAAGCATCTAATAACAATTCCAGGTGTAGGACAGGAGAGCCATCGGACTTCTGTGTAGTAGGAAACAATCCAATTCGTGTCCAATGTCATCCTGAAACATTGAAAATTGGCGATGATTTAAGCCACGGGCACGAATAAAATGGACTTCATTCACCAATTCACATTTAACCACGTCATAATATTGATAAAACAATGAAAAATACGTATCACGTGACAGCCGCTATGGATTAGATAATTTGTATAGAAGGTATATAGAATCAAGTGGCTAAATGTTATTTGTTTACGATTGAGGAGTGAGGTCCATTGAGAGTGACTAAAACTGGTCTTATGACATGTTGGAACTGTAATTGCTTAGCGCAGAATGTTTCTTGGTGAATGATGCTTTGAAAATGAGCAAATTTAAAATTATCATCAGTCTCTCTTATTTTTGCAAGTAGCTTTGCATCAAAATAATTTCATTTCATGGTTGGTGCACCATCGTTGTTAGACTAGCTAGCTTTACCAAAGGTAAATTGTACTGCAATATAACATCCGAAATTTCTCAAAAACATCCTCTTATTGAGGTGTTATGCATAGAAATGGGCTCATGTACTTCCTCATGTCACAGGCCCTTATGAATATAGCCAACTGTGCTACACCTGTTACATCAGTTGACTCATCGAGAGCCTAGGAAAATAATTCAAAAGCAGCTTTTTTGTTCTTTAATTGTTCAGGCTAGCTGACTGACATGCCATTTATTCTATCTGCCACAGTGTTCCTAGTTAATGTTATTTCTTTGAATGCTTTCACCTTTTTCTGGACAAACTACTTCGGCAGCTTTAACGACGCACTCCTTTATAAAATCACCTTCACTAAATCATTTGCTATGGCTTGCAATTAATTTTGACTGCAGACTTGCTCTCGTTGTTCGGTTGTAGACCAACACAAGTATAGTGTCACGTAGACCAACACAAGTATAGTGTCACGTAGACCAACACAAGTATAGCGTCACGTAGACCAACAATGTCTCTAAATGCGAAACTCAACATCAAAGTAAGTCCTGAACGTGACCGAGCACCTCCCTCTCTCTGTCTCCCTCACTTATTCACTCACCCATTCACTCACTCATCCAAACGCACGAGTGTTTCTCAATGTGTGGATGACGAACACAGAAGGTAAACATATGGATAAAACTTTGTTGGCCGACAATTAGCCCACAAGTTGTAGTCAAGACGTAGTCCATGATCTTTGTAAGAAGGATTAAATCCGCTTTGCATTTCACTGGCCGAACTAGTCACTTAATAAGAATAAATTATATACACACACATACACAAAGTTTGCATTGCTTTACTCTCTAAGAATAAAACGTGTAGTCTTACGTATATTTCTTAGGAATTTGTTTTAGAAATTTAGAGAATATTTGGTGTAGCTGGTATACAAAAAAAAAAAAAAAACAAGGGGCGTTTTGATAATACCTCATCTTAAAAGCCCTATAATTTTAGTGCACTTTTTAAAGTATGTTAAGGTATATCGGATTCGAACTTCGGTGGAGACTGGAAATTATGAACTTTGGGATATTTAGGAGGCCACTAAGTCTACCCAACTCTTTTGAGTACCTGATGACATAATTTTGGAAAATCAAAGGCTGTCGGTCGTTGTGCTGGCCACATGACATCCTCGTTAACTGTACACCACAGAAACAGATGACCTTTACATTACATCATATGCCCTGCAGATCGCAAGCTCTGAAAGTGATACTTTACTTCACTTTGTTTATTCTAATTCATCCTTTATTTACATTTTAGGGCGCATAAACTTCTAATCAACAGATGTGAAATTTAGGGCTGGACTTAAACCTTAACTCTTTCTCTCCGTAATTATTTTCCACATTTTGATGGAAGTATTCATTTTTCTCATTTCAGTTTCACTACCCTGTTAAGATTTAACTTCAATAACTTTTTTCCATATCTAATCAGGGAATTTTTAAAATTAAAGAAGAATGCATGCTCTGTTTATATAAAACAAATTAAAGTTAATAAAACAACAAATTTAATGGGGTCAAATTAACGTTGATATCGTCAGTTAGGAGAGAAAGAGTTAATAAAGTGCAAAGTTTGTTCGTATGTCAAAGTTCACAACTGTTCAGATTATGTCCACACTAAAAGTCCAGCAACAATGTCAAACAAAGGCGACCGAAAACTGCTGAGACGGGGGGGGGGGGGGGGGGGGGGGGAGAGTCAGTTTCAGAGGGAGATAATACTAATAAAAACAAACAATACAAACATTCCTCTTGAATAAAGCCCCTTGTTGAGAAGGCGGGATCACAAATAGCCGTTGGTTTGCTCTGCAGAAGTGATTCCTTCCAATCGTCTTTAACCCTCCCTCTCCTAGTACCCTAAAACACACTTTCACCCAGTTTCTTTTTCATTTTGATTTGTGGATATCCCCCGCACCCACCTCTTTTTTTAATCTGCTCAAGACTTTTTTTTCGAGGCCAGGCTTTTTTTTTTTCGATTTTTTATCAGGTATCGCTTCCTTGTAAAATAAGGAAATCGATTTTGGCAACAAAAGTCGCGTGGTTGATTGCTTGTCATCTGTTATCTGTAACCTAATATTGATTGATTATCGACTACTCGATTACTGGTTTATTTTTAATATTGCTGAGCGTGTTAAATTTTGTTTGTATGAACATTTTGTTTTTGTTTTCATATTTATTGTATATATATCTGTCTGGTCATTGACTGGTTTCATTCTATAACACCGATATCTTCTGGGGTTTTAAATAAATGCAACGAAATAAGCGTCATTCTTTGAAGTGCAAGGAGGGAGGAGGGAGGAAGAGACGCCGACCCAGATAACGCCCAACCGACTTTTCTTTCCTCCCACCTAATGTCAGGAAATAATTGGTTTGTCTCAAGCTTTTCCACAAATTATTAAATCCCACACTTGACTGGGGCTCAAACCGTAGACTCTTGGCTCAGAAACCAAGCGCTTTATTACTCAGCCACCACACCTATTCAAGCGCTTTATCACTCAGCCACCACACCCATTCAAGCGCTTTATCACTCAGCCACCACACCCATTCAAGTGCTTTATCACTCAGCCACCACACCCATTCAAGTGCTTTATCACTCAGCCACCACATCCATTCAAGCGCTTTATCACTCAGCCACCACACCCATTCAAGCGCTTTATCACTCAGCCACCACACCCATTCAAGCGCTTTATCACTCAGCCTCCACACTCTCTTTCTCCTTCTGCAACCCACATTTTCGCTCATTTTTCCACATGCGCACGTAACTTGACCGTCATAGACGTTTGACTTGATTTGGAAAGACCCGCTTTATACCCGCCCTCTCCCCGACAAAAATACGCACTTATGCGTCTAAAAGAAAATGGAAATGACGTAAGGGATATATCAATAAATAAGTAGACTTAGCGAAAATGAAATAAATGCTTGAAAAATAGGGAATTTTTGTGCTATTTCTTTTAATGCTTTATATATAGAGAAATACTGAAAATAAAATACAAAGATTTGATAGAAAGATTGCGGTTTGTCGCGAGAAGCGAATCTGTCAAAGCCAGTTCTCAGTGGATTCCTAGGAGGTAAATGAAACCTGTGTACGACTTTTCATGCAAATCCATACGATAGTTTAAGAGATCTCTTGATCAATCAGTCAGTCATTGAGTGTTATTTTTCGTTAAAATGTTATTAAACAAAACCAAAATATACATATATAAGAAAAAGTTAACACAAAATCCATTGTCTATAAGCAGAACAAACACAATTAAGGTTATATTTTTTAATTTCAAGCTGTTTACCTTTTTTTTTTCTAGTAGAAATATAAAAATGTTGGACTTGAATTGATTTGTTGGCGATCTAGAATGATCCTAAATTATAGCAAGAAATAAAGCTGAGGCTGAAAAAATGGCGCTAAACACATTGGCACACTTCAACATCAAGTAGACTTGAACGAAGAATGTATCAACAATGTATGCTTCTGACCAATGCTTCTGACCAATGATACTTGAACAACTGACGTAATCCTGTACTGCCCAAGACGCAGTGTCGGTCTCTCGTACCTTCTTACAACAGTGCGAAATGAAGCCTTTAATCTTTGTAAAGTAAAGTTCCCCTTTAAGACGAGGGTGCCATGTGGCCAGCACAACGACCAAATGCCTTTACTTTTCCCCGATAGAGCTGGGTGGACTCAGGGGCACCCAAAGATCCCGCAATTAAGAACGCCAGTCTTCACCAGGAATTGAACCCGGAAACCCACGGTTCGGAAGCCAAGCGCTTTACCGCTCCGCCACCTGTGTGCATTATTTTGTTCTAAATTTTTGCTGTGAAATGGCTTGATATGGTTCCAAATCTTAAAAGCGTGTCACTCATTAATTGAAACTAAAAGTAAAAAGACGCTGAAGAGGTTAGTGCTTTGAGGACCACCAAAGCTTATTGGTAAACAATCGCTTCACGTCTAGAAAACATTTTAAAAAGAAAGGTCCAAATTGTAAGATAAAACATTTATTTCAAACAACAAACGCAAAACAAAAGAACGAGAACGTCCAGGGTTTGAATCGTTGAAATAGAAAAACTTTAATTTCTCTTTCATAACTGGGAGACGGACAGACACTACAGATGTGAATTGGACAAAAAAAAAATGCAGCTTCAACAGATTTCTTGAGTTTATAGAGTGACTTTAATTTTATTGCTGTCTGGAAGCCAGACGCCAAGGATGTGACGCGTGACGGTGTCAGCAGAAGAGATGTCTAGCCCTGAGACTGTCACATGCATGTCTGCAAAGACTTTAGGAGTGTGTGACAGTGAGAGGGGGGAGAGGGCCAGAGTGAGGGTTGGAGTGGAATGAAGGGAGGAACTGCGTGAAAGAAAGAGTGAGTGGAGAAGCTGTATGGAGCATAAGAGGAGCAGTGAAGAAGTTATCAAGAGAGGCAAGGAAGCTGAAGGTGTGTGGGTATTGAGACAGGCAGGGAAGCTGAAGGTGTGTGGGTATTGAGAGAGGCAGGGAAGCTGAAGGTGTCTGGGTATTGAGAGAGGCAGGGAAGCTGAAGGTGTATGGGTATTGAGAGAAGCAGGGAAGCTGAAGGTGTCTGGGTATTGAGAGAGGCAGGGAAGCTGAAGGTGTATGGGTATTGAGAGAAGCAGGGAAGCTGAAGGTGTGTAAGTATTGAGAGAGGCAGAGAAGCTGAAGGTGTCGGGGTATTGAGAGAGGCAGGGAAGCTGAAGGTGTGTGGGTATTGAAGATGGAAGGGAATAGGAATGGCGGAAGCATACATTGTCAATGTGCAGCAACAAACAGAGGAGATGGAGCGAAGGATTAATGGTTTCTTGATAGTTTGTAACTTGAAAGAGATTCTAATCCCAGGCAAAAGACATAGAGGAATGGAGAAAGACACTCAACAGATCTTGTGTGGTGCCCCAATGGTCCAACATGCTGAGTGATAGGTTATAGCCTCAGTTGCGATGAATGAATCTTAGCGGATTCTTTGTTCTTTGAGTAAAATGAGTACTGCTTAGAACCCAACCCAAGAATAAAAACTCTAAATAGTTGAATTGAATAGATTGAACAATAACTACCGCATAAGTTTAAGTCACAATATAGCAATCATTTACAAACTTTGTGTGGTCAAACTAGCAATACATATATATTTATATAATTATATATACATTTATATATATATATATATATATATAGATAAATGTTACCGGCAAAGTGTAAATTCTACAGTATGCCTCCATTTCACACTTTGTCTGTATCATGAATATACTAAACAAAATAAATTAATCAACAAAGATAATTCGAAATTATTTGTAAAAGTAAAAGTCGTTGTTCAGGCCACAAGATACTCTCTTTAACCGTTGGCAATAGTATCACTGATATCCTTGTGCGAACGGGTCCACCAAGCATCTTCGCAATCCTCAGACAACGACACGTGCGCTGGTCATGTTCGCCGAATGGACGACAATCCCATCTCGTAAGTCATCTTTTATTGGCAACTTAATCACCGGCGGACAAAAGATTTGTCTACGTTAATTTCGGCGAAATATGTAGATCACAGTGAGGACTGCGTAGCCACCTGAAATGCACGACTCCATAATCTTTGGACTCAAGACAAGCTTATTACTATTATTACTAGCCGACCCTCAGCGTAGCATGCGCCGTTATTTAGTGACGGGTGAAAACTTCCTGAAAGACACAGTTGTCCAAATGGGGTGGGTTTGGACAAACGACTGTGTGCTCATGCCTGGATACTGAGAAAGATGCGGGTGCGGGCGGGAGGAGGGCTAGAGAGTCGGCGTGCGTGCGTGGTGTCCGCATTGTTGGGCGACGTACTTCTTCTTCTTCTTCTTAAACTGTCAGGTAGAGTTGAGCCTTCAGCTCTTGGAACTCTAGGCCAGCAAAAAAGAACAAGAGCTCCCTCTCACTGGCCTGTATGAAAACAGTGTACACTGTTTTGTCTGGCGGATGGATCAGACTCGCGGCAAGAGGCCGCCTATAGATCTACTAAGATCCTCGCCATTTTTCTTTTCTATACCAGGCTAACCGTGCGGGACACGCCATTTATAATGTAATGGCCCCTTGAGGAACAGCGCCTGGATTGTGAAATGGTTGTGGGAGCTTTTTTACAACTCCGCGCAGTGCAATGAGGCACCCCCACGGGAGTCTTGTTTTCCTACCCTTTAGCCTAATCGTTTCCTCCTACGATCGTTTTCACCCAGGCGCCACTATGAGGCAGTGTAGCATGCCCGGGTTGGGCGACGTACAGAATTATATATACAGAGATGTTGGTGGCACACATTTTCATTGTGGTTCACTACTCATTTACATAAGTACAACTTATTTCTAGACAAACTAAAGCACTTTAGCATATACGGCATACATGTCATAAAACTGCGTTTTTTCTTGGTCAACATATGCTAGCTGTATTAGAACTAAGCTACTTATCATACGGTATCTTGATCTATTTGTGTCCACATACTTATCATACGGTATCTTGATCTATTTGTGTTCTCATCTTCTTGACTTTATGGATGACTTCAGGACACGGTGATATTGCAGAGGAGGGTCATGTTTCGTCCACTTTCAGTCCACGAGGTCACCGGAGAGCCATTAGGGCACAGAATTCACTACAGTGCAATCCCCGAGACAACGCTGTTGACCGGTTCGACACGTCCAGTAATTCGGCGCTGTGTGAGTGTCCGGTTTCTAGTGGCAGTCACGTGATAGCTTTCCTCGGCCTCTGGCTTGACTAGAAACACTTCATTGCAAATGTTATTTTCTATATCAGCGTTTCTCAAACTGCAGGGTTCGCCTTTATGAGACGTCATATGCTGACATGATAGTCAAGATGCTAGACCTATCATTATAGAGAGCCCGGGCACTGACTGTGACGACGTAACCTGTGGGCAGTTCAGACCAATAGCTCGTAGCCACGTGACAGGTCATGACGTCAGACAATCTTTTTGTTTTCAAGGGACAATAAAATCAGTTGAATTCCAGCTGTTGTCATTTGAGCAGTGAACATTTTTTTATTATTCACATTATTACCGAAATTTAGACAATTATATTATTAGCTCTTCGCGTCTCATGTTAAAGGTTTTATAATATTTTCGCGAGACGCGCCTGCAACTAGGTTGACTCTATTGCAGACGTTTTCAGGTTTCCACCAACCGCGATTCTAACTCGGTATTTCTCGGGTCAGAAGGACAAAAGTCTCTCCTGGTTTTAAGGCATAAAGATCAAAAGGTGGATGAACTTGTTGAAGGCCCTTGGATGTCGTTGCTTACTGCAATGTGATATAACATATGTGATGGTGTGTTTCTGATTTTCCTAAAAAAAAAAAAAGAAAAAGAATTGCCGCTATTAGGAGATAGATCGTGATCAAGTCGTACAGGTCTGTCCAATCTCATTTTTCGGCCTTTCGTGACCCGTAATAAAATAATGTTTTAAGTTTGAGCTGCTCTTCTTAGACTGAATAGTGAATAGTGCGCTATGCCATGAAAAGGATCAGTTGCAAGAAAAAAGCTTGGTGCAAGGCTGGAGAACCTCAAAACTCTCTCTCATGTTATTATTATTATTATAGCTTTTATATAGCGCAACTTTCATGCTTATATCATGCTCAGAGCGCTTTTGGTCCAATCTCATTTGTGGACCAGTGGGAGGGAGGGGGTATCTAGGAGTTGGTTTTCCTTGCTGCCTTTAGGCGCTTAGTAAACACAACTCTGCCAAGTCAGGTGTCGAACCTCGAGCCCCCTTCTAGGTAGCCAAGCCACGCTTCCCACCCATATCCCTTAGCCGGGGATGCGTATCTATTTTATATGGGGAAGGAGGCGCAGGCGCAGTGTACAAAAACAATATTAAATGTGTATATAAAGGAGGCACGCTGACTGAGCGGTAAAGAGCTTAGCTTCCGGACGGAGGGTCCCAGGTTTGAATCCTAATGAAAACTGGGATTTTAAATTTCGGGATCTCTGTGTGCCACTGAGCCCACCAAGCTCTAATGTAAGGGAAAGGCGGTAGGTCTTTATACTGGTCACATGACACCTTTTATAACCGTGGGCAACAGAGACAGATGACCTTTACATCTTCTGCTCTAAAGATCGCAAAGTCTGAAAAGGAATTTGATATCACTTAAAGATTCATATGTACACATAAATAGGTGTATGAGTGTATATGTGTTCTCTGTTTATGGGTGTATATGTGTCTTCTGAGTATGATTGTATATGTGTTCTCTGTGTATGAGAGTATAAATATATATATATGTGTTCTCTGTATATGATTGTATATGTGTTTTCTGTGTATGAGTGTATATGTGTTCTCTATGTAAGATTGTATATTTGTTCTCTGAGTATGGGTGTATATGTGTCTTCTGTGTATAAATCTATATGTTATCTCTGCTAACAGACTAATCCTAACTCATCATCTTTGTATTCTTCACAATACTAGTGTACGTTCTACACCAAGTCTTTCAGATCCTGTACATACCACTTTAGACAGTGAAAGAAAAAGGAATATTTGGAGACGGTTAAAGATGATTGATGTGTGGCCTTTTAATGACCATAATAAAGCCAATTAATTTGATTGAACACATGCATTTGTGACAGCGCAAACCAAATAGAAAGAATTTACTCTTCAAATAAACTTTTTCAGCCCAATTATAAAATGTCTTAGTTAATATAATTGTGTTTAATGTAATGTTTAAATCTCCTCCTGAAAAGAAACACGATTTGGGATGGTTATCGAGGAAATCTTCCGTATAAAAAGAACACCTTTTTGTGGTTAAAGTTCTAAATCAATGACCTTACCGGAAGTAAATCACCGGATGTGACCTTGTTGTGGAACTCACAAGCGTGAACTATTTCTTGTATAAAACGCGGGAGATCTCTTGCTTCTTAGCCAAGAGAGAAATGTTCCGGCCTTTGGTCCTCGCTCACAAAACAGCTTTCAAAAAATGGGTAAACGTTTGAAAAGACCAAACAGAAATGGAGAAAGCCACAGATTAAATGAACTCTAAAACTTCCCCCGCCCCCCCCCCCAAAAAAAAAGGAAAGATGCTTGATGATGCGTGCATTTTTAAGCGGGAGTCACCGGAAGTTGTCCACATCATTGATTGCATTCTGGGTGTTAAAATTCTATTCTCAAAAAAAGAAAAATAATAATAAATTCAGGTCAACGTGATTCGAAATTTGATTTGTGAATTAATTTTTTTTTTAAATGAAAAATTAAAAAAACAAAATGTAACATTACTCTATTGTGAGGGAGAAAGAAAGGAGTGAAAGGAAGTACGTAACTAGCTGCTATTTCAATGAAAAACGCGTAAGTAGGCAGCTCTTCGTGTCAATAGTCTGCGACCTAAATAAATTAACTAAATAAACGACCATTCACCAATGACTATTTTATGTATGGAGATTGCTTTGTTTAACACCACTTGGGAATCCGGTTCTTTGGTACATGTTGTACATATGTTATTCTGAATGTGGAATGAAGATATAGATTGGATGCCAGGAAAAAGGAGAGAATTATTCTGTTCTTATCTTTTTTTTTTTAAAAGGAACTTTTCAAAAAATGTTTAAGCTACGGTTACGATTGAGTTATCTTTAGTTAAAAATTCAAATTACAAGCATGAAAAATACTTTTAAAAATAAGCACAAAGTGTATGCTATGTCATTGTATCAATTAGTCGAGATCAGTCGTGTAATTAAATTTGTAATAGATCAAGAGTTCTAAGCCAACAATAATAAACCTGTGCGATTAAAATATTTTTCACAAGTGTACTTGTTTAGCGCTCTACGATGCTTTCAGCTTTCTCAATGCGCTGTAATCTACTCACTTATCTGGACCAGTTGTGGAAATCCGGGGATGGGAAAAACAAGGGATATCTGGGAATCTGATTGAACATTTGCATTATTCGTTTTTTAAACGTATTTATTGTTTAAAAAAAAGGGGTGGGGGAGAACGACCTGAATTTGAACTTATTGCTCAAGATTCCCAAGCCGACTTACTGACCTTCAAGCTAGTGAGGTGCCTATGAAAATAGAAGCTTGGATAGTTATCTATTGTTCGTTATAAACGTAGGCCTACTTTAAAGCGGCGACATGTAAAGGGCACTAAATCAGTTTACACTATCACTTCAGTCAAGTACAATTTCTTTCCCTTGTTCGAGATATTAAACAAAATAATTAATTACCAAAAGCTGATTAACTGAATAGTTAATTTTTTTAAATTGATTCTTGTGTTGTCAGGTTAAGGAAACAATTGTGCATAATTTCAGCTTGATCCGAGATTGGGTGTCGGTGAAATAACGTGTACAAACTTTTTCCTAGACAGACGGACAGAGTGACTTGATATAAGCTTTGTAAAAAATTGTTAAACCTAACCATAAGATGAGCTACGCCCATGTGTTGTTAAGTTTAGAATGTGAGTAAAGTTTCATAGAAAAGAAAATGAATCTGTTTGCTTTCCATAAAATTATTGATACAATAGATTTCTGTGAAATTTAAAAATGATAAGCTGTTAAGGGCGTTGTTTTAGAGGGGGGGTTGTTGTGGAGTGTGTTTATTAGTTGATATATTAGAAGTGGAGTATTTATTGTTAGTTGTAGAGAGCATTAATTTAGTGTTAGTCTTGTAGAATGATGCAAGATAACCGGCGCTGTCGTAAGCTGTGTTAAGTACGAGAGACGAGTCCAGGATGCCAGAGTGTTTTTATAGTGAATTAGATTTGTTTAAATATCATTTGATTTTATTTCATCTCAAGTTTATATATATATATATATATAATAATATATAATATTAATATCTATAATAAATTGTAATAAAAGTTTGATTCACAATGAAGTTATTTCAAGTTTTATAAGTGAAATGGAGGATAACTCTTACCATTTTTCAGATTTTGTCTTTAATCTATTGAAAAGTAAATATGACGAGTCAACGCTCTTTGTGTGAGCTACGACTATTACTCAGACGGAGTGATGAAAGTCGCAGAGAGTGGTTCAGGGGCAGGGCACAGTGACTATGACTAAGCGTTTCGGGGTCAATGTACTCAGTGTACAAATGATCGACCTCTCAGCACCTCCCAACACCATTCTTTCGTTCCATCCCAAAAGCAAATTTTAAAAAATGCCGGGGAAAAAATAAATACCAGACGACCAATTTGTTCAAACAGAGGCAGTGACGTCATTAGCTGTCACGCGCAGTAGAGCGGAAGTTATTTCGTTTAATGTGCGCCATAAAATACTCTCAAACAGACCCATTGTTTTTGTTTCTTTTTTTCTTGTTTTTTTTTTTTGTGTCCGCGTGCTTTGGGAAAATGTGTTGGCGGTTTTTAGCGGCTCTCGAATGGATAAGCCGCTATTGTATCAGTGTTCTTTGTCTGCCAGTCCGTGCGTCTGTCACATTTTGATTTCAAAAGCTGAAAATCTGATTTTAGCATTGCATTTGTTTTAAAAATTAGTTCATCTTTCTGAATGTCTCTCACTGTATCTCTTTCTCTTTCTCACTCTGTCGCTCTGACTCACTTTCAAATACTATCACAAACTCAGTCTCACACTTCCACACTCTCTCTTTCCCACTCTTTCTCTCACATATTGTTACATTGTCAAAATCACACCCACTCACACATTCTCACAAAGTCTCACCTACTTTCACATACTCTTACTTTTCCCTTCACCTATTCCTTAGACTGTAAGACCGTTGGGGCACCACACAAGATCTGTGAACCATCTTTCTCCATTCCTCTCTGACCTTTGCCTTGGATAGAATTTCATTCACCGACAGGCCTGTCCATTCTTTGATGTTGTCTTCCCATCGCTTTCTCTGTCTGCTTCTTCTTCTGTTTCCTGGTACTGTTTCTTGAAGGAAGGTCTTTGTAAGCCCTGTAAACACTCTACCACAATCACACATTCTCACATTCTTTCAACATCTCACACAATCTGACACTCCTACACACTCTTACGCGCCACACACTCTTACACGCCACACACTCTTACGCGCCACACACTCTTACACGCCACACACTCTTACACACCACACACTCTTACACGCCACACACTCTTACACGCCACACACTCTTACACACCACACACTCTTACACGCCACACACTCTTACACGCCACACACTCTTACGCGCCACACACTCTTACACGCCACACACTCTTACACACCACACACTCTTACACGCCACACACTCTTACACGCCACACACTCTTACACGCCACACACTCTTACACGCCACACACTCTTACACGCCACACACTCTTACACGCCACACACTCTTAAACGCCACACACTCTTACACTCTGACCCTCCCCCCTTTCACACACTTTCGCTCCTACAATTAAGTATTTACCATATACAGTCTTATCCACCAACATTTCCGTTCTATGTTTTCTCTTCTTAGAGTAGAGGGGTCACGTGATCCCAACCTCAGATCTCAGGAAATTTGTTCATCAATATAGTTTAAAGAAAAAAAAAAGTAATAATGACAAACTAAAGTGGATAAAATTTGTGAGAGATTCAAACACATTTTTTTAAACAGATTAAGCAATGTGTATTTTAAAATATTAATCTCTCTTACTCTCTCTCTCTCTCTCTCTCTCTCTCACACACACATACTCACTGAAAGAAACATTGACTAAACAACTCAGTTATTGGTACACTATGGCTGAATGTTTATAGCCAAATGTACATTTCTTTCTTTTTATTTTACTTTGACAAATTATAACGGTCAAACTAAAGTCTTCCCAGTGTGGCCAACAAGCTAGTCATTCTTTTCTCAACGATATACATCAACTGTTACATTTCTAGGTAAATTGTTAGAGCCGTTACTGAGATCAGCTCTCCGACCATCCACCCACGCACTTAACCAGGTATGTACAAAGTTAGCGTAAATATAATGTGTTAAGAAAAAGAAACACAACTAATAAGACTAATTGATGAGTTTTCAAAAGGTTTAGATAATAGTGAACAAATAGATGCTATCTTACTAGATTTTTCCAAGGCTTTTGACAAAGTTCATCACCATAGTTAGCTTAAAAAATTAAAATATTTCGGCATTAATGGTCCACTGCATCAGTGGATTAAAGATTTTCTGATAGGGAGAGAACAAACTGTAATAATAAATGGCTCTAAATCAACACCGATAACAGTAAACTCAGGTGTACCTCAAGGAACAGTCTTAGGTCAACTACTATTTTTAATTTTTTACATAAACGATTTACCAAATAGCATTACTTCAGGAACAAAAGATAGATTATTTGCAGACGATTGCATAATATATAGAACAATAAAAACAACACAAGACACATATATTACAAAGAGAATTAGATGAATTACAGAAATGGGAATCAAATTGGAGCATGTCTTTCCACCCAGAAAAATGTCAGTTGTTAAAGAGTAACAAAAAAACTAAAACAAATTAATTCCACTTATCTTATTCATGGCAAACCAGTAACACAGACTAAAAACGCAAAATACCTAGGTGTTATAATAAATGAAAAACTGTCATGGAATCCACATATTGATAAAACTATTTAAAAAATCTAACAAAGCATTAGGATTTATTAAAAGAAATTTCTATCAATCAAATAAGAACATAAAACTAAAATGTTATTTAACCTTGATTAGGCCAATAATAGAATATGCATCCACCGTTTGGGACCCCTCAACTAAAGAAAACATTAAGAAACTGGAACAGACACAAAATAGAGCAGTGAGATTCATAACAAACGAATATCACATTTGACTAGAGTAACACCTTTAGTAAAATCACTAAATTTAGAAAGCCTTCAGGACTGAAGACTCAGAAGTAAAGTAGCAATTATACATAAAACACTGAACCATAATCTTCAAATACAAAAACAAAATTTGATAAAATACTCTGAAAGACACAAAGATAAAGGCACTTTTAATGACAAATTTGTACAAATACTCCTTCTTCCCTAGTGCTATTAGAGCATGGAATGGGTTGCCTGAGCTATCCAGGAAAAACAGTGACTTGGCAGAATTTAAGTCATTGGTTAATATGCATGACTAAATGCATGACGCGTAGGATTTAATCATCTTCTCTTTTGAAGTAACGTCTGTATTATATAAGATAAGAATGTAACTGTAAATAACTTTTAATATGAAAATCTCGAGTACAATTGAAACAATGTGTGTAAAGTTGAACTCTATGTACTAAAAATGTATTTAAGAACATTTTACTAGATCATTTTCTCTCTTTCTCTCTCAAGATATTCTTTTCATGCCATGGGAGACCAACTGTCCTGAGCATGCGCAGAATAAAGCTATTTGTTCTGGACAAATAGGAACTGTTCGATTGTGTGGGTCGAAAAAGATGGATGTTAAAAGTCGATTCCATTATCATCTGCCCACTTCCCAACCTAACATCCCCTCGCCTCGCCATTTTTAAGCCCAAAGATTTAACCTTCTATATACATATTGGTAGATAACCCTAACCCTAACCACTCACAACATATACGTAGTACAACAAGGATTGAATATGTAAAAAAAAATGTTTATCTTTACATCAACTTATCTAATGTATTGGAAATATTTTATTACATAATATAAGAAATTATGCTGTGGCATTTTACGTCTGGAGAGACGATCTTTTCCCTTTGCAACTTCTTGTGTGACTAAAGAGGCCAATCCTTGATACACAGCTGCGATCGCAGGGTGGGCATAGGTGATCACCAGGCGCCGTTGCATTATCGCCCTTCTTTCTTCCGAGACCCTTCCTTTATGCTCTCTCTCTCCATGTAGATCTATCCAGTGCTACTTTTTCCCAGGTGCTAGTGTCAATTTGAAGAGCTTCATGTCGCGTTTGCATGCATCCGTATAATGTAGAAGTGGGCCTTCTATTAGATCGCCATTTAGAATGTCTTGTGGAAGTCGACCTACTGGCATTCTACGAACGTGGCCAAGCCAGCCAAGGCGTCTGCTGCTGATAACAGAACGGATGTCCTGGCATCCTGCTCTTCGTAGTACTTCCTCATTGGTTATCCTATTATAGTCTATGTTTAAAAGGTATAGAACACTCTGGAAAAAATAGGAGCCATTTCATTTGACACGTTGCATGAAAGGGAAACACTTTCTGATTTACGCGCTATGCTTAATCTGTACCTTTGCGCTGTTTGTTAAGTAGCTTAAAAGAATGTTTAAAATATGGTAATAATAGCGTTAATCACCGGCTACGCCCATTTGATTTGTTAAAAGGCTAAATATTGTTTATTTTACCATGGGCGCCTTCTTTTTTTTTTCTTACTTATGATAATAATAGAAAGGTTCACAAGTAAACGATCCCCGATACATTCCTTTAGCCCACAAATTCTAGTATCTTCTACGATGAATTGGACCAGCCCCCAAATATCACTTATGTTTCCTCCTCCACTCAACTAACCACCTTTATATGTTATCTTATTCATACTCTCTGACTACTCTTCTTTTCAGTTTTTATTCGAAATATTCGATAGACTCTATGGAAGTTTTTGTTTGCCAGTGGATCATTTTTTTTAGAACATCCTACAAATCGAAACGCTAATATTTGGGCCGAAAATGTGAGCTTCTATAAATAGCTTTTATATAGCTTTTATATAGCACTACTTTCATGCTTATAGCATCCTCATTGGTGGACCATTGGGAGGGGGTTTCCGTGCTCAGTAAACACAACTCTGCTCGAGTCGGGTGTCGAACCTTGAGCCCCTTTCATAGGTAGCTTCTAGGTAGCCATGTTCAAGCGTACTTAGCCTCTTAGCTTCCCTCTCTATATCCGAGGTCATGATTAGCAACATCGAAACATGACCAAGTGGGTCGAGTTGTTCCGTATTACCAGGTACTTTATATTATTTATAGTTGGTATAAGCAAAAACAAGTCATTGTGTTGCTCGTTAAGAGTTCTCTGGAATCTTTTTCCTAAACGACTTTATAAATTAATTTTTCTTTTTCTTTGGATTTGATTAAAATTTGCCCTAAGTTATGAAAAAATCTCAAGAATGCTAAGATTAAATACAAAATTCTTTCAAATTCGTAAATAAAAGGGGGGGGGGGTCTCACTGCTATGTTTCACAAGGCCCCAGCATTTCAAAGTCCGGCCCTGCATTCAGTAAACCTTACATAAATCTTACTATGCCTATGCGGTCTTCTTCTTCCTGTTTAGAGTCTCAACAGCCCAATCAATTTAACTTTACTCAAATAAATACTCGACTATGAAAAAGTATTTTCTCGTATTCAATTTCTTTTTAGTTTCATTGAAATATTGTGTGTCTTAATACCCGGCTAAGACAAAATCGAATATTTTATGATAGGATGGGAAAAGAAAGCAGACGTGTTTTACTTGAAAGTAGTTTGGTTGTTCTACTAGGTCTAATGTTTGCCTACATAAAGATAATTGTTTTTTATTTTTATTTCCCCTTCACCTATTACACATTCAGCTTCCCTCTTTTAGTCATTATGATTGTATTCAGTCATATGTGAATGATAACAGAAGGTCTTGTGGTTCTAATATTTTTTGTAATAAAATTGGTACATTAGTTACGGTTAGTTTTAAAATGTCAACGCTTGTTCATTGTGCTGACAACACAACAACGTCTTGTGTATAGAAACAAAACAGTTCAGTTTGCCTTTTTACAAAACTTATCCTAACTCACTCCGTCCGTCTGTCTGTCTGGACTCTTGAACACGTTATTCTACATCTTCTCATTCTCTAATCAAGTTGAAACTTTGCACAAGTGTTCATTGTCTAAGACAACACACTAATCAATAAAAAAAAGATTAATCAATTATTAATGAATTAGCTGTAATGAATTAATATTTTTTTTATATAGAAAAATATACCTACTTTAGGAGAGATAAGTTTTGTGTAGAGAATTATTCGTTAATTTTAACTAAAAAGAATCTATATAACCTTTTATTTTTATAAGCACTTCAATAGCTTGGTGGCTACCTCATCGGCCTTCTATCATGGAGGCTAGAGACCTCGGGTTTGAATTGATATTCGAGCAGCTTTTTTAAAAAATTGCTTTGGAAAAGGCAGCATGGAAACCTCCCAGATAACCAATATCCTCCTCCTTTAAACTGGTCTACAAAAGTGACTGGACCATAGCGCACTCGGCATGCTATAAGCCTGAAAGTTTGGCTAAACAAAAACAATGTATATAAATATCTCCAATCGCAAAAATTATATTAGTATTAGTCTAGAACTCTAGATCTATAGAAAATTTCCTGATTGATTCAAAATGATTGATGCAATATCACACAATATCACACAATATCACACAATATCACACAATATCACACAATATCACACAATATCACACAATATCACACAATATCACACAATATCACACAATATCACACAATATCACACAATATCACACAATATCACACAATATCACACAATATCACACAATATCACACAATATCACACAATATCACACAATATCACACAATATAAGCTTTCGTGCTTTGTTATTTCAAAGGATGTTTTATACTCTGTTTTCCTTCTTGAGAAGTCTCTTTTTGTTATTTAAATAAAAACTGCCCCGGAACCTAAAGATCTTAGAGAAGAACATAACAAGACGCACACCTAGTGCAAACAGTAAAGTAAATCTAGGTCAAGAGTTCTATAATCTAGAATATGACTTACATCTAGAACAAGCTACGTCAAAAAGTCTGGACATAATTGGCTCTGCTGTCAGCTCAAGGGAGTCTCGCATATTTGGTGAAAAAAAAAAGATTTTCTAAAGGAAATTGCCACCAGGAGAAATGAAAGTGTTGCAGACGACAATTTTTCGAAACTAGAGGTACTCAGAACTCTAGAACTCTGTGTGTGTGTGTGTGTGTGTGTTGGTGCAGCAAAAGTAAATGTCCTAATAAAAAAAAAGGAATCATCCACTTACGATATTAAGTTTGAAATTGAAAAAAAAAGGGGGGAGGGGATAAATCTGTTATCTCATCTGGACACTATTCTGAATGTGTTCTTATAGAGCGTGTGTGAGTGTTTCTGATGTAACAGCGAGTAAAGGTGAGCGGATGGTTTGGTTGTGTCAACTGAATAGATTCTGATGGAATCACGAGATGAACTTTTGTAGTTGAAGTTCATAAATATGGGTGATGGCGTGTATTTTTACTGAGTTGTGTCTAGTTTTAAATATCATATTGAACTTGTGTTTTTACTAACATCTTTATTGAACTTATGTTTTTACATACACCTCTATTGAACTTGTGTTTTTACATACACCTCTACTGAACTTGTGTTTTTACATACACCTCTATTGAACTTGTGTTTTTACATACACCTCTATTGAAGTTGAAAGCTGTGTATATTTTATTATTTATAAATAATTTTTGTTTCATTTTGTTAAAGAAGTCTTTCCAAATGTATTTCTACATAAAGAAGATAAAATGCCTACACAGTTGAACTATCTGTTTGGTGCTACTAACCAACGACCGAGTATCAACAGGTATCATACCTGAATATGGGTTGAGAAACTAAAGAAATATACAAAGATAAAGGCACATTCCTCGTTCCATATGCTAGGACAAATTTGTACAAATACTCCTTCCCTAGTGCTATTAGAACATGGAATGGGTTGCCTGAGCTAGCCAGGAAAACCGGTGACTTAGCAGAGTTTGAGTCATTGGTTAATATGCATGACTAAATGCATGACGCGTAGGACGTAATCATCTTCTTTTTTTGAAGTAACGTCTGTATTATATAAGATAAGAACTTTCATATCATCACTGGGCTATAATAAATGGAAGTCTATGATTCATCTCAGTATCTGCTTTTATCAAAGAAACTCGAAATTTTACAGTGACAAAACATTAAGTCATCATGTACGTATTAACAAAAATACACTCTAACGAGTGTACCATCTTTAACAGGGGGCGCGGTGGCTGAGGGGTTAAGCGCTTGGCTTCCAAACCTGGGGTCATGGGTTTGAATCTCGGTGAAGACAGGAATATTAAAATTTGGGATTTTTTGAGCGCCCATGAATCAACCCAGCTCTAATAAATACCTGACTTTAGTTGGGGAAAGTAAAGGCGGTTGGTCGTTGTGTTGGCCACATGACACCCTGGTCGTTAACCGTTGGCCAAAGAAACAGATGACCTTAACATCATCTGCCCTATAGATTGCAAGGTCATAAAGAGGAACTTTAACAGGCAGGACCTAATTATGTCATTTTACTCAATTCATTAACGACTTCTTGCAAGTTGGTGTCAGGGCACTCAATTACTGCACGACTTTTTAAAACTAATAAACGACAATCTTTCATGACCTATGTTGGCCCTTATTAGTTATGGAGCCTGGTGCAAAGAACCCTTTTGCGCAATTTTTCTACACCAGTTACAACGAGCAAAAAAAAAAAAAACAGCTGGAACTTTCACCTCAAAATATTTAGAACCCCTGTCATGAGCCATTAGTTTTCCATTGGCACACTAAGTCTCTACATTTCCTCCATTTATCACAAAAGACTCGAAGTTGTCTTCCCTCTGACCCTCCATCTTACACCCAAACTACACTGGCCACCAGCAACCGGAAGTCAAAGGGAATGAATACGACCACCAATCATAGACAACTCAAAAAGCCATTTATTTAAACGAGTCTCGGATAACCTCCCCGTGCATTGACTATTATGTATCGTAAAGTACCGTCGCAGTCTCCTGTTTTCATTGCAGCATACGGTTACGTACGGATTATTTCTAAATAGGACATCCTAAGTTTGATCAAATGCCCCTCTATCCCCGCGCAGCTATGAGTCCCTTCAGAAAAAGGCATTTCTCTGCCTGAGCAGAGCTTCTCAAATTAGATAGATCTATCGCACTTGTTTTGACAGATTTTGTTTATTTGTTTGTTAGTAAAGAACGTTTAGGTATATTACGTTTCGACTTAGGGGGGGGGGGTGTTGTTGAAGGTTGTTGGTCGGGGTTGCTGGACAACTAAACCGCTGTAGGCGTATTATATTTTAACTTGTAAAACTTTAGATGAAAACATTCATTTGTGAACAAAACCAAATATAGCTTTTATTAAAATATGGACAGAATAGACTTGTAACAAAATGTAATAAATGAAGTAGACTTTAGTTATAATATGAAATAGTATTATAGACAAAATCTCAGTACAATAACAATTCTTTTCAGTCTCACGTTCTGGAGTCATCTGTCCTACTTAAAACCAAGCCACGTATCTTGCATCATTCACAACCAATCGCTAACCTCTTCCAACGGTCACCATAGAAACCCAAACGCATACTGCTGCTTTTGTAAAATGTTTTACATGTTTCGGATGATCCTTCAGAGATCAAGATAGTTTACTTCCTAGTCCAAACCTCCCGCAGGACGACGAGGAATGGGAGTGTGAGGGTTTGAACCCGGGACCAGCGATAAATCCAAACGACAGTCCAGCGCGCAAACAGCGCGCACGACAAGGCAACACACACACACCATAACAGTGCGAGGGGATATAAAAATTTGTTACGATTTGTTACAAGGGAGGCCGGGGGGGGGGGGGTGTCTAATAATTTGTAACGTAACAATAAAAAAAAAATATTTAATTAAATAACATGTATATTCGTCTTTGACTTTCGCGGGTCCCATTTTCACAGAAGGGCTATACCACTGGTTTTCAAAAATTATTAGTGGAATAAATACTCCCCGGATTCTTTTAACACCACGGATTCTTCGACGGACGCAATATGTCCATGTACAGTATTGGGGGAAAAAATAGATACGTCATCGAAGCGCCGAAAGAAGTCAATACTTCGACTATTAAAAAAAAAAAGTCTTTTGTAAACTTCGAATTTTCTTGTTATGTTGTTCTACCGGGGGGGGGGGATATTGAGTCTATTGGGAGGCTAAGTGTATGTAACATATCTTCATCTTTGAAGGCACGTTGAAGTCAATAAAAAAAAATACCGGCTTCATATCTCCGACTAAAACTAATTAAATAAAACTAATAAAACTTAATGTCATTCTAATCTAAACCTCCCACCGAACGACGGGGGATGGCAGCGGGCAGGAGCAATCGAGACCAATAGTCCAGTGTGCACGGATACCACACGAGCAGATAAGGTCTCACAAGCTCCTCCAAGTGTCTAAATTAAAAAGAAAGTTTTAGCGCAATATCTGGCTGCCTGGTCGTGTGGTATGCCATTCGGTCTGTCATCACAATGGCCCCTGAGTTCGAACCCTGCCCGCTGTCGTTCTCTGTCGTATTACAGAAAGGTCTTGCACTAGGAAGGGACGTGGTGTCTGGGTGGTAGCTTCCGCGCCGAGGGGTATCGGGTTCGAATCTCGGTGAAGACTCGGATTTTGAATTTGACATTTTTAGGACATCTCAGAGTCCACCCACTTCTAATGGGTACCTCAGTTTAGCTGTGGTAAGAAAAAGCGGTTAATCGTTGTGCTGGCCACATGACACCCTTGTTAAACGTTGGTCACAGATGACCCTTACATCATCAGCCCTACAGTTTGCAAAATCTGAAAGTGTTACTTTACTTTCTTTTGAATTGGGACGAAATAATCTTCATTTCTAAACGAACGTCTGAACTATAGAAGACACAAGATATTCTTTGTTCAATTTTCACTTTTCACAACAAAAAAGAGTAACGTCTGTATCATACCCGTAAATACGTATCAGAAACAAAAAAAATATAACTCCTAGATCAGACCAAAGTATCAACAATACACAAATTATTCGAATTTCCCTTTTTTACAATGTCCCAATATTTCAATCCATTTCGAGTATCTCAATACGAACCATTTGTTATATGTCGGTGTTTAAGCCTCAAAGAAAAGAAAGAATAGATTTTCTCGCTAGTGTAATCTTCCCATGTATAAGAAGCCCCATAAATAAAAATCTTTATCCTTTATCTCTTTTCTTGTTCGGTATTGTTCGCAAGAAATGAAACAGTCATTTCCGATGCGTTATTCTACATTACAGTTTGGAAGACTGGCTATTGAGAGTTTGTTGTTGATTGGTTGAAAATAAAAAGTGTTACATTTAAATTATTAGTATATATTTTGAACTTGGTCTTATAATTCAGTATGAAGGACAGTTTTTTAATTTATAACTATTTACATAGTTGGTGTTTCAAAAACAATCACTTTTCCATCATCTGTGCAAATAAAAGTTAAATTTGAGCATAACGCCTTTTTTTTGGGGGGGAGGGGGGATCTCGAAACAAAACGCAAGAATTATAATATACCTTTCATGGCGTCAAATATTCTCTTTAAACTCAGAGCTTTTTTCTTTGATTATAAATGTTTCACACTTTTTAGTCATCCTATGAAACTGCCAGGATCTAGAAGCATTAAAAGGAAACACAATTCATTAGTTGTTGTTTTTTTATTATTATTATAAAAAAAACATTTAAAAATTTACTTCGAAAAAAAAAATCGGGCATAACTCGACATGATTCTGTAGCGCACGGGCTACAAGCTATCAGTAAGTCGTCTGTCCGGCATGTCCAGCAGCAACGGAAGTGCATGTCGTGTGGTATCGCCACTCAATCCGGGGCTTGAGCCAGCTGTCAGGTGTCAGGAATGGCCCGTCTCCTGTTACGACTGTCCTACATTTTACGTGTTGGGTTGTTTTTTTCATGCAATTTTTTTCCAGTCACTCTAAACATTTTGTAATTACTTTGTCCACCGGTTACGCCCGATGTTTTGATCTACATATATCACTTTGAGACATTATTTCACTTGCTTGGAGGGGATAGAAAAAAATGGAAATACAAAGAGACATTCTCTAATTCTCTGTCCATTCTCTCTGCCCTACAATACAATGAGCCTTCTCTTCCTCTTTGTTCTCATGCTTGTTCTGATATCACGTTGTTTGGTCTAAATGTGTTTTAGTATTGATTCCATTTCTTACAAAATCAGAAGTCCTTCTTCACTTTTACCTATCCCCTACTATGATAAACATTTGGGGCACCACACATGATCTGTCGATCGTCTTTCTCCATTTTCTCTGTCTTTTGCCTTTGATAGAACCTCTTTGAATGACAGGCCCGTTCATTCTTTTATGTTTTCGTCCCATCGCTTTCTCTGTCTTCCTCTTCTTCTTCTTCCTGGAACTGTTCCCTAAAGGAAAATCATTGTAAGCCGTGAACACCTTATGATATGACCATCTATCTGTATATATAATTCTCTTCATGGCTCAAGAGTTTTGACGCCAAGTAATGGAAAGATCACTCTTTTATTTCTGCATGTCCGAAGAACTAGAGTTAACCCACGTAATTTTAGAGGCGAAAAAAAAAAGGGGTAGGAATTAGTAGTATTCACCCGTCACTAAATAGCAGGGCCGGACTTAACCATTGTGACCAAGATGTCATGGAAGAGAGAACAAGTTATCTACTCTGTATTCACCCGTCACTAAATAGCAGGGCCGGACTTAACCATTGTAAGGCCCAATGCGAAACGGATTTCGCGGGGCCCAGTTTAGGTAGGGATGCGGATAATAAGTGAAAATTAAGAGTTTGTATTAGAAAATATATTCTTCTTTGCATTTTATTCATTCTTTACTACGCACAAAATTACTACACGAGCCTTGCGTGTAGCAAAGTCATACAGTATATCATAAGAATTATGTTTCCTACATAGATCACGCTCAGTAGCATTATGAGTAAGTCTGGTGTGAATGTACACTTTGGTTTCTTATAGTTAAAATGTTTTTTGTTTGGTGTAATGCACAAATTGTAAGACAAATTTCCATACAGACAATACAGATTATTATTATTATTATTATTATAATTATTATTATTATCAAATGTTTCAATCTATCTACGAGAATTGATGACATCAAGTAATTCTATATTAATTTGAGGCGCGAGAAGCTTCTTTCACTAAATTCCACAATTACAGGTATTCGTATGATTTTTCAAAAGATTTTAATCATTTCCGGATACTTTTTCGTATATTTTGCAATTTCAGGAGATTTCCAGGAGCTCCTGGTAAATCAGGAGGCTGCGGGGAATCTGTTATAAGTTCTAAAATGGTTTAATTTAACAATTTTACACATAGAATTAGCGCGGTCTTATAAAAGTGCGGGTCCTTTGCAAGTGCTGGGCCCACTGCTGTCGCATAGGTTGCATTGGCCTAAGGCCGGCCCTGCAAAATAGCGGCGTATGCTGCATCGCTGGTCGACTAGTAAAGTTTTATTTTGTGTTGTTTGTTTTTTTTACAGTGGTTAGCAGGTCACCGACAGGGCCCACTTACCATTGTCTTCCTGTTTCTAATCTCTTCTTTTGTGATGCGGTCTTTGTATATGATACTTAGGATCTGTCTGTAGCACCTCAATTCTATCTCTAGAATCCTCCTCTCTAAATCTACATTCAACGTCCAAGATTTGTAAGCAAATAAGGATGCGGCCATGACCAAAGAGCGCAGCAGCATGCCTTTATATTTCCATATTGTTTTGAGTTTTGCAAGTGCTGCTGTGGACTGTGCCATTCTGGCTAGTAGTTCAGGTTTGGTTCCTTCATCTAAAACGATAGCTACGAGCAGAGACGGCGTTAGCATGTATCTATACATATAAACGCTAACGGGCTCGTCCAATGAAGTCTTTATTTTTGTTACTAGCATATTACCTTACGTAAGTACTGAACTATTGGCCGTTGGACTACATTACATACTGTATTGTATTTGTTCTGCATGAAAGATTTTGCTTTTTTATTTACATATTGGGGCCATTGGGTAATATCTGTAAATGCTGAGGGATTAGTTTCCCTTGTTGGTATCAAACAAAATAATCAATTACCAGTAATTTGGCCAATGAATAATTGAGCAATGTTTCAATTTGATCTGAGAATGGGTGGTTGGAGAATTTCAAATTACGTGTTCAATTTTTTTTAATAAAACACAGACAGAGTGGCTATTAGCTTTGTTATTAGTATTACCGTAACGTACTGTTGTTTAATTACTGGCCGACAAAGAATAAGCTGATACATAGGGATCTAAATTGAGACATTAGGGTGGTGGTGATGGCAAAGTGGTAGCCTTAATCGCTGTTGACCTCAAAAGCAGATCAGCTTTATATCATCTGTGTATAGACTGTTAGGTTTTTAGAGGCTAGAAGATGTTGATCCTGCTGTTTTAAAAGTGCTCAAAATATATCATAGAAACTTTACAAAAAAAAAAAGAAAGTATATCGAGATTTCTTTTGTTCTGTACACCGGATACATCAGAGTGCTAGCTATTGATAGTGTTTCCGTCTTAGATGAAAATCTGTAATAAATCTGATCACATTTTCTATCTATTGATTGGTCAATATTTACATTCTCTGCCTAGCATTGCATCCGTTTTTTTTTTCTTCAGACAAAAAATAAATTACACACACAAAAAAACTAATAAATTCAAACTGTTGTTTTTTCTCTTTTTCTTTCTTATTTTTTTTATATTTTGTTCCCCCTTTCTTAAATATTGTTTGGATAATTCTAAAAATGTGTTCAACATTTCTGGGATCACACGAGAATTCTACTGTTGTGAAGTTCTTCTTAATATATATATATATACCTTCCTGTGCCATTATGACACGAGAGACGTTAGGCAATGTTAAACGGTGCACATATTCATCAAAATTCAGGTTCCGCCTAAACGCATTTTCATATTAATATAAATCGGCCAATGCTGTCGAACCTTTCTAGAAAACTTTTCGTGCCATTAGCAAGAAGAGACTTTGTTCATTGTGCACTTGACTATCTTATTAGACCACACAAAATATTGATAGGCAATGGGGGCAGCGCATTAATCTCTGTCTAGGGCTACCAAGCATCTAGAGCCGACTCTGTTCAAGGATAATGATTTCCTAAGACTTGAGTTCACTATTGTTTTTGTCGGACACTGAATATTTATTTTCTGTTCCACCTTTGCCATGAGCACTGGATGCCTCTCTAGTAAAAATGGATTATTTCAGTTCGTACGTGTGTGTGGAGTCATTGTGGAGATGTCCGAACGAAACACCCTGGGGGCTCATACATTTAGATTATAAAATGTTTAACCCGGTGTATTCTTTCCGCCTCGTTCTCATCTTTCCTTAATAAAATTCACTAGAAGATATATGCGCCTGTCCAAATGTCGCAGCTGAAGTATAGGGACACACCAAAGAGCTGCACCCCTTGAGACTTTTTCATCTACGGCTTTGTCTAGCTCTGGATGCTTATGGCTTTGTGCAAGTTGGCTTGCCGTCTAGCGGAACCAGTAAGTGGATGTCTGGAGTGTCCAGGAACAAGTCCACATGAAGTGACTTTGTCTGGTGGACAGAGGCGAGAGCTCACAGCTCCCATGGCCTTAACTTGGCGCCCTCGTGGACAGGTCTACATGTGGAAGGGGAACAATTGAACGGTGTTTTTTTTTTTCCAAAAGCTCAAGTGCTACAAAGGCAGTTACAGTTACAAATAATAATATACAAATAAAACTAATTATTTATCATTATACATACAGTCACAACTTCTTCTTCTTCTTCTTCTTCTTCGTTCTCATTGTTATGTTGGAGTGTTCAGATGACTAGAGACCAATACATGAGATGAACTGCGCAGTGGTTTCCAAATCAGCGAGCTCTCCATATAGTTTTCTTTCTATTGGGGTGTTTTGGGGCCAATGTCTTATACGGGCCTCTTGGTAAAGAGAGCAGTTTTGGAGGACGTGATCGGCATTCTCTGGTGATACTCCACATGGGCGGATTTCACTGGTTCCAACTTTAAGCTTCCGGTACATGTGTTGTCGCATTCTGTTGTGTCCGGTCCTGAGTCGAAAGATTAGACGTTGGTCTTGTCGGGATAGCTTATAGTAAGCGTAATATTTCTTGTGATTTGGATGAGAGCTCGTCCATTTCTCATTTATTTTATTTACAATTAATTTCTTCAATTCTTCTGGATAGAGTGCAGAGTTTATTTGGGAGTTAGTGCTCCTACTCTTGGCGAGTGTGCCAGCCTTCTCATTTCCTTCTAGTTGTATATGAGCTGGTATCCATTGAATTACAGTTTTTTTGCTGTTGTTGTTGAGCTTTGTAAGTGCTGTTCTGAGGTTTTTTATATAAGAGGAATCAGAGTTTTGCAAGCTTTGGAGGGTTGTTTTCGCATCGGTTAGAAAGACAATCTGACTGTGTTGGGAACTTGGATGATTTGCACAATTTTGTTCTCTGTCTCAATTCCTTTTTCTTATTTTCTCTATCCCTCCAACTTCACTCTTATTTTTTTTTATCTTTTCTCCCTACTTTTATACAGAATCTTTATTCATAGTAAAATAATGTAAAAAATAGTAATAAATAATAATAAATTATAATAATTAACAACATTACCGAGATCATCAAGAAAATATACAATAATATATATAATGAAATAATTATGGCAGTTCAACGCAGACTTTTCAAAGTTCTGATGCAACGGCTCCTTTTTTCTTTTGTGAAAGCGAAAAATTTAATTTTTAAAATCAAGTATGCAAGCAGTTTTTTTCATTAAAATACACCAGTTTTATAACTATTTACTATTAACAGTAACAGACACGGGAGACTAGTTAGTAAGGGAGATGTCCAATTACCATATTTTAAACACTATTATGCAAACGGTTTTAGATTTTTTGTCAAGTAATCTCTGTTCTACAAACCACCTATATTTACCAAACATTGTTTACTTTTTTTTTTAAGAGAAAAAATCCAGTCAGTATGCTTGCAAGTGGGATCATTTTTAGGGTTACTTTTATCTTTTGGATGTTTCCAGATGTCTCCTCTCCAGGCGCACTCTTAAATGAATCCTTATTTATCCATGTGTCATGCTCCCTGCAGGGCCGGCCTTAGATAATTAGAGGCCCTAAGTGAAGTGAATTAGGTGTCCCCCAAATGAAATAGAAAAATAAACAACGAAACCATGAAATTCCGCCCCATCTATTTAAAATCTAAAAGTGTACTTCCAACAGTAGCGTTGGGCTCAAGTTTCGCTGTTTCTTCTCTAAAAAAAAAATGTCTGAGTTCTGTGCGAGGCCTTAGTCGGCTGCCTAGGTTGCCTATGCCTAACGCCGACCCTGCTTTCTGCCTCGACCTAACTGACGTAATTCAAAGGAATGCGAGACATTACTTTTGGCAACAATTCTTTTGCATAAGCCGCCGGAATGAATGCCATAGCCCTTAAAAAAAAATATATAAAATTTTCTTTATTCTTCCTCAAGGCTGACTCCTAAAGCGGAGTAACGAATAATTGTAAGGGGTCGTTCGTAAATGACGTCACGCAAAAAATGGCCTTTTTTTACCCCCCCCCCCCCTTTGACACAAAGTATCACAAATTCTCAGACCCCCCCCCCCTCCGCCCTCTGCGACACGTCACAAAATTTAAAAAAAATATTTATTTCAAATTATTTATTTCTCATCAATTTTTTCCCAAAGAGGTTTCATGTGCTCATCGATAGTAGATCTATACACGGGAAGATTTTCTTATTCTGCTTGAGGAGCTGACTCGAAAATGAAATGAGATCTTCATCTCTCCATTTCAGACTCTCCTCACCTGCGTTTCACAAAACTACAAGAGACTTCGTTGTCTTTTTTTGTTTGGAATAATTCTTTTGGCTTTCTGTGCGTTGACGATGTTATTTGTCCGGAAATTTAAGACTAGTATTTTGGAGAACAAGGTTAAATTCTCAGTTGGCAGTGCCAACATGATGTTTTCAGTTGAACTTCTCAAACAAGACTGAAATATCTCTATATTTTCAATGCTTTATATTTGAGAATAAAAATACCTGAGAAGTTCTTGTTGAAATGAGTGCCTAAAAAATGTTATAATTTTTCGAAGATTTTTGAAGATTAAAATTTTTTTATTTTTTTTCTGAATTTTAAATTTGTGACGTCACAAAATCGCTACCTCCCTTCCCCCTTTTTACAAAGTGTCATATTTTCTCCCTATCTCCCCCCTCCTCCCTCCCTAGAGCGTGACGTCATTTACTGTCCATTGCTAGCAAGTTGTTACTTTGACTAGATCCATCTGTTTCAAACTCTAGGTTTTGGAGGTTCCTGCAGGCTCCTGATATCAGAAAAAGAAAAATACATAATGAAGCTGTGGTTTAAGCTTGACCACAAATAAACACAAGTTTGAGCCAAAAAAAAACTTAGAAAAATAACATCTCCCAGAGACAGATGATAAATCAAGATATTGGAAAATCAAGAGCCTTATATTATCCTTTTGTGCGGGTTCTCTTTACCTCCCCTGAGAATCGAACAAAAATGATTATCTCTCCCTGGTTGTTTTAAGTGTCTCGATGACGTAATGAAGACCACGAGGTATGTGTGCTTGCTCGCGAGTGTTGGTGTGTGTGTTTATGTGATGCAATTCAGATTTAGGGACCTCCCGGAGAGAACAAATATGTCTGATCGCTCAGGTTGCGGAGGACGTTGGGGTCATGAGACACTTGATAGCTTCGTCCAATCGATGAAGAAATCGATAATTTTAAACTTATATTTATAATATATTTACAAGGGCCCTGACTAACTCATCACTGCTTCCCCCTTTTGCTGTGGACACACAAAAACACGAACATTTAGTCTGTTATCAATTACCTTTGGTCTAGGACAAGTAAGATATTTTCATGATTGATACCCAACGGTTAAATTTACCATTTACAATTCTTTATTCGCAATTCCACCCAATATGTTTTTGAAAGACGACAATTTGCTCTTCCTTTTTGAATAACTACAAAACATTCGACTTCCTGTTCGCTCCATTTATACATTTGCTATTTCTACCTATTTTTTGACAGTAGATGAGATCGTTCTTGTTAAAATGAAAATAACATGTACTTAGGGAACTAATCCAAGGGATAGACTTTGATGAATGCTGCTTGGTGTATATGTATAAGAAAGTACTATTGTTACATTGTTTTGATACTAACAAAACACTAACATCTTCATACATATCTTTATTTTCTTTTAAAACTTCAAGAGAGAGGGAGAGCGGTAGATAGGACAGAGCAAGCTTTGAACTGTGGAACTGGGAAGGTTATGGCCACACAAACCAGTTGCGTACTAAACGGAAGTTTCAGCCATCTTTATTGGTTGTTCAATATCCTGTTGTGTCGTGCTTTTTTTTTATATTATTTTTTTTATTTTTTTTACCTTTGTACAAAAGCATGGAAACTTCTGAAGTTATAGAATAACACAATTCCATTCAATCGACTATTTACACGACTTTATTCCCATGACTGTAACCACTGCATGTGACTTCAGACTAAACAAGAATTGATTTTAAAAAAAAAATAGTTAATTAATTATTGGTAATGTATTATTTCGTTTGGTATCTAACAAAGGGAAAGAAATTGTACTTGACTGATGTAGTGGTATAAGTTAAACTGGTCCTCCTTATACTCCCTGACCATATGGTCTATAGGGCAGATGAATGATTGCTTTAAGATTGAAACTAACAATAAATAACTATAAAACCTTCTATTTTCACAAGCACTTCTCTGGTGCAGTGGATAGTGTCTTCACTTAAGGAGGCTTGAGCCATCAAGTTCGAATCGCTAAACTTATTTTTTAAATTTTATAGATACATTTAAAAAGGTATCACAATAATATTCACCCAGATTCCCCTTCTTCCCCCCCCCCCCCATCCACCCCTTTCCCAACTGATAAGGACAAGAGATGGTATTATAGCGTATTAAGAAAGATAAAAGCATGATACGGTGATAAATAATAACAATTATACTTTTACTGCTAATTGTACAAACGTATGTTACGATACTGTGTACTTCCTAAATTTAATTATAAAATTGATCGCAACTAATTGATACAACTACACTTAATATTAGCGATAAAAGCATTTAAAAAATATATTTTTGTTGATATCTGTTCTTATCCCATTTATCCACAAATCTGGACTGTGAATATACAAAAAAACAACAACACAATTCAGCATTTTCAGTTATTTCTGGGTCAACCATCTGTTGAAATTCGTGACTTGAATGATGAAAATGGAAAAAGGAAGTTATGTCCCTTATTTAAATAGACGAAAAGTTCTAATATTAGAAACAGGCATAAATAATTCTGTTTTGTTTTTTTTCATAACGATTTAAAATACTTCTCATTCATGCGTCTTGTTTTAAAAAGACATTATTATTTAACGATCTGTAGATTCAAAACAACATTGGTGTATAACAACACCAACATGCTCACCCATGCTTGACAGGATTGGAACCCTAAACCCCCTTTACAGCATCCATGATCAAAGTATGGGAAGAAAGCACTTACGTTGGTACAAAAAACAGACTATCATTTAGGTAAGGTGTTACTACTTTGTCCGAGTGAGTTGTGACTAAATATGTAGAACACTGATGGGTCTATAAAGCCATAAGGTACATTATGTTCGGGCAATGTTTTTTTTAATAATAGGAATTAACTTTTTGAAGGGTGTCAAATTTAATAGCTATATATATTGTTAGTCGCCTCCGCGCGCTGTCTAGCGTAATTAAGTCCAAACGGAGGTAAAGCTAAAAATTACCAAATAACACATGCCGACAATGCAACAATACTCAACGCTGATGACCAATGTGGAATATACGTTTAATACGTAACGAATGGAACAGTCGTAAGTCGTTCTACGTTCGTAAAAGTTTAGAGAACTAAAACCTGCCTCTCACTAAAGCCGCCAAAAGTCTTCTGTGTTTCCTTTCGTTACACCATAAATTCTAGTCATGTTTTTTCAAATGTCACGTCATAGACATAAACATAAAACCTTTTAATGAAACAAAATATTTTCGGAACCAAATTCCTAATCGTGTCCTAACAATCTAATATATAAAGTAGAATGTTTGGCGTATGTATGTATGTATGTGTGTATGTGTGTGTGTGTGTGTGTGTGTGTGTGTGTGTATGCGTGCGTGCGTGTGTGCGTGTGTGTGTGTGTGTGTGTAATATATAAGAAAAGATCGAAAGGATTTAGATCTAGATCTAATTTTAAGAAATACACTTTGCTCAGATAGTTTTTTACTTTGACACATGAAAATACAGAAGAAAGTCCATTGATTTCATTATATAATAAAATTAACCTTCAAATTTGTGTTTCAGAACCATTTTTTACATACATTAGTTCCTTATATCCGTGACTACAGATTTCCTGACGAACATTCTTTCAATAGACAATACCGAAATGTTACACATCTTTCCATTCCTAAAATTCTAAAACTCTAAGATGATAAAATTTCTCTTCGCACAGATAGTTTTATATTTTAATACATGAACATACTAATTATCGTCCATTCGTTTCATATTCTGATCAAATTAACATTCAAATTTGGTTTTCTAAAGCATTTTTAATACATTCGTTTAGGAAAGCTGCGAAGCCGTGTTGAGATAGGCCTATATTCATTCATTAATCGCGTACTAAAAATTATTTCGTTTAATAGTTTACTTTATAATCCCATTCATTTAACCAATCGGGTAAACCCGTTTTAATTGTACTATTAATCTATCGCTCTTTTCGTTTTTAATAGATATGTATGTATCGGCTTCGGGTAAACCCATTTTCGCAAAACTAATTTTATTTTCGTAGCGAAAGAGAAAAAATTGAAAGGATCATTAGCTAAGTTTAACATACATCTAAATCGAATCCACTAGATTAGTAAACACAAACTTAAACCCGCAGGCCGCGGGTAATGTCAGGCTCGTATATAATAATTGTTACAATGGAATTGGGTGGTCGATACGCCTTCGCATTGTCAGAAATTAAATCTAATAAATCAAGAAAACACACTATATGTCTGTATATGTTTTAGTAATACACAATATAATCCAAATTCAATAATAAATTCACACTAGTACATTTAACATGAAGTTTGCAACAGACGGATTTTTGTGGATCCTAAAATAAGCTCATCTGCTTTGTATTAAGGTTTTGAACCGAGAGGTCAAAAATGTACTCGTACTACAAACAAATTATTTCCCTTTCACTAATTTATTCTTCTGTGTAGAAACTCGAAATTAAAAATCCTAGGATACGAACCCGGGACCCCTCGGTTTGGAAGCCAAGCGCTTTACAGCCACCGCGCCTACTATAACGTTTAAATAAAATAATTTAGTATACAAATTGCAAATTAAGTCTAAATACGATCATTTTCTTCTGTCTCTATTCCATACACATAGAAAGAATAAGGCCACATATCTATTAGTTAGTAGTTCAATATGACAACATCAAACCCACACAAACACATTTATCTCTATATAATGATGTCCCTTTTTTTTTTGTTTTGTTTTTTTGTTTGGAAGTGAAGACTAGGAACAAAACACCCACCAAAGCAAACAACCAAAAAAGGGAGATAGATTTGAATCGAAGATGAGCAAATATGGACTCACCGGCAGAAGAGTAAGCAACTCTTGCAGAAGACAACGGTGGCCTCCCTTTATCGTATGCGATCCATCTTTCTCTTCCTACTGCCTCAATCTTTAGCTGATTCCTCCCTCCCCCAGCCCCCCTCCCACCTCTTCCTTTACCAAACCAAAACCATTTCTCATCTTTATCTGGCTTTTCCAAACATCATCAAACAAAAACAAAACAAACAAAAAATACACACACTCACATAGGGAGTTCAATAGCCATCACACGAGAGGGTCCCTTAAAAGCCATAGAGAGAGGAGGGGGGCAAGTAATTATTAAAAAGAATGAAAATTTGGTGTACACACTCATAACGACGCCAGAAAGCAAATGGTGGATCGAATTTGTGTGCATCAAATTTCAAACTTCGTTTTTTAAATACAGGTATTTATTTATTATGAAACCAATACAAAATATTATACGTATATAATCTGATTCTAAATTGGTCAAGAAATGGCTAATTACTTCCCACTTGCTATCCACCTTTACCTTTACCTATCCCTTAGTCTGTGGGACCGTTGGGGCACCACGCAAGATCTATCGACCGTCTTTCTACATTCCTCCATTGCCTTAGATAGAGCTTCCTTCAATGGCAGGCCCGTCTATTAGCCACTTGCTATTCCACTGACTAAATGTTTACTTGGCTTAACTTTCTTTAAAGAATGAAATTTAGCAAGAGAGGCGAAGGAGAGACGGAGTTCTAAAGAAATGTGGAGGCGATATAATGGAACCTAAAAGAAAATGATAAGAGTAAGAATGGCAGAGATATTGAAATACAAAAGAAAAAGTAAACTATGTCATAGACGCTAGATTATATTACTGTGATGTTATCAGTGTGGTAACAATAACTTTGCGCTACAATTAAAGAGCTTAGAAGTTTGACTCTATTGTGGTGAAAAGAGCACAGAATATTATTATTTGGTTTATTAAAATATTTCGCATATCCATACTTCCGTATTCTGTACACCGGATACACAATAAAGTTTTCAATTTATGGATTTACTAGCATGTATGAAACTCTCCCATTTTAATAAACATTATCGAAAATTACGCTCGGCATTATTCTACAGAATGTCTGCTGGATTTCTTACTAAGTAGGTATCTTACACACAAACATACACCCCCACAAACATGCACCCCCACAAACATACACCCCCACAAACATGCACCCCCACAAACATACACCCCCACAAACAAACACACACACACACATATTATATATGTGTTACAGGAAATGACGTTCTTTGGTTGCAGACATGCGCATATATCTACGGAAGCATTAGCTCATCGGATCGTGTCTGACATTTCCGGCAAGTTTGGCCAGTCTGCAGAAATCAAAATTCATTTTTTTTTTAACTTACGCAACTGCATATGATAAGAAATATGTATCATTTGCTTTCTTTTTTTTTTTATATAATATCGAAGGAAAATCACGGTAATTAATGGAAAACTTTTCCCCCATTTTTTTTTTGCATATTAAAAAGAAATTAAATGTCTTTCCATTTGTTGTTTTGTTTTTTTATCCCTATCCATTTCCTATTCAACTTAAAAATGTAAGTAGGGTGTTAGTTTTCTTAAAAAAATATAAATATTCTTTTTGAAGTGTAGAAAGCTAGAAATACAGATAGATAGATGACAAATTTGTACAAATACTCCTTCTTCCCTAGTGCTATTAGAGCATGGAATGGGTTGCCTGAGCTAGCCAGAAAAACCATTGACTTGGCAGAATTTAAGTCATTGGTTAATATGCATGACTAAATGCATGACGCGTAGGACGTAATCATCTTCTTTTTTGAAGTAACGTCTGTATTATATAAGATAAGATAAGAAGATAGATAGATAGATAGATAGATAGATAGATAGATAGATAGATAGATAGATAGATAGATAGATTGATTGATTGATTGATTGATTGATTGGTTGCTTTTAACAAGTTTTATTGTTTATTTAGTTGTAAGATTGACGTATAAATACGTGCTATGCGATATTGAATTAAAGTACACATTTCAAACGAATTAACATATTGTAACAAAAATCATACAAAATACATTTTAAAAAATACAAAGCTTATGTAAAGTGTTATTGTGCCAATTAGTTTGGATCAGTCATTTAATTAGACCTGCAACAGAATCGGAAGAGCAAAAATAAATCTGTGCGAATATAAACATTTTTACTTATTGTTTTTGTTTAGCGCTATTTCATGCTTTTAGCTTTCTAGGTATGCTATGATCCTATCTCGGCCCCTATCACTTATCTGGACCAGTACGACAAATCGGGGGATGGGAAAAAAGAAAGGGACACTTGGGTGAGCATTTATATTTTTTTTAAAAAGGGGGGTGAACCACCTGAATTCGAAAACATGGCTCAAGCCAACATTGTAACTACTGCACTATTGAAGAGCTTATGAATTCAAAGCATTGTATAATTACATATTTTATGTTCCAGACTAACTTTCAACGCGCGACCTATAAAGGGGACTAATTCAACTTATACCTTCAGGTTCGATCAAGTACAATTTCTTTCCCTTGTTCAAGATACCAATCAAAATAATTAATTACCAATAGTTAATTAACTAATTGCTTAATTTTTTAAATTGATTCCTGTGTTGTCAGGTTAAAGAAGTAATTTTGCAAATTTTCAGCTTGATCCGAGAATGGGTCTGGGAGAAATAACGTGTACAAACTTTTTACATGACAGACAGACAGAGTGAGTTGATATAAGCTTTGTAAAAAAGGGTAAGGAGAGGGAGAGAGATGGAGGGAAAAGGAGAGAGAGAAACAAAGAGAGAGAGAGAGAGAGAGAGTGATTTGATGGATATAGAACATAAGAAAGAAGAATATTGAAGGGAATTTTATTGATCGATAATAATTCTTAATATAATAATTCTCTGCAAAAGAAACAAAAATATTCTCAATTTGTGCCCATCTCTTTTCTTCTCTTTCGTTCTCTCTCTCTCTCTTTCTCTCTCTCTCTCTCTCTCTCTCTTCTAGCCTGTCATTTTCTCATACTATTTTCTCTTTCTGTCATCTTTTCTCTGCCTTTCTCTCTCTCTCTCTCGCACTATCTCCCTCTTTTTCTCTCTCTCTCTCTCTTTCTTTATTCAGACCTCTTACTTTGATCTTCTCTCTCTCTCCCAACTACCTGAGTACGATTCTTTCTTATGTCCCCTTGATCTTCTCTCTTTCTTTTCTCAACTCATTCTGTTGTAATAAACAGACTTAGACGAAGACAGACGAACAGACAGACAGACTGACAAACAGACAAACAGATGGATATTTCAATTAAATGACAGTTATTTATTTTTCTCTTAGCTTGATTGAAGAAATGCCAGACACTCTAACCATTCAGCTGAAACACTTTCATGCTGAACACTAGATCGCCATTGCTATCCGTCATATACTAAAATACATTCCGAAGCTCCAAAAATAATCTTAGAATCAAATATAATAATGTTTTTTTTTTGCAATTAGATCTCAAATTGCTTCATTGGTTCAGTTTCGCGAGAAACACCTTTTTGTTTTTCGCCCTACAAGTCTGTATGGTGTCGTGCACGCATGAAAAAGAAGGGGGGGGGGGGGGTAAATGAGAAAGTCAAGGACGTTGCGTGAGAATTTCTCTTTCCTGCATGTCATGGAAATCTGCCACACGAATCTGTCACGTTGATGAAGATGACATTATTGCGAGTTAAAAATCTGCAGGATTGGCGAACGAATGATAAAGAAAAGGAAATATGTTGGAGAGATGTTATATTTATACATGCATACAATTTTTAACTTTTTATTTTTATGGATCTGTGTCACCTACCTTCGTTTGTGATGCGGTCACTGCGTCAACAAAATGAGAAAACCTGAAACAGGATCACAATGTCGATTTGGCCCCATTATGACTTTTTGACCGCTGTAGAAAACAAAAAGTGCCATGTGAGACTACACGGTCATATTACGAGATCCCCAGGGATCGTCAAAGCTTTTCTGCAGGGAACAGTACCAGGGAAAAAGAGAGAAAGTGATGACAGAACATATTAATGGAAAATGCTTTAAGCCTGGCAAAAGACAGTGAGGAATGGAGAGATACGGTCGACGGATCTTGTGTGATGCCCTAATAGCTCAACAGATCAAAGGAAATGGGAGGATGGTGCTATAAGCTACAAGCCCTCAAACTTACTATTTAGAGTCCTGTATATTCATCTTTCATTTGATGATAACTGGAAATTTAACGGCAGCTTTTTCTTTAATCTTGATTCAAGGATGCATTCGGAAGTCAGAACGTCAAACCTAGTGATGCACAAACTACGGCCTGCTCATTGCTAGCAGAGTGGCTACCGTGTTGGCTTGAGAAGCATGAGAAGGCTTTAGCCCACGAGTTTGAATTCGGGTCGTTCACTTTTTGTTACAAAAATATTTCAAAAACGAATCAGTCAGCTACTCCCCCCCCCCCCCCCGTTATGTCTCTCGCGCCCCTTCCCAACTGGTCCACACAAGGGAAAGGATCATAGCGTAGTGAGAACGCTAAAAGAATGAAATGGTGCTAAACAAAAACAATTGGTAAAAGTATTTCTAGTCGCGCAGATTTATTATTGTTAGACTAGATCTTTTACATATCACACGCTGATCCAAACTAATTGATACAATTAATATAAGCTTTCTTGTTTGTTTGTTGTTGTTTTGCGTGTGTGTGTGTGTGTGTGTATTTTGCTTGTTTATCTATCATTCATTCATTATATAATTATTAATTATTAATATTTTAAAAAATCGCTGTATAAAGGAAGACTTGTCCTTTTGGGAAAACAAAACAACTTTCTTTTACACTACCTGTTAGCTATACTTCTTTTTTTTAAGCAAAACTTATTCCATTAATTTATTTAAGCAAAGCTTCACCGATTATTTTATTCAGAAGAGTCTGCAAGGGGGATATTTAATAGATTTGTAGCCATTCTAGTTCGCATCTTGTCTTTCTTATTGGCACCGCGTTCAACCGTTCCAATCGACATTAGAAGAAATTAAAATAAAACAGCTGACATCGTTGTCGTCTGCTACTTCTGCAGAGATTGCTAGGCTAGGCTGAGGCTAGGGATGTCTCTCGTGGAATGAATTGTAGACTCTTTAGTTTGTTCACGTCTAGACACATTTATTTGGAGTATATTATTCAAGACAGATGTAAGCCTGACCCGTCTCGTGATATGTTACCTTATAAGAGTCTTTTAGAAAGTATAGTTCGAAATTTTAAAGTAAATAAATATATTTAAAAAATTGTACAATAGTTTTTAAATCTAGATTTGAATATTTAAAATTCGAAAACTGGATTGATCGAGTACTGGGATGTGAAAACTGGATTGATCGAGTACTGGGATTTGAAAACTGGATCGATCTAGTACTGGGAAGTGAAAACTGGATTGAGTACTGGGAAGTGAAAACTGGATTGATCTAGTACTGGGAAGTGAAAACTGGATTGATCTAGTACTGGGAAGTGAAAACTGGATTGATCGAGTACTGGGAAGTTCCAATAACATAAAAAACAGAATGTGTTTCCCCCCCCCCCCTCCCTCTCTTTTAACGTGTAACATTGTTTAGTCCCGTACACCCCCCCCCCCCTCTCTCTCCCCAAGGTTATCAAAACAATGTCTTCATGTCAAAAGTTTAAAGTTCAAAGGTTTTTGTAGACCCGAGCTCAACCTTCATATTTTGTCAAATCTAAGGCAGAGACAAAGTCCTTGTCTTGGGTGGCGGGGAAGTATTTAATGCTTATTACCTAACTTTTTAAAATTTAGCCATGTTTCGTCAGGTATAAGAAATAATTGTGCAAAATTTCAACAACAGTGAAATGCAGCTGGGAGTTTGAGGAAAGTTGGCTAGCTTGTTCTGCAGCTGGGAGTTTGGGGAAAGTTGGCTAGCTTGTTCTGCAGCTGGGAGTTTGGGGAAAGTTGGCTAGCTTGTTCTGCAGCTGGGAGTTTGGGGAAAGTTGGCTAGCTTGTTCTGCAGCTGGGAGTTTGGGGAAAGTTGGCTAGCTTGTTCTGCAGCTGGGAGTTTGGGGAAAGTTGGCTAGCTTGTTCTGCAGCTGGGAGTTTGGGGAAAGTTGGCTAGCTTGTTCTGCAGCTGGGAGTTTGGGGAAAGTTGGCTAGCTTGTTCTGCAGCTGGGAGTTTGGGGAAAGTTGGCTAGCTTGTTCTGCAGCTGGGAGTTTGGGGAAAGTTGGCTATCTTGTTCTGCAGCTGGGAGTTTGGGGAAAGTTGGCTAGCTTGTTTGACAGCTGGAATGCCCAGACTACGTGAAATGTGGGTAGCTTGTTCTGCAGCTGGTATATTAAGACTAAGTGAAAGTTGGGTAGCTTGTTCTGCAGCTGGGATGCCAAGACTAAGTGAAAGTTGGGTAGCTTGTTCTGCAGCTGGGATGCCAAGACTAAGTGAAAGTTGGATAGCTTGTTCTGCAGCTGGGATGCCAAGACTAAGTGGAAGTTGGGTAGCTTGTTCTGCAGCTGGGATGCCAAGACTAAGTGAAAGTTGGGTAGCTTGTTCTGCAGCTGGAACGCCAAGACTAAGTGAAAGTATGGTAGCTTGTTCTGCAGCTGGAACGCCAAGACTAAGTGAAAGTATGATAGCTTGTTCTGCAACTGGAGCGCCAAGACTAAGTGAAAGTTGGGTAGCTTGTTCTGCAGCTGGGATGCCAAGACTAAGGGAAAGTTGGGTAGTTTGTTCTGCAGCTGGGATGCCAAGACTACGTGAAAGTTGGGTAGTTTGTTCTGCAGCTGGGATGCCAAGACTAAGAGAAAGCTGGGTAGCTTGTTCTGCAGCTGGAGCGCCAAGACTATGTATCAGTAAGAAATTATGTTGACTATTACTCCCTTCGAGCACATGAAAGAGTGGTAGGGTCCCCTTAGCCCCGTAGCTGAGCATAGACCATCTCTCTCTCTCTCTCTCTCTCTCTCTCTTCCTCTCTCTCTCTCTCTCTCTCTCTCTCTCGTGGTCCCCTTCGCCATTCGTGCAGAACGCGACATTCTAAAAGAACTTGTCTACCGTCTCATCTTCCTATCATCCTCTAAGCAGTGGCGATACCTTTGTGTCAAATCTGCTCTAGTCATCCGCCTCCGAGGCTCACGCCTCTTGTCCATAGCATCCCAGTTATCATACCAAAATGCCTACAACGGTTGTGAGCTAAGGATTGAATACGCCCAGACTACGTGGAACTTAAGTAGCTTGTTCTGCAGCTGTGATGCCCAAACTACGCCCAGCGGGTCATATCTAGCCAGTGACGTGGTACTTTCCGGCCCCTCGAGACTTCTGCCCACTGTGTATTTTGAAGCCTTTAAGCAGCAGATGATTCGTTCCTTTAAACTTTTCGTATTGTTTTTTTAAACGGCGAATCGGCCGGTGTCAGAAGTCTTTGAAATCTTTCCTCCTGGTTCTACGTGCAACAGTACACAACACCATAATTGCATATCACAAAGCTCAACAGAGTTAGTGATCAAAGACTCTCAGTGGTCTTTCATCAAAAGTCGAGCCCGCCCCTGAGGCTTTCTATGTCCCATTCTTATCGCTCACCATGCCAACAAGCTAACACAACACACAATTACGTACAGTCTAGCAGACCAAAAAGTATCGCTCGTTGGAACGAATCTCTTTCTCAAAAACACTTAAAAGAGAAGTCATGTTATTATTGTAATTAAAGGCGGAGCTGCAACATAGAGGTCAATTAAATTTCATCCATCAGATATAAAAGAACCTCCCCTGAAGTAATCAAATGAATTCGCGTAACAAATCTCTCGTGCCATATCGGATAACACAAATAATAATTGACGTATTGTAACTTAAACTTGAAACATCCAAACCAAGATTATTTACGTTTAACCCTGAGCTGTTTTACAATGAGTGCATACACAAGTCTGATGTTTAGAGGCTAAACTACCACACGCGTTTTAAGGGTTAATAATAGAATAATTAAACAATTATTATGACGGTCTTGTTCTGCTCATAGCATTAGGTTGTTTTTTATTTTGTTGCTAGTTGTATGGCGATGTCTGGCTGGTAAAAGGCTATGGTCTTGTTGATCATTTGTGACGTCATTGTTTATTTTGTTTGCATTGCATGGTTCGGATGTTCATTTAGAGTTGACGATTTTTACATCCTTGACCAAACCTCTAGCAAAGCGTCGATAGAATTCAAGGGAGGAAAAGCAGGTCTCGAATCCTGGACCTTTGTTACAGTAGTCCAGAGCGCGCACCACATAACCAGGAAGCCATCCATATCTTGCTTATATGATAACGTTATTGTCTGACGTCCAAGCATAACGTTATTGTCTTGCTGTTGATGTGACGTCATTGTCTTGCTGTTGATGTGACGTCAATGTCTTGCTGGCGGCTGTTTGACGTTTCTGTCTTGCTGATGATAAGACGTTAATTGTATTAATTGTTCCATAACATTTATACCATGGGGAACTTAAAGTTGTAAAGTTGCGGGAACTTCTTAGCAAGCGGTTTATTAGTGAATAGCTAGTCTAACACATTGTCTGCTTATTTTTATTTTGTTTGATATGAAAATAAGGGGAATAACTGCTACTTAAACAAAGATGTGGGTGTATGTATGGAGTTAATCCCCTTATTGCGTTTTGACACGTTTTTTCTCCCACTTCTCATTCTCGGATCAAGTTGAAATTTTGCGTAATGATTCATAGTTGATGATAATATCCGAATCAATCCAAAAATTAACCAATTAGTTGATCATTTAGTACTTATTAATAAATTTTGTTTTATATAACAGAAAGGGAGCTAAACCCTGTGATTTTCAGATAAATGGCAGTAATCAGCGGTTCTTTCCCTTAAATAAGCTTTGTTGTTTTTTTTTTATAATTTCTATTGCTTGTTAAAGTTTTTCTAGTAAGTGTCAAGCACTTAATAAATATTGATAGAGGACAGAACACCTTTCAGTGTAAGGAAGGAAAATAACATGATTTGGCCCCGGTTCGAACTTCCTATGCTAGTCCGTTATGTGGCATTATGTTACCACTGGGAGAACATTGTGAATTATGATCTTTTGTATAGTTTACCTGAAAAATAGTTGTTAACTCATTAATTTTCACTATCTTTAAATCTTTCATTCTCTCTCTCTCTCTCGTTCTTTTTCTACATCTTATTATTTTTTTAAATCTTTCTCTTTTTATTCTCTCTTTTTCACTATTTCTTTTCTCTCTCTTTCTATCTCTCTCTTATGTCCGTTCTTTCTTTCTTTCTCTTTCTCGCTTTCTCTTTTTATTTCTCTCTTTTTCTTTCTTTTTCTCTTTAATTCTCTTTTTTACTCTTTCCCCCCTCCTCTCTCTTTCTCTCTCTCTCTCTATGATCTCTTTTTCTTTTCCTTTCTCTCATTCTCTGTCTATCTCTGTCTCTCTCGTTCTCTGTAAAACTCTCAGTTATAATTAGATACTTCCTAATGCAACCTGAGGTTAATTGTATTAGTTATTAATTTGCTTTTTTTTTTTCAAATCAATAATTTTTATGTTTGAGACTAGCAGGCCAGTGACCTTGACAGTGATCGGTGTGATCAGGTCATGTTAACAAACTGAGATATGTCGACACAGACGGATGGCCTGATATACTGGTCGCTTTAAGGTAGAGGGAGAGAGTGTCAAAGAGAGAATGAGAGAGGAAGAAAGCATGAGAGACAAAAAAGAGAGAGCGAGAAAGAGAGCGCGAAAGAGTAGACTTTGGTACACTGACAGAGAGAAAGAGAGAAAGAGAGAGAGACCGCTCGATGGAGAGAGTGTGTGAGAGTGAAAGTGAGAGAGAGACAAAAAAGCGCGCGCTAGAGATAGAGAGTAAAGAGTAGAAGTTTGTACACTATGAGTGAAAGAGGAAGAGAGTGAAAGAGAAAGAGAGAGAGACAAGAGAGAGAGAGCGCGCGAACGAGTAGAAGCTGCTACTCTGAATTTACAAATGAATGATCCTGATTTTTACTTAATTAATGCCCAGCCCATGGCCCGTGGGACAATTCCGACCCATAACGAGGTGCATAGTTCATAGTAAAGCCGCAGAGAATCGAATCCATCGCACATGACGGCATTTCGCTGTGATGCGCCCCATGACATAGTTAGATGTTTCCCAGACGCCTAAAAGATTGGACACCATTGTACCTATACATCGGGGTTTTTTCAAAGCAACTAGAACTTAAGACCTTCTTTTGTCTTTCTAGAGACTACAAACTTGTTTAGTGAAGAGATTAACAAAAAAAAAACTAGAAAATAAATGAGAAAGAGAAGCGACAGACAGACAGACAGAGTAAATAAATTACAAATTTTCTGGGCAAAAAAAAAAAAAAAAAAAGGAAAACAAATGAGGTGAAGAAGAAAAAAGAAGTTGAAAAAAAAAAAACAAGCTTCTGAAATTGATTGCAATCTAGACACTTCAACTGAAGGGAACAAAATGCTTAGAGTTTTAAAAGGGTCGAGATCTAGATCTAATACATTTTAATTTCATTGCAAAAATCCTTTGAAGAAGTGAAATATGAGGGGGGGGGGAAGGTCTGTCCATTTAAAATTTCAACATGACCGGAAGTACAAAAAGAATGAAAAGAAACGAAACAAATGAAGTCGTAATGACGAAATACTGCGCTAAGAGACAGAGAGAGAGATGGAGGAATTGAGAGATTAAAAAAAAAGAAGAGAGGAGAAAGAAAAAGGGAGAGAAAGAGGCGGGAGAATGGGAGGTACAAATTTAAAACAATACGCGATGAAATTGTGCTCAGCATGAGCTGAACTAAATGTGATGTGTGTGTTTTTTGTACGTTTGAAAGGAATAAAGCTGTAATAACGTTCACAGTTGAAACACGTGTAGATCCTTGTCAAGTATTTGTACAGTAGGTCCTTGTCAAGTATTTGTACAGTAGGTCCTTGTCAAGTATTTGTACAGTAGGTCCTTGTCAAGTATTTGTACAGTAGGTCCTTGTCAAGTATTTGTACAGTAGGTCCTTGTCAAATAATGGTACAGTAGGTTCTTGTCAAGTATATGTACAGTAGATCCTTGTCAAATATTTGTACACTATGTCTTTGTCAAGTACTTGTACAGTAGGTCCTTGTCAAATATTGGTACAGTAAGTCCTTGTCAAGTATTTTTTTCAGTAGGTCTTTGTCAAGTATTTGTACAGTACGTCATTGTCAAGTATTTGTATGTGTTGTGGCTTGCGCACTGAAAATTTATTTACGTGAGGGATATTTGCACTACATCAGCCTCACTCTCACGCCCCTTGGCAGCTAAATCTAATGGCAGAGCAGAGTCCAGACAACTGGAGCTGGTTTGGGGTGCAGTGGATGACCAGTGTGCTCTACATGTCCCACAGTGCTCCAAAACGTTTTTTAGCGTTTGTTAGATGACGCCTGATGGCCCTGGTAGTCTAATTCGACTTGAGCGCCTTGCAGCCGCAACTAGATTTCACGTGCTGGTGGTGGACAGAGACCATAGTTTCACCAGATACTAAATCTGGCTAACCCTCACCTGGTTTGGCCGCCAGTCGAGACGGTTTGCCGAGTGTGACCGTTGCCGTATGGAGATAACTTCTTGGAGCCACAGTAAAGAGCTGGGATTTGAGTGGAGACCAAGGTCAATGAGCTGCTCAGGAAACCCGACTGCCGACTGAGGTACTGATCCTCCTTCAGAGCCCCATAAACAAGTATTTGTATAATAGGTCCTTGTCAAGTACATGTATAGTAGGTCCTTGTCAAGTACATCTACAGTAGGTTCTTGTCAAGTACATCTACAGTAGGTTCTTATTAAGTACATGCATAGTAGGTCCTTTTCTACTAATGTCAGGTAGTTCCTTATCAAGTTATGCTTAGTAGGTCCTTTTCTACTAATGTCAGGTAGTTCCTTATCAAGTTATGCTTAGTAGATCCTTGACAAGTAGGTGTATGGTAGTTCTTTTGTAAAATGCATGTATACCAATAAAACAAAAATATTCTACACCCAATCGACTGACTATCAAAATTGATGCCTAAAGATTAATTCAAACTCATCTGATAGATGTTCAATAAAAAAAATGTTAACAATCTTAGTTTGTTAGAGAGCATGCACATTGTAACAAACTTTCTATAAGGACAACATTTCAGGAATGGTCCGCTATTGAACGATACCAGGGGCGGACTGGCTGTATTGGCGTTTGGGCAAATGTTCGGTTGGCCGGCTAAGAATGGGCCGGTGGGGCAGCCGACAAATGAACCACTTGAACGATAGTCAGACTGTAAATAAGTGTATTCACTTCCTCTTTATGTTGATATTGATAAATACGTTCTACAAGACATTGATTTGGACACAATCATAAACAATGTGCCAGCGACTAGTTTGTAGATGTTTACGTCGCTTCTTTAGCGGCCCCCGAAAGGGGAGAAGACGCTATTTTTGATTCTGATATTCTTTCTGAAAATATTGAAACCTGCTTTTTTACCTGGCTGGGTGGACCACTTCGGGGGCCGATTTTGAGTTTGTGTCTCCACACAAACTATTTTTGTAACCTTATTTTTTATGTACTATGTTTTACTCTTGTAGTCCTGTCAAATCATTTCCGAATCATGTTATCAACCTCTCTCGTCTGAATAATTAAGATTGCGATTGTTATGTAGATTTTTGTTTTAAATTTCGTGTACCTGTAAGTCTGTATGTACAGTACTTTACGTCAGCTGACGCCTGCAGGAGTTCAGTTTTTGATGCTTGATCAAGCTTTACATATTATAACGACAAATACCAATATGGGGCGATAGTAAGTAATGCCAGGACATCCTGAATGATACATAGAGTCAAACACACACAATAATATTTAATTATTTAACATTTTTGTTGGTTCAGAGAGAGAAAGAGAGAGAGAGACAGAGAGAGACAGAGAAAGACAAAGACAGAGAGAGACAGGGGGAGATAGAGACACAGAGAGAGACAGATAGAGAGACAGAGAGAGAGAGGGAGGTAGAGAGACAGACAGAGACAGAGAGAGAGAGAGACATAGACAGAGAGAGACAGAGTGACAGAGACATAGACAGAGAGAGAGGTTGAGAGAGAGGAGACAAAGAGAGACAGAGAGATAGACAAAGAGAGAGAAGCGCAGAGAGACAGTGAGAACAGAGAGACAGAAAGAAACACAGAGACAGAGAGAAACACAGAGACAGAGAGAGAGAGACAGAGACACAGATTGGGAGAGACAGAGTAAACAATTAATAAACGGTTTTGCTTCGAATCTCAATCGTTTCAATTTAGGATTTTACCAAAATAATAGAAAATTTTTATCAAAATACAACAAGAACATTTTTATCAAAATACAACAAGAAAACTTTTATCAAAATACAGCAAGAACACTTTTAACAAAATACAACAAGAACATTTTTATCAAACTACAAGAACTATGACTCTAAAATGACCGTGGCCATGAATTTGTCTAGGTCTTACAACTTGATGCAGAATGTCTCTCATTGGCTTCTCTCTTTGTCAGGCATTGAACAACGAAGACATTACCAGCTCCCATAATTCATGTTAATTAATTCACCTCTCTGACTGGCAGTGGTGTTTGAGTAGAGCGGGCAGCAGAAGGTTCAAGCATTAGGCTCCGTAGGGGCAGTGTTCATTGCAGCTCATGCTCAGTGCAGCTCGTGTTCATTGCAGCTCATGTTCAATGCAGCTCATGTTCACTGCAGCTTGTGGTCATTGCAGCTCATGTTCATTGCAGCTGGTGTTCATTGCAGCTCGTGTTCATTGCAGCTCATGTTCATTGCAGCTCATGTTCATTACAGCTTATGTTCATTGCAGCTCGTGTTCATTGCAGCTCGTGTTCATTGCAGCTCGTAATCATTACAGCTCATGTTCATTACAGCTCGTGTTCAGTGCAGCTGGTGTTCAGTGCAGCTCATGTTCATTGCAGCTTATGTTCGTTGCAGCTCGTGTTCAATGCAGCTCGTGATCATTACAGCTCATGTTCATTACAGCTCGTGTTCAGTGCAGCTGGTGTTCAGTGCAGCTCATGTTCATTGCAGCTCATGTTCATTGCAGCTCGTGTTCAGTGCAGCTCATGTTCATTGCAGCTGGTGTTCAGTGCAGCTCATGTTGATTGCAGCTCATGTTCATTGCCGCTCATGTTCATTGCAGCTCATGTTCATTGCAGCTCGTGTTCATTGCAGCTCGTGATCATTGCAGCTGGTGTTCATTGCAGCACGTGTTCATTACAGCTCGTGTTCATTGCAGCTCGTGTTCATTGCAGCTCATGTTCATTGCAGCTCATGTTCATTGCAGCTTATGTTCATTGCAGCTCGTGTTCATTGTAGCTCATGTTCATTGCAGCTTATGTTCTGTGCAGCTTATGTTTAGTGCAGCTCATGTTCATTGCAGCTAGTGTTCATTGCAGCTCATGATCATTGCAGCTGGTGTTCATTACAGCTTATGTTCATTGCAGCTCGTGTTCATTGCAGCTCGTGTTCATTGCAGCTCGTAATCATTGCAGCTCATGTTCATTGCAGCTCGTGTTCAGTGCAGCTCATGTTCAGTGCAGCTCATGTTCATTGCAGCTGGTGTTCAGAGCAGCTCATGTTGATTGCAGGTCATGTTCATTGCAGCTCATGTTCATTGCAGCTCATGTTCATTGCAGCTCATGTTCATTGCAGCTCGTGATCATTGCAGCTGGTGTTCATTGCAGCACGTGTTCATTACAGCTCGTGTTCATTGCAGCTCGTGTTCATTGCAGCTCATGTTCATTGCAGCTTATGTTCATTGCAGCTCGTGTTCATTGTAGCTCATGTTCATTGCAGTTTATGTTCTGTGCAGCTTATGTTTAGTGCAGCTCATGTTCATTGCAGCTAGTGTTCATTGCAGCTCGAGTTCAATGCAGCTCGTGTTTATTGCAGCTCGTGTTCATTGCAGCTCGTGTTCTGTGCAACTCATGTTTATTCAGCTCATGTTCATTGCAGCTCATGTTCATTGCAGCTCGTGTTCATTGCAGCTCGTGATCATTGCAGCTGGTGTTCATTGCAGCACGTATTCATTACAGCTCGTGATCATTGCAGCTCGAGTTCATTGCAGCTCATGTTCATTTCAGCTCGTGTTCATTGCAGCTCGTGTTCATTGCAGCTCATGTTCATTGCAGCTCATGTTCATTGCAGCTTATGTTCATTGCAGCTCGTGTTCATTGCAGCTCGTGTTCATTGCAGCTCGTGTTCATTGCAGTACGTGTTCATTGCAGCTCATGTTCATTGCAGCTCGTGCTCATTGCAGCTCGTGTTCATTGCAGCTCATGTTCATTGCAGCTCGTGTTCATTGCGGCTGGTGTTCAGTGCAGCTCATGTTCATTGCAGCTTATGTTCGTTGCAGCTCGTGTTCAATGCAGCTCGTGATCATTACAGCTCATGTTCATTACAGCTCGTGTTCAGTGCTGCTGGTGTTCAGTGCAGCTCATGTTCATTGCAGCTCATGTTCATTGCAGCTCGTGTTCAGTGCAGCTCATGTTCATTGCAGCTGGTGTTCAGTGCAGCTCATGTTCATTGCAGCTCATGTTCATTGCAGCTCGTGTTCATTGCAGCTCGTGATCATTGCAGCTCATGTTCATTGCAGCTCGTGTTCATTGCAGCTCGTGATCATTGCAGCTGGTGTTCATTGCAGCACGTATTCATTACAGCTCGTGATCATTGCAGCTCGAGTTCATTGCAGCTCATGTTCATTTCAGCTCGTGTTCATTGCAGCTCGTGTTCATTGCAGCTCATGTTCATTGCAGCTCATGTTCATTGCAGCTTATGTTCATTGCAGCTCGTGTTCATTGCAGCTCGTGTTCATTGCAGCTCGTGTTCATTGCAGTACGTGTTCATTGCAGCTCATGTTCATTGCAGCTCGTGCTCATTGCAGCTCGTGATCATTACAGCTCATGTTCATTACAGCTCGTGTTCAGTGCAGCTGGTGTTCAGTGCAGCTCATGTTCATTGCAGCTTATGTTCGTTGCAGCTCGTGTTCAATGCAGCTCGTGATCATTACAGCTCATGTTCATTACAGCTCGTGTTCAGTGCAGCTGGTGTTCAGTGCAGCTCATGTTCATTGCAGCTCATGTTCATTGCAGCTCGTGTTCAGTGCAGCTCGTGTTCAGTGCAGCTCATGTTCATTGCAGCTGGTGTTCAGTGCAGCTCATGTTGATTGCAGGTCATGTTCATTGCAGCTCATGTTCATTGCAGCTCATGTTCTTTGCAGCTCATGTTCATTGCAGCTCATGTTCATTGCAGCTCGTGTTCATTGCAGCTCGGGATCATTGCAGCTGGTGTTCATTGCAGCACGTGTTCATTACAGCTCGTGATCATTGCAGCTCGAGTTCATTGCAGCTCATGTTCATTTCAGCTCGTGTTCATTTCAGCTCGTGTTCATTGCAGCTCATGTTCATTGCAGCTCATGTTCATTGCAGCTTATGTTCATTGCAGCTCGTGTTCATTGTAGCTCATGTTCATTGCAGCTTACGTTCTGTGCAGCTTATGTTTAGTGCAGCTCATGTTCATTGCAGCTAGTGTTCATTGCAGCTCGTGTTCAATGCAGCTCGTGTTTATTGCAGCTCGTGTTCATTGCAGCTCGTGTTCAGTGCAGCTCAAGTTCATCGCATTTGGTGTTCATCGCAGCTGGTGTTCAGTGCAGCTCATGTTGATTGCAGCTCATGTTCATTTCAGCTCATGTTCATTGCAGCTCGTGTTCAGTGCAGCTCGTGTTCATTGCAGCTCGTGTTCTGTGCAACTCATGTTCATTCAGCTCATGTTCATTGCAGCTCATGTTCATTGCAGCTCGTGTTCATTGCAGCTCGTGTTCATTGCAGCTCGTGATCATTACAGCTCATGTTCATTACAGCTCGTGTTCAGTGCAGCTTATGTTCGTTGCAGCTCGTGTTCAATGCAGCTCATGTTCATTACAGCTCGTGTTCAGTGCAGCTGGTGTTCAGTGCAGCTCATGTTCATTGCAGCTCATGTTCATTGCAGCTCGTGTTCAGTGCAGCTCATGTTCAGTGCAGCTCATGTTCATTGCAGCTGGTGTTCAGAGCAGCTCATGTTGATTGCAGGTCATGTTCATTGCAGCTCATGTTCATTGCAGCTCATGTTCATTGCAGCTCATGTTCATTGCAGCTCGTGATCATTGCAGCTGGTGTTCATTGCAGCACGTGTTCATTACAGCTCGTGTTCATTGCAGCTCGTGTTCATTGCAGCTCATGTTCATTGCAGCTTATGTTCATTGCAGCTCGTGTTCATTGTAGCTCATGTTCATTGCAGTTTATGTTCTGTGCAGCTTATGTTTAGTGCAGCTCATGTTCATTGCAGCTAGTGTTCATTGCAGCTCGAGTTCAATGCAGCTCGTGTTTATTGCAGCTCGTGTTCATTGCAGCTCGTGTTCTGTGCAACTCATGTTTATTCAGCTCATGTTCATTGCAGCTCATGTTCAATTCAGCTCGTGTTCATTGCAGCTCGTGTTCATTGCAGCTCGTGATCATTACAGCTCATGTTCATTACAGCTCGTGTTCAGTGCAGCTTATGTTCGTTGCAGCTCGTGTTCAATGCAGCTCGTGATCATTACAGCTCATGTTCATTACAGCTCGTGTTCAGTGCAGCTGGTGTTCAGTGCAGCTCATGTTCATTGCAGCTCATGTTCATTGCAGCTCGTGTTCAGTGCAGCTCATGTTCATTGCAGCTGGTGTTCAGTGCAGCTCATGTTGATTGCAGCTCATGTTCATTGCAGCTTATGTTCATTGCAGCTCATGTTCATTGCAGCTTGTGTTCAGTGCAGCTCATGTTCATTGCAGCTGGTGTTCAGTGCAGCTCATGTTGATTGCAGCTCATGTTGTCTGCAGGTCATGTTCATTGCAGCTCATGTTCATTGCAGCTCATGTTCATTGCAGCTCATGTTCATTGCAGCTCGTGTTCATTGCAGCTCGTGATCATTGCAGCTGGTGTTCATTGCAGCACGTGTTCATTACAGCTCGTGTTCATTGCAGCTCGTGATCATTGCAGCTGGTGTTCATTGCAGCACGTATTCATTACAGCTCGTGATCATTGCAGCTCGAGTTCATTGCAGCTCATGTTCATTTCAGCTCGTGTTCATTGCAGCTCGTGTTCATTGCAGCTCATGTTCATTGCAGCTCATGTTCATTGCAGCTTATGTTCATTGCAGCTCGTGTTCATTGCAGCTCGTGTTCATTGCAGCTCGTGTTCATTGCAGTACGTGTTCATTGCAGCTCATGTTCATTGCAGCTCGTGCTCATTGCAGCTCGTGATCATTACAGCTCATGTTCATTACAGCTCGTGTTCAGTGCAGCTGGTGTTCAGTGCAGCTCATGTTCATTGCAGCTTATGTTCGTTGCAGCTCGTGTTCAATGCAGCTCGTGATCATTACAGCTCATGTTCATTACAGCTCGTGTTCAGTGCAGCTGGTGTTCAGTGCAGCTCATGTTCATTGCAGCTCATGTTCATTGCAGCTCGTGTTCAGTGCAGCTCGTGTTCAGTGCAGCTCATGTTCATTGCAGCTGGTGTTCAGTGCAGCTCATGTTGATTGCAGGTCATGTTCATTGCAGCTCATGTTCATTGCAGCTCATGTTCATTGCAGCTCATGTTCATTGCAGCTCGTGTTCATTGCAGCTCGTGTTTAGTTCAGCTGGATTTCAGTGCAGCTCTGTTCATTGCAGCTCATGTTCATTGCAGCTCATGTTTATTGCAGCTCATGTTCATTGCAGCTCATGTTCAGTGCAGCTCGTGTTCATTGCAGCTCGTGTTCATTGCAGCTCATGTTCATTGCAGCTCAATATCATTGCAGCTCATATTCATTGCAGCTCATGTTCATTGCAGCTCATGTTCATTGCAGTTCATGTTCATTGCAGCTCATGTTCAGTGCAGCTCGTGTTCATTGCAGCTCAATATCATTGCAGCTCATATTCATTGCAGCTCATGTTCATTGCAGCTCATGTTCATTGCAGTTCATGTTCATTGCAGCTCATGTTCAGTGCAGCTCGTGTTCATTGCAGCTCGTGTTCAGTGCAGCTCATGTTCATTGCAGCTCACGTTCATTGCAGCTCATGTTCATTGCAGCTTATGTTCATTGCAGCTCGATTAGGGTGAAATGGAAGAAAATCAACCACTAAACAAGAAACACATTAACAAATACTTTTTAAAAAAAAGTGTAGTTGTATCAATTAGTTTGGATTAGTCATGTCATTAAATTTAGAATAGATCTAGATAAACAATAATTAATCTGTGCGATAAAAAATATTTTGACCAGTTGTTTTTGTTTATCACTATATCATGCTTTTAGCTTTCTCACTACACTATGATCTTATCTCTTGTCAGGCAGGGTTGGGCGGAGAAAGAAGGGGTATCTGGGTGAATATTACAGTGATACCTTTTTAAATGTATCTATAAAGAAAATTAATTAGTTTAACTATTCGATCTTGATTGCTCAAGCCTTCTTAAGCGAAGACACTAATCACTGTACCAGATAAGTGCTTATGAAAATAGAAGGTTTTATTGGTAGTTTCAAATTTTAAAACAAAGTAATTCAGCTTATACCACCACAGTCAAGTACAATTTCTTTCTCCTGTTTGATACCAAACAAAATAATCAATTACCAATAGTTAATAACCTAATTGATTTTTTAAATTTTATTCTTGTTTTGTCAGGTAAAAGAAATAAGTATGCAAAATTTCAGCTTGATCCGAAAGATGGGTGTGGGAGAAATAACGTGAACAAATTTTTTACTAGACAGACAAAGTGAATTGATATAAGATTTGTAAAAATCTCTTTCAACATTTAAAGAAATTAATTCACACTAGTCGACCCTCGGCGTAGCATACGCCGCTATTTTGCAGGGCCGGCCTTATGCCACTGAAACCTATGCGACCGCAGTGGACCCCGCACTTTCATAGGACCCGCGCAAATTCTAGGTGTATAAATTATTAAATCAAACCATTTTATAACTTATAACAGATTTCCCGCGGCCTCCTGTCGATTTACCAGAAGCTCCTGGAAATCTCCTGAAATTTGCAAAATTAACAAAAATGTCCTGGAAATATCCGGAAATTATTAAAATTTTGGAAAACTCATACAAATCTCCAGAAGTAAATAGACATAAATTGTCCTTTGGGGTGTCATTCTATATGGAATACGTGAATCCTACGCGCGATAACAAAAAACGGCATTATGCATTACCCGTAATTGTGGAATCTGGTGAAAGAAGATTCTCGCGCCTAAAACTAATGAAGAATTACTTGAGGTCAACAATTCTCAAACATTTGGTAATTCTTGCTATTGAGCGGGATCTATGTGGGAAACAGAATTATTATGATATACTGTATGACTTTGCTACACGCAAGGCTCCTAAAGTAATTCTGTACGTAGTAAAGAATGAATAAAATGCATAGACGAATTTATTTTCTAATACAAACTCTTAAATTTGACTTATTGTCCGCTTCCCTACCCAGACTTGGCCCCGCGAAATCAGTTTCGAATAGGGCCCCACAATGCTTAAGTCCGGCCATGCTATTTAGTGTTTGTAAAATGTTTTACATGTTTCGGGTGTTCCTTCAGAGTTAACTATAGTTTACTTCCCAGTTCAAACCTCCCGCATGGGATGGGAGCTGGCAGGGTTTTAAAGTCCAGCCGGTGCCTTCGACATGGTCACGGAGGTCACGGTCCAGCGCGCAGCCATCCGTAGCGATCTGTGAATACGTGTTCTCCCCCCCCCCCCCCCCCTCTTGTTTTTTTTTCGTGGGGTGACTCTTCGCAGAAATAAGAGAGTGATCTTCCCATTTACTTCTCGAATAGGGAAGAAGAGAATTATATATAAAGATAGCTTATTACATTATTACAAAAGTTTTGAAAAAAAAGAGTTGCTTTTTGGTCGAAACTAAATCTAGGTGTTTTCGGAACAATTTCTAAAAGATTTTCGAAGATAAATTAAACGCAGTCTAATCTTATTTATTGAACTTGAAATAGTTATAACGTCAACAGTCGGCTACTTTTGAATTTGATCTGCTGAGAATGTTCATTTTTTTTAAAAATTAAGTACGAATAGTGTACGCACTTACATGCAAACCAAAAATTAAAAATAAAACATTGTTATATTAAAAGCTTGTCACACTTTTTTTTTACAGGGAAGTAACAGTTATAATTCTTAAACTTTACGAAGACATACTCCATGCGGAAGAAAAAGACAAGCTACCAGTAGTTAACAAACTAATCATATGAAATTTATTCATTTTTAATTTCTAGAAATAATTGTGCAAAATTTAAACTTGATCAGAGATTAGGTGTAGTTAAACAATATGTACAAACCTTTTACCAGACAGACAGAGTGAGTTGATATATGCTTTGTAAAAAAATAATTCTCCAGCGGACAAGTGCAATTAGAAAATAAGGTGACGTGTCTAGAACCAACCTGTCAGATTCAGTAGTCTCGCATTTGGTCCAACACTTAATGAGCAGTGAAGTATAAGCATATCCGGCCGAATAGTGATGCTATTTGGCCTACCGCGTGGCGCTATCATGCGAGCTCTTTCCGACCCAAGACATGGTGCTAGACGGCCCAAGACATGGTGCTAGACGACCCAAGACATGGTGCTAGCCGGCCCAAGACATGGTGCTAGCCGACCCAAGACATGGTGCTAGACGACCCAAGACATGGTGCTAGACGGCCCAAGACATTGTGCTAGACGACCCAAGACATGGTGCTAGCCGGTCCAAGACATGGTGCTAACGGTCTTAAGAAATGGTGCTAGCCATCTTAAGATATGGTACCAGCCGGCCCAAGACCTGGTGCCAGCCGGCTTAAGACATGGTGCTATCTGACCAAAGATATGGTGCCTTCCGGCACTTCGAAGGTTCTGTCCACAATGCATACTAAAATCAGAAGAGGGTCGACTGGATTCACGTGACATACGTTTAGGAAATTTTTATGCTTCCCCCCTTCCACACTGTTTCCTTACATTGTATTCTAAAGATGACCATATTTTATTCATTTCTCTTTGTACCTTTTCTGTTCTTATTTCTTTCTCTACTTCCAGTGTTAAATTTATACATCCCTGTATGTACTCACTATATATAGTAATATCCCTTGAACTTTGTGTAAGCCAGAAGCTCCCCCAGCGCGGAGCCCCGCCGCTAAGAGCATCATCTCTTGTATTAAATGCCAACAAAATGCATATTCTGAGGTTTCTACAGTGCATTTTCCTGCTATTAAAATGTCTTATTTCAAAAACCTAGTGTGATATTCTTACTGACTTAGACCTTTCCGCACCATTCATTTTTTACATTGAAGATGTATTTTTTAGCTTCAGATCCCTCTGGCGGGGGGTTTAAACTCAAAACCCATTTAGCTACGCTCATAAAATTTTGAGTGCATAATTTGTCCTTTTTTTTTTTCGTATTGAAGAGGAGGTTTATCGTAAATTTTGGAGAGGGTTTTAAAATCAAAATCTTCCTTTGCTCTTGGAATTTGGGGATTGTCGTTTGCATTTTTTTTTGTTTTGTTTTATAGACGAGGGAGATTTAACTGCAAAAAAAACCGGTAGGGTTTTAAGCTCAGAACCCCCTGTAAGGGGGGTTTAAACTCAAAACCCCTTTGGCTACGCTCATAACATTTTGAGTGCATAATTTGCTTTTTTTTTATATTGAAGAGGAGGTTTATCGTAAATTTTGGAGGGGCTTTAAAATCAAAATCTTCCTTAACTGTGGAATTTGAGGTTTGTCGATTGCATTTTTTTGCTTTGTAGAAGAGGGGGATTTAACTGCAAAAACCCTTGGTAAGGGGTTTTAAACTCAAAACCCTCTGGTAGGGGTTTTAAAATCAAAACCCCCTTGGCTGCAAGTGATGGCTTAGTATTAAAATCTCACCTAAAATAAATAAAATCAAAGCAAAAAATCAGTCACTAAAGTCCGTCTCCCGTCTCATTTCGGGGGGAGCCCATGTCATAGAATTTGGTGAGGCTTTCAACCTTAAAACGCTATAGATGGGAATTTTAAACTCAAAACTATCTTGAGGGGTTTTAAATTTATAAAAAAGTACTTCTGGAGGAGAGGGGTTAACACTCAAAACCCCCAATTGGCTTGGCTACGCTCAAAAAATTTTAGTGTGTAATTTGCTTTATTTTTATATTGAAGAGGTATTTTTTACATCAAACCCCTCTAAAAGGAAATTTAAACTCAAAACACCCAATAGGCTTTGCTACGCTCATAGCATTTTGATTGCGAAATTTGTTTTTTTTTTTTTATTTTGAAGATTTATTTTTTAGCTTCAAACCCCGCTGGCGGGGGTTTAAACTAAAAAACCCTTTGGCTATGCTCATAGTATTTTGAGTGCGTAATTTGCTTTTTTATATTGAAGAGGGGTTTATCGTAAATTTTGGAGAGGGGTTTAAAATCAAAATCTTCTTTAGATGTGCTCTTGGAATTTGGGGATTGTCGTTTCCATTTTTTTTTTGTTTTCTAGAAGATGGGAGTTTAAATGTAAAACCACCTGGTAGGGGGTTTCAAACTCAACCCCCCCCCCCCCCGGTATGGAGTTTTAAACTTAAAACCCCCTGGTAGGGGTTTTCAAACTCAAAACCCACTGGTAGGGAGTTTTAAACTCAAAACCCCTGGTAGGTGGTTTCAAACTCAAAACCCCCTGGTAGGGGGTTTCAAATTCAAAACCCCTCAAATCTCCCTGGTAGGGGGTTTCCAACTCAAAACCCCTGGTGGGGGTTTTAAACTAAAAAAACCCTGGTAGTTGGTTTAAAACTCAAAACCCCCTCGTATGGGGTTTCAAATTCAAAATCCCTTGGTTTGGGGTTTTAAACTCAAAACCCCTCAAAAACCCCGTGGTAGGGGGTTTCAAACTCAAAACCCTATGGTAGGGGGTTTCAAATTCAAAACCCCTCAAATCTCCCTGGTAGGGGGTTTCCAACTCAAAACCCACTGGTAGGGAGTTTTAAACTCAAAACCCCTGGTAGGTGGTTTCAAACTCAAAACCCCCTGGTAGGGGGTTTCAAATTCAAAACCCCTCAAATCCCCCTGGTAGGGGGTTTCCAACTCAAAACCCCTGGTAGGGGGATTTAAACTCAAAAACCCTTTGGCTATGCTCATAGTATTTTGAGTGCGTACTTTGCTTTTTTATATTGAAGAGGGGTTTATCGTAAATTTTGGAGAGGGTTTAAAATCAAAATCTTCTTTAGATGTGCTCTTGGAATTTGGGGATTGTCGTTTCCATTTTTTTTTTGTTTTCTAGAAGATGGGAGTTTAAATGTAAAACCACCTGGTAGGGGGTTTCAAACTCAACCCCCCCCCCCCCCCGGTATGGAGTTTTAAACTTAAAACCCCCTGGTAGGGGTTTTCAAACTCAAAACCCACTGGTAGGGAGTTTTAAACTCAAAACCCCTGGTAGGTGGTTTCAAACTCAAAACCCCCTGGTAGGGGGTTTCAAATTCAAAACCCCTCAAATCCACCTGGTAGGGGGTTTCCAACTCAAAACCCCTGGTGGGGGTTTTAAACTAAAAAAACCCTGGTAGTTGGTTTAAAACTCAAAACCCCCTGGTATGGGGTTTCAAATTCAAAATCCCTTGGTTTGGGGTTTTAAACTCAAAACCCCTCAAAAACCCCGTGGTAGGGGGTTTCAAACTCAAAACCCTATGGTAGGGGGTTTTAAACCCAAAACCCCCTTGGCTTTGCTAGGGCAAGTGTTGGTTTAGTATTAAAATTTCACCCAAAATAAACAAAATTAAAACAAAAGATTAGTCACTAAACTCCGACGCCCCCCCCCCCCCACAGGTTGGGGATTTCATTTCGGGGGGTGGGGGGGGGGGGTTGAACACCAACACCCCCTTCTGGCTACGCCCATGGTTTCTATATTTCCCTTTTCAAGTTTTGTACAAGTTTTTTTTTCTCTCCATTTTGCCACTTTCGGATCAAGTTGAAATTTTGCAGAATTATTCTTAGAGGATGACAATATTTGTGAATCAATGCAAAAATTAACCAATTAGTTCATCAATTAGTAATAATTAATTTTCTTTTATCTATTTATCCATATATATAGGGCAGTGAATTGTATTTCTTTCCCTTAAATATTTTTTATTATGTATTTTGCTTGTTATTATTTCGTTGACACCAGTGACCTTTCAATGACATTGTTCAGTTTTCTCTTTTTAGTGTAAAATCTCTACCAATCTTTCCATCATTTATTTTCTGAAATTTTTCTTTAGGTAACATTATTTCGCCCCCTCCCTACACTTCTCAATAGCGCTTTCTCTTCTTTTTTTACGTTTCTCTATTTGATTGCTCAGATAATTTGAACGGGGAGACAGAGAACCAAGAGGAAATTACTATGTTTAAATTTATCTTTAAAATTCCAAATGGAAAAACAGCATATTCAAAACATATATCTATAGGGCGCTTATGCTGCTTGCTAATTAAAAGCATTCCCAACAAAACTCAGATCTGCACCATTTGTACTTTGGACCAATCAATTCACTCATTGAATAATGTTAAAGACTCGGGCTCTAACCTATTGTGCTATATACATTGGCACTTTGAGTTCCACAGACTTATATAAACTTTTATAACTTTGTGTAAACTCCATAGCAACGGCACAAAATAGTCGCTTGAATTAACTGTGTCTCGTGACGAATAATTTTAGTAGTTTCCAGTCCATCAAACGATTAACAAAGACTCTTGCTAATCGACTAATCCATTTCGCAGCCGTAATGACTTTTACGAGAACTCTAAAAATAGCTCAGGATTTACCCGATAACTAAATATGGAAATTCAAGAAACAAGTTACTTTCCTCCATCTTTTTTTATTTTCGAGGAGATCTAACTTCCTGAAGACAAAAATAGATTTAGCTATAAACAGTAGGGGGCGGGGGAAGAAGAAAAATCTCCATATAGTTGAAATGTTACTTGTTAATATATTGATTTAATCTTATAATATTCTGGACCTATCGTTATATTCTAGTCTATTTCTAGTCTACTTTGTGCATGTCCCTGTTACGAATAAGCTCAACTAACGTTCGTTTTATTTCGCCGGGTGTGTTCTTAAATTTTGTTCAACCGTGTACTATAACTAGATCTACTAATCTTTATAGCAAATCCTTTATAGCAAAATAGTCTAAATCCTTCATTATTGTTACATAAGGAGAAACAACATCTAGCGTAAAACTTAGCAACATGAGTCCCTAAAATGAAAGCCAAATTTGAAATTAAAACACAAAATTTATCTTGAATTCAACAACCTACTTACTGCTTAGATCTAATAACTCTTTTCTTGTCTTAAATTTACCTCAGCTTAGTAAAGAAAACTAATATCTAAAAAAAAAAAAAAAAAAAAAAAAACTTCAAATCACAACCCAAGACTCTAAAATAACCCATAGCTAATTTCAGTTGTTCAAAAAAATATCTTCTATACCGTATACTTGAATCTATCCAAAGAAAAGCTGGCTGGATTACATACAAGAATCAGCCTTTTCCTTGAGATATCCTGCTGCTGACCAGGAAAAGTGGGAGGGAATTGGTTAGTCCAACTGTCACAGCGCCCCTACGAACTGTCACAGCACCCCTACGAACTGTCACAGCGCCCCTACGAACTGTCACAGCGGCCCTAGGACGAAAGCCAAAGGACAGATGATGATATTGCCAGTTAACACTTTATGACAATTATCCCAAGTGTGTGTTTAAGGATGCCTTGCTTTTTTTTTTCAGCGCGCCTTGACGGAGTGAAGACTTACATGGCTTTGCGTCGGGTGCCTCTCAAGCTTCAAGACCGCGTCATCAAGTGGTTTGATTACCTCTGGATGTGCAATAAGTCTGCGGATGAAGAGAAGTCCTTGAGCCTTCTTCCAGACAAACTCAAGGTAGGCTGCTTAATGTAGGGCTTGTTTATGATAAATCCACTCATAGGTCTTGCTATTAGTGAATAGCTGGCTCGGAACCTCTAGCTACTTAAGGGCTTGCTGCGGGTTTAAAGCTAACTGCAGTCTTGCTGTGAGCCTAAAGCTAATTACGGGTTTGCTGTGAGCCTAAAGCTAATTACGGATTTGATGTGAGCCTAAAGCTAATTATGGATTTGCTGTGAGCCTAAAGCTAATTACGGATTTGCTGTGAGCCTAAAGCTAATTACGGGTTTGCTGTGAGCCTAAAGCTATTTACAGGTTTGCTATAAAGCCTAATGCTAATTACGGGTTTGCTGTGAGCCTAAAGCTATTTACAGGTTTGCTATAAAGCCTAAAGCTAATTACGGGTTTGCTGTGAGCCTAAAACTAATTGTCGTACGCTTAAAAGGTTGTTAAAACACACACACACAAAAAACGTTAGTATAATCTTGACGTAAGTGTGGTTTCCTTTGCATTAATATTTGACGTCACCTGTTTCCAAGGCTCATATTTTAAGAAGAATGCGTTCTGTCCAGCTGTAGACCTAATATAATCCTCAATAAAATAGTATGTATCCCCGCTCCCATATAGCTTAATGGATATCACATAAACCAAACACTAAAATATGTTTTTAACATGAGAGCATCTTCTGACACCCGAGGGCTCTTACATTCAACAGCTAAGTCCCACGTCAACAAGTCCTATACTGCCTCTATGTAGTCATACCCGGCACTCACTCGAAGCATCCTCTTTATGTATTGATTTTCTGGTTTATTTAAGGTGAAGTCTAAATAAATTATGATCGCTATTGCAGAGAATTTAAATTTTCAAGAGATTTGTTTGTAGAGATTTTTTTTAAATATTCAAAAAATTAATTCAGAAATCGAATAGAATTTTCGCCAGCATATCTAGTAAAGAAACAAAAACATTTATAATATAATAGAACACCCGTTCTTTTTCTCAAAGTAACACTCATGTGCTGATATAGGGAAAAGCGGACTGGCCATATGGGGATTTGGGCCAAGGTTATGTTGGTCGCCACTCAAATGAGCTGGTGGGCTGTCAGCCTGGCCCGCATTTAAGTTGGTGGGCTGTCAGCCTGGCACGCAAATGACTTGGTGGGCTGTCAGCCTGGCACCCAAATGACTTGGTGGGCTGTCAGCCTGGCACCCAAATGACTTGGTGGGCTGTCAGCCTGGCACCCAAATGACTTGGTGGGCTGTCAGCCTGGCACCCAAATGAGCTGGTGGGCTGTCAGCCTGGCACCCAAATGAGCTGGTGGGCTGTCAGCCTGGCACGCAAATGACTTGGTGGGCTGTCAGGCTGGCACCAAATGAGCTGGTGGGTCGACGTCGTAGGATCGCTTGGAATTGAACATTTTATAATATTATTCCACAAGATCTAGAACATCACGACAGAACCATTTAGAATCAATTCTTTTACAGACTTTAGGAGGCGTGGTGACTGGGCGATACAGCGCTTGGCTTCCGAACCGAGGGGTCCGAGTTCGAATCCTGGTGAAGACTGGGATTTTCAATTTCGGGATCTTTAGTGCGCCTCTGGGTCCACCCATCTCTAATGGGTACCTGACATTATTTGGGGAAAAGTAAAGGCGGCTGGTCGTTGTGCTGGCCATATGACACCCTCGTTAACCGTAGGCCGGCGTAGGCCAGAGAAACAGATGACCTTTACATCATCTGTCCTATATACCACAAGGACTGAAAGGGAAACATTTTTACTTTACGGTTTAATAACAACCTAACATATTCCGTGATAAAACAACTTTATTCGTAGACTATTCCGTCACTTATACATAAAATCTACTATGTGATTAAATAACATCATAAGACGTCTTATTTCTTTACTTCCTATAGAATTTAGTTGGATCACACAAAAGTAATTCTAATTAATGTTGAACCATTATGATTCGAGAAGACATATAGTCTACCTAGTCTAGTAGCCTTCCATGAGGATGGGGCACGAATGAATATCCATCATTGAAATATGACACGCAATTTAAGTGATGTATGATAAGGAAATACCAGGGTCGATTTAGACACTCAGTCCGCTCCTGGATTTAGGCCTATTTATGTGTGTGTGTTTGTGTGTGTGAGCTGGCCACCTTTAGTTGTAGAACTTAAGTGAGATAAACCTGGGCAAAGCGATGCTCGAAACATTGATGCCTACTTTCCGAGCAACTTTGGGATCCTAAGGACTAATAAAGCAGCTCTGCAAGATGTACAAAACGATGTGCTATGTGCTGCAAGCTGCCTAAGGAGAACCAGCTCCTGATTTTTTCAGAAGGGTTTTTTCAGAAGGCGCAAAGCCTTTCCGATGTTTGTGTTAGATACCAAGGCAGCAGCGGTTTGGATTCAGAAATTCTCTTCTCCTAATTGTGTAGCCAGCCAAGATTAACGAGCTCCTCCTGCCGAAGCCTTCTGGTTTAGGAGCCAGTTACTTGCTTTGCCCATTCGGTCTGTTCCAACGAAGTCAACTTCTGAGTCAAAACATGAAACCCACAAGCCCGTGAGAAGGAAAGAGAGACAGACAGACTCTTTTATATTTTTTTTTATTCATTAAAAAATGTAAGTAAAGATTTCTGGTCTTCATCAGGCGGAGATCGCTATCCACGTCCATCTTGACACACTGAAGAGGGTAGAGATCTTCCAGGCCACTGAGGCAGGCTTTCTCTGCGAGCTGGTTCTCCGTCTCAGGCCGGTACTCTTTTCACCTGGAGATTACATTTGCAGAAAAGGTAAGGACATAACCGTACCTGTTTTTCTTCTTCTAATTATTTGCAATTGAGTGAGCAATCTTGGAAAGGAACATAACTTATAGTCTGTCAAAAATTGTGAGTCTCAATGTTTTTTTTACATTTATTTTTGCAGCTACAAAAAAAATCTGAAAAATATAAAATAAACAGAAAAAAAATGGAAATGGAAAAAAAAATGTGGACGAAATATGAAACTAAAGAAGAGGGAAAATAATTAGAAGGGCTTAGAACGTGAGGTGTAGAGAGGGGTGGGAGTGGGGAGGGGGCGATAGGAATCCGTTGATACGGAAATTGGAAAGTTCCGAACAAGGAGATTACAACTGATCAACGTAAGATCGAGTCTAGAAAAAGATATTCACAGAACTGGGAACTTGGGAGATGGATATCTGGGTGTAGGGTAATACTTGTATTTAAGAGAGAGTGGCCAGAAAGGGACTGGGTGAAGGCATAAACAGATTGGAGACATTGAGATTGGGCAGCGGCTTGGGCAGTATCAAGGTGGTGGGCGAAGTCTTCCCATCGAAGGGAAGACAACATAAAAGAATGGTCGGGCCTGCCATTGATGTTCTATCTAAGGCAAAAGACAGAGAGGAATGGAGAAAGACGGTCGACAAATCTTGTACGGTGTCCCAACGGTCCAACAGACTAAGGGATAGGTAAAAGGTAAAGGTAACTAGGGCGAAGTCTCGGAGTGTGGGAGAACCTCTCGAAAAGAAAGTGTACTTGGAGCTGCGAAAAAGGACATTGCCTCTAGGGGTGGGGAGGTCAGTCTCTGATAATCGGACAAGGTACCAAGGATGGGCAGAGTCTCGAAGGTAGAACGGAGCCTCATGAAAGGACATTGTCTCGGTGGAGGTTGGGGGCAGAGCCTATGTCCCAGTATAAAGTATTTACTCCTTCAATGTTTATAAATGATGTTGTATTAATTTGCTTAACTCAAGTAACTGTCATCTCATCTTTTACCAGGGCCTGCATTAGGCATAAGCAAAACTAGACAACCGCCTATGGCCTCCCAATAGTGTTGGGGAGGGGTGGGGGTGCTCGCAAGTAATCAAGAACATTTTTTATAGAGAACAAAAATTGTGAAACTAGGATCAAATCTCAAACATAGCAGAAGTCTATGACTCGTCTGCTAGTCTCGCTCTGAGTCTCTACCAGAATTTACGATGCCATACGGAACGCTACGTGAATAGCTCTAGAAGATTTTTTTTTTTAAATTTAGATAGAGATACAGGAAATAATTCATTGCGTACTTTTTTTTTCGGTCTTTGTAATTCTATTTTATTTGATGTCACCTAGTTCACTTCGCACAGGGCCTCCGATGACCTAAAAGGCTGGCTCTGTTGTTTCTGTTGGTGAGCTTGCCAGTTGTCTCTTGTATTACCTCTAAACCTAAACGTTGTGTAAATGTCTATAGTTGGTGTCAAGGTTAAATGTATGTAATGACTTCAGTACTACAGTCAAGAGTTTTTCCACCGTTGGAAACAAGGTTATGTTAGCAGGATTAGTTTACAGATTGATATGTGCCAATCTCTGCAGATCAAACGACTAGCTACTGACATTCAACTTGTAGAAGAGACACTATTAACAGAGAGCACGCTAGTCCTCCGACGATGGACCCCCCCCCTCCTCCTCCCTCAACTAACTCAGACCTCCATCCTCCCCCAACCCGCTCCCCCATCATGCAATTCAATGTTTTTCCCCCCTTTTTCAAACCCATATCGTAATGAACGCCTCGGTTGGTTTGATCGCAGTCGCTATGACAACGGGTAGCATCATTTGACGTCACTGGGATGACACTTCGTGCTCCCCCGAGACGTAAAGGCGACGGTGAGGGTGCTTCTTGCAAAATCAATGATGTAATATAACGCCCGCCACCCCCATGTTACACCCCCATCTTCCCTACTATTCACTCTCACTCGACCAAATGCTTCCATTTTTTTTTCAAATGGTTCAAATGATACATCAAAGAGTATGGAAACTGGGACACAGAAAAGACTAAAAGTGGGGGTTGTGGAACATGATTTGTGATCACTGAAAGACAATGTAGTTTACCGGTGCCAATCGTGAATCATTCAAAGACTGGGGGATGATCACAATCGAATTACTTTCAGGGGAAAAAAAAGAAAGAAAAAAAGCCAAATGGGTTAAAATTGAAACACTTTTAACAGTGGGCGTAGTTCTACAGTTGACGTTGACACGTGCAAGGCTAGCTGTTTTAAGGGTTTCCAACATTGAAGTAGCAATGTAGCAAGATTGGGAAAGGGCCAGTTGGGAGTGTAAGTAGCGTCTGTCCATTTTTAATTTCATTCTACGACGTAGATTTTAAACTTTTTACAATAGTTTTAAAATAGATCTACACATTTGCAAACACATACACTCTCCCTTTCGGACGCACACATCCACACACAGACCCTTTACGCTGATGAATGGCCCTTTATTATACTTAGTAATTCAATCTTGCCAGGTGAGTAGACCATGTATCAATTTTTCTACTTTATTGGACATTTTTTCGAACTGAACAAAGTCAAGGAGACTAATAGGAACAAAGTCAAGGACTCTAAAATGAACAAAGTCAAGGACACTAAAAGGAACAAAGTCAAGGACACTAAAAGGAACAAAGTCAAGGAGACTAAAAGGAACAAAGACAAGGACACTAAAAGGAACAAAGTCAAGGACACTAAAAGGAACAAAGTCAAGGACACTAAAATGAACAAAGTCAAGGACACTAAAAGGAACAAAGTCAAGGACACTAAAATGAACAAAGTCAAGGACACTAAAAGGAACAAAGTCAAGGACACTAATAGGAACAAAGTCAAGGAGACTAAAAGGAACAAAGTCAATGACTCTAAAATGAACAGAGTCAAGGACACTAAAATGAACAAAGTCAAGGACACTAAAAGGAACAAAGTCAAGGACACTAAAAGAAACAAAGTCAAGGACACTAAAAGGAACAAAGTCAAGGACACTAAAACAAATAAATAAAATACTTACAACCAAATGAGCTTAGAATAATTGATTCTTCAGTGCCAAAGGCTGCGCAGAAATGCGTAGGCCATAGACCTAAATATATTATATATAGACTGGGCATGGAGATCTTTGAACACTACAAAAAAAAATTAAAATGTTTAAAAAGTTGAAACTATTTTTTTCAACCCTAGCTTATGTAACATATAATGTAATTATTAGAACTAGATCTAGTAATTGAACATCAAAAGTAAGATTACTCTTGTCTCATAATTATTATTTTTGCTAGCAATTTTAGATACATAATCTAGAAAAATCTAGGTAATCAATCTATTTAAATGTACATAAGATGATTAAAATCAGTAGACATGAATTATTTCGATCTAGGATTTTGAAACATTATCTCAATGGAAACTAACAGGAAATGGCTTTGTTACATATTTTTGCGTGAATATATAGTTCTGTGATTAATATTCCATTTTAAAAAAAAAATCCGAGAAATGAGTTTGCATTATTTCTAAACTTTGAAAATTAAAGATCATTACTTTTCTAAGACAGAAAATATTAATTTTCCTTGATTTGGAGCGACTTCCCTTATAGCTTGAAAAAGAGTTACGTACATAAAAATCTCTCTCTCTCTCTCTCTCTATATATATATATATATATATATATATATATATATATGTGTGTGTGTGTGTGTGTGTGTCTTTGAATCGATCTATGGTGGATAAGAATTTGTTTCCGATTTCCAGTCTAGATATAATATACTGTTTAAATAAAAAAAAAAACATTATCAACACTGCCTTTATTCTGTACACCGGAAACCCCCAAAAAGGTTGCTATTTATAGTTTTTTCCCGCCATGGATGAAAATTTCGCAATCCTGTCATCTGTATCAAATTGGAAGAACAACCGGAATTATAATGTAGTGATATTTATAGAGTTCTTTTATACAATCTCACTGAAAACATGACTCTCCAGTGTGTAGTGATATTGGCCCACTGGTTGTAGCACTTGACCACGCCTTCTCTTACATTTTTATTTCAGGTGAGGTGGGCAAGGAGATGTACATAGTAAATCGAGGCCGGCTTCATGTTGTAGCAGACAATGGGAAAACTGTTTTGGCCACTCTCAAACCTGGTCAGTATCCTGACTGTCTAGAATTTGTGTTACTTTTATTCATTCATGCTTGAAGAAGCCATTTAATTTCAGGCGCATTATAGCATGTGTTATATTATGTAATTTAATACATTTTGAACTGGTCCCAGCTTATTTAATTGTGAATGCAGATAAAATAAGGGAGTTAATCGACGCATTTGACGAAGCTGTATATAATGAGTTCAAATTAGGTCCCTCTTATCAGACGAGGAAACTCTTTAGACAGAGCTATCGAAGTTCATTGGGACATCGACGTAACAACTGCTTCAAACCTTTTCCTCATAATTTTATGACATAAATAAAATACTTAGACTTACACAAAATAACTTTTCGCATTTCTTAAATATCAATATTGTTAGTTTTGCAGTCTCAGATATTACACTCCTTTGCAAAGCAAACATCCATAAAGTTTAAATCTTTAGTGCTAAAACAATTGATCAATAGATATATGTTTGAACTGTCTGATACGGCATATGACATATATTAGTAACACTATGGTACAGAAGTCATTAGGACAAGAAAGTGAATAATAAATTGTTGTAACCTTGCATTGTATCATCCAGTCCGAGAACTAGAGGCCTTAACGCTGCTAGGCGATGTGACCCTATTTGGTTCATGTCCTTGTCAATTATCTATGTTTCATCGTAATTTCCTTGACTTTCTTTTTCCAATATGTAAAGTGTGATATTTAGCGCAGAGCCTGCTCTGACCTATTAAGGCCTATTAATAACTACATTCTAAAACAAATTATTAATTTTAATTGAGTAAATTTTAAATTTAATTGTTTTTATTTTAAACAATTAATGAAATTGCTTTTAAATAATTGTAAATGTGTTTGTCATCGCTTAACTACAAGGGGGCCTGGTGGCTGAATGGTAAAGCACTTGGCTTCTGAAAGGAGGGGTCTTTGGTTCGAAGACCCAGTGAAGACTGGGATTTTGAAATTCTAGATTTCTATGGCACCCCTTTGTCTAAGGGGTATCTCACATTAGTTGGGAAAAGTAAAGGTGGTTGGTCATTGTGCTTGTCACATGACACCTTCGGTAACGTGACTTTACTTTTTTATTTTTTTTTTATTTGTCTTGTGTTACAATAAAGACATCTCTAGTGCAAAACTAGCAATCCCACAATGCAACACTTTTGTAGTTTCAAAAGTGATTTCTCAAAGTCATTATAGAAAAACTTTGAATCACGTTTACGAATTAAAGTTTAGAAAAATGAAAAGATTTTTTTTAAATGTTCAATAATTGAATTTATGGAAAAGTTGACTACATACAAGAGTTACCGGATGTTTTCTAAACTCAAATTACTCAGTTGTCGTGATTCATTCACTGGTAACTAAAAAAGTCTATGGCCATATTACAAGGTCTCAGGGGCTCTTAAAGACCTTCCTTCAGGGAACAGTACCAGGAAAGAAAAGAAGAGGCAGAAAGAGAAAGAGACAACATTAAAGAATGGACGGGTATGCCTTTGAAATCGGTTTATCGTAGGCAAAAGAGAGAGAGGAATGGAGAAAGACGGTCGACTAATCTTGTGGGGTGCCCTTATAGTCATAAAAACCAAGGTGAAGGTGAATGTGAGATAAAAACTTTGGGACATGACGCATGCTAAAGGTAATCATTGTATCCGAACTCAATGGAGGACGGCGTAACAGAGTTCCCCCCTCCTCCTCGGAAATGCTCTTAAGATCAACTCAGGCGCCATTTAGCGCTCACTTGCGTCGAGGAAAGCAGCTGAAAGAGACAGCTGGAGAGATCTCACAAAGGTCGCAGGGCACACATTTGAAACTCAAAGAAGAGACCTTGCAGAATTCAGACCCTAACCCTCGCAGACGAGGAAAACAGGATGGCTGCCTGGTTGTGAGGTTTGCGAGCTGGACTGTCCTTCGGACTTGTAGATGGTCCCGGGATCAAACCATGTCCGCTGCCATCCCCTGTCGTGATGCAGGAGGTTTGGACTAGGAAGTAAATTATCTTCAACTCTAAAGGAACATCGGAAACATTGTACAAAACAAACAAAACCACATTAGAATATATATATTTATTAAGTACATTATCTAGTGTCATAATGTCGACTGTCAAAATGAAGGGACCCCCCAGGCATCCGGGCCCCCCAAATCCCTAGCTACGCCACTGGGTGTAACAATTGAGAGGTGTACAATGAAATCTTTATCACTACTGTAGCTAAAATTAAACATTAAGTAACTCTTTAATATGAAAATAGTAAAACTCATCAATTATTGTTAATTATAAACTTTATATCAACTCACTCTGTTTGGTAAAAAAAAATTTTCACGGACCCCAATATCAGATTAAGGACAAAAAAATTACAATTAGGTTATTAATTATTGGCAATTAATTATTTTGTTTATTATCTCGTACAAGGGCAAGAAATTGTGGGAAGCGTGGTCGAGAGTGCGCTTGAACTTGGCTTGGCTTGGCTACCTAGAAGGGGGCTCGAGGTTCGACAACCGACTCGGGCAGAGTTGTGTTTACTGAGCGCCCAAAGGCAGCACAGAAAACCAACTCCTAGATACCCCCTCCCCCCCACCGGTCCACAAATGAGATTGGACCAAAAGCGCTCTGAGCATGCTATAAGCATGAAAGTAGCGCTATATAAAAGCTATAATAATAATAATAATTGTACTTGACAGAAGTGGATGTATAAGCTGAATTAGTCCCCTTTATAAGTCGGCGCTTTAAAGTTTAAAACAAACAATATTAAGAAACATACAATCTTCTATTTCATAATCACCTCACTAGCAGAGTGGTAAGTATGTCGGCCATGGGCGTAGACAGGATTTTTTTCGGGGGGGGGGGGTATTTCCCCCCCCCCCCCCCCGGAAAAAAATTATATATATATATGTGTGTGTGTGTGTACATTATTAATCTTTATTACATTTTGACCCTTTCGGAAGTAGGTTCTTCCGGAATTAGTGGAAAACTTGTAGACTCACCGCTCTTGCTAGCAAGAAGCCCCGCCGCCGAGCACTATTTCTGGTATTGAAAGCCAACAAAATACATATTCTGAGGTATCTACAGTGCATTATCTTGCTATTAAATTTTTCTATTTCAAAAACCTAATGTGCTATTCTTACTGATTTAGACCCTCTCGCGCCGTTCGGCGCATTTTCCGGCAAGCTGTTTCCGCAAATCTTATTATGCGTAATTCATTTTATCGGAGAACATGTCCCGCAAAACCTCATGGGACGCTCTGTCACAACCTTACTAAGAGTTCGACTTCCAGTTCGGCATATGATTCCTTTGATTTAGACCCGATCTCTATAAATGACTCCTAAAATCTGTCTCAGCCATCTTTGTTGAGCCACATTTAGTGTTTTTTTCAATTTCGGCAGATGACTATTCACACTTTATTAATGGAGCCCAGCCACTGGTAGAAATTTATAACCTCTCTCGACTACGCTCTTGGAATTACATGCTTGTATTTCGCTTTAGATTTTATATGGAAAAGGAAAATTTTATCGTCAAAATCATCTGTTGAGGGGTTTTAAACTCAAAAAATCTTTGGCGTTTTTTTTTTAAAAATTCAAAACCCCATTTAGCTACGGTAATGTAATTTAGTAACTGTAGTTTGCTTTAAAATAATTTTGAAGAGAGAGGTTTTCAACTCAAAACGCTCTGTAGGGGAATTTTAAACTCAAAACCATCTGGAGGGGTTTTGAATTTTTAAAAAAGCCATCTGAAGGAGGGGGATTAGAACTCAAAACACCTCATAAGCTTAGCTACGCTCAAAGAATTTTAGTGTGTAATTTGCTTTTTTTATATTGAAGAGGTATTTTTTAGCATCAAACCCTCTGAAGGGGGATTTAAACTCAAAACCCCCGTTTGCTACGCTCATAGCATTTTGAGTGCGTAATTTGATTTTTTTTTAAATATTGAAGAAGTATTTTTCAGCTTCAATCCCCGCTGGCTGGGGGTTTGAAACTCAAAACCCCTTTGGCTACGCTCATAAAATTTTGAGTGTGTAATTTGCTTTTTTTTATATATATATATTGAGAGGGGGTTTATCGTAATTTTTGGAGGTGGTTTTAAAGTCAAAATCTTCCTTAGCTGTTTTCTTGGAATTTGGGGATTGTCGTTTGCATTCTTTAAAGTTTTGTTATAGAAGAGGGGGATTTAACTGCAAAACCCCTGGTAGGGGGTTTTAAACTCAAAACCCCTAGTAGGGGGTTTTAAAGTCAAACCCCCTGGTAGAGGGATTTTTATCTCAAAACCCCCTGATAGGGTTTTTTTTTAATCTCAAAACCCCTGGGAGAGGGTTTTTAACTCAAAACACCCTCGGCTGTGCTGTAGTAAGTGATGATTTAGTATTAAAATCTCACCTAAAATAAACAAAATGAAAGCAAAAAATCAGTCACTGATTTAATTTCGGGGGGGGGGGGTGAATCCCAACCCCCCCCCCCCCCCGGCTACGCCCATGATGTCGGCTTCAGGAGGCGTGAGAAGAGTTCGTATACAGGTCGTTCCCCCTTTTTTTTATAAATGCTTTTAAAAAGTGATTACGGTAAACTTCACCCAGATATCTCTTTATTTCTCCCCCCCCCCCCCACCTTTCCCATGTTCCCAACTGGTCCAGAAAAGTCATAGAGTATCGATAAGCTAAAAGCATGAAATAGGGCTAAACAAAAACAAATTGGTACAAATATTTCTAATCACACAGATTTATTATTGTTGGTCTAGATTACTCTAGATCTATTACGACTTTAATTACTTGACTGATCTAAATTGATTGATATAATAACACTTCAGTTAAGCTTTGTTTGAAAAAAAATTTTTTTTTTAGTTTCTTCTGGTTGCAATATCTCTTTGACCTTAAGCCTTAACGAATTGAACCCTGCCAGCGGATGCGGGTAATTTACTTAATGTACATATATTTGAGCTATAAGAAGAACAAATGTGACGTTTTATTCAGGTTCACTCATTACAAAAGTATTATCAACTCACTCCGTCTGTCTATCTGGGGGGATCCTTTTAAACGTTTAATCTCCCACTTCCCATTCTCGGATCAAGTTGAAATTGTGCACAATTATTCTTTGTCAATCAAAAAAAAATTGCCAATTATTTAATCATTATAGGTCAATAAATGTTGTTTTAAACATAAAAGTGAAGATAAACCTTGCAGTAATAAGAAACATGACGGTGATTATGCGTTAATATTTTCATTTCTTTTTTACTTGTTTTGTATTTAATTTACCACTCGTTTGTGAATTGACCATTCTACTTACGAGACATACACTACCAATGAAAAAACATCTTCCATTTTTTGTTGTTAAGTTTTTAGTCCAAAAGTCAGGCACTTGAACTAATTAATTTCCATGCTGACCTTTGAACTCCCAGGCAGCTATTTTGGCGAGATCAGTATTCTCAACATGGGTACAGCGGGCAACCGTCGCACGGCAAGTGTCAAGTCTGTGGGCTATTCCGACCTCTTCTGCCTATCCAAGAAGGACTTGTGGGACGTTCTGAAGGAGTACCCTGCTGCAAGAGTGAAGCTTGAGGCTATAGCCGTGAAGAGACTAGAAAAATACAAGAAAGCTCCATTGGAGAAAGGTATTTTTAGCTGTTGTTTGTCTTTATAAAATACTACACATACAATCAGAGGCGTAGTAAGGGGCAAGAAGGGCACGATGCTCCGGGCGCCACCCTCAGGGGGCGCCACACGCAGCCAATATTTCTATGATGTTCATGGAAAAAAGGGGGGGGGGCGCCAATAAATTACCTTGCTCCGGGCTCACATTTTGCTCACTACGCCTCTGCGTAAAATCGTTGATACTGTTTAATACATCGAATTGCCGATTTTATTTACTTTCGATAACATGGCGCCGCATCTTCATGGATGACCTCAGGGCAGTGGGTACAAGTTGGGAATAGGCTGCTATCATTTTTGAAGACCGATTTCTATGGAGCAGATTGCCGCTGAACGGCGCGGTAGGATCTAAGTCTATGTCTAAAGCCTGAGTTACTTTGGATATTGCCAGCGGCGAATTTGACCTTAAAAGAAAAGTCTTAAGAGAAGGACGGGTGGGGTTTTAAAAAAAGTAGGATCCCATGAGTGAATTGACTCAAACCCCGAATTCTCTAGGGTTTGGAGGTCTTAGGCCTAATTATCTTCAAGTTAAGGATATTTAAAAGAAATTAACAATATTATGAGATGATATATTTTTCTTTATTTCTTTAGTGTCTATGTCCAGAAGCAGAAGTACACCCGGACTGGTGGAAAGCACGGGTAAAACTCCGCTGGACTCAATGATCATGTACCGTCATCATACTCTACCAGTCAGCCTCCTCCACAAGGACGGCTCATCAACAGCTGCTGCTGCCAACAGGGATGACCACGCCCTAAAGACATTAACCAACACTCAGAGTGAGGACAACCTCATCTCCCGGTGTGTCACTGACCAGCCGCGAAGGTTGTCCTCTGACTCGCAGCACCCCGTGGGCAACCTGACCACTTCCATGACCATCTCCAGTATGACATCCTACTGTGGTACGCCCCCGCAGAAGTCGCCCGTCACCACGGAGGCGGCCAGGAACCCGTTCAGCGCCCCGTCTAGTCCTAAGGTAACGACATATCACATCAGGGATAACACCGCTGTGGTCAACTCTGCGCCGCTTGTCAACGGGCACGCCACGCTGGGGCATCTGACACCCCACCATGGACAGCCGCCCTCACTGGTGCCTGCAGCAGCTCAATATGCCTATCACAACATGTCATTTATCGGGACCGGGCAGCCTATAAACTTTCTGTCCCCGTTCTGTACACCTCAAAGCACCTTTCCAGCCTCACCGAACCCGTTTCCGGGATCACCGGCAAGTTTTCAAAACTCCCCGGCGCCCAGTCTCATTTTGCCTCAGCCTCCATCGACGCCATCCTCCCACGGAGGCCTCCTCTCCCTCGCCGCCACAGCATCGCCCATTCCAAGCTACCCTCACTCGCCCTCGCTCCTCCACCACTCCCCACACGGGATGGTGCCGACGTCGTCTCAGCTCCAGCTGCAGACGCAGTTCTCGTCGGGCCTGATACACTCCCCGCACTCTCCGCTTCCAGCTCGGGAGAGGGAGCCCAGCCCGTCAGACACGCTTCTCAAGGAGATCACTCGTCTTCGAGAGCGACTGGCGCAGCTGGAGGGAGAAAACTCTGCCTTGACAGTCAAACTGAACCAGCAGCAGTGGGACGTAGAGTCCAGGCTGACGGAACTAGAGATGCACATTTGCCAGAGCGATAGCGTGGCCAGCACAGACTTTGATGGCGAAAGCCTCAGGCAGGACTCCAAATCTACGCCGCCCACTGTAAATAGAGAATCTATAATTTAAAACGTTTTATATAAAGAGAAAAAACAAATTATGCCAACGCAAGACAGCTGATATTTATTTAAGATTCCGAAACCCCAAAAAAATATCGAAAATATATTTTTTATTCGGAACGAAAGATTCTACACCAAAGGCGATAATCATCCTCAGGAAAAGAAGATGTCTGAGATAGTTGAACAGGCACAGAAACGTCAGTACATCTACGTGACCAGTGCTTAGTAGCCACACCGAATAACCATTAAAGCATCTGCCTGAGTGAGAGCATAAGACAATTACCAGAAGCTGGATATCATTTAAGTGCTACAACCTGATGAAATTTTTTTCTTTAACGATTTTATTCGAAAATCGATAATTTTGAGCTAATCGTTAGTCGTTTGTTTTCTCAAAGACTTCTTTCTTATAAAAGTTAATTTTGTTGACCTTTTTGTTTTATACTATTCAGAACTGAAATATTTATTTTATTTTTGGTATTTTTCAAGCATGTGTTCATTATGTTGACAACTTTCAACTTGGACTTCAATTGTGATATTGCTGAAGAATTGTTTCGCAAATAAGATGATAGCAATTTGATTTCAAAATTATCTACTCCTGATTCTTTTACATGTTTAAAGGAGAGGGTGATGTTTTCGGAAGGATAGCCCACTTCAATTCTGTTTTAATAATTGTTTCTTTTGAATAACTTTTTTTTTTTTAATTAGAAAGAAACGAGTGTAACAGTTACCTTTTTTAAAACTGTAATCGTAGGCTTAGAATTTTTGGATACATCTGCAGAACCAGCGTCCGGTATTCTGAACAAGAATACATACTCAAAGTACTAATAGTGGTGGATATTCTGCACAATATAGATCGGGTGTTTCCCCTCGGAAGTAGCGATAACTCGTGTATTCAATAGGATTTACTTCCCTTGTAGATGTATCCTAAATTTAGACTGTTTAGTTTTTTGTTTTTTTTATGTATTTAAATGTACGTCATTTTCTTTCTTTCTTTTTTTTTTTTTTCTCATTTTCTGAGACTCAGAATTGACGAAGTTGTATGTCATAGTTGGAAATATTGCTAAAGATGATTTTATTTAATTTGTCTTAACAACAATACTCTCAAGGTGCTTTAAAACAAAGGTTAGGAATAGAATAGTTGATTCACATGTCGATAACTATGTCAGTCAGTCACTTTTATTTCAAAGTCTAATAGATAAATCCACTTAGATTGTATGACATCGCATACTTCTAGTGATGTCTAGTGAGAGATTCTGACCATAGGGTCGTGTGGTATGAGCGTTGGACCGTCGTTTGGATGGTCTCGATGGTCCCGAGCTCATATTCCGTCGTCCTGCGAGAGGTTTGGGCCAGGATAAAAATATCTTCAAATTAAAAGAACAACCGAAACGTTTAAAACTCTTTACAAACTAATTGGTCAAACAAACAAAATAGCAGAGACAGGTCTGCCATAAAGTAGAGACAGGTCTGCCATAAAGTAGAGACAGGTCTGCCATAAAATAGAGACAGGTCTGCCATAAAATAGAGACATGTCTGCCATAAAGTAGAGACATGTCTGCTATAAAGTAGAGTTATGTCTGTCATAAAGTAGAGACAAGTCAACCTTTCAAAAAGGGAAATATATATAAATATAAAATCTTTTAATTTGCTAGTTTCTTAATGTAACTTTTATAGAACCATTGAATTTTACATTCGCTGCTACTTTGACTTTTCTTTTTTTCTCATATATATCTGTAATAAGGAGGGACAGTTCTACAAACGTCCACGAGATAAAAATATATTCGAATTTCGACGGGTCAGAAACTTTACCGTTTTTTTTATATCACTCTTTTTTCGCATTTTCGCCGCTAACACTTTTAAATCTATCGGCTGGCAACACTGTTCTGATTAAGAAGTGTCCGCTTCAAGCATGCTCATAATATATAAATGCGGCTACGGATTTACGACAGTGCGTCTTAACAAGGGTCTTACCCTCTACAAACTAAAAAATCTACACTTTTTAAAACTAAAATATGTAAATAAAATTTAAGAAAAATTAGATTATTCTTCTAGATCGTTATAAGTATTAATATTCATAAGTGAATTTTTATTCAAGCTTTCGAAAAATCATTCCCCAGGGCCTTCACATACTTAAATCCGGCCCTGTCTAGTTAAAAACTGTGTGTTCTCGTATGGCTACAGGTCTTTAGTCTGTTAGAAAGAATTGGATGAATTTGAAATCAGCATGCAGGTCTTTGTCCTTTTATGTTCTTCTGTGCCAAACCAACCATAAATATATATATATATATATATAAAGCTCAGCAAAATTAATAGAGTTCTCTTACTGTCAACAAAAGTTAATTATTAACGAGAAAAACTAACCAGCAACGTAGAAAAGACACTTCGCAGTCACTGAAGAAACTACAGCATCACCGGGTAGGATAGGCCTACTGTAATTATCTTTTCAGACTTTAGGATGCATTTCACTTATTATATTAGGGGCCAATTCCAGAATTTTTAATGGATTTTAATATAGGCGACAAGATACAAGTTAGCATTAAATTTAAGGTTACTAAAACAATGTTAACTGTTAGGCGGGTGACTTCGAAAAAGATCCGTGAGTTAAATCACATGATTCTTATAGGCCTTTGACTTTTGATTGCGATATATAATATTAACAGCGACTAATCGGTGCTGATGTCAATGTTTTATTATTTACAAGAACACTTATTCAAATGTAATCGTAACTTAGATTGGTTAATGACTTTGTACGTGAATACCTCCACTTGATTATTAAGTAAAATATGTTTTAGGCATACCTCAGAAAGAGAAAACAACTTCTGGCACTGATGATGCGGCTTCATTAGAGATTGGACTTAGAGACTTCTTTGAACTGGTCAGGGCCGCCGCTACCTATTGTGCAATGCGTGCAGTGCACGCAGGCGGCCGACATTATTCCAATGTTACTTTAAAAAAAAAAATTAAAAATTATTTAAATATTTTATATAAATTCTAATTATTCCATTATCCTTTGAAAATATAAACGATATTCGTACATATAAACTTCAACAAAAAAACAGAGCAGCATAAGAGTGATTCCCACCTCAGGTTTTTCCATAGGCGCCTACTCATTTCTGGCCTTGAGTTTTCGCGGGTTGTTTGTAATATTTGTTTTTAGTTGAATAGCCCACACTGTATATATGCATGACTGAATGCATGACGCGTAGGACGTAATCATCTTCTTTTTTGAAGTAACGTCTGTATTATATAAGATAAGATAAAAAGTAGATCTATTACCGGTAATTAAAAAGTCATTTATAAAAACATTTTCACTGGGGGGGAAGGGGGCGCTAGTTCCTTTCATCTGGAGGGGGAAGGGGGCAACGTCCTGACAAATGAACAGTGTAAGTGTAAATGATCATGATGTATATACAATTTCTCGAGAATATTTTTTTCGCACCCCCCCCCCCCCCCTCGTTGTTGCTCAGTTGTTGGCTTGTAGCTCCAGCAACTAGTACAACTGAACCGATGAAGGTGTTTTATATTTTTTAATAACTAAACTTTAAATAACTTGAACAAACTTCTTTGTGAACAAAAACTCAATATAATTGTTATTATTCACGATTTAACTTGAGATATAGATCTAATAGTAATGAAATAAACTGATATTTAAACACAATCTAGCTCACAACAAAAAAAAGTCTTTACTCTTTCATGTCTTTAGATCGCCTCACATTTGCACTAGGTACGCTAATTTCATCATTGTCCCTGCATCATCACCAATCAATCGCTTAATCTTTTGTCACTGCCGCCTAGGAAAAACACACACTCTTTATATGAGAAAAGAGTCCTTGAAATCACAACAAATTTCCATAAAGATCAATAAAGCAGTCTTAGTCTTAGTAATGTACCTGCTGCAGGGCTGCAGCTCATCAATTATAATCGTCGCAAATACAGGAGCATAAGCGAGTAGTCAGAACGAGATCAGTTTTTAATGTTTACCACAAAGAACCAGGATGTCAGATTTCTGTAGGCACGCAAATACGAAATTGTTCCTAGTGCATGATTCCTAGTTCTACTTGAGGGTACAATAACGGTGCTAATATGAAAGGAAATAATGGAAAGGTCTACATAAATGGATTTAAATCAAAGGACACTTTTGGAACAGTGTCCAGCTCAGTATTAATGGCATTTTGTTTTCTAGAAGAAAAAAAAAAGGGGGGGGGGGGCGTTTTTAATTCGCACGCAGGCGGCCACAACCCTCCCGGCGGCCCTGGATTGGGTAGTCAATGATGTGCAGCGCAGACCTGAGCCATCTTTTCTTCTCCTCCCTTTACCCCAGAGATACATAGGTGTCATGTCATGTAGTGCCCATACAAATGTTTTATTACTAAATGTTGTTGTTGTTTTTACTTTTCAAGCACCCTCTCTCTCTCTCTACCTCTCTCTCGATATCTCACATCTCTCTCTACCTCCCTCTCGATATCTCACATCTCTCTCTACCTCTTTGTTTCTTAGGTTGAAAGAGAAACTGTTAGGAATGAAAAACACAATTCTACTACAAAGATTTGTCTTTTACTAACTGTTTTCGTAAATATTAATTTTTAACTATTTTGGACATACATTTTTCAAAGACTATTTTAGAATACAACTTTTGACAGACTTAAAGCAAAACGAACAAAACAAGTAGCTGCAGCCAGGACAATAATAAAAAATAACATTATGAGAAACTTAACGTTAAAGTAGGTTTTTAAATTATTCTGTCTCGAACCTATTGAAATCCAGGAACTGACCAGCGCTGTTTATAAATAGGCTTACGGGTATTCATACGTGGCGGGAAAAGTAAAAAAAAAAACAACTTAATACACCGAAGCACTAAAAATAATATCTAAAAGTGTAGGCGTATGTATATCTAACTAATTGAAGTGCCTAATTGATCTACTTAAGGGATTTTATTACAACTATTTCGTAAATTATAAAACAGAATAAAAATTGTATCATCATTTCTACTGTGCAGCTAGATGATGTAACAAGAATAAATATTATTTTTTTTTGTGCGCAGGAAGTGGGAAAATTTCCCGTGGGAAATGAAATGAAATTTAAATTTCGTCTGCATGTTTGTAGCAATCTAATTTTTCTACTTTCATCTAAATTAGACTTCATACAGAACAACATTGTGTTCTGTCCTCTTGTGCTTGTGCATATTTAAGTGATACTGGGATCTCTTTTTATTTTTTTATTCTTTATTATGTTTTGATTTTAAAAAATCAATTTTTACAGTCTCGCTAATTTAATAGCAAAGAGCGAACTGCGTCATCTATTTATGAATTGAGATTTTGTATTGAATATTAAATCTTTTTAGTGAATCTCAGATTGACATTCACCAGCACGGTATTGTACACCAACATTGTAGAATGCATGTGTGGAGATTTAAATGGATGGCTTTAGGATGGCTGCCTGGTCGTGCTGGACTGTCGTTTAAATGTATCGATGGTCCCGGGTTCAAACCCTGCCCGCTCCCATCCCAGTCGTCCTGCGGGAGGTTTGGACTAGGAAGTAAACTATCTTCAACTCTGAAGGAACATCCGAAACATGTAAAACATAAAAAAAACACCAAAAAAAAACAAAAAACAAATGAACAAGGTCAACACCCAATAACATCGTTCACTTCTGAACTAGAGACACATAGCCTCGAAAAACTAAAAAAGCGAAAAATACATTGTTTTTTAATACATATAGGTTTATCTGTGGCAATTACGTCTCAATTGACGATCTTCCCGCCCCCCCCCCCCCTCTGCACTTTCACCTTTCTTTCTTCTACTGTTGTGTATGGCATCTGCAATCCGGGACCTTTCCCTTATGCTCTCTCTCCATGTGGGTCTATCCAGTGACACTCTTTCCCAGCTGCTAGTGTCGATTTTGAAGAGCTTCATGTCGCATTTGCATACATCAGTATACCGTAAAAGTGGACATATAGGTTTATAGAATTAGTTAAAATAGTCAATAAATCGATGTCTTTTTTTAATGAAAATAATAATATAGCAGTCTACTGGCCCCAATCGCCGGTCCCTAAGGTCGCCTCTGCGGTCTACCTGCTTCACTAATATGACCACTGGGCTGACTGCAGACTGACCACTTACAACAAGATCGGATAGTTTCTGTTTAGAGGATGACGTTAAAGGTCATCTGTTTCTGTGGCCCACGTTTCACGAGGGTGCCATGCACAACAACCAACCGCCTTGACTTTTCTCCAACTTATGTTAGTACCCATTAGAATTAGGTGGACTCAGGGTCACCCTAAGAATCCCGAAATTTATAATTCCAGTCTTCTTCAGGATTCGAGCCCGGGATCCCTCGGTTCAGAAGTCAAGCACTTTAACACTCATTCACAGCGCCTCCCAAAATAATCGAACAAAAAAGAAAAACGAACAAAAGTGATTGGGAAATAAATTGGAAAAAAACAACAAAGACAGACAATATTCAATGTTTATTGCACCATATTTAAACATCACAGTTGCCAACTAATTATTAATAGTGTTGAAAAAGTATATATATACACAGGAGTTATCAGTGTTTCAAATTGCTGAAAAAAAAAAATTATGTCTATTTGCTTTTCCAAATGCACAATCTAGCTAAGCTTCCGTGTACTGTTTGAACTTAATACCAAATCTGGACTACACAGAATTATGAATCTAATTCAACGTTCTCTCTCTCTCTCTCTCTCTCTCTCTCTCACACACACACACTCTTTCCCTCCCTCTCTATCTCACTCTCTCCCCCCGTCCACCTCGCCGTGATATGTAGACCGTCTTGTTATATTTGTCCTGCCGGCATTGTCTCTATTGCTTGTCACTTCTGTACATGTCTCTATTGGCTCATTCTATTTCCTCATATAAGCGTATGTTTTTGTCTTCGAAGAAATAAGTCACTATGAAGAGAAACCGATTCTCTTTGAGTTGTGTCAAGAATTAAATCTGAATAGAAGAAACACACAGCTGTTTTATCCTCTTTCCTTTCTACACTGAGAATAACGTGTAGTTGGGTTTCATTCATTTGGATAACAAGTATCGAATGTGAATTGGTCTAAACTAGACCAGTGATGACCAAATCTAGGATCCGCGGGCTGAAGTGCTATTCAGCCCCTGAAAACTTTGAAAACTTCTCTCCCTCCCCCCTCCCTTTTTTCTCTCTCACACACATAATAAGCATAAAAAAATGGAGACACTTGAGCACGTATCAATCCATAAAGTCCGCCTCTAATTTAGCGCTTGTCAATGTCAGAAGTTGGTAGGCCTTTAGAATTCAACGTCTTGTTTTATATCGCAGTAGTCGGTGCCCTTATAATTTTTTTAAACGTATACTTAGTGGCGTAGTAAGGGTGGGAGAATTTGATAATCTCCCCGGGTCCCCACTTAAAGGGGGCCCCAATGAGAGTTCGAATTTTTTAAAACTAAATAGGCCTATTAAATATTACGCAAAATGCAGGGGCCCCCAAATAGGTCAAGCCCCCCGAGCCCCCCAAATGATGGCTAATTCCTAGCTACGCCACTGCGTATACTTCTATTACTAAAAGAAAGTAAGTATGCATATATATTTAATTAATAAGCAAAAATTATGCGTAAATACATTGTGATAAATATAAAGGTTTTACTTGTTGATGTATTTATAGTGTGGACGGATGTGTTATTGAAATGCAAACACATTCCTTATTCGCCTCATTTCAAATTCACGACTGAACTTGAAGCATTTCAATACATCCATCTTGATCTAGTGTTTTCTGGGTTGAAATTTTTGTTATTACAAGCTATTACTTGGTACCATCATTCCTCCTTTCGTGTGCATAAAATATATAGATCTATATAATAGGCCGATAGATCTAGATATAGTTTGCTGAGATTTATAGTAGGCCTAAATTAAAACTGACTTTAGCTATTTGGAGAGTCATTTTAGAGCACAATTCTACCTCAAGTCTTTTTTTTCACCATTGATGAATTTATTATTATATCGTCATTGTGTCCATGGTATAGAGTCTACCGTCTTCATTACTTGGATCAATTGAAATACATTTACTGTTAGGTATAGTGGTGAAAAGATCGTATTGACATCGATTAAGCTTGTGCATTAAAATACAGACCAGTGCAGTGGGATATTGAGTGTTTCAGTCACAGACATATATATATATATATGTCTATGGTTTTAATATTATTGACTAGTTATGTTTATTGATTTTAACAAATTAGATCAAATTTGAAGGCTTCATATTTAAAACATAAATTTAAACTTAAAATGTTGTTGGTTTGTTTTTTTTCAACTAGATCTAAATGTGTAATTTAGATTTACAAATATGTTAAGAAAAAATATAACCATGCATTTTGAGCAATAATAATGTGTTGTTTTTTTAAGTTCAATTTATTTTGCATTAGAAATAAGACTATATTGAAACTTTGTTAATCAATTGTGCTGATAAATAGATTACAGCTGGGTTTCTTTTTATAGGCTTTTTTTTTTAAGTCATCAATTGTAAGGATGTAGAGTTTTATAAAAATTTTAGATGTCAATATATATTTTCGGGTTTTATTTTTGTTCAGTGTAATGTCTCACACAATAGTCAAACTAAATCTCTCTGTTACTTGAGCTCAATGTCTCCTAACCAGTATAACATTATAGGTTTGGCAGATGTTGTTGTAGATATTTATAGGCAGGAGAGGGCATTCACACAAATTGGGCTAGATGGAAGGGGGGGGGGGGGGCCTCTAAGACACTAAGACTCTTGATTACATGATTTTATAATGTTCTTTTATAAAGGTGTCCATAGAGCATCTTGATAGGTCTTCATCTCACTTTCTAATTTATTAACCTTTTTCTAATTAACTTTCCTTTTGAAGTGTTATGTTTTTAAATCTTTTTAGTTGTATCAAATAGTTTCATAATCATGTATCAATATTATTTATTCCATTGAAAGATGGACTTGTAGATCTAAATTTCTTTTAATCACTGGTAGAACCTAACCCTGCATATTTTCCATTTTCGATGCATTATCAAACTTGACATTTTACAAGGACAGGAATAGATTACAAGATATAAAAAGTTAATTGTGACAATGTCAGGGCCAATTTTGACAACCAGTCCATTCCTGTTTATAGTTAAAACATTCTAGACAGGAAGATTATCAACTGAAAAAAAAACCTTTAAAAAACAGAACATCCTAGGTTTAAACCTAACCCAGACACATTTGAATTACAGTTAAAGAATATCAGCGTTGCTTGGGCTACAATGATCAGTACAGTTCAGTCTCAATTGCAATAGAGATGATCTGGACCCATGTATTTAAAGTTTATGAAATGATCTGAATTGTGCTAAACATTTATTTATTATTGAATATAATGTACTATTGGTCTTTGACCTATTTGTCTTTTCTTTTTCTACTATAAACTTGCATTTTTAAACATTTTTTTTACAATGTCTTCCATAATCATGTAAATTTTTTAAAAAAATGAATAATCATGATCTAAATCCCCTATTTAATCTTTATTTCAAAGCAATCTTTTCAAAAAACAATTTTTTATTTTATACATTTTCTAAGTTTTTAAAATGTTTATTTGATATTTTCATTTTTCATTCATTTTAGCACACAAATTTTTTAAAAGGAATACAGTTCCTAAATATATGTAATAGAATGTTTCAGCCTATTTGATATATGGTATAGCTAAAAGCAGGATCCCTTCCATTACTCTTGACCCATGATGCATTTTAAAAATTAACAAATGTTTCATTTCCCTCAGTGGTCTCATTCAGTGAGGCTGGGAATAAATCTTGAAGTTGCCTAGGGCAAGATCAAGCTGAGGCATCAAAAGCAATTTTTGTCTAAAGCCTCACTGTCAACAAATTTGAACCATCTTCCCTTATGTAAAGATATATCTTGTCATGTCCATCTCTGTCATCCTTTCGGAACAGACGTCTCAATCAAAACTAGAATCCTGATGTTAGTTACATTTGAAGAAAATGTTCCATTTTGAACTAGAAAAACATGAACACTATTTTTAAAATGAATCTTAAATTTATTTTTTTTGTGTCTCCCTTTTTTTTTCTTTCATATTCTTTACCATTTTACATATTTTAATTATTATTACATATTACTATTATTATTAAAATTAATAAATAAAAAGAAAAAAAATGAAGTGACTAAGTTGGGTTTTTTCATTCTGTCGTAGATAAAAACCAAAGCACACTATCTATAAATGTGAAGCTACTACATCATGTTATTGACAGAAGAGAAAGTGTATGTCTGCCTTGTCCTGTGGTATGCACTTTGTACTTGTCAATATGGACTCGATGTATTGAATGAGAAATTAGATGTATTGATATAGAAAGAAAAGAAATTGATGTATTGATATAACAGAGAGAAGAAACTATTCAAGTAACAAATGCTTTCAAAAAGCCACACTACAGGTAAAAGTGCAATATACTGTTGGAAATAAGCAGACTTTGTGCAAGTTTATACATTTTAAAACTATTGATAAGTCTGTAATAATGAACATTTGAAGGTGAGCCACCTCTTTGTTCCATATCTTACAAAGTAACAATAAGTCAAAGACATGTTTCTACCCTGCAGATGATTTATTTTATTTTATTTAGAACATATATGAAAGAATTTGAATGTCATAACAACTGAACAGATCTAGTGAAATAACATTTGGAAATATACAGAGGAGAAAATGTCTAAAAACAAAACAAAAAACTACTGAAGGCAATGTCAACATTCTAGTCACATACAAACAAAGCACACAATAGCATTATAAAGCAATCTTTTGTGGAAAACAATCATAAAAATGTAACTATATGATATGATATATATTATAAATAGACTCAAACATACTTCAAGAATACAATTTAGTGTATGTTTTTATTTTGTTTAAAAACACAGTTGCTTCAATTTCGGAAGAATTTTTTTAGACATTTTCTCAGAGTTGTTTTTATTAAAAAAAAAATTGGGGGGTGGGGGTCCTTTAGAGATAAAAATGATTACTTTTACCCCTATGCCAGGGGGTGACACCAAGGTGAGTTAGACCTTGTGATCACTGTGATGAAAGCCCCAAGCAAAGACCAGAGATTTGGGATAACGTGATATTATTTTTGTTTACTTTAACTCTGGCGTGGTCAATGACCCACACTAAGCATCCAGTTCACATAAATCAGTTGTGAGCTGATTGGGAAACCTGGTGTTTTGACTCTTTAGAAACTTTATCTTTTCCAATAAAGAATTAGATAGTTCATTAGGCAACCCAATTTCCTACCTGCTTCAAATTAGGGGTTCAATAATAATAATAATTCATTTTATGTAGCCCTGTTAACAAAAATACATAGGCTCAAAGTGCTACAGGAACATAACAGATATAAAACCATGAGATAAAAAGTCCAACTAATCTAAACAAGCTTTGAACATGCAGGTCTCATAACCTCCTTGAATGAAAAGGTACATAACTTAAGGTTAAAATTAGAATATAGTAACTGTCAATGTGCCAGCACCCCAGTAGAGATCAGACAGACATGTTATTAGCATTGGTTAGATTGAAATAACATAATTTCTTCGATCCACAAATCTATAACCTTTATTGCATAGTGAATACAGATTGAAAATAGAAAGATAGAAAAAATAGAAACATACAAGATTACACATGGCACAATAGCATGATTCAAAGAATTAAGTTGTTGAAGGGATAAAGAAAGGGTGAGATCTAATTCTACAACCAGGAAAGAAAATAAGTTTATATGATAGAAACCAAAGTCAATGGACCTCACTGAAGTAACAAGTACCATATCAAAACAGGTTCCAATATTGTTTGCTGTCACTCAGACAACTTCTAGGCCCCAAAGTGTAATCACCAAAAGAATGGCTTTTTTTTCCTGAGATATTTGATAGCCATTGGGCCAAATTCTTAACAGGTAATATTCCTATTTCCAAAATCTTTCACCATGGATTATGGATAGACCAGGTTCTGACTAGGTATTTATTCCAATGTCCATAATGCACCACCTACATGTTTCACCATTAATCTAAGATATGCCCATAGATGTCAAGACAATCTATAGCAGTAGCCATATCACAAGATCTTAAGACTCTATATCAACAGCCATATCACAATTAGATCAGTAACTATTATCAAAAGATATGAAGTTTTACAAATCCTTAAAATGGGAGAACAAAGCAAACTAAGAAATCTGATAATACGTTAGCTTAGACTCATTTAATTGATAGGGAAAAAAAATCTACACGCAACAATAAGGCCTGAGACTTGATTTTATTAAGCTGCCATAATACAAAAATTATTCCATCTATTGGTTTACCTTAGTGAAAAATGTGTCATCTTAAAGCTCTCACTGGGCAGGAAGCTATTTTCCTACATTTTTTTGGTTGCAAATTGTGTTTTGTTGCAGAGCGTGTACCCCATATACAACAAGACTGTGGCCCTAGCATTGAGTGACAGATCAAGTGAAATGGCTTTAAAGTAAAATCACTTTGGCAGATACACTGTCCTTTTATAAGCCATAGTGTGGCTGAGACACATATACAGACCTTACACAAGTCAAGATGTCGCTGAATCAGCAGAATCATGTATACTGAAAAGATGGTTATAGTCTAAAATCATTTTACTTGTATCACATATTGTTCATCCTTCACAAAACCAATAATGAGTAGATTCTAAACATCTTACAAGATTGATTTCATTGAAGACTACGGAATGTTTTCTTAGAGGCTGCACAATCACTACAAAAAATAAAAATGCAATAATAAAAAGAACAAAAATCTATGTATACAAGCTGAAGATATATAAGTGAAGATAGTGATAAGGACATTCTAGGGAGCATAGTAGCTGAGGTTAACTGAATGATGTCACTCAACGAAATCCAACAACATCAGCGAAAGGCTGAACAATCATACAAGCTAGTCAACGCTGATATTGAACAAGAAGTTTAATAACAATGAAGGGAACAGTTGAATGTCAGCTAACTCTCTCATAACAAGCTTCCTATCTTTAAGGCGTCCTAAGGTAGTCTGTTTACATTGTCTGATATTTCTCTCTGCCTAAAACCTAGTCTTGTTTTTACTAGTCATGTCAAGTCAAAATTTCCTTTATTTACGAAACAATTAATTCCTAATCGTGCCATAACACATTTCATGAACAAAGTGGGCAAGCTTGAAGGACACAAATCTTCTTCATTCTTTCTAACAGTTTTCTCATCCAATACAAAGTATTGACACAACAATCTTTGCATGCCAAGAGGTTCCCTTGATTTGATTTCTTTTTGTTTCAACTTTATTCAATATGTGCCTTGAAATTTGGTTTTATGTCTGAAGCACTATGCTCATCCTTACTACATCATTATTGAGTCCCTTTACATTCATTATTGTGTCCCCTTTTCATTCTTGCTCTACAGTGAGTATAGTGAGCAAGCCCAAAGAATTTCTATGATGTCAATAAAAAGTTACAGGAAGTAATTTTAGCACAAGAGTAAGAAACAGAGCACACCAAAGTGCATTGTCTAGTGGTTTGAGATCAAGTGATAACAGAGAGCTAAGAAATATGAATCAGTTGGAACGCTGATGAACAATCGTGTCATTTACCATCCAGACTAACCTTTTCTGATGCCATGGGATTTAGTTACGCTGTCACAGCACCCCTAAGATAAACGTCAAGGGACAGACGATGATGAGAATGATATAATAGAACCTAACTTGTTAATAAAATAAAGACTTTTCAACAAATCATTGTATGTTCTTTATTATCTGAGCATTTTATCTAAGCCTATAGTATTTTCAGGACCAAACAATAAAATGGACCGAACTTTGGTAAAAACAAACAACTAGTAACAGTGAACAGCAGACATATTTGTGTGTACAAGAATAGATATTCTTGCTCAATATTTGAAAAATGTTTTTGTATATAATGAATGTAAGAATGTAACTGGGATTTTTTTAAAAACTATTTATAATCAGTTAGCTTTAAAAAACACAAGTTTTGATATTTCTGTTTCCTCTTAAAACTAATGACAAATTTTAAGATCTACTGTATTGTTAGTAATACTGCTTTAAAGGGAATTAATGCAATAAATTGGTACAATAAAGTTTTTACCTTTACTCTATGTTACAACCCCTTCTTATTTAAAATTTGAATACATTGGTGGTAATATGTTTATCATATTTACATTTAGTATGAGGCCCTTGGCTTCCGAACCGAGTGTCCTGGGTTAAATTCTCTGTGAAGACAAGGATTTTCAATTTCGGGATCTTTAGGAGTCTCTTAGTGCACTCAGCTTAAAAGGGTACCTGACATTAGTTGGCGAAAATTAAAGTTGGTTGGCCATTGTGCTGGCCACATGACGCCCACATTAACTGTGGGCCACAGAAACAGATGACCATTAAATTCTCTGCCCTGTAGATCGCAAGGTCCGAAATGGAAAATGTACATAATTTATAATTAGGAATGTTGTAAGTCTGTCAAATGAAAACCATCTCAAACTAATCCCATATTACATCAATTGTACAATTCTTGAAAAAAACAAAAAAAACAACTTAAATTTTAGCAACTAGTTATGTCAGTCAAAAAGTATATAGCCAGTCTGATCCAAAGTCATAACATTGAGAAAAAACTAAATAACCCATTAATAAAATATTCTGACAAAATTTCTACATATTTTGTTTTATCATGATTGCCAATCTAAAAACCCTGAAAATTGTAAATGGATTTCTAAATATTTGGCAACTAAGAGCTATAAAAAAAAGAATTTTAAAGTTATTGTAATGTTATAACCGCCATGAACTGAAATGTATATATCTTTAACCTGACAAGGATGAATCAATATTATTGTTTTTTTTACATTTAATAAAAAATTCTCAATTCAAGAAGCTAGAAACATTATTTTAACAAGTCCTAAGTTACTGTACATTATTTCTAGAAATTATAACCTTTATCAAAAATGTGCTAAAAAAATTGTGAACATCTTTGATAAACTCTTTGCTATCTCTTTAAATGAGTATGGTTATGATTTAAAATAATTTGGATACACAATAAATAAATATGAAGTCAGTGCACATGTTTAATAATGACAATAAAATGTAAAAGAAAGAAAAAAAAACCCTTTAAATGAATATTATAAAAAATAGAGTCTACATAATTTTCTTTTCAATGTACAATAAGAAAGAATCTTTCAATAAACTACAAACTATCTTCTTATCCAAACAGTCCTGCTTTTAGTTCAGCAGGAAGTGGATAAAGAATGATTACACTGGTTTTATTATATCAAACAGATCACTGTGAGTACAATGTGACTCATTGAGCATCAGTCTATGCACTATCTAGGATATAACAAATGAAATCTCAAAAGTGGTAGAAAAACTACATGAAATAGACAACAATGTTAACTAGAGATAGTGACACTATTGGTTGACACAACCTTAGCACTGTCAGGCTTACATCCAACACAGAGCAAAAGAAATAGAAAGTCATTTCAACATGTCTTTATGCATTCTGTTTGTTGACAGTGCTTTAAAGGTAACCCACCACACTTTATTGACGAAATAAAAATACATGACCTACGCAGCTCAAAAACAAAACTTTAAGTGAATAAAAAAAAGCTTTGACAATACTGCATAAAACAAAATACAACTAATATTAACAAGTGAAAATGAGAGAGAATTATAGAATTAAACAGAACAATTTAATTAAAGTTCACAAATTATGTATGTTAGTTATTTTACCAGCACACAAGTATACTCTTAAAATGTATCAAGTATTTCGAGCTGAATTAACTGGAGGATTTCCACTCCCACATTTTTTTTTATCTTAATACCAAATTGGCAACTTGAGCACTAATTGTAAGCTAGAAAAGTTAGGTAAATCTAGCCACAAAAAAAAAAAACTGACATTGTGTTAAAAATTGCCTGTCTATTAGACAAAACAAATAAAACTTTGTTCCAAATATATATGTTTGTATCACAGACACACTACAGTAAGTAGAAAAAAAAATTGGGCAGACAACAAGGGGACCAAGTAATCTTTCACAGACACTACCATCAAGAAAGTAGATGGCTTTTCTAAATAACTAAAGTGTAATGAAGAGGCTCAAAGTAACACTAACCTATATAAATAATTCTCTTCTTCCCTCAAAAGTTTAAACGAGTAGTAAGGAGTGAAGAAAAGATCACTCTCTTATTTCTGTGTTATGGTCGTAGTGCAGCATGGTGTGAATGAAAATGGTCCGAATTAGGATATTGAATGGAAGTGGGATTAAAAAGGTGGAAACTGGAAGGGATGGATATGAAGAGAGTTAGAAAATATGATGTTTACGTCATTTGTGATAATATTTAAGTATTTTTAGATTAATTAACACTGCGGTCGCATAGGTTGCAGTAGCCTAAGGCCAGCCCTGCAAAATAGCGGCATATGCTACGCTGCCAGTCGACTAGTAAATCTTATTCTTAAAAAAAACTATTTTACACAATATGTCCATAAAAAGACTATAATGCATGATGCTGGGTGTCAACTAGAATTTAAAGCTCATTATTAACTTGTTCGAACTAGATGTAAATTAAAAACTCAAATGTTAAATTATAAAAAATAACACAATGCTCAATGTTTTCAGACATATTGCCTATGATCCAGGTCACTGAGTTTCTACAAGATAATTCAGCTATACAAGCACATGCATATACGCACATACACTCACAAACAGTGTGCCTAAATCCCTTACTACTATTTAACAATTGTTTTTGTGTTTTACCAACACAGGTAGAAAAAAGGTACTTAGCCAACTTGATTTCTGACCATGCAGAAAGAAAAGTTTTCCAAAGTAAATCCTGGTAAAAAGTGCATTTCAAAAAACTGTTCAAATAAAAGTGAACTTCACATAGTACTATCACAAAGTTGATGCAAACAAACAAGTAAAAGAATTATACACAATAGAGGTAACAAAAAAAGAAAGTAAAAAAAAATACAAAAAGGAGCGAAAAGCAAAGGGTAACTTATAAAATTAGAGATACATAAACCAAAATTTATCAAATGTAAAAATAGATGAATAACATAAATATAACAGTAGAGCATACAAACTATTTGTCAATGAAACAAATACAGAGCAAACATTGCAGCTTTTACATCTATAAGTAGAACTTATACATCCAAGTGTGCTTTATGTATTTATCAATCATTCTTTATGAATGACAATAACAATTTAGTGAATAGCGTTGGAGCGTAGAGACTAACAGAATCATCAAACTAATTCATAGAGCAAATATATCTCTTGAACCAGGCTTGACTCTATCATCAAATCAAAAAAATTACCCATACGTTTGTATATGTGTAAAAAGAAGATTAGTACAACGGCTGAGTACATTATAGAAAAATTTTCAAGTCAAAAGACGTCATGGAGAAAAAATATGCAAACAAAATAAATTTGTTTTATTGAATTATGTTGGGGGGAAAATCCTAACAACAACAAAACTGTTAAGTTGTAGACAATATAAAACTTTAATTATTTTTTATTTTTTTATAAATTTCGTTATGGATTTCTCATGAAGCTAAATTTAAATAAAATGTGTCGATGTTGTGTTATTTTAACAAAATGCTTTTGTGTAAACATAAATGAACAATGAATTTCTATTGAAATAAACATTTATGTTGAAATATTTTATTATATTGATGGTTGTTTAAACATTTAGAGTAAAAAACAAATTGGAATTAATTTTTCACCCTATAATGCATTTAATTTTTTGAATTTTAAGGAAATAAGTTTAATTTCAAATTTAATACAACCGAGTTTGAAATCAATGAAAGATTGCAAAATCTTAGTCCCTTTTATAATTTAATCAGCTGATTATAGTTGAGTAAGCTTTGAAGTAACTCATCACTAATGTTTAAAAAAAATTCAGAAATACAAGTTATTAGAATTTTTATAGGTATTAAATTTTATATGCATTGTAAAGTAATAAAACGCTCGTCAAAAATATAAATGTTCACACACACAAATTTGGATTCTTAAGAATTACTATTGTTTGTTCAAAAATAAAATATATAAAATGATTATTTCAATCACAAAAGAAACATTGATTGTTAAAAAATTTTAAAAAAAAACAACTTAAAAAAAAATGTCTTTTAGTGTAGAAGAAAAACAGACTAACTGGCATAGCTAACTTAAACAAGCAACATGTCCAGTCTAAGTTGAAAAGGTTAGGAAGTGAATGTAGAAGGCACTACAGCATAGACCTAAGAGTCTACAAAAGTTCTGAAGCAGAGGAAGAAGAATGTATGATGTATGCCAGTACTTTTAAAAGCAAAGTTCCAACTTCAAATCATACAACTAAAGCCCTTAATAAAAAAGAAATTAACATTCTATATTTTAAAGAAAAATATTTGAAATTCATCTTTAATTTTGAACTAGTAATTAAGAACCTAAGATTAGGAGGAAAAATATTGCATAACGACATTTTGTAAATGTACTAAAGACAATTTGATTGAATTATGTAACAATTATTATTGAATATACAAAAATCGAGTAACAATCAAATTAACATTACCATATTTCAATCACTAAATTTTTGTCTCATCCTGATGGCCACCTGTTGGATCACTTCCACTCCGCTCCAGTCTTCCTGGCCGCTTTTTCGGTTGATCAGCTTTACCGGTTAGGACCTTTGTTTCGTCAGTGATGGATCCATCCTCCCTGTCCCCACCTGTGTCATCCAAACCCTTCTGCCGCTCTAGCTTGTGCTTGCTGCTCAGCCTTGAGCTACTGCGGGTCATCTTGGCCCTGTCTGACTCCATCATCGGCTGGGTCTCGCTCTCATCCTCTTCAAAAACTGAGTCCAGAGTCCAGCCAGGGGAGCTGGGTGAAATAGTGTCTGAACTTGCCATGGCATCAAATGACCGACCAGTAGCATTTCCCAGGTCTACAGTCATGGCATGCCTTGGTGCAGCCTTACGTCCATGGCCCCTCTCCTCACACAGTTGGGCATCAGAGTCAGACCAAGACTTCCTCCTCACAGCCGGGGAGTTCTGCTCACTGAAAAGCTTCTCCAGTCGCTTGTTTCTGTTAGTCTTTTTCCGAATCTCAGAATGCATGTCTTCTTGGCCAGTCAAATTTTTATCATACTTGGAGAAAGCCTACCATACGGAAAAAAACAACAACAAATGTATAGCAATTTTTTAAGAATTATATAGAGCTTAAAAGTGTATCAACAATAAATTACAAGATGGATAAAATACTAAGAGGCTTCACATTTACAGCATTTGCATTTTAACAGTAATTAAGATATTGAAAAAAAAAATATATTATTCTTTATTTGAGCAGTAAAAAAAACAAACATTTCAAATATATTTCTTTCAACTCAAAGAAGCAGAAATAAAAGAGGACTCACCATTCTAGAACTGCGCTGAGACAAAAGCAAGCCTCGTAGATCTCTAGCATTGAACTCTGTTTTCTTCTCTCCCAGTGAGTAAGAACGCAGAAGTCCTTTCTTTCTCATAGTGACTAGTGGACAAAGAAGAAAACACAAGGTACAATGTACAAAGGCTGATACAGGTTAACCTTAACTAGTTCAATGTTGTTCATTTTAAATGTTGTAGACAAAAGATGTGATGTATGCGTGAAAAAAAAAGGCAGTTCACTTGGCTCCTAAGAAGATATTTAGTAAATAGTTTCTCTTTTGGGTTTTATGGGTTCATGGGAAAGTGGGTAATGATATCAATTTCTCATTAAAACTAGGGATAATCCTGATTTCTAAGCCCTAACTCTGTTTTCAATAGGACTTAAACGCCAAAAAAGTTCAGCTCAAAAGTGAAGCATAGTATCAATTAAGACATGTCAGAAGATTTAATTAAAAAACTGAATTCTGTACATTGATATTCTGATTTCACTCTTTCAAACCTCGTTATATTCAACTTACTCATATCAGAATTTTCCAAATGTAATTACAGTTAATGAAAAAAGCCAGGATTTGTTATGACACAAAACCCCTTTACGATAACCAACATCTTTTACTTCCCGACACAGAAATAAATATCTAAATGAAAACACACTATCGGTTTGTTGTAATGTTAGCGTTTTAAATATAAGCTTACTTGGCTCCATTTCAATTGTAATAGCGGGAGTGGAAGGTGCAGACCGGGCCTTGGGTTTGGTCATCGACTCTGTAGGTTTCTTCTCTCTCATGGGGACTGGCATGTGAGAATGACGACCACCTCCATTGGCCAGAGTGGACAGCAGAAGCTCAGTGTTGACATGTGGGCTGAAATAAGACATAAACTGTAAGCTAATTTGACATTTAATATCAAACTCTCTGTTATATAGAAACAATTGTAAAATCTCGGAAACAAGAGTGGCATGGCCAATGAAAATAATCATAGATTTATACAAATTTAAACAGATCGGTTCTTTGAATAATTCATAAAGATATAGTATAGAAGTTATGAAAATATGATACAACAGAATCTTTTAAAATTAGATTATCATCATTATGGCAGTCATAAAGATATTACATTGTTCATAAAGATATTGCATTGTTCATCTTAAAAGAAAAATTCCTTTTACAAAATGATTGATATTTTTTTTCATTTTAATCATTCTTTTTTTTATATGCACCATTAGTTGAAAAGAAAAATAGTCTTATAGATAGGCGCCATGAATAATTTAGGTGGCTTCCTATCACATGCAAAAAATTATCTTTTATGAAAGATGAATGTGAAAAATGAACTTATCAGTTGACCAATAATAAAGTTACAAGAAAGTTTTAAATTGTATGATTTTCTATTGAGAACTATAAAAGTGATGTATGTTTCAATAAAAAAAAAAAGAAAAAAAATGATTATCAATGTTATCAAAGATTCTTTGCAAACCAAACAGCTGTCAGTTTGCATAAACTGATTTCTAGAAGTCATAACTTTAGTGGGAAAAACTCAACTCAACAAAAAATAAATCATTTAAATAAAAATAAGTACCCCTTTCAAAACTTTGTAAGCAGTAAATATTATACTATACTTTTATATTGATAATGACAGTATATTTTTCAAACAATAACAAAATATGATATGATACGACATTAACCCTTTTTCTGCCCTACATCCACTCCCTGCCCTAACTTTAAAGAACAAAATTAAATGTCATGTCCATTAAAACCTTTTCAAATAAAAATAAACGGCACAGGATGATGTCCTAAAAAGAATAAGCCTCTTTTTTTTGTTTTTAACAAATAAAATGCCCAAATACAAAAATATACTTTTCTTATTGAAAACATTTTCTTTTTTTTTTTATATCAAATTTTCAAAAGTATCAAAAGAATTTTGACATTTTTTCTTAAAAATGACAGATCAAAACTTTGCAGATGAAGTTTGTCCATATCAATGTTTTTTTTTGTTTTTTTTTAAGTCTAATAAAGCGCTATAACTAGAAAAATATATTATTTAATTATTTTATAATTATTATTGGGTTAGTAAAGAAGAAACTTATGGAACAGAAAGGAATGAAATGAGGGGATTAAAAATAAAAGTACAAGAGGAATTCTGAAGTCTATTGAGAATGTACACAACAAAATGATGACGAGATCTACACATTGAATCCTGTTTCTAATACATAGTTTTAAATGTGTTAGTCTGAAGTCAGCTAATGTATGGAAATACATTTTAAAAATATAGATCACATATATAAAATTTTAGCAAGCAAACAGATGTGGAGATGACAAGAGGCTGAAACATTGGAATTCTTAAACCCTTTGTTATTCCCTCATATATTTAAACTTTGACACTGATGCTTAATTAATCCATCTGTCATTTCTAGCAAAACCCTATATGTCAGTACTTAACATTTTATGAGCATTAAAACCTTTTCCTTTGTATCTAAAATCTTATCCTATACAGCCATCATGCATCTCAGAGTGGTCCAATCATGCATTGGAATAACAATATCATCTTTTCATACTGACATGATTTGAAGGTCTGGCCAATGAGACATATCACAGAAAAAGGCAACAAATGTTTACACTGATCATGAAACTGTCCCAGCAATTAAGAGTTGTCAAGTTTCTTACAAAAACAACAACATAAATGCACTGAACTCTGCAACAATAAACTAGCCACATCTTCTTTTACTACATATGATTTCTAATGGAAGAGTTATTTAAAAAAAAAATAAAATCACCATATCCCATTAGGTAATGCAGCTTTTTTGCATAGCAACCAAAAAAAATTTTCAAGTCAATACATCAAAATATACAGGTGTTTGTGTATTTTAACTTTATAACATGCAAAAACATGTTGCTGGCACCACAACAGAAAACTGATGAATTTTTTTCCCTTGCTTGGTTTAAACACAGCAGATTGAGGTAAAAATAATACATGGGATTCAACTAACAGCTCATGCTTACACAACACACTAAGATCTAACACAAACAAATTTGGGCCCCCCTCAAAAATAGATCTTTCACTATTGAAACTTGACAACCACATTTTGAAAACTCCTTAGCCACCCCCCCCCCCCCCCACCCCAGTGATGTCTCAACATTTAGTGATATTGTTCAATAAACATTGTCTCTGCAGCCACAAGGCCAACACTACACCAAAATAAAACAAAACATGTATTTTTTTACTTGTCAAAGACCATTGTGTCCCAAAGGTTAAAGTTGAAGTTTTTCCTTTAGGCAGCACAATAAAAAACAGCAGATGCTAATCATAAATATCTATCACAGTGACAGGAATTGACCAGACTCACAGAAAATATCAATAAGGCATTCAGACAAAACAACTAGTCTAGTCTAAATTAATCAAAAAGTAAAAACTACTCTATTCCACAAAAACTTCAGGGAACAAAAAAAAATGTGGGGTGAAAGTTGACAAGAAAGTGACCTTGAGAGAAGGTCTAGTTTTGATAATCGCAGATGGACTTTGTTGCGCCCCTTCATTCGTCTACTCCAACTAGAACTCAAGCAAGAAGGATAAAAAAAAAAAAAAAAGGATGACAAATTTAAGTCCTTTATAAATTGCAATATTCTCACTGCACCAGTAAAACCTGAGCTGAATGTAAAAATATATCATTTGCAAACAAAATCCTAATTGTAAAAAATTGAAGTTAGCAAGTGAAATATTCCTAAGTCAGATACAAGACAAATATTGGCAGCATTCTGAGAAAAGGCAAATGTAATACTTTGATCATTCAGCTTTCAGCTCCCCAACATTCTCCTTATATTTCAATCTTGCAAGATCACTTAGCATTAAACATAAAAATGTGGGCTTACTAATACTTGAAGTATACAGCTCAACAGCTAAGATATTGGGGAGTTTACAGGAAGAATAGTAAGTAAACATTGTAATAGAGAGTTCCATACATGAAGGAAACACTCTAAACTAGTCAGCTTTTTGTTTAGCCAGTGGACAAAATAAACTGTTGATAGATTATGTTTTTTTGAAAGCTATGTATTAGGTTTTGGGCACCTTTTTAGCACAGCAGATAAAAATTCCAAAATCATTTCAAGATGGAGGAAATAATGGACTTTTACTGTAGGCCTGAGAACTTATTTAAAAAGAAATGTGCAACTAACTAGCGGTGATAAAGGAAATAGGATACGACCATCAACAGCTAGGTGTCTAGGCATTCTTAAAATAATAGTTTAGTTGTTTTTTTCTTATTTAGTTGGAAGCAATAAAAATCAATTTAGTGTCCTTGACATTGTTTAGCTAATCATGAGCATTTCCACTAAAAAAAAAAAATATCAAAAGACTTTAACTATGCAAAGGTCTCAAAATAATATACAGCTCAGGTGCACAGCACACAAATTTTTTTATTTTTTGGTACCATGCCCTAATGGCAATAATTTCTGTGGTCTAGTCTACAGTGGTCAGTGTTTGTTTGAGATACATGTGAAGGTAACTAAATGTTAAGTAAATATTTAATTTCATTATTCTCATTATAAATAAATTTTTGCAGTAAAATATTTTTTCTTCAAAAGAGCAAACACATAAAAGGAAAATTTTCTGTAAGTGTTATGCAGTGTTAAAGAGTTAAAATAACAATAATCAGTAACTTTCTTTTAGCAAGCATCTGAATGTTTTTAAATAGAAGATTATTTAGTTTAGTCCTATAATTAATACATGATACATTTGTATTGACAGGTGTAAAAGAAAGTTTCTGTATTAGACGGGGAGAAAAAAATAATTCTGTTCAGAAGTGTCAGAAAGAATTAAACTGTGGATTTTATTTTTGTTTAAATACATTGGAGGGAATAGAACCTTCTATTTTTGAAAAAATTATCAGAAAGTGTAAGCTATGATTATTAAAAATGCTGAGGGAATAGCCTCTATCTAAAAGAAAACTGTTAGGCCAGAAACATGATTACCTATAGTGAAACTAAGAATGACTTAATATTTCGATAAATAAATCTAGTCAATGGCTTTATCTTACAAGTTGTGATAAGCATACTTTTTATACTGTCTTATGACTAGAAGATTGTGTCTACCACCTATCTCTGCACTTTTCATAGTCTATTTATTGATTAGAAGTATGATTAGTAAATCTTGAGTATGATTATAAGTCACAGCTTTTGCTACATACCCAAAGAATGATCTTCATCCAGGATTGATTTAAATAAACACATGAATTAAGTTCCTTTAGGAAAGACAGAGGCTAACAAAGAAGAGAAGTATGACTATAGAGACTAACGCCATTGAGATTCAATGATGACTATAATAACTGATTTAACTCTTTCTCTCTCCTAATTGACAATGCCAACATTAAACTAAGTTGTTTTTTTTGTATTTATAAACTTTTATTTGTGTGGTGTAAAAGAAGCATGCATTCTCCTATAATTCAAACCAAATATAACATTTTCTGATTAAAAAAAAAATTATTGAAGTTTAATCCTAACAGGATAGTGAAATACAAATGGGCAAAAAGAAAAATACTATCAGAACGAGAAAAATAATTACGGAGAGAAAGAGTTAATGTTCTGTCCCAATCAATGTCAAGGAGCAAAAAAAAAATCTGCTTGAGATTGATACTTGAGGAGATCCACATGGTCCCCATGCTGTTTCATTTTTTTTTAATTTGGTGATAGTGTAATGGCAGACTCAGTACTTTAGGTAAGGAGAAAGATGGAAGAGCAGTTGGTGCCAACCTGGACATGGAAGACTTGACCTTAAGCCTGTGAGCCTACCCAGCATTTACTAATAGTTATGGAGTGTATGTGTGTGTGTTGCTGTTGTAAACATGAGGAAAGTAGGGCAGATATTTTTGGTTGTGAAGACTGAGGAGTTTCTGATGAAACCATGAGTTGCTCTGTCGTAATGGGTGTTAATAAAAGTCAAGGGTGTGATAGTTGAAAGGTTGAAAAGATTGAGATGTGAGACATAAAAGATGTTTATTTGTAGTGAGTTTATATCTTGTTTTAATTTAATAATCCTATCACAAGTTTCTACATACATCTACTCTCAACTTGAATCTGTATTTATTTAAAATTTAAAAATTAAAGTTATATTGAGGTTGTTTTAAAAGAAGTCTGTTCAAGTTTATTTCACTAAGAATTTAATACTCCAATAAACTAGCTGTTTGGAGCTATAAACCAACGGCCAAGCAACAACAGTAAGGAAAGTTATTAAAAGTGGTTGGTTAATGCAGGACTAACAACTAGAGGAATTTGTTTCTCTAGAGAATAATGAGTCCATGGACCAAACTTAGTGAAGTGAATAAAAATTCTATCCTCTTGTTTTTTCTAATTATCACTAACTTTGAAGATTTGTTTACAATAAATGAGATTCAATATAACGAAGTTTTCTTGCCACTATAAATGCAGGCTTGTGGTATGTAGCAACATGAAAAATAAGTGATTTAAAGATTTATTTTAATATGAACTAATACAAATATAAAAATGTATCTCTAGCTCTTTACTGTGTTAGAAAACAACATGCTATATAAGATTTCTTTTTTTATCTTGCTGCTGGTTAAAAAAGTTTCAGCAGCTGACTATCAACTTAAATAGAAAAAAAGTGAAACAGTTGCTCAAAGATTAAAAAAACAAACAAACTCAAAGGCACAGTTGTAAATGCTAAATATTTTAAATAATTATTGACTACTCACAGATCTGGTATTTCCTCCTCATCAGTCTTGGCACCACTGAGTTTCAAATACTTGTAGTGTTCTCTGTTAAGGTATAAATCAATATGCAGTTAAACAGAAAATACACAGCTTGAAGACTGAAGAAATAAACATGAAAAACAAATCATTTGTCTTTAACACAAATACATTAGCAAGCATGATGTGCAAGGAATTATATATATTTTTGTACTAAGGAGACACCTGGATTTAGATGCATGAATGAAATTGGATAGCATAAGGAAAGCTAATAGCTGAAGACATGGCTTATAACTCTTCAGTTTCAGCTATTTAAACCTATGCAGGTAGATCTAACCCTTCAAAATTTGATCTAAAGCTTGAATATATCAAAACTTTAAAATGGAACTAAAAAATCTAAACTTGTTTGTTTATTCCAATGCAGTGAAGTAAAACCTAAAATCTAAGCTTTTGATCTTCTTCATTCTCATGCTGGATGGTTCAGATGACTAAACCAACTATCTGAGATGAACTGCGCAGTGGTTTCCAAATCAGGCACCTCTCCATATAGTTTTTCTTCAATAAGGGTGTTAAGGGGTCTGTGTCTTGTTGGGACCTCTAGATTAAGAATGAAGGACATGGGCAGTATTCTTTGGTGACACTCCACAAGCTCTAATTTTCAGCTTATTGTCTCATTTTGTTGAGTCTGGTTCTGAGGTGAAAAATTAAAGCTCAGGATAGCTTACAATACAAGTTGTTTTTCTTGCAATTCATTTGAGAGCTTGTTCTTTTCTCATTTATTCTATTCAGTATTAAGTTTCTACATTTCTTAGGATATATTGCATTTTAGAATTGTGCATAAGTTCTACACTTGGAAAGTTTGTCAGCCTTCTCATTTCCTTCTACTTCAATATGAGATGGTATCCACTTTTAAACTGATACTTGAAAATCTTTTCTTTAACCCTGAATTTTGAAAGGTTAAAATCTATGTCATTTCTACCTGAATGTTTTAGGGAACTTTCTAAACCAGCAGCTTTGATCTAACAAGAGTATATATAAAACAGCAGAAAAATCTGTGCATAATTAAAACTGAAGATGCATTCCCACATGAAAGGGTCCTTGAGAAGTAAACTTTGTAACAAAGCTTGATGGTATTGAATGGTAAAACTAAAACTTACTTAAGCAGTAGGTTCTCATAAAATATTTTCAAATTAGAATCCCTGGGGTCAGCGTCCACTTGAAGCAAAGGTTTCAAGTATTTGCTATCCAAATATTCCATCCTTTCCTACAGAGAAAAAAAAAAACATTTTTTAAGATAGTTCAATTGTTATCTTAAAGAATGTTTATTGAAAGCAAAATTGCAAAAGCACCAGTTCCAATTAAGGATAATTATGAGGTTTTCAATAGTTGAATATTAATACTTTTGCTTCTTCAACAACAACTCATGTGACTGGGAAGTCTCATGCCCACAGCTAGAAGGAATTAAGGATACACTTAAAGTGGATGGCATAGAAAACCTGATAATCATTTAACTTTTTTTTTTTAGACGTACTGACACATTTGCTCTCAAGATAACAGATTATAAAAGTGACTTTTTTTTTTTGCATTCGCAGAAGTCTGTGCTATTTTGTGACATGTTAGCCACTTGGAGTCATGTGTTTTTAGCCTTGCCAAATACATCCCTCTTTAAAAAATTTTATTCATATTTTTTTTTCTGACCTTTTCCTTGTCCATCTGGACATGATTGGCAAATAGACTATTGTTTTTTTTATCAAAAAGACTTTTCAATATATTTTATGTACTGATGTGTTCTAACAAGTTCAAAAGAACATTCAAAAAAAGTTTTAAACAGTATTTACTCGCAAATGATTTTTCCCATGATCCCCGATGATGTCCTCGATGCCAGCCATCAGATGGTCAGTGACCTGTCAGAGAAATAATAGCAGTTTCAGAATTAAAACTCAAGATTGTGCTGTGAAAACCTTTCAAGTTACAGAGAGGACAAGACAAAATGAAATTGTTACCCTGGCATTGAGTTCTTTGTACATTGTCTGATTTTTCTCAGGAGCTAGACTGATTTGTAGAAAGTAAACCAAAGGCTTGATACTGATACCCTAACATAGAAAGATAAAAGAAAATCAAACAGTAAAATTGCTGACTAAATAACTTATATATGTATATGATATATATGTATATGGGAGACAAATAACTTGCAGCCTACAAAATGATTGCAGACATTTTTTTATAGACAATATTATCATAGTTAAAGAGCCAGATGTTAACAGTTTGTAAGTTTCTATCTTGTTAGTTGACTTAGTTGTTGATCTTTGCCGAAATTTTCAGGGGTGCTAATATGTTGTAACTGTGATGCCAGGGATTCTCTAGATCTAAATAAGTTCTAGAGATTCAATAAACGAAGATCCTTTTAAATCAAATACAGAACTTTAATTCAGAACTTGGAATCACAAAATATATATAGCATGTACAGAAATAAAACTGTATCAGATGAATAACTTCTTGCAAAGCTCAATAATAAAATATATTCAGATTAATACTAGATCTAATAAAATACAAGACTTGTCACTGCAAGTTATAACTCAAAACTAAAACACGTCTTATCCCTATGAAATTTTCTCTACAACTGAAAACTCAAGATCCCGCGCTTCCTTAGCCCCTCCCCTAAACGCTTGCCTTTAACCAATCAAATTACTCCGCACCAGCTGTCAAGATGTCACTGGATGTGATGGCGTCATAAGAAATTTTGACACTTGCACGTGCGGTTTTTCCGTACGAGGCATAGATATGTTATGTTTATTTTAAACTAGACTTTGGTTTATAAATTGATACATTACAAATATCAAATTAAATAACTAATTTTTGTTTGTGGGATGTATCAATGTTAATGTTAGTTTGTTTATTTCACTCATTCCTGCATTATAGAGTTTTATCAACAAGATAAGTAACTATATTACAATGACTAACAAATTTAGAGAAATAGAAATGCTGCTAAAAGTACAAAATGTGTAAAAAAAAATAAATAATGTATTTTATAAAGGTTTGAAGCAGCTATTCAATGACAATAAATTAATACTTATTGGAATACCTTTAAAACTAAAAGTATTCTAAATGCTCCGGAGTACAAAAATATATTAGATACTTAAGAAATTTAGTTTAAAAAAAAAAATGTCCAGTATAAAATGTTAAAATTGTGATGGCAAATCAGTCATCAAGCGATTTTTTTTTTATAATGATGAGACTTTAAACATCTTATTTGCTATGTTCCGCAATTCAAAACTAATTCTCTCAAAAACTTGCAGCCACTTTCTGGATCACATGTTCAGCACAATTTACTCTGTTTTCATTATCAGAAAATAAAACTAAAAAATTGATCACAAACCTGAACAAAGACTGTAAACAGAATGACAGAGAGCGTCGTTGTAACAAACATGTTCTTGGCAGGAAGGTCATGAGGGTCCAGCAGAGCAACAAGGGAGAAACATACAGCACCTCTCAGTCCACCATAAGCCTGAACAAATAAGAATTTTGAAATAACAGCCTGAAGTAAAGATTATCAATGATTGCACAATTCTTTATTTATATAATTATTTTTATGAAAAGTAAAGGTATCCTTATCAGACCTTGTGGGGGGGGGGGGGATATGATGTAAAACTCCTCTGTTTCTATGATCATGGGTTAACGAATGTGTCATATGACTAGCGCATAAGCCAACAGCCTTTACTTTACCAACATGTCAGGTGACCATTAGGGCTGGGTGGTTTCAGCTCAGGGGCGTTCTAATAATACTGAAGTTAAAAATTCCATTCTTCACCAGGATTGGAACTAGACCCTTTAGTCCCTTACCACTCTTCGACCACACATATTAAATTTCTTATACAAATACTGATTTATATTATATACACACACTATAGGACAAGAAGATTTTGCTCTAGTCCCACAACAAAAGTACAAAGTCCACTTACAATCATGAACTGTTCCTGCAGTCCAATCTTTCTAACTCTGTACACATCAAGCCAGTTGATAATGTAAGACATAACAAAGATAACTAAAGACAGAAAAACCAAAAGATCACTTGTTAGTAGTGCACACACAAAACATAACCCCAAGGATGTACATCATCATAAATGTTGTATTTCAGAAGCTTTTTTTGTTCAAATCAGGGTTAGTAGCACTTTTCCATGACAAAATTTTAGGAGGTTTTTTAAGGATGAATTTTATGGTATGTGTGTGTGTTTCCAGTCCGTTTGTGTGATACACAGTAAAACATAAAACTAAGCATTTATCAAATCAATTATTGTTATTTGATTTTAAAAATAATAAATATCTTGCCAATATGCCACAGAAACAATGTTATCAGCTGTGGTATGTCCACAGAAAATGTAATGAAAGTTATCTTTTTATCAAGTTACAATTGACTGTCATCCCAAAACCTCAAACAACCTTTTTTTTTTCAAAGATTTATTTAAAAACATTACAAATGGTTGCTTTTCCATTCTTAAAGATGTCTTCATAATGTATATTCTCTGTGATGGAAATGTACATTCTTAGTTCCTATGTGTATCTTATAGATACTAGAGTCATGGTGTGCATTTGAGGTAATGTTTTTTTTATTCTTCTATTAGTTTACTTAAATCCTTCACATAAACAGAGCCTGTAATATATAGGGCAATAAAAGCCTATTTGAATGTCTAGTTGACATTTGCTTTCTAAAAAATGGCTTTTTTTGGGGGGGGGGGGGGGGGGGGGATTAGACCTATTAGCGTTTTTTTTTTCCTAGCAGAATCTTTTTCAATCATAGTTTCCTTGGCTTTTACGAGTGGAATAATTTTTATGGACTTTTCACAGCTGTATGCAAAATATTTTCGTTAAATCTACAGTGGATCTGACTCTTGATCTAAGTCACTAAAATTTGCGGACTTTTACGGCTGTGTGAGAATTAATTTCCCTGAATTTACAGTAAATCTAGACTCAAAAGCTAATTCACTAAAATTCGCGGATTTTTCACGGCTGTTTGAGAATTATCTTCACTGGATTTACAGTAGATCTAGAGTCCAGATCTAAGTCACCAAATTTGTGGGCTTTTCACTTCTGTGTGCGAATTATCTTCACTAGATTCTTGTGATTTAGCGTAAATCTAGAATCTAGCGTATTTCTAGAGCAATCTAGACATTAGATGTATCGAGATCATTAAATTGACTAAAATTCATGGAGTTTTCAGGATAGGTGCGAATTAACTTCACTAGATCTAACTTAGATCTAAATCTAGAATAGATACTGTTATACTAGCTAAAAGATTTACGGACTTTCCACGCGAAGTCACTCTTACATTTACAACAAGATTTTAGGTGAGGGAGGGCCCAGAGGGGTGTAGCCTACAATTTAGGCTGGTAATTGCTCTAATTAAAGATAATAGTCAATACATACTAGATCTAGTGCGTCTTTAGTGGTAACAACGAATGGTAACTAACATTTCTACGCTGCGTTAGAAAAAAACTGCCAGGTGAAATGCTTGCTTGAAGGCCAAGGCCATCTTCAATCATGAGGTCGCGCTTCACAAGTGGGTAAAAGGCGGTGTAGACGTGTCACTGATCAGCTCACAGTGAGCCGTAAGGTCATGCGATCAGAAGTCTAGTTACGCTGTTGTTTTCCCCACATTTTTAAAAGAAATAAGCAAAATTATATTAAAAAACAAATATTGGGTAAAAATTTTAGGAGAGTGGGCAAAATTTTAGGAGAGTTCTAGTAATTTTTAGGAGAATTTTAGGATTTTAGGAGACTTTTCATTTTTTAGGAGATTTTAGGAGCGCTACAAACCCTGTCAAATAAAGGATCTAAAAGTTACTTGGAAGAGCCATACAGAATATGTTGTTGAAAAATGTACCAGATGTTTGTAAAGTTGGTTGCGTGTCACTAATTCAGACATACTTCTTCTTCTAGCCAGCTTTATTGCTGCTGAGCTGTGGGCTCTTTCACAGACTGTGCCAAGGAAAAAAAGTGTGCTGTTTTCTTCAGTTGTTCAGCACTGCCGTACAGGGTGTTGAATATGTTGGGCTGTAGTGGAAGTAGGGTCTGCCTAAGGTGGGTTAGGGAGGGGCATTCAAAGAGGATATGATTAAGTTTCATAAGGGTGGGCGCAGTGTCTACAAAGGGGGAACTTATTTTGTTCAGATGGTAATTTAACAGAGGTGTGTGTCCTGTTTTTAGTTGGAAAATAGTAGATTGTTCTTTGCGGGGGGAGGAAGTTAATAATGTCCAGTTTGTTAGGCATGGTCATTTCTTTGTACATGGCTCTGCCTGTGTTTCCTGATGCACATTTGTTGAGCCACTCCTCTTTGTCATTGTTGACTAACATTGACCTTAGGGTGAGGTAGTTAACAGGTCTCTCAGGTTGATCCAAAGATGATCCTGCCTTTGATAGTTTATCTGCCTTTTCATTTCCCATGATGCCAATGTGTACAGGGATCCACTGTAGTGTGATATTGATATATAATTTTGATATTATCTGATATCATCTATCACAATTAGTGTTGTCAACTCTCTTGAGCTGTTTGAGGTGCTGCTGTTAAGTACGTGGATTGGGAGTCTGTAAAGACAACAATATCTGATGGTGATTGCACTCCTTCATATAATTTGTTTTCCACTGTCTGTAATGCTATGGTAATTGCCTCAATTTAGGCTTGGAAATTTGAGCAGTAATCACCACAGGGTGAACTTATTTCAAAATGTTTATTTTTGGGAAAGACCAGGAAGGCACGAAGACCGCCATTGATGGTGGCTTTGAAGGCCAATCGGTTGGTCTATTTACGGAAAGCCCTCTTTGGATGGCTTTCAATTGTTTTGAGCGTGCATACTTTGAGCTCCAGTGGATTTGATTCGAATCTGGTTTGGATGGTTTTGTTTATTAAGAATGCCCTGATCCAGCTGTACATTCTTCCATGGATGCCCAATTTTTTCATCTTCAAAAATAGACCTTTTCTCCACACTTCACAGGCATACACACAGCAACTTATTACAGACCAAAATGTTTGCAGAATTGAATTTCTCCAGTAAGATAAAAAGTGAGTAAATTACAAGGGAAGTAATATAGTCTTCACACTGACCAGCCAGTTAGCTTTCCATATATTATGTGAGAAACTAGTAACATCTAAGTAGGGGAAAGGAAACTAGACTTACTTATAAACCTGTAGACCAGGCAGAAAAATATTGTCCACAAAGTGAACCCTGTATGCCACTCATGCTCATCATTGACCATCACTAGACCAAGGAACAGGAAGATGATAATCTCGTTAGCAGAGCTGAGAAAAAAATACACATTTATTACTAATTCATTAACTAATTACATCAACAATAAAATAATGCAGGATGCAACTTTAAAATGTATCAATAGTTTTTCAAAAAGATCTTTAAGAGTTGTACCTGATGACCTTAGTGAAATATTTGAGAGTAGTACGTGACTTGTCACTGATGTTGTGGAAGGCATACTGCATCTGTACCAGCCCACAACCAATGATACTGGATAGAAACATTACAATGAAAAGAACAGTTTTAGTAATGTTAAACAAAAGAAATGGTTTACATTTAGACCCTGCTTTTGACAGTAAAATTGAAGTGGAGCATTCAAATACTTATTGACAGAGATAGTAATTCTTACCTAATGATACCTGAAAACTCAAACAGTTCTGCCATAAGGAACCCTAAGTAAGCCATTGTGTAAATAATTAAAGGCTGGGCAACTGAAATGAAACAAAATGAATAAAATAATAATAGACAAATAATTATTAGAATATATAGATTTTATCTGACTTATTTCCCTTTTCTTTGACAAACAAGAAAAATCTCCATTTTTTTTTATGCTCACACTACTTATTTAAAATTTGAAACACTACAAAATATAAAAACTGGAGCTTGAAAATAAAGCAGCCATGAAAGTAAAATAAACAAAACAAATATCCGATTTTTATGTCAGGGCTGACTGGGGAGAGATGGGATGGCAAGGGTTCACACGCATTATGTGCTCGGAACAATGAACTGCATTTATCAGGAGGGAACTCAAACGTTGTCTATTACAGATCAGGAAGTTAATGAATTTATATCATCCTGCTAAAGTAATATCTAAGCTTTAAATTTAGTTTCCATGTATCTCTTTGTAAGAGGTTGGTAGCAGCTTGATAAGGCTTGACATCTCTTAGACCACAGGACTAACAAGACGGAGAAGTGGTTATAAAACAATGTAAAACAAAAAAAACAACACTGTCAAAGTAGAAATCAATAAATAATGATTGATGTTGTTATAAGGCAGACAGCACACAGGGGAGATCACCTTTAACATGTTGTGCGTGCTTAGTCAGCAGTGCCGTTGCTATCCCTGCCAATACACCAATCAGAAGTCCACCCAGACAAACAACAAAAAATTTCACCAGACCTAAAAATATCTGAAACAAATATGGGAATTAATTAAATATACAAATAAATTAATGCCTCTTATATTTCAAACAAAAATAAACACTAAAGCACTGTCTTCAAATCTGGAGATTAAAGACGAGTGCTGTTTTTCACCTGACCACGCAAACCCAGTTGTGACCTGCATATTTTGCCACACTTGATGCAGACAAACCCTTGTCCAAAAAAGTTTTTTTTTTGTGTTTTCTGAGCCAGTCTTTAACAAGGACTTTTCAAAACAGTGTAAGTACATAGAGATCTGACTGAGTTGACATTGTTTATTTATACAAATAAGAAAGTTAAGATTTTTGGTTTAGTAAAATTTTCTGTGACTTATTCACTTTCAGAAGTTATTGGCTCTGTTGTGTAAATATACTACAAAGACTGCATGTAAACAAAGTTTACTTCACCCTAAGTCCTTTCTTTAACCAAGTTCTTCTGTGTTTTTCAGAGCTTTATACAATTTTTATGGCAGGATTAGGAATAAGTTATTTGTTTCTGAAATAGGGGACGTTTTGACTAAGAGACAATGATGTGACTAGTAAATACAAGACTAGGTTTTAGGCGGAGCGAAATATCAGCCAATGTAAACAGACTACTTCCAGAATGCCTTAGAGATAGAAAGCTTGTTATGAGCGTAGAGAGTTATCTGACATTCGACAGTTCCCTTCATAGCTATTAAACTTCTTGTTCAGAATCAGCGTCAGCTAACTTGTATTGATTGTGTGGCCTTTCGCGATGTAATTGGATTTTGTTGAGTGTTACCTCCATTTGGTTATTTACATTAGATATTGCAGAAGCGGTTGAAACACAGACATTAATTGACTACTAGCAAATAACTAAACAACACAGGTTTATTATCTGAATGCTTAGCTACTGACATGCCATCCAGTGATTTCATCCATATTGTTGTAAGCTTGAAAGACTTTGTACAAGACCACAGTGACTCCATCTGTTGTCAAGGAAACAGCAAGCAATCACTTAGTGGTTAATAACCAAGTAAATAGCAAACTATTTTTCCCAAGCAAAACATAAAATGTCAAAACTAAAAATAAAGATAAAAGAAAAAAAGTGTGAACTAATGTTGAGCTTGTAGGACAGTGGATATGAAATGTTCATGTATATGTTTATGGATTTTATTTTTATCAAGAAAAAACTTTCTCTACATTCTTTGTTAGGTAATGAAAGGTTAGGATTTATCAATTTATGAAGATTTTAAGCGAAGAAAGCAAATGTGAGCTACTAGGTAGCTATTCTTCAGCTATAAATGTTTTAGTGATGATATCAATTAGTTTGAAAAAATGAAAAAAATATCGCTTCTATAAAGCCCTACTTTCATGCTTATAGCATGCTCAGAGCACTATTGTCCAATCTCATTTGTGGAAAAGTGGGGGTAGGGGGATCTGGGAGAAGATTTTTCAGTGCTGCCTTTAGGCGCTTAGTAAACACAATTCTGCTTGAGTCGGGTGTCGAACCTCGAGCCCCCTTTCATAGGTAGCCAAGCCAAGTTCAAGCGTACTTATCCTCTCAACCACGCTTCCCACAATTATTGATTCACAAAAGGTATAGAGAAGAGAGCTAATGGAAATAGAAATATTTCATATATATTATTACATATACAATATATTATTATTATTATACATTTGGCCATTTCTTTAGAAAAGATTGATTAAATGACTCTTAAATCAACTTTATTCTGAAGTTAAAAATTTTTTATTTAGCTTGAGCTGTTTTTATTTTTTTGAGTGCCTAAAGGCAAAACAGAAACCTCTCATAGGAACCCCTCTAAAGTCCTTTTCTATCATAGCACGGAGACCAGATATATGGAATACAAAATAAGATATTTCAAACCTAGCTCCAAACAAATAAAACATTTAGAATTTATTTCAAAATGCTTTAAAGGAAGGCTTTTTAAACTTTTATAGAAAAAAGAAATGATGTGAATGGTACATAATTCTGACTCACAACAACAATTAATTATGGATTGATATGAAAAGTTCAGCCATAAGTTCAATTAGTAAATATGACTTGACTCAAAATCTGTTTGGATTAACAAGTTCCTAATTAAAAAAACTAAATTGTTACATGTATGTGTAAGTAGTTCATGGGAAAGAAAGAAAGTAAAACTTACCATTAAGTAAAGACTCTCCAAACACAAGAAAATACAAAACTTGGTTGACACCTATTTCATTAAATACTGCCAAAACCTAGGGGGAGGGGTTTCAGAAAGAAAAAGATATCTTTGCTTACAGATTTAAAATGTTTAATTTCCTTGACTTCTTTGTTAACCTGGGACCTAATACAAGAAAAACTCAGGGTGAATTATATCCATAATTAACTTACTGAAATGGCTAATGTAATAAAAAGATTATTGCAAACTCACAGCCACTGGATCTACTGCAACGATGAGTGATGAGAACACCATCACTTGCAGAAAGCTCAGATTTTTTATTTCGCCCATGGCTCCAGACATAGCCAAGCCATACAGAGTACCACCTAGTAAGACAGACACAGAAACATATAGAGGAATCTAAACTGTGCAATGTTTTTATTTAAACACATCTGTTCAATGCTACATTTTCTCAGCTGTTGATTTGCAGACAAAAATTATTTCTTTTAATGTGTTCTACGTCCAAAACACAAAACACTCATGGATGGTTTTAAATGGTTGAAAAGCCAAATAAAAATTAAGATTTAGCTACTAGGGTTGAATTGATACAAAAAAAAAACAACAGGTTACACTTTTATTTAATTGTTACCCTTTAATTTCAACTTTGTCTCAGTAATTATTTTCTGTAAATCCAAAAAATAAAGTTTCTTTGCGCATGTGCTATTTATATAAAAACAAAAATGGCCAAATAAAATATTTAGCTACTAGGGTTAAATTCCTACAAAAAAAAAAACAATAACAGATTACACTTTCTTTAATGAAGTATTACCCATTGATTTCAACATTGTCTCAGTAATTATTTTCTGTAAATCAAAAAATGTAATTTTTTTCTCTGAACATGTGCTATTAATATAAAAACCATAATATCATGTTTTAAAAACATGCTTTAAAATTATTAACGTTAATGTGTTAACATTTTTTTTAAATGGATATTAAACAATTATGATAATAATAATTGAATTTAAATAGCACGATAAACAAACAACTCAAGACATTTATAATAATATAATATTTATTTATTATTTATTATAATATAAGACATATTAATTTTTAAACAGGATATTGGAAGTTAAGAAGAATGCAGGTTCAACACACTGAATACTGCATCGGCTGAATGTAATTACATTATGAAACATGTTTTTACTAAAGATGTAATGTAATGACAAAAACTCAACAAAGATGTTCAAATCCTAAATAGGAAGAAATTTGTATTATAATTGTTCTGTTTTTTATACTTTGTATATTCCGCTATGCAAATAATTTCTATCATCAGTGATTAAAAACAACCTGAAAATTCTCTTTTAGTTCCTGAACACAAAAGTTACTCTTTTAGCATGATTCTAAAATAGGACATGAAATAATGAATGAATAAGTGTTTGTTGTTCAATTAGGTTTCAAAATGATTTTTTTTCTAGCTTTTAAATATAAACATAACATTAAAATTAAAATTAAAAAAAAAAGAAAAAGAAACAAAAAACTAAAACGTTTATAAAAGAAAATGCCAAAGATCAACAACACAGATGAGCAGGTCAGTGTCATCAAACGTTAACTTATGGAGCTTTTAGCATTTTGACAAAAGAAAACATTTTGGAAAATCATTTTACTTGAAGCCATTAGCCAAAGTTCTAAAAAAAAAAGTGATTGATTTTAAAATGAAAAAAACTCAAAGAAGTAGATAGATACCTTCTATGTTTGCCTATCAAAACGGAAGAGAAAATGTCACTTTCATACAGATAAAACAAGTTTAAACATATAAGTGCCGAAGTTCAAGTCCTGTTATTTTAAAAAAGCTTTTAGTTATTAATGATTATTATTATATGATAAAAATAAGTTAGACATAAGTGGCCATACAAGAGCATACCAATGAGCTACTTATGAGGATAAACAAAATCTAACCCTGACTGTCTGGAAATGGTACATGGTACTGATTTAATACTCGATCAGACTTCAATGCTATCTAATTAAAAGAAGGGGAATAGCCCAGAACAGAGTCCAATGGAGAAGTGCTGTTGCAGCCCTATGCTCCACTAGGAGTCAAAAGGATAACAACAACACAATAATGGTTAGTGTGATTAATTAGTTGCCCTGAACACTTAAATACAATTGTTTGCTAACCTTGACAAACATTAAGATCAATATGTGAGCAGAAAAAGTTTAATTTCATGTATAAATAAATAGAGATAACAATATCCGGCAACACTCAGGAAAGGAACTTTCATCTCAAGTTTGTAACATAATAAGGCCATAATAAATCACAATCAATATAATAGTCAAAACTGAAGGTAAACAAGTTAGTCAAATCCATAGAATAGGAAAACATCAGCTATATCATATGGGTTTATATATAAGGTCTTCATGTCATTTTCTGTCACTTAAAAGACACCCATTTAAGAGTAAAATAGTTTTAAAATTCAACGCAACTAATTGCTTTACCCAAAAGACAGTGCTAAGCAACCGAAGAAAACGGCACAGTATTTTTTCTAGGCACAGTCTGCAAAAGAGCTTACAGATCAAAAAAAAGCTGGTTAGAAGAGGAAGAAAGCAAAATACTATGTTTTTCCAAGTAGGTAATCTATAATGAAAAGCTGGGGCTTCCCTCATTTTACCCAAACTAAACAATTATAATGCCCTCAATCAACACAATTATGCAGAACAGTCAAATCATATAACTCTACATGGTGGCTGAGTGGTATAAGCGCTAGGATTCCGAACCTGGGGTCCTGGGTTCGAATCTCAATGAAGACTGGGATTTTGAATGTCAGGATTTTTAAGGGTGCATCTGATGGATACCTGATTTTAGTTGAGGAAAGTAAAGGTGGTTGGTCATTGCGCTGGCTGTCTGTGTATCGTATAGGTTATATTATTGTTGAAAGGGGAACTTTACTTGACTTTATATAACTGTACCATGCTACACAGTCATGTCATACATAGAATGAAGCTAAGCACAAGGAGGGCACACAGAGTACATAATTCCAAACTACTTACCCAGCATGAGGCATGCAAGCACAGTACCCTGTGATGATATGATACAGCATGGCATGACATGAACCATTCAAAAAAAAAATAATAAATTAAAGCAACTAAGCCCTACTCTCAATTATTTTATACTACTGATTGGAAAACAAATATTAACCTAGCCATCAATCCAGATTAACAGAAAGCTTAAATAACCATCCTTTTGCAGTAGGCTTATTAAAAAAAAACAACACATAAATGTTAGAAGTTTTCTTTTAAATATCATTATTATTAGTGGCAAACAATATAAATTAATAATTATTTCTTTTCAGTGTTAGGTATATACAAAAGTTGTTTTTAAACCCATGGTAGCTAGAGGAGTTTTTCTTAAGTCTCTTTAGTTCAAAGGGAAGCTCTCCTCTCATTCTTTTATCAATGTCGCATGACCCAATAGGAGATAAATATATTTTAATCTAGGGTAAATATTTATATTTAAGAAAAGCAACAAAGCTGCATATAGATTAAATGTAAGAAGCCACTAAAATAGTTGATCTAAGTATAATGCTTAACCTGGGTGCGAAAAATAATTATTCTTACCAGTACAGCAAAGAGTAAAATACTTCCAATGTTTTCTGAGAATGTTCTGTCATGAAGACTGAACGCAGCCTCAAGGATAATTCTGAGGTCACAAAATCAATAGAAATTAAGTTAAAGCTGCATTAAAACCAGAAATAAAAGGTGTAATGGAAAAAAAGGCACAAATTATGATCCAGAAGGTTAAATTAGTCTGAATATAAAAAGCCAGATATATATATTATTCATCTAAGAAGGGGTCCCAGGTTCGAATCCAGTAGATTTTTAATTTTAGGTTCTTTAGGGCTCTTCTGAGTCTACCCAGCTCTAATGAGTACCTGACATTAGTTGGGGAAAAGTCGTTGAGTAAACTACATGTTTACATTATAATGAATCAAACAGAAAGACAGGATAAAGAAGATGAAAAAAATAAATCTATAGAATAGATATTTATGTATATAGTTGTTTTTATTTTTATTAAGTTTATTCAGTATAATAAACTACAAATGCACTACATTCAAAACACTTACGGGGGAAGTAGAAATATAAAAAACTCATGTGGCTTGAAAAATGTGGGTAAACTTGTAGACAGACCTGAGAAGCTGTAAAAAGAGAAAATAAAAAGACTTTCTACAGAATCGTTTTGGATAAATATAGGTAAATGAATTTAAAAAAAACAAGAAAATATTTATAAAAATACTTTTAAAAAAAAACAAAGCTTATATAAAGCATAGTAAAATCTATTAGTTGTTTGGATCAGTCATGTAATCAAATTTGTAATAAATCTAGACTAACAATAAAAAAGCATTTATACACATTTTAAAAAGGGGGGAACGACCTCAAGCCAACACGGTAACCACTCTGCTTGTGGAGACCCTATGAACATGTAAGATTATATAGTTATCTATTGTTTCTATAGTCTTGTCCTATTTTTCATGTTGTGTTCACTAAGACTCAGACGACAACCTATAAAGGGGACTAATTCAGCTTATACCACCACTTCAGTAAAGTACAAATTCTTTCCCTTGTTTGAGATATCAAACAAAATAATTAATTACCAATAGTAAATTAACTAATTGGTTAATTTTTTTTTTATTGATTCTTGTGTTGTAAGGTAAAAGAAATAAGTGTGCAAAATTTAAGCTTGATCCGAGATTTGGTGTGGGAAAAATAACGTGAACAAACTTTTTACCAGACAGAGTGAGTTAAAAAAAAATAGATAGCTGAAGCATGTGATTTAGTAAAACAAAATTGAAAAATGTATTGCTCAAGAAATAAATCTCTTTAGTTTGAATGCATCTTATAACACATATGTACAAAGATTCATAAGCGTAATCCTTACATCAATGTGCCTTTGATGTTTATTTCTTCAAACATTTCCATCTAATAAGCAAAGCAAGAAGTAAACAAAAATATTCTGTTCTTTCAACAACAAACAAAAAAAAGTTTTTGTCACATGTGTTCAACATATCAGCATGAGATCATAATCTATATTCTAAAATGTATTTTTTTGTCAGACAAAAAAAGTTTTCAATGAAGTCATGATCTAGAACACTAATACATTTTAAAAATTATCCTTGTTTAATTAATGCAACTCTGATACTAAATTGACCGAATTAATAACTGGTATGTATTTCTTCATAAATACATTATAGAGAAAAGTCTTACTTTCAACAGAATAGATTGCCTGAACCAGCCGGAAAATGATAGACTTACAATTTACATATTTGCTTAAATGATGAGACAAAATATATTTAGGACATTTTTAGCTTTTTAATTATTGAAGAAAAATCTAAAAATGTTAAGTTCTTGCCAAATTAAAATATCTATAATATTTTCAAAAAAAGTCTTCAGAAAAGAAAAAAAAATATATTGGTTTGCATCTGTTTCCATGATACTTGTTTGTACCCAGACAATGAGAGCCACAGACATCAATGAAAGTATGTGGGAAGAAATAGCCAAAGACCGGAGTGCATGGAGACAGACTGTGCATGCTGGGACAATCCTTGCTGAGTGCAAAAGAAACGAAGCAGCTTTAATAAACAGGGAAAAAAAGAAAGCTGCCCTAGCCCTGTCTGTTAGCCCTGAATCAGATGCATACACATGCACGAATTGTGGCAAAGTCTGCTGCTCTAGAATTGGCTTGATTAGCCACACCAGATTCTGCCCCGTCTCAAGGCTTAAACCAAAACCAGTGACACAAAAAGGAGCCATATAAGAGTAAAACTATGGTGGATAATTAGTATCCATTAGCTCAATAGATTCGGAGAAAGTCTGTTGTAGTTGATATGATAAATTAAGTGGTGAATGTTTAAATTACTTTTTTTAAGTACAAGTGAAAGACAAATGATAGAAAGACATTTTGTTTTTTAGTGATTCGTGTTTTGTTTAAAGTGTTCAAGACACTATTTTTGTTGTTTTTTCTACAGACATCTATTTAGAAGTTTTAATCTGTGTAGATTTTGTCAATAACAGTTATGTTCATTTTGTTTAAAAAGGAATCTATTCAAATTTTATTCAAGTTTGGCACTTAGAGATTAATACGCCTACAACAGTCTAGTTGGACTTACTGTTTGAAGCTACAACCCAATGACAATGTAACACCCATAAAATTGTTAACACTAGAACAGTAATACAAATTGAAATATATATATGTAATCCTTATCATACAATTACATATGAAAAAATTAATTTATTCAAATGTTGTTGTTTTCTTTTAATTATCTTGTAGTTCTTGCGAAAATGCCCCTAAAGAGTCTAGGATTTGCACTTTAAATGGAAAGATAGTTTCTTTTTGTTTGAAGGGTATCATCTATTAAAAAATCATTATATCAAAACAGCTTGAGCTCCATTATAAACCCCTTAAAATTCCCCCTCCCTTTTCAGATCTATAGGGCAGATGATGTTAGGGTCAACAGTTTCCTTGGCGAATGTCATGTGACCAGAACAATGACCAACCATCTTTACTTTCCCCAACTAAAGCCAGGAACCCATTAGAGTAGGGTTTGTAAAATGTTTTACATATTTCGGATGTTCCTTCAGAGTTGAAGATAGTTTACTTCCTAGTCCAAACCTCCCGCAGGACGACGGGGGATGGGAGCGGGCAGGGTTTGAACCTTCGACCATCGATAAATCTGAACGACAGTCCAGCGCGCAAACCACACGACCAGGCAGCCATCCAAAAAACGTCCCAAAAAAATAAAATTTGTCACTGAGATTCAAACCCTGGACCCCAGGCTGGGAAGCCAAGTGGTTAACCACTCAGCCACCACGCCCCCTTAACTTTCTTCAATTTAAGAGTAGGCTGAGGACCCCAGAGAAGCACTCCTCATGCTTCTACAGTAGAAGTACCAAAAATTATATATATACATATATATTTAGGTTCTAAAAAAAAACTTACTGTATTACAGCACCAAACAATGTTCCCAAAATAATCAAAATACTGTAAAAAAAAAATAAAAAAAATTAGTAATTAGATTTAGTTGGCTTACTTTTTCTTCAAATGTTTAGACAGCAAAAAAAAAGGGTGGATCAAAGTAGCTTTGAAAATGATTTTAAGATTTATTTCACCTGTTTAGGAAAAAAAAGTGTCTAGTAGGTAGAAAAAAGCAATCAAATGAAATACAAGCCAATTATTAAATACCTAATTTAAAAAAAAAAAAAGCTTATGTTAGGGAAAGAAGTCCACACTTACAAAAATATTTCCTAATAATGTGGAAGTTTTTTTCTTTTGTGACATCAACAAAATGCTTAATTACCAATAGTTAATTGACTAAAACCATTATAGGTTTTATATTTTTTTTTATTGATTCACGAATTGTCTTCACCAATGAATAATTGTGCAAAGTTTCAACTTGATCTGATCAATGGGTGTGGGAGAAATAACATGCTTAAAAAAACATTTTACCAGACAGACAGAAAGAGTGACTTGATATATAAGCTCCATCAAATTCCTTCTCTGTACACATCACCCATGCAGATGTCCACCATAAAAAAAAATTCTTTTTTTCTTTACTATTGGCCAAACTATCTTCTCAAACAACCCTTTTCCATCCAAGCTTGCAATAAGGCTTAGAATGATGAGGCTCAGAATGTACAGAAACAAATTAGAATGATGAGGCTCAGAATGTACAGAAACAAATTACTTAATTAACAAACTTATTTTATACACCATAACATAACACATAACTAACCAGAGGTGTACTGGGGTTGGCGGAGGGAGGGGGATAATTAGAAAATCCCCCCCCCCTGAACTCCAAATGAGTGGGGGGTTTTTTACATTAAATATTACACAAAATGCAGGGGCCCCCAAAGAGGTCAAGCCCCCAGGGCTCCCAAATGATGGCTAATTCCTAGCTACGCGCCACTGGAACAAACTTTTAATTTTGTAAATAGATAAAAGTATAGAATAAAAATGAATACTTGCCATGATTCTGGTATGTGACTTGATAAAAAATTTGCATGGTGATACCCTGAAATAAATGACAATGTATTAGAAAAAATTATTATTTCATATTTGTCAGTGGGGAAAAAAACAACACATAAGATGAAAAGAATATGTAATAAAACATTCATCATTTTCGTGTATACAGGATGTTAATACTGTTTTGAAGGTAAACAATCTGATATTAGGAATTCTCAGTTGAATCATAACACCTGGTTTATTACATACAAAGATGCCTGTCTAAACCACTAACATGTGTGAAGTTTCCTTTTTTTTTTAAATTTTTTTCCTCTGAAGAACCACACCCCCAATTACTGAAATTAACCTTTTAGTCAAAGAACTTTTTAAAAAAAATAAAATATTCTAAACAAAACATATCAATTACCAGATACAACCTCTGGCACTAATTTTGTGAACATGGTTAACTAACCATTAACTCATGCTCAAGACTGGTTTTTCTTCAGAACCAAAACATGTGTGTACATTCTACAAAGTAATAAAATACACCTCGATGTCCAGCAAAGTCCAACAAAATTAATACTGATCACACAAATGTGGGTCTTTCATCCTTAACCCACATTAGATACTGTCCTGCTTTTCTGAACAATTCATTACAAGGGATCTGTATGGACATTTGATAAACTTCAAGCTCCGTTGGCATTGGTAGCCTCATCTAGACCTATCTCTCTGGCTCTAAAGGCTGTGGAGAGTACTAACCTGCTTTGCTAACTCCTTCCACTCATTCATATCTGCTGTTTTTTTGTGTTTTTTTTTCATATGTGGAATCTTCAAGGTAGTAAATCTCTATCTAAATCCTCTATATACACAACCCTTAGTTTGCATTTAAAGCCTTGAATGGTTTTTGGTTATAAGCCAACTTCTGTGATCTGATATTTTTTCCAATTTTAATTTTAATTCCCACAGCTAACATAGGAACTTAATGTAGTTTATACAGTTCTTATACATTTTATATTAAAGTAGGTTCACATTCCTCAATGATAGTGCTACAATACATTTTTCTGACTATCTTTGCCTCCCAATTATTTAACAAAAATGAATAGCAGCACCAGGACCAAATTTTTAAGAGAGAAAGTAGTGAAATAAATACTACGCAAATAAGTTGTTTCAGCACCTAGCTTCAACTCTATATTTATAATTATTTAACAAGTTTGCATTTGTTGTTTTTTATCCAGCTTGTGTTTCACTGGTATTATACACTATCAATAATCTTTTCATTACAAGTTTTATTTGTGTTTTTTAAATGCTTCTACTGATATAATAATAATAATAATAATCTTTATTGTCCGTATGGAAATTTGTCTTACAATTTGTGCATTACACTAAACAAAAAACATTATAACTATAAGAAACCAAAGTGTACATTCACATCAGACTCACTCATAATTTACATGTGACATATATTATTTTTTTCCAAGCAGTTGACATCAAGTGAACTATGCCTTGCTGCTTGCTGATTTCTATCAGTGAGGTTTTTTTTTTATGTATCAATGATCTTTATTGAGTAAAAAAAAAAAAAAAGTAAAGTTCCCCTTTCAGACCTTTTCAGATGATGTATAGGTCTTCTGTTTCTGTGGCCCACGATTAACAAGGGTTTTATGTGGCCAGAACAACGACCAACCGCATTTTCTTTTCCCAGGTACCGATTAGAGCTGGGTGGTCTCAGAGGCACCCAAAGATCCTGAAATTAAAAATCCCCAGGATTGGAACTCAGGACCCAAGTTTGGAAGCCAAATACTTAACCACTCAGCCACCATGCCTCTGATCTCTAAAGAAACTGGTTTACGTCCTTCACATATTTTTCCCCAGTCTTTCTAGCATACAATATGGATGCCTTTTGTAATTCAGGGAATCCAAAGCTTTTTTTTTTTGCAAAGCTTTTAATAAAATCTGCGACTGACCAGTTTAGTGTAAAAGTGAAATAGCTATTATTGTTTTTTTTAAGTCATCAAATCTGGGGGATGTTCATGGCAGAGTATCAACAAGAGATCACAAAATTCCTGACATGACGATAATGCAGACACTCCTTACAACAGGAGGCTCAAATACTAGGATTATCAATGATCAATCAACTAAACCTAACCACAAAGCCATCCATTAAGATATTTAAAAATTTTTTTTAGTAGTTTACAGACTCAGATACATTAACCAGGAGACATGATGTTGACAAAGTTACAAATAAAACAGCTTGAACTCACTGTGTGTGTGTGTGCATATATATATATTCAGGAAAAGACTCTAGACTACCCTAGCCCCTAAATTTAAAAAAAAAAAAAATACTAAAAAAACAACAAAAAAAAACTTGTAACAAGTGTTTAACTGTATCACAGTTAGTTTGGATCAGTCTTGTAATTATATTTGTATTTATTAAATACTAAGACAGAGTGATTTGACATTTAAGCTTTGTAAAAAGCAACTAACACAAAAAAATTGGTAAGTAATGAACAGGGCCGGTCCTAGCCATTGCAGGCCTTATGCTAAAAGGATTGTGCGGGGCCTATTCCGGGTAGAGGGAAGGATAATAAGTGAAAATTAAGATTTTATATTTAAAAATAAATTTGTCTTTGCATTTTATACATTCTTAACTAAGTACAAAATCACGATCAAATTAACTTGACTTTACGAGCCTTGTGTGTAGCGAAGTCATACAGTAGATCATCAAAATTATGTTTCCTACATAGATCACGCTCAAAAGCAAGAATTGCCACATTATTCAATCCCTCTTCGTGAATTTTTGACCTTAAGTAATTCTTGATTAGTTTAAGACGCGAGAAACTTCTTTCACAAGATGCCACAGTTACAGTTCAAATCTCAGCTGCAAGGAGTAAATTGCAGCGTTCACAATTCTGTTGAATCATTTTATCCTGTTGCAATCTTCAGCTGTTCGATGTGTGAAGTTTTCCACAGATTTATCATACTGCCTTTTCCTTTGACTTTTGGCTGGAAAGATTGCAACAACATCCATGTTTCCAACCAACTTCTTTTTGCAGTCACAAGAAAAAACAACAGGAAGAAACTTAAAACGTTCATACACAACCACAAGCTCTTTCATATTAACCCTTATCTGAGAGATACTGATAACATCTGCTCGTTGTGACTTATGTCTGGAGTACAATCCAATATCACTGTATTCTTGATGTCTCGAAGGATAGAAATCACAACAGCATCAGCTACTACAGTAATAAGTTTGTTTTGAATCTTCTTTCCCAGGTAATGATCATGAATTTCTGCATTGGTAACACGTAGAAGTTGTTCCCCCATTACTGGATCAAACTTGGCAAGTAATTCTACTAGACCAGGAAATTCCAATTACTTGGCTCTATAAGTCTTTCAATTGTCCCTCTGAAAGCTAAATTGCGCTTCGCTAGAAATCGTACAATTGCAACTAGTCCAACGTTTAGTTTCAGAATAAAGCATCTCCTGGTGAACTTTGTCAATGCCTGTTTTTTTTTACTTTGTCTTGTTGCAGCTTCACAGTAACTAGTCATGGCGTCTAAATGCCTTTGCGATTTTTCATGCTCTGCTAGCCTTGTGGTACAGCTTTGCCACTGGTCAAATCCTTCATTCAAAAAGGAACTTTTTTGTTTTTCCAGTAGACAACATTAGAAACAATAGATCTTGTCTGCTGACACAGAATATATCAGCCAAGGATGCAAAACACTTTCACCATAACTCAGGTTTGGTTTGCAATGCAATTAAGAGAAATGTCAACCATCCTTATTTTTTGGAAAATTCTCCAAAGTAATCTCAGGTGGACCTTTTTGTAATAAATAGTCAATACAAGATCTTTCCATTTTTTCTAGACACATGGCAGGATAATCCAGATTTCTCAATGAATTTACCACATTTAGCTCATTATCTATAACTACATGTTGATCAGTTATTACATTATTGTCTTCATTTCATACGACATGTTGATCAGTTGTTAGTGTTACATCATTTTCTTCTTCTCTTATGACATTCACAACTGCAGTTTTTGCATTCTTCATAGAATCTGTTTCAGCTGTCTCACTAGAAGTGATTATGTTCTCATTTTCGGGCTTTGATCGTTTTAAAAACTTATTCTAGTTCTATTGGAACTTTCGTTTGGGTTAAAATTCGCACTATTATTATATTTTTATTTAAATTTGAAAGCTGACAACGCTTTTTTTATTCGCGTAAGATTTGTGTTTTCCATATAACAATTTTGTCTAATTTTCAGGAGATTTTTAAAATAATTTCCACGACTTTTTCATATATTTTGCATCATTGCAGATATACTTAGCGCGGGGCCCACTGCGGCCGCATAGGTTGCAGTGGCTTAAGACCGGCCCTGGTAATGAAAAGGTCAAACAAGGGAGATTATCTAGTGTTGGTACCAATGCAAAAGAGTCTACAGGTCGCAAAAAGCTGGCTAGAAGAAGAAATCATCCTTAAAATAAATGGGATATTTCCAATAACAATATTCAATAAGTAAAGATATCAAATTATATATATATATATATATATACAATATTTGAAAAACTATTTGTCAGAAGGAATAAACATTTGAAATAACTGAAGTTTTTTTAAAAAAGTGTAGTGACGTAATAGAACACTACAGGAAGACATGTCTTGAAGCTAGGCTTTATTGAACAAGAATGACAAAACAGTTCACAATAACACAGTACACACACACACACAAGCTGACCTGGACACCATGACATTTTGACACACTAGAACAGATCAGTTCACAACAGGAAACATAAATATACATTTACTCCCCCATTTAGTTTCTTTTCGCTCTACTTCTGAGATTATATGAGTGCTGTAAGGGCGTATCACTGGCAGGTGAATTTTGTCCATTTTCATAATGTTTTCTTCTGCTCTTAAAGCAGGTGGAACCATGTTCTCTACAGATGTCTCTATGTCACCCCTAGAAGCCACTGAGTGTTGGGAGACACCCAGAGAAGTCTCAGTGTTACCAGGAGCCAGTTGATGTTGAAAGACCTCAGAAGATGTCTCAAAGTCTCTTGGAGCGAAATCATGTACTACGGCCTCTGAAGATGAGTCGCCTCTCTGAGCCAAATGGTGTAGTGAGACAGTTTCTTCCCGTCCATTTGGAAGACGTATGTGGGCATAGTTCTGATTAGCTTCAATAAGCTCCACTTCATCTACCAGTGGATCATATTTGCTTTGCCTTGCATGTCTTCTCATCAGGACAGGCCCTGGAACAGATAACTAGGTCGGCAGAGAGACACCACAGGCGGACCTTCTTTTATAGGAAAATAGTCTTTCACGAGGCGTCATGTTTGTAGCAGTGCATAGAAGAGATCTAATTGAATGGAGAGCGCCGTTTAGGGCTAGCTCCCATTGTGTATTAGGTAGTCCTCTTGACCTGACGACAAGAAGAATTGACTTCCAGAGAGTCGAGTTCAGTTTTTCAACTTGCCCGTTTCCTTTGGCATTGTACGCTGTGGTTTTGCTTGTTACTATGCCTTTACCTCTGAGGAAAGATCGTAGCTCTTCAGACATGAAGGCTGATCCCCGGTCGGAATGTAAATACGAGGGCGTGCCGAAAATGCTGAATAGGTTTGTGAAGCATCTAATTACTGTTTGAGTAGACATGTCAGGACATGCATATGCAAAAGGAAACTATGAGTATTCATCAATAATTGTCAATAAATATTTATTTTTAGTGGTAGAAGGGAGTGGTCCCTTAAAGTCAACACTAAGTCTCTCAAATGGTGATGTGGCTTTTACTAAGCTGCCGGCAGATGGTTGATAAAAATGAGGTTTTATCTCTGCACAGATGGGGCAATTGTTTACTACAGTTCTTATTTCTTCAACTGCATACGTAAGATTCTTTGACCGGACGAAATGGAGCATTCGCACTATGCCAGGATGACAAAGAGTGTTGTGAAGTTCTTTTAAAGACCTAGGGGTGGTTGCACTTGCACAGAATCCACGAGAAAGAGCATCGGCGGCCATGTTGTCAGCCCCCGGCCGGTAACACACATCCAAACTGTACATTGATAGTTCTATTCTCCACCTCTGAATTTTGTCGTTTTTTATTTTACTGTGATTGCGAGAGTTAAACATGAATGATATGGACCTTTGATCCATGGTGAGTTTGAAATGCGACCCCAATAGAAAATGTCTCCATTTCTTGATTGATTCCACGATAGCCATTGCTTCTTTCTCTACGGAGGATTGACGTCTCTCGCTAAGAGATAGTGTTCTGGAGAAGAAGGCAACTGGTCTTTTGTTCTGGGATAATGTAGCGGATATAGCGATATCCGATGCATCTGTTTCAACCTCCAGCGGCGTTTTGTGGTCTACATTAGTAACAACAGCCATTTCTAGTTCTTTTTTTTAACGCTTGAAATGTATCTTTGACTCTCTCAGGGAGTGGGAAAGTTCTGTTGTGTACCAAAGGATGGATTTTATCTGAGAAATGTCCTACCCAGTTGGCATAGTAGGAGAATAGACCAACAGCTCGCCATTGTGCATTTAGGTTCTCGGGTGGAAGAAGTTGACGCAAGGGCAGTAGTCTGTCGGGGTCTGGCTTCATCTCATTATGGGAGACTTCATAACCTAGTAATCTTATTCTTGAGGATGCATATGCACACTTTTCCTCATTAAGAGTTAGTCCATATTTTTTTATGGCCCCAAGAAATTTATGCAGATTTTTATCATGCTCTTCTCTGGTAATGTTATTAATATAAGCATATTTACCCTCCAGTGACTCTTGTTCTATGATCTTGTCGATTGTCCGTTGAAAACAGGCTACCCCCTTAGTTACTCCAAAGGGTATCCTACAGAATTGGTATAATTTCCCTCCAGCTTCAAAGGCAGTATAAGGGCGATCAGACTTCCTTAGAGGGATCTGGTGGTATGCGTTGCGAAGATCAAGGGTTCTAAATATTTCATATTTAGCTATTTGAGAGACCATATCATCAATGGGAGGTAAGGGATAAGCATCCAGAAGTGTGAACATTCTTCGTTTGTGTCGTTCGTTAGTTGTTATTAAGACTTGAGCCCACCATGGAGACGACGAGGGCTCAATGATGCCATCTTTTAAGAGTCTCTCAACTTCTGAATTGATTAATAGAGTGTCGTTTGCAGAATATCGTCTGGATTTTGTGGCGATAGGTCGACACTCTTTAAGCATATTTTGGAAAAGAGGAGCGGGTTCGACGTTAGCAGCTTTCATTCTATTTAAGACCATTGTTGGTTTAGGCCCCTGAAAAGTGATCTGTACACTCTCATGTTGTTCAAGGAAGTCATGGCCTAAAATAACATCCTCACAGAGGTTGTCAAGTATGTGTAGCTTGAAGTCTTTATAAGTGGAGCCTTTACTCTTAATGTCAGCATTAACATGGCCTCGAGTATAACCAGTTAGGTTCGTGTTGGCCATAGATGTTTTGATGAGTGAAAAGTTTTGAATCTATACTTTCTGACAGCCGATGCAGAAATGTAACTATCTGAGCTACCTGTATCGATGAGGGCATCAAGGGTAATGTTGTTAACTTGTATTTTCATTACAGCACGAGATAGAGAAAACAAAGAGGCGGCTGTTATTGTATACGCCGCTGAATCAAAGTTATGTCTGTAAACTGTAGAAAGTTTTGATTTGCATACCTTTTTGTAGTGTCCCTTTTTACCGCATTTATTGCAGGTTGCATCTTTAGCGGGGCATTCGCTACGAGAGTGGATAGCACCTCCACAAAAGTAGCTCTTGCCTTGAGCTGCAGCTATGCAACCGGGTGTCGAATCAATCGTGTCTTCTACAGCAGAGCAAAGTGGCAGTTCCGACGTAGTGGATTGTTGTGCTTGTGGTGTTTGAAAAGTAGTGGCTTGTTACGAGTTATATGTCAAAGAATGTTTCTGTGCCATCTCAAGAGATCTAGCTACCTCCAATGACTTTGCGAGGTCCAGAGATGAGTACTCTAAAAGTCTCTGCCTAATCTCTGGTGATGACATGCCACTAATGAATGCGTCTCTGATGGCCTCGTTCTGGTTTTCGAGGACAGTGACTGCTCTGAAATGGCAGTCTTTAGCTAGCAATCTCAATTTTTGAATATACCTGTCAACATTCTGTCCTGTTTCCTGTTGCGAGCATAAACCTCATTGGTTTGTTTGACATAGAGTCCGTTTAGTGTGTTTACAACAGATTCAAAGTCAGTACAGTCAGATATCAATTCGTACACAGCATGTGAGATAAAGTTACATAGTAGATCGAACTTCTCACCTTCTGATACTGCTAGTTTTAATGCGAATTTTTCAAATGTGTGAAGTCAGTGCTTCCAGATCCTTTGAGCGTCCGGATCATTTGGATCCACCACCAATCTTTCAGGTCTTAGAAAATGATCCATACTTAAGGTTAGAAGCACAATTAATCCACAGGATTCTTGTTCAATAAATTGTAGTGACCTAATAAAACACTACAGGAAGACATGTCTTGAAGCTAGGCTTTATTGAACAAGAATGACAAAACAGTTCACAATAACACAGTACACACAAGCTGACCTGGACACCATGACATTTTGACACACTAGAACAGATCAGTTCACAACACACAACAGGAAACATAAATACACAACAATAAGAATGAAAATAAGGAGATGTGACTGTAACAATTTAATCTTTAAACTACTACTATACTTTTAATCTAACCCTAACCTCAACTCAACTTATCAATATTTTCTAGACTACTATCCATTAAAGACAAGTTAGAAAACTAGCAACCTATAATCAGGACTGGCCTTAGGCATAGACATTCTAGGCAGCCACCTAGAGCCTCGTACTAGACTGAAAAAAATTTTTTAGACAAGAAATAGCAAAACTTGTTTCTAATGTTATTGTTATAGTTAACTAGGTTTTAAATAAATTGCGTAATTTTATTTTTTGATTATTTTTTTTTTTTTTTCCTATTTCATTTGGGGACAGTGAGTTCACTTTGCCTAGGGGCTCCAATTATCTAATTCCGGCCTTGCTATAATTACTACAATATAAATCTACTTATGAATAGTGATATAAACTAGACATCTGATCTTAGATATAAGAAACATTATTAAATATTTTGCTCTGAGAATATCTCAAATGTTCTTGCACACACATATAAATTTTAAATACTTAAAAAAAAATAATTTTTACACAGAGTAGTAGTTTCCTTTTTAGTATTTTAAAGCGATACCAACCTACTTTACTGAGGGCTGCTAACAAAACAACAATGGTGAAGATCAATGGGTCTCTGACTTCATCGTAGGCAATTGCAGCAACATGAAGGCTCCCATGGTGAGAACCTGAGCGGGTATGGTTGCCATGAGAATGTATTCCAGAGTTTGATGAGTTGTTATGTGTATGATTTGTGAATCCTCCAAGAGATAAAGAAATATTTTTTTCGCATTGGACAGAAGAGATCAACATCAATATCACCACAACAGGAGCAAATGTACCAAAGTGTCTTAGAATTAGCCTTGATCCTCCATTAGTCTTAGAAATATTTGGTAGATGCATGTTTGATTAGATCTAACTAGGATCTAGACCTAGATCTTGTTCTAGAGTCTAAATTTCAATTCCTTTTTTGAAACAGAAAGTAAAACATTATATTTATATATATATTTATTTTATTTATCTAGCAATAACACTGAAAATCAAAATAAAAAATATACATACAGGTTTGGTGTATTAAAACCATTTTTTAATTACCACAACATGAACATGTCTACATGTCAACAAGTTGTAGAGTAGCCTTCACCTGAATTTCTGGATCTAGATTATATATATATATGTATATGACTATTGTGTCCTCTGCTAAAAGTACAACATTACAACTTAACCAACATCACAAGTCAGTGAGCTATCTAGATCTAGAATAGTATCAAAGTAATATCTTGATGTGATCTACATAAGACAGAGTCAATTGAATATAAGAATATAGTAGTCTAAATTATTATTAAATAAATCTAGAACTATTTATTAAGTATTTATAGACTAGTTTATTATTAAATTTAAATATATCTAGAATCTAGATGCTAGTCTAGATAGACCTCCAGATTAGATTTAATATTATTATTAATAGTTACAATTTTATTAGATCTAGACTACTAGATGATAGATCTTCAGTATCTTTTTTTTATTTTTAAGTAGATTATTTATATAGATCTAGAATCTAGAGATATATAAATATAATATATAGCACTAGATTATAATAGTCTACGTCTATCTATATACTAATATATACTGAGTCTAGTCTAGTATAGTCAGATATAGTAGAAATGCAGAATATAGACTTAGAATAGAATAATAGATCAGGATTCTCGATCTAGACAGATCATGATTATAATTATATATATATATATATACTAGATCTAATCTAGAATCTAACCTAGCCAATTCTGTAATTCTAGATCTAGTCTCTCTAATATTTTATTATTTTAAAAAATTGCTAGACTAAAAATCTTTAAAATAACATGTAAATATTGTAAATAACACTAGCTTAGTAAATAAGTAATGACTAGACTAGTACTGTATTCAGTAGTGGACACTAGATGACTGCTAGATCTAGAAACTGTTGTCTGAAAAAATGAGACAGTCTTTTTTAATTTTTACTTTAGTCTGAGAGTAAGAAGAATGATTTGAATGATTAATCCAATCCTAGCCTAATTTATACCATCTATTATTCTAAATAAGATCTTGATATTACCAGAAGTGGTGGAGATACATCAACATGTTAGTTACTGTTACCAGATCTAGATCTAGTTACTACTCTAGTAGACTCTCCTACTACTACGACTCGTACTTGTAGTAGATCTATACTAGACAAGTAACTGGAAATTTAATTACTCAAGCTCAGCTAACTTCCGGATGCTTATTTAGTATAGTTCGCTTCTTTTCATTTAACACAGATCTGGGCTATTTTAAAAAATTAAATACAGATAAGGCATCTTAGTTTTCTTAGAGACCACACATCTCGTAGAAGACTACACTACTTTGTGCCAAAGGTTAGGCATGCCATTAAAAAGAAAAATGTAGATCTACACGCAACTCCTTGAAATAGTAGGCTATAATGCTTAGATTCTACGTTTATACATTATAATTAGAAATGCACATTTATGAAAATAACAGACAAAAATCATTTTTAATTTGTGTAGAGATAGAGCCTTTAGAGGGAGAGAGAGAGAGAGACTACCGCCTGACAGCCTTTAACTGAACGGTAAGGGGATTATGTATAAAAGCAAGAGTCGGATGAAGATCCTGGCGCACGAGCGCATGCAGTCAGTTAATGAACGTGTTTACATTTCTGAATTTCAATATTAACCTAGACAAATCTCTTCCTACTTTATTCTAAATATAATACAAACTTTTATAGGCCCCTCCTTGCTATTGTACCACAACAGGGAATAATACAATACTAGAAAGAAAAATATTTCCGGCATTTGAAACAGTATTTTAATTGCGTGTGTTTTCACTTTTTCTCTCCTGATTGGTGATCCCAACGCCGATTTGACGCTATTACGTTAAATTAATTTTTAGTTTTATGAACATTAATTTGCATTGTGTAAAAATGGCATGCAATTCTCTTTAATTCTATACCAAATTTATCATTTTCTGATTACAAATAAAAAAGTTATTGAAATTTAATCAAAAAACGGGAAATACAAATGAGTAAAATGAATAATTCCATTGGAACATGTATAATAATTACGGAGAGAAAAAGCTACTTTTACCAAGGAGTTTGTTAACAGTGTGATGATACAGTCGAATGATATAGACTTCAATATTTTACCAATATCTTTATATATAATTCTCTTCTTCCCTAATCTGGTCAGACAAGTAGTAAATGGGAAGATCTGGTATTTTGTCTTGCCATTTGACATTTAGTATTTTTCTCAGACATGTCATGTGGAAGTGGTTCAGTTTCTTTGCATTTTTACTGAACACTGTCCATGTTTCTGAGGCATATAGCAATGAAGGGAGGATGACGGCTCTATAGACCTCTAGCTTTGTGTTTGTGGTGATGCCACGTCTGTTCCAGACAGTTTTAGACAGTCTACCATAGGATGCACTGGCCTTGGCGATACGCAGGTCGATTTCACTATCGATTTTTCCATTTCTGGAGAGTGTGCTGCCAAGATATGTGAATTTGTCCACTGCGTTTATATCCTGTCCATTTATAGTGATGCTTGGATCCGAGTAGGCTTTCCCAGGAGCAGGTAGATATAAGACTTCAGTCTTGTTCGTATTGATGGTAAGGCCAAAGTCTGAGCATGCTCTTGAGAAGTCACTGACGATGCTCTGCAGATCGTTTTCAGAGCAGGCATTTAGGGCACAGTCGTCAGCAAATAGCAAGTCTGATTACTGCTGCATTTGCTTTGAGCCGCCTCGGGTTGAATAGGCCACCATCAAATCTGTATGATATATTTATCCCGTTGTTTTCTCTATTTGTGAATGCATCTGTCAGCATCGCGGAGAACATGATACTGAACAGTGTAGGTGCTAGGACACAGCCTTGTTTTACCCCGTTTGATACTTCGAAGGGCTCTGATGGTTCTCCACTTTCTTGGACACGAGCCTTCATGCCATCATGAAATAGTCTCACCATGGTTATGAATTTTTGTGGACAGCCATACTTTGACATGATCTTCCAGAGTCATTCTCTGCTAACAGTGTCGAATGCCTTTGTTAAGTCGACATATATTGAGATGAGGTCAGCATTTTGTTCTTGGCATTTTTCCTGGAGCTGCCTTGCTGCAAAGATCATGTCAATGGTTCATTGCTCTTTTCTGAAGCCGCACTGGCTTTCTGGTAGTAGACCATATTCTATGTGTTGCACGAGACGATTTAGTAGGATGCGTGCAAGGATTTTCCCAGCAATAGAGAGAAGAGATATTCCTCTGTGGTTGTCGCAGATCTGGCGGTTTCCTTTTCGCTTGTATAAATGAACAATTGTGGCAAAATACCAGATACAGAAGTTCTTCGAAAAGCGTGTCTGCAAAGCATCCACACAATCCTGATGCAGTCCCAGCTGCGATGGGCATGTCACGTCTACAGAATGGAAGACCACCGCACCCTAAACGACTCTTGTATGGCCAACTAAGCGAAGGAAAGCGCTCGCAAGGTGGTCAAAGAAAGCGCTTCAGGGACACCCTCAAAGCTTCTCTGAAGGCGTTCAGCATAGACCCAGGCACCTGAGAGACAGAGGCACATGACAGAGCATCATGGCGTCGCACTGTGAAAACTGGCGCACAGGTTGCTGAGGAAAAAAGAACAACGCTGGCAGAAGAAAAACGCCAGAAAAAAAAAGCAAGGCAAACGACACTAGCTCCAGTTGGAATAACCTGCCCAGTGTGCGGCCGAACATTCCAGGCTCACATAGGTCTCACCAGCCACATGAGGAGGCACAAAACCCCAGTGCAAAGCCCTCAGCCCCCTGGATGACAAAGTGGTCATCATCGAACCACGATGGACAAACTATATATATATATATATATATATATATATATATATATATAAATGGGAAGATCACTCTGCGAATAGTCCATGAAAAAAAAACAAGAGGGTGGGGGGGGGGGGGGAGAACACGTTTTTACAGCTCGCTACGGATGGCTGCGCGCTGGACTGTCAAACCCTGCCCGCTCCCATCCCATGCGGGAGGTTTGGACAAGGAAGTAAACTATCGTCAACTCTGAAGAAACATCCGAAACATGTAAAACATTTTACAAACACTAAATAGCAGGGCCGGACTTAAGCATTGTGAGGCCCTATTCGAAATGGATTTCGCGGGGCCAAGTTTGGGTAGGGAAATGGGCAATAAGTCAAATTTTAGAGTATGTATTAGAAAATAAACTCGTCTATGCATTTTATTCATTCTTTACTACGTACAGAATTACTTTACGAGCCTTGCGTGTAGCAAAGTCATACAGTATATCATAAAAATTCTGTTTTCTACATAGATCCCGCTCAATAGCAAGTATTAACAAATGTTTCAATCTATCTTTGAGAATTGTTGACCTCAAGTAATTCTTCATTAGTTTCTTCTTTCACCAGATTACACAATTAAGGCTAATGCATAATGCTGTTTTTATCAATAGCGCGTAGGATTGACGTTTTCCATATTGAATGACACCCCAGAATGACAATTTTTTATGTATTTCCGTATATTTTAAGGACTTTTTCGTATATTTTGCAATTTCGGGAGATTTCCAGGAGCTCCTGGTAAATCGACAGGAGTGCGCGGGAAATCTGTTTTAAGTTATAAAATGGTTTAATTAATAATTTATACACCTTGAATTAGCGCGGGAAAATGCGGATCCTTCGGTCACATAGGTTTCAGTGGCCTAAGACCGGCCCTGCAAAATAGCGGCGTATGCTATGCCGCCGGTCGACTAGTATTAACTTTTTTGCCTATTTCCCATGAATTGCGCAAAAAATTATTCCGAGCAAAAGGAAAAGTGCGCCAGTTGTTAAAAGAATGGTACGGATGTCTCCTGTTGAGGATGATTTAGTCACTTCATATCAAGAAATTGTATGTCTTTTGTTGTCAACTACTTTCAACAAATTCTATAGAAATGAAATACAAATTTAATAAGTGGTTTAAATAAAAATCCGAAATTGGAACATCAAAAGACTTATGAAGAATAGTCATCAGGATAGGAAAATGGGAAAACAAGAGCATCCGGCTACAAATACATTTCACAAGGAAGTCGTTGCTATGATTGATGTCAAGAAGAAAAACGATGGAAGGATAAACTGTACAGATTGTTTCTATGAAATCAGAATATTTTATATTTCGTGACAATATTAACGACGAGTCTTTATTGAATATAGAATTTCAATAAGATAAGGGAAATGAAGGAATGAAATAAAGGAATAAAAATCATAACCAAAAGTGTATCTATAATGTTGAAAAGTTTATAAATGTTTTAGAAAACCACGTAAAACATATAGGCCTGCTTATAAGCAGGGCTTTTTTTTTTTTATTTTGTAATAAAAAAAAAATAGGTGCCGGTACTCAGTGATTAGGTGCCGGTACTCAGTAGTTGATTGCCTAACTTTTAACTACTAAAAATTAATAATATACGTTAAAATACAAGAAAAGTAATATTTTTTTCAAAAAGGTCCCGGTACGCCGTACCGCTGCGTACCATCACAAAAAAAAGCCCTGCTTATAAGAGTTAGAATGACTGCTGTAAGCACCTTTGTATTTTGTTTGACAGCACATCTAACATAGCACACACTGATCAGATTCATACGTTATAAGATTTATGCCTAAAGGGAGAAAAAAGCCGATGAGATCTACTTAATATCTTAAAATGTCTTGAAAAGAGTGAGCTTGAATTTTGGATATGTCGAGATCAGGGATATAAGAAATGCAGCTTTAATGTCTGGAGCCATGGAGGAGTACAGGAAATTTTAAGAAGAAACAGAAAAGCTATTTAATATATGGGTATAACATTCACTTTATCTATGTGGAAATGGAAATGCTTCTTGCTTAAATTTTTTGGTACAATGGAAATCATTTTTTCTTTCAAAAATTATAGCCTTTTGATGTGCAGCTTAATATCTATTGCCAGATATCTTTTATTTTACCTATCTTTACTTTATTTTTTTTATTTTTTTGCGGACAAGATGCACTAGAAGGCCAAAGATACATAAGAGTAAACTATTGACAAACTGGTGGCTAAGTCAACTTTGTCTTTACCAAAAGCATAACACGTTTGACAAAGGAACAGATTATACTTTCACATTTATTAAACTTTATTAAAAATGAAATCATTAAAGACATCACATTACACTTCCGTAGTTAATATTTTTTCAAATTTTGAAATCCAGAAAAGAAAAAAAAACAACATAGTAATTTACTTAAGGTAGTTGCAAAATCGAACTATAGATACATTGTAACAACTGAATTTTAAAATTTAATTGATACTCATTTTATAGTTGTTTAACAATCATTTAATGTAGTTAATTATAAAGTATGTGTAGGCTACTATGTCTCAACAAACAAACAAAGAATAGCAAATATTTTTGAGGGCGAGGGGCGATATATATATATATATTTACGGGGGGGGGGGGGGGACCCCGGTAAAAAAAAATCCCATGATGTACATAGATGGCTAAAGTAGTTGTATAGGCCTATCACTAAACCATTAAGTAGGTCTACAAATACAAAAACACGTACGTAGCTTAAATTACAACCTTATAAAATATTAGATCTACGTACACAAAAAGACACAAAGATAAAGTTACATTCATGTTCTATACTCGTAAAAGTTTTTCATTCTTCCTAGTGCCATTTGCCTGAATCAGCCAGAAAAACCAATATGACTATAAGCAGAGTTTTGATCTCCAATTAACATGCACGACTAGATTAAATTAACATAGGGAAAGGCTTAGGCGTAAGACGTTATCTCCTAAATGAAGAAACGTCTGTAAATTATAAATAAATAAGGCTTTTGCAACCCACGTCACTGTTACGTTCAGAAAAACTTCGTTTGCGATAATGAGTAGGCCTATGCAGGCCAAACTGTGCTATAATTCGTGTTCTCGAGGGTACAAACAGGTAATTAAGAAAGCAGTTGTTGTGGATATAAGACTGAAAGAAATATAGTCAGCACTTAGAATTTTTCTTTTTTAAAGGCTTGGTAAATTAAGGCAGCGAGATTGTAAAAATAAATAGTAGTGTTCCATGAATGCTTGAGGATTCGTCTGAAAAGCTAGCTGTTCCACACAAATTTGGAGTAGGCCTAACGCCTAACAAACTATAATATAGTGCTTGTGAATGTAAAGTAATACCTAAGTTAAGGCAGAAATAAATTTTATTTTGATTTTGTTTGTGCTACATTTTATTAACCTTAAAATGTGATCGGCTTTGACTAGCATTTCTTTTTACAGTTCCTCTATTCAGCTTGCAAATCATGGGCTCGAAATCTGGGTGGGTGGGTGGACACAGTTCTCTAAAACGGCTCTAACGATTTTCCTAGAAATTTTACATTAACTCTTGAATAATATGATGCTTGTATACATGCAGAAATACCCGAAAAGTATAATCCGCTTAAGATAAATATTTTCTATAGTTCTCTTGCCAAATTTATACTTTGAAAAAATGATAACGGTCAACCAATGTTTTTTCCAGTGTGGCCAGTAAGCTAGTAATTCTTATCCCAAAGATATAGGCATACATAATCTGTCAAATTTCTAGGAAAATCATTAGAGCCGTTTTTTTTTTATCTGTGTCACCCTGGGTTTTTAGTTTTGAACCCATGTTGTAGGTTTTAGTTTCTACGAAGGTAAGAGATGATTAGAGTTGATTAATGTTGATACAAATTTGCCAACGGATTCTACATAGTAACATAATTGCATGGCATTTCATTTCTGTACATCAAGCACTACAGTCCCTACTACTCAAAAAGTCTTTTTTTTCACATATGAAAATAGTTAACGATTATAAGGACATTTGTAATTAATAGTTATAGGCCTAATGTGCGATGTATGTATGGACAACACAATAACCATAGCGACTTTTTCTATAAAGTAAAGTTCCCCTTTCAGACCTTGAGATATATAAGGCAGATGATGTAAAGGTCATCTGTTTCTGTGGCCCACGGTTAACAAGAGTGTCATGTGGCCAGCATAACTACCAACCGCCTTTACTTTCCCTAACTAAAGTCAGGTACCCTTTAGAGTTGGGTGGACTCAGCGGCTCCCTAAAAATCCCGAAATTGAAAATCCCAGTCTTTACCGAGATTCAAACCCAGGATTCCAGGCTTGGAAGCTGAGCGCTTAACCACCACGCCCCCGACTTTCTCTACGAGGACTTTTAAATCTGTGTGTCAAAGATAGAAAATAAGCTTTCCTGTTCTTTGCACAGTCGTCGTAGGTTGTGTGAAGTATACGGCCATAATTCGGAGACTGTTCAACCATAGATATGTATTGTAGGCTATATCTATGGTTCAACGCTGCATTTGAAAGGCTTTGCAACATTTGAATACTGTGCTTTGAAATACATTAATTGTTTAAGTCAATGTGACCAACTAGTCTACAGTACTGTGTAGGGTAGTATAGGGGTTAGAGTTACAATTTTGCCGAGATTGAAGCAATGTCACGTTCCCCCATATGCACAAAGCAGCAAAGTTTTCGGTAAAAGGGAGGGAAGAGGTCTAGAGTAGCTCATGTATGTAGTTAACAGTTCTATTAAAGTATTTGCCTTTAGTCTCACATAGAATACGTATCTTAATATTACAGACGTTACTTCAAAAAAGAAGATAATTACGTCCTACGCATTTCATGTGTCTATCTAGTTATGAATGTTAATAAAAAAAACTTAAACTCTGATAAGTCGTTGGTTTTCCTGGCTGATTCAGGCAACTCCTTCCATTATTTAATGGCACAAGGAAAGAGGGAGCACTTGTACAAACTTGTTCTAGTGTTTGAAATAAGAGATCGGCCTCTATCTTTGTGTCTGAGTATTTCATTAGTTTTGGGTTGTGGCTGTAGACTTATAGTCCAACTTACCCTTGTAGACGAACCGTATTACTAAGCTTGATATATAAACTTGAATAAGGTTTTATTTTTTTTCCAAACAAAATAAATTTCCTTTTATTTATTACGTTTATTACATTTAAATTTCAATGTAGGAAATAAATGAAATTACATGATGTAACATGATTTCAACAACATAGGTATAATTCAACCCACTTCGAAATTATTGTTTCAACATACAATAATCCCGACATGACAAACGCATAATTTTTTGCCTCAGAACCTGACACAACGGAATGAGACAATATTATATGTTCCGGAAGCTAAAAGATTGGGACTAGAGAAACCTGCCCTTGCGGAGCATCACCGAAGAATGCTGATCATATTCTTCAAAGCTGCATACTCAAGAGGACCTGAGATCCTCCTATACAAGAAAAATTATACGGAAAACTGCCTGATCTGGAAAGCACTGCGAGGCTCATCTCAGATATAGAATTACTTATCTGAACCCTCCAACATAAAAAAAAAAGAGAACGTCCATTGCCTATTATCCACTCATCTGCAACGGTCCTACAAAAAGTTTTATTCGACATGCGACATACACACACATGCACTCCCCATAAAAAGGTCGGTGTTAGCTCCGCATTGGGTGGGAGCATGTCTGCAGTGGGTAGGTGTGTAGGGCTTAGTTAAAGGCCCACATTTTTAATTAACTTCTATTCATATTTGGGCTAAGACTCAGTTATAGGCCTACACTTTTTAAAAATAGGATAATGAGATAATAATACCGATCAACAGTCACCCAGTTGCGAAATAAGGAATTGTAGGCCCCAAAGCCTAACTGGTAGATTAAATCGCATTCTGAATATTTTCACTATCAGATAAATGCATTCGTGCGTGTATGGGCGCTCATTTAAATACTAGTTAATCTAGCTCTTGTGTAGTCTAACCGAATGAACACCAATTCGATCTCGGAGGGCTCGGCTGGATACAGCGATTACTGATCTCGACCTAGGCCTACTTTATTATCATTGTCTAGTGGCGGCAGTGGGAAATACGCTGTTGAGTGTCTCTCCTCGTCTGTCACGGAATTCAAAGCTAAATGTGCCATTGAAAGTAGACCTGGTTGTGCGGATGTGTATCAAGAAGATCATCTATTTATCCTTTCTACACCCTGAATGGTATGACCACATAGTAGTATATTGCATATAACATTTGCTTTATAACAATCAGGCTTGTCTTCGAGTCCGAAGATTAATGAGGAATGCAGTATTTCCCGTGGCTACGCAGCCCCAGCTTTGACCTACATATTTTGCCACATCAGTGTATGTGTATGGAATGTCAGCAAGTATGGCCGCCGGAAGCTCTGTCTGTCTTTGTTTATTTTTTTTCCCAATTCTACTTAAAGACTGAAGCGCCCACTTATAACTCGTAATTGTAATGTGCATAGGTCAATGTCGAAAATCATAAGGTCTATATCTAGTTGTTATTAGTTGACACAAATTGTTGTTACGAATCGTCCCTAACTTATAATCCCTATCCCTACTCAAACTGGGCCATGCGAGTTCTGTTTCGCATAGAGCCCCGCAATGGTCAACTACGGCCCTGCTATTTAGTGACGGATGAATACAGAGTAGATAACTTGTTCTCCTCTCCCCCCCCCCCTTTTTTTTCGCTGCTAAAACTACGTGGGGTAGAAATGAAAAAGAGTGATATGACTTGTTGGTCACAACGGTTAAGTCTGGCCCTGCTGTTTTGTGACGGGTGAATACTACTTGTTCTCCCTCCCCCCCTCCCTCTTTTTTTTCATAGGGTAACTAGTCCGACTTGTAGAAATAAAAGAGTGCATCTTTCCTTTACTTCTTGTCCAATATCTTCAGCCATGAAGAGAATTATATACATAGATTGTTACCAATCTTTATTTCACCTTGTTCATTTGAAACTTCTGAAAAATGTCTTTGATTTTTCTTTACCCAGTAGCTCCTATTTCCTGTTGTTAAATGTAATAGCTAACTCATAAGCAAACAGAGAGAATCAAATATAAATAAATTGTAATAAAAATTGAAATTTTGATCAATATGAAAAGTTACAAAAAGGCATATACCCGGTATATATACTTTTTACTTTCAATACAATAGAACAGATGCATAAACACTCCATCTCTATGGATGGCCTTATAATTAGGGGTATTGGCTCTTTGAAGAAAAAAATTGTGTATATATATATATATAGATAGATAGATAGATAGATATTCAGTTTTCACACACACTAAAAAAAAGTCCTTTACATTATTCACTCATTATAAATGTGGCAGGATAAGCTCTAATTGGAAAGTTGTAAGTACTGCCATTAACTTTCTATTGCCTTGTACTGCATTAGGGTCTACCCAAAATAGCACATTCTATTGCAATAGTAGACTTTTAGTAATCCAATTTATATTTTTATTATCCAATTTCAATTTTTCTAAAAAAAAAATATATAAATTATTGTTTTTAACCCATTCACAACTCTGTGTTTTAAAAAGAAGTTTAATTTTTAATCAAAGAAAAAACACTGTTAAACAATAATTTTACTTTTATTTCTTTTTTCAATTATATCGTTTACTTTTAATACCTTGACAATTTTAGCAATCTTTAAAATTTTCCAGGTAGCCTTGCACACTGCTCTGTCAGCAGTTCTATTTTTAAAATGTTCAGAAACATTTATGAGCCATAAATATGGTTTTCACTTGGCTTGCTAATTTCTCATTCAGACAGAGACATGGTTATCTTTTCTCATAGGAAACTTTCTATTGGATTAAACTGCTGCATTAGTAAGCTACAGTAAATTCTATAGTAGTAATTGGGTTTTAAATAAATGTATCTACTGGGTAGTAATCTAAAAAAAGGTTTCTTTTATAGCTTCCTATGAAGCAGTAACTATTAAATCTGTCTACCCAGTCCCTTAAAGGAGAAAAAAAATTCCTATGTTATATATTTTTTGTTTATTTATTAGAAACTGGTCTATATAATGTCTTCTATATAGTTGTCATTTCTTCATTTATTTGTTCTCTCTCTCTCTCCCCCTCTCTCTTTCTGTTTTAACAGCAAGAGGTGTGTTCATTTAAAATGCAGTACATATTTTTAGTATGTAGTTGAGCAAGTCAGTGTGTATGTACAGGTATTCTCCTAATACGTCAATGAAATGTTACTTCTAAATTTATATATATATATATATATTTCAATGTACATAGTCTAATTATATTTATTGTGTTCATTTGTGAGTAAGATGTTTAAATATTCATAAACATTTTTATTTGTGTGTGATTTTCTTTTCAAATTTTAAACTAACTATACCTTGAAAAATAATCAGTATAATAATGTAACATGTAAAAATATGGGCTGTTTTATTTTTTAACTCTTCATTTTAGGGATAGAAAGAGAAATGATCTTTTTTGTTTTCTATAGCACAAAGACTTTTTTTTTAGGCTGACATAGGTATATATATTGTGGTATTTTAACTGAGAAGTTGTAGTATTACTATTTCAATGTCATTTTTATTATTGAAAAAAAGATGTATTTAAGTCATTGTTGAAAAATGACATATACAATATCCTCATTATTGTACAAATGATATATTTGTCTTTTCCTTTTTTTTTTTTTAATTTTATTTTGCTTTAGAAACTAAAGCTTGACTAACACAGAGGATCATATTTATAATGAAGTGAACATTTAAGTTAGCCAATATAAGTGGACTCTTCCAAACATCTCCATCTGTCAAGTGTATCTCTTGACACAGCCCTTGGATATTATATACACAAAAGTGGTTCAAATTTAATGTTTCAAAGTGAGAAGCATTGTTAATGGACATTTCTTTTTTTTTTATGTACTCATTCTTGTACATTGACTGGCCATATAGACATACAACCAACTACTGGATTAGTTTTAATTGCTTTGTTGTTGTTGTTGTTGTAAGCAGTGATTCTTAACAGCCTTGCTGAATTCAGACTTGATCCAGTGCATCCTTTTTTTTTGTCAAAATATATATTATCAACTATATATATTATATATTGTGCCACCCCTACCAGGATGTGGCACTTGCAGTGTTTCCCAAACATTTTCCTTAACCTAACACTTTACACATTCTGAGTGTTTAGCAGAACACCTTGCTTCCTTTTTTAGAGAGTTTAATTCATGTGGTGGCCTACCAGTTAGTTATTATAGTAGTTTGTCGAACACATTCAGGCCTAGCAGAACATTTGGGTTCCACAGAACACAGTTTGGGAAACACTGCTACAGAGTACTGTAGTGCTTTTACTTGTATTCTCATTTTTTCCCTATTCTTGTGTCAGTTATGTCTTAATGTTGTTCTGGGCTTACATCGTACATGTACCTCTGATGGGTGCATGGTAAAAGGGTGAAAGTAATGTCAGAAATATTGTTGATAATAGAGCTAACATATTTTAGTTCTGGTTTCTGTTTTGAGTTTGAAAGGTGTTTAATTGAGATATTTCAGGCTTATTTTATTTTTTTTAAATTGTAATACCTAGCATTTGTCTTTTCTGTAATAGTTGAATGATTTTGATCAGCCTTTTTACTGTCAAATTGCGTTTTGATTTGTAACCATCATATAGATAAGATAAAGGGATGTAGGGTTTACTTATATACTTAGGTGTATACATTCTCTCAATCACCTCTTAATTTTCAATCTTTCCAATCCTGTATAAAATGTCATCAGATTCAATCTCATTGATAACTTCAGGATGATTCTGATTTTGTGATACTTATTTGTTCCACAGATCATTTCACTTTCAGAATAAATAAAAAAGAATTTCTATAAGATTTATCAAACCTTTAAAAAAAGATTAAGTAACAATACCCTTAAATAAGTGTGCACGTTAATATTATAGTCATTTCTTTTAATAATTTAAGTATCTATCTCATAATTTCATTTTCCCAATAAAATTTTGTGTATGTAATTTTGGGTAGTTTTAAATAGCCTGAGTGCAGAAATTGTCTACCTTGATGCACTCTGCTCTTTTGATTTACCAGTGTGTACATGCATGATTGAGAAGATTTATTGAGTTATTGCTACCTGTACTGGGATGGTGTAAGAAAAAGCTTCTAGAGCATACCAGTTTTGAAAGAAACATTGGAAACTTTAATATAAATTATATATTAATGAAGGAATGTTATTAAAATTGAACACACTATTAGTCCCTCCATGTGTAGTTTTATGTTGAAAGGAACTTCAGAAAATATTCATCATTGTTGCATCCAGGGGTGTTGGAGCTGCTTTACATTCTAGGGATGCTGTACTAGGAGCTATTGCTTCCTTATTTGCCACTGTCTTTAGGCATACCTTGATTGTAGAGTAACTAGACCTGTTGAAGTAGATTGTGTGTACATTGCTAGAATGATATATATTTCGTAATTATTTTGTACTTTTAATAAAAATTTTTTTTTTTTTTTTTTTTTTTTTTTTTTTTTTTTTTTTTTAAATAACTGAAAATGAAGAATTAAAACAGGTGGTCCAAATAGCAATAATGATGTAGTATACAAAAAATAAAGACACCTAGAAGTTATCTCCCATATCCCTAAGTTTTCAGTTGTTCATGTAATGTTACTCCTTTTAAAATTAGCTTTAAAAAAAAATCCTGCTACCTAATGATTTTGTTTATTTTGGAAGTAATAGTTTCCTTGTGTCATAGGACCCTCTCCCCCCCCTCCAAAACTCCTGCAGTAAGAATGACAATCAATGAAGATCAGGTTCAGTTCATGACTGTATATCAGCCGGTTAAGTTGACATTGTAAAAGCTGGTTGAATTATTCATCAGACCACTCAGACATAGTGTGCAGGGATCTGACAAGCAGCACTTACTTTAGTGCTGTCACAAGCAGCTAGAGTTGAAACCCACCTTATTGTATCACTGAGATATAAAACCATAACAACACCATACAAATCACAACAAAGGAGATTTAGTAGATTTGATTCACTAAACATTGAGGATTTCCTGAACCCACATTCTAACTAAAAATGTTTGCAATGAAATCTCTTCTTGTTGTACACAATGGTCTCTTGAAGTGTAGGCTAAGTGAAGCTAAACTATAGTGGCTGTGTTTAGCAGGGACAAAGTCACACCCAAATATGTTCTGTTTTAAAAACTCAGCAGTTGAGTGTTGTCAACGTTGCATGCTTAGAAACAGCAGTTCTGAAGTAATTGAATTTGTTCATTGTTTGTGGGTTTCACAGACCATTTAACTTGCCTGTGTAAGCTTAGTGTAGATATTTCAGTGTCCAGCTTGACCGTACTAAGTGGATGGAAGGGTTGATATAAGCTGGTTGATTTTTACAGTAGATTGATATGAATGTTGTAGATGTATATTGTTACTGCTGTCCATTCTGTTTTCTACACTTATTCAATTAATTCATTAAACTTAAACAGTTTTAAATTGAAAACACATATTTAAAAAAAAAGTGTATGTAAAACATCCCAGTAACTAAGCTAATTAGGACAAACTCATGTGAAAATCCGGTTACTTCTTCTTCTTCTATTTGTACTCTTGAATGTACGTTGAACATGAGAAAAACAAAGTTTGTGGACAACACTTTTACAATTTCCTCTCACTATTGATCAAGACTAGACTTGGAAACGCAATAAGTGTGAAGATTTGTCTCCTCCCAGTGAATCTGCTATTAGGTTTGTTTAAGTTGTGATGAAATGCTGGCTAGTGCCAGTTCAGCAGCTCCAGTGTTAGTCCCATGCAAAACTAAGTCGCCACAAGGAAATCAAATCCTAATGGTATGGAAATAAATGTATTTCCTCTCGTGTTATAGACACATTTTATCTCAAGCCCTTTTTTTTTTAAAGTTTCAATGAATGTTACCAGTCAACATTTGTAGTACAGTGTATAGTTGTGTACATACCTTTATTCTCTATACATGTTTTGTGGTATTTCTATTCGTTATATACACATTCATCTCTGTGAAATGTTATGGTTTTATAATGCTTTGAAAGTCATGCAAGCCTACACCTACAAAGGGAAAGACTTCAATTCTATAAACCTGTAAATCTGTTATTCTAACCTTTGACATTGTACAGTGGAGTGCTGAGCCCAGTCCTGAAGTTGTACTTTCCTACTTGGTTTCGTCTTCACTGTGTTATTGTTTATTATCTTTGGGAGTCTTGGAAACAAATATATATATATATACACTCTGTAATTGTAACACTTCATAAGCACTTACATATATACATTATTTTTGTGTGTGTCTGTGAGAGAAGTCCAGAATTATTTTATTTTTTTAAAACTTCGTTTCATTTTGAAGCAATGTTCCTATGTAGTTGGTTGAACTGAGGGTGCAATCTGGAAACTCCTCTCTCTTTATGAAGCCATGTTTGTGTTCTTGTTGAAACTTGTATTGGCGGTTTTTTAAAAAATGAACATAATATTTTGATTATTAAGTGATTTTTGTCGTTTAAGTCACATTGGACATGAATAATGGATTACCAAATACACTAAACCTTTACTTTGTTAAATATATTTTTTTTTCCACGTTTGATCAAGTGTTTACTGGATTTCAATGGCCTTTTATAACTTGGCGTAGAGTCAGCTCGTTGGAAACTTGATCTGTTCAAAAGGGAGTCACCGCCACACCTAACCCTGCTCCTATTGGTTGAGTTGATTGATCCAACTCTAGCAGGCCGAATAGAAAGAAAAAGGTTATGGAGCCTTGAAGACACAATTAAGAATCATAGCACATTCTGGTGTTCTATTTAATGATCTTACTTGCTCCACTCCTTTGCGCGGAGAACGAATGTTGAGGTTTATCGTGTTGGCAGACCTTGTTTGTTATAGGCTGATGTAAAGGTAAACCACCCATGTAAGAGCTTTGTGTCATCCCTAGACTTGTTCTGGCTACTGAGTCCAATGTATTATTTGTTGTACACCGCTCGCGTCTTTTCTGTATAGGGATTTTCTTTGTCTTCAATTCGTTGACCTCGCTGTTCTCCTGGGACTACACAGTGAATCGACTTTCAAAGTGGCACTCTTTGAGCAATAGACACATTGTGTTGACGTGACAATGATAGTAAGCCCCCTTCCCTTTCTTTTTTTTTTTTTTAAATAAGTCTCTTTTGATTGGATCCACTTTTATTTGTATTTTCTCATTTGAAGATGTTGTTTGTGCAATTCTTGTCAAGAATGTCATTCGATGCTTATTTTAAAGGATACAAAAAAAAATATGAAAAAATAAAAGTGTCTTGTGAAAAGGCCAACCATCTTTTTTTCCTATTAACTTGTATATGTATATATGTGTGTGTGTGTTTGTAAAATTGGCTACTTGCCTACAATAATGAGTGAGAGGTGAAGGTCATTCACTAGATGTCAAACAGGATGTCTGTATTAAATTGGGTCTAGAGTTGTCGTTTTTAAAACTTCAGTCTCGGTGACGTCTGTGGATGCTGTTTTGGGAGGGGGTCTTTCTAATGCATGGAATTATCAGGTACCGTTAACTAGGATTCGTTTTTGAGCTCGGGACTTCACTGAGAGTGATATGTATGGAGATTCTTTTTACCGTCATTAACTGATCATACAACTACGCAGGGCCTCTGCCACGCACTCCGATGTACTGTAAGGACACGCTATAGACTTGCATCTAGAACAATTACCAGGGGTATGCCTCCACATGTGATACTCAGCTAGGGCCCCTAGCCTCTAGTACTGCTAGGGTCGCCACTGCATGATTCACATGTGTATTCATTGCATTGGTTTTCTAACTACAAAAAATTAACTCATACACTCAGTAAAGTCAGTTGTTTTTTTGGGGGGGGCGGGGGGATTCGTTAGCTATAAAAGAAAAATACTGTATGTGTCATCTGCATCTTTTCTCAATAAAGGATTTTGTTATGGGTTGTTACCAAATTTTGTACAGTCTTTCTCTGGAGGGAGGAGTCTTGAGGCAATAAAATGAAATCATTTTCTTCATCGACCTTCTGTAGTATACAAGACAGTTGCTGCTCCACCAAGACTACTAGTCGACACCTGGACTCGTTTATTGCTCGGTGGCCACATCCATGTGCTAAAATCAATCCGTGATCTCACATAAAGTTCGTCATTATATATTGATGGAAAAGATTCGGAAACAAAACAAAAAAAAAAAGACCACCTGACAAGCCAAACGCTTAATTAGACCTACTTTTTACAAAATAAAATGTATTAGATTGAAGATAAGTGAAATATGCTTAAAATAATATCTCGATACATGTCCGTCTTCTAGTGTGATTGTTGATGTCCCACTCTATCGTTGTTGTTAGAAGGCCTATAGTTTTACCCGTATCGAATCCGTGGCTCGATACTTCAAAATGGCAGCTGTTGATTAGAAAGCAGTTCTTGTTTATGTCAAACTGTTTGCTAATGTAGTTATTATGTACCTACAGATTGCAACTTGCACATCGGAAAGTGGCTCCATTAGTGATGATGTGCTATATAATAAAGGCCTATTAAAGGAAGCTATTATTAATAGTAAGACTTAGACCAACGAGCATTTTTGTATTGCGGAATTCTTTTACTAACCGACACATCCGATTTTGTCAACATTAAAAATGCATAACAAGTACGGAAAGGTTGGACTGAAGCACACAAATATTATTAGAACAGCGGTTTACAGGATAGAGTGTCAAGACTAAAATACAAAACAGAAGAAAACCCTGTCCCAAAACAAAAAACGAGGTCCAATTGACCTTGATCGATTACAAAGACAACCAACAATAAACACATGGTTTGTAATTAAAACGGGGGGGGGGGGGGTGGAAAAAAGTGGGGAGTTGGCAGGTTTATATCTACTTTAATGGAAATTGTGTTTTTAATTATTTGCATTAGGGTGACAGGACACTTAAATACAAATCTTTTCTATCGACAGTCTCCGAAGTGAGTTTGCATTTTTTTTTTTTTACAAAGCTTACAGTCTATCAACTCATTCTGTCTTGTAAAAAGTTTGAACACGTTATTTCTGCCACACCCATTCTTGGAACAAGTTGAAACTTTGCACAATTTATCTTTGGCGTAGACAATACATGTCGTATTATTCGTTGGCCACACCACAGTATTGTAATCAGTTGGTCATGAACGTATATGTACTCATTTATCTGACTTCTGGATCGGCTACTAACAGAACCTGTTCTTCTATTTATTTACATTGAGCCTTTGTTCATTAACATCTGTTATCAAATTGCATTTCTCAGAAAAAAGACAAGAAGGAAAAGAAGAAGCGAAAAGAGAAGAGAGAAGAAAGGCGACCCTTCGACAGAGAAAAAGATTTACTGGTGAACAGATTCGATGACGCCCAGAAGCAGGCTATCATTAAGCGTTCTCAGGTGTTGAATTCCAGGTTCACCCACAGCGGGACGACATCTCACTTCCTGTGAGGCTGCGCTGCGAGCTTGTTTATTGCCTGTGGAATGGCGTAGCTAATATGTTCAATATTGTGTTTGTTTCTTGTGTTTTAATTATGTTTTGTTTGTATTTTGTTTGTAACAGTACTTCAAGAATATGTAATCTTATGAGATATAATAGTGATGCATTTTGATAGATAAATCTTTTGTATAAAATAGACATTTCTGATGAGCTATTTTTCGCTTCATCTTAGCCTACTAGATTCTAATTCTCTGTGGAAAAAAAATATTTCAAATGTATTAAAAGTTTTTTAAATTAGAAATTGCCTAATTTTTTATTTATTTTTTAATTTTTGCTGTGGGTGAAAGGAGCACCTATATTATTGTATGCCCCTTTCTGTCTCAAAAGTGACAAGACCTGCTCTCTATCGCACACCGAAGTCCAAGATGTTCTCCAGTTCTGCTGTTACTGAGCATTCTGGTTCGAGAGTATATCTATCAGTGCTCCTTCTCCAAACTCCACATCTACAATTCCAACGTTGCAAGTCCATTGTTCATGTTTCCCCCCCCCCTTTTTTTTTGTTTGATATATGCATATCAAACTTTTCAATAGCGAATTCGACTTAAAGAGTTTTTAATTTGTTTGTTGTTTTGTTTCCCATCGGATCAGATAATCTCTAACATACTCTCACCCTTCTTCCGGTCAACATCGGGCTATGGTGGCCTTGACCTTCGCCATCTCTTAAAGCCACGAGCTCACACAGAACAAAATTAGATTGGTAGGCAGGAATTGGTTTCTTTGGTAAAAAAAAAAAAAATATGTTCTTCAATTTAAAAAATCTAATCATAGATCTGGACAAAGGATAAACTTTATCAAGCGCAAAAGTTTGGCTAAAACAGCTTTGTATGTGTAATACAGCAGATATGAGCAGTATAAAAGTAAAAGTATTTATACTGTTTTTTTTTTCAGCCATAACCTATAGTCTTATATAATTAATAAAAGCTTTTATGTTTATTATATATCTCTCAGCGTGCCTATTATATCAGGTGGGACATAATGATTATGATACGGAGGCAAAATCTCGGGACTATGGCAAGCACTATTTCCGGTATTTAAAACTAAAAAAAAAATGCATATTCTGTCTAAGGTATCCACAGTGCTATTAAAAAATTTTAGTCTAAAAAACAAATCTGCTATTCATTGCACTTTATTAATATAGTCTAGCGACAGGTACAAATTTGTAACCCCCTTTGGCTACGCTCATGAAATTTGGTGACTGCAGTTTGCTTTAGATTTTATATTAAAGGAGAAGTTTTATCGATAAAACCATCTGTTGTGGGGTTTTAAACTAAAAAATCTTTGGAGTTTTTAATTTAAAACAAACTCAAAACCCCCTTAGCTAAGCTCATAGAATTTGGTGACTGTAGTTTGCTTTAGAATAATATTGAAGAGAGGGGGTTTTAACCTCAAAGCTATCTGCAGCAGGGTTTTAACCATCTTGACAGGGCCATAAACTTAAAGTCATCGGGAGGGGGGGGGTTAAACTCTTGGCTAAGCTCATAGAATTTTGTGTGTGTAGTTTGCTTTAATTTTATATTGAAGATGTGGTTTTCAGCTTCAAACCAATCTGAAGGGGTTTTATGCTTAAAGCTTTCTGGAGAGGGTTTTTAAACACAAAACATCTCGTGGCTACTCTCATAGTATCTGGTGACTGTTGTATTCTTTAGTCTTATATTGAAGCTCATGGAATTTTGTGACTGTAATTTGTATTATATTTTTGTTTTATAGAAGATGGGGTTTTAACCTCAAAGCCCCTTTGACTGCGCTGGGACAAATAATGGTTTTACATTAAAATCTCACCTAAAATAAACAAAATCCAAGCAAAAATCAGTTATAAAATTCCACCACTCCCCGGCTACGCCCACTATGTTTATGATTACCTGCTAGCAGTGAGGTGTTGCCTTACTCTGCATTTCGTTTCGATCCGACACGAATGTATTAATGACATGATCAACTTCCACGTACCGTTAACAGGTTTCACTGTCATAGTAATAGGAGAACTGTGTACAGTCTACACCGTCACGGTGGACCGCTTATATCTTGATGATTAGCAGTTAGACCATTATCTTGTAGATCTTGATCTATGTATATAGGCTAATATTAATATACAAAGGAAATAAATATTCAACAGTCACTAGGAGTCTCCGACAACTATTATTGAAATCTCCGTTATTAGTTGAACCTTTAAACATTGTAAGACTAATTATGTTGTTTTTTTTTTTTTTCGTGTGTTATTTATGCCGGTTTATGCTGTACATAAAACTGTAAACCAGAAGGAAACGATTTTTTAATATAAAATGAAACAAATAGCCTATGTGTAGATTCGATTGACATTGACTCCATCTTTCTCTTGGGCCGCCATTTGTGATGTGTTGACTGACATTCTCCAATCCTCTCTGTCTATTGCCAGGATTAGTCTCTTCCATAGTTAGGTCCGTCCATTCCTTCACGTTGTCCTTCCATCGCTTCTTTTGTCTGCCTCTTTTTTTCCTGGTGCCGCTCCCTGCAGAAAAGTCTATGGGTTAACTTGCGTTAAGACCGAACGTCCAGCGTGCATACTGCACGATGTCTGTCTATAATCCTCTGTAACATCTCAATTCCATGGCTTGGTTGTTCCTATGAACTAAATAACAGTTTTTTCTTCACCTTTTCTTTGTAAGTAGGCTTCTATCCTGTTTAGTAAAGTAAAAACGCTATTAAAATCGGATTGTTATTATTACTTTTGCATAGCCCGTCTTACATGCTTTTTTTTATAGCATGGTGGCTCGCTAAGCATTAGATTGTTTCGATCTCTCTTACGGACATGTAGAGGAAAGTTGTATCAGTGAGAAGGTTTCTGTGCTGTATTCGGGTGCTCAACTAATACAACTCGAGGCAAATCTCAAACTATTCCTGCTCTACATCGGGATTTGAACCGAGCCCCCTTTGTTAGGTACCTTGGCGGCTTGAATGAAATATGCAAAATGCTTTCAGGTATACATTTTTAAAACAAGATTATAAAGCAAGTTAAGGACGATCCAAAACAACAGTTCGTGTCAACGAATTACAACTAGATAGAGACCTTACGATTTTTCGAAATTGGCGCTTGCACATTACAATGACGAGTTATAAGTTGGGGGGGGGGGGGGGGCGCTTCAGTCTTTAAGTAGAATGGGGAAAAAAATAAACAAAGACAGACAGAGCTTCCGGCGGCCATACTTGCTGACATTCCATACACATACACTGATGTGGCAAAATATGTAGGTCAAAGCTGGGGCTGCGTAGCCACGGGAAATACTGCATTCCTCATTAATCTTCGGACTCGAAGACAAGCCTTATTGTTATAAAGCAAATGTTATATGCAATATACTACTATGTGGTCATACCATTCAGGGTGTAGAAAGGATAAATAGATGATCTTCTTGATACACATCCGCACAACCAGGTCTACTTTCAATGGCACATTTAGCTTTGAATTCCGTGACAGACGAGGAGAGACACTCACCAGCGTATTTCCCACTGCCGCCACTTGACAATGATAATAAAGTAGGCCTAGGTCGAGATCAGTAATCGCTGTATCCAGCCGAGCCCTCCGAGATCGAATTGGTGTTCATTCGGCTAGACTACACAAGAGCTAGATTAACTAGTATTTAAATGAGCGCCCATACGCGCACGAATGCATTTATCTGATAGTGAAAATATTCAGAATGCGATTTAATCTACCAGTTAGGCTTTGGGGCCTACAATTCCTTATTTCGCAACTGGGTGACTGTTGATCGGTATTATTATCTCATTACCCTTTTTTAAAAAGTGTAGGCCTATAACTGAGTCTTAGCCCAAATATGAATAGAAGTTAATTAAAAATGTGGGCCTTTAACTAAGCCCTACACACCTACCCACTGCAGACATGCTCCCACCCAATGCGAAGCTAACACCGACCTTATTATGGGGAGTGGATGTGTGTGTATGTCGCATGTCGAATGAAACTTTTTGTAGAACTGTTGCAGATGAGTGGATAATAGGCAATGGACGTTCTCTTTTTTTTTTTTATGTTGGAGGGTTCAGATAAGTAATTCTATATCTGAGATGAACCGCGCAGTGCTTTCCAGATCAGGCAGTTTTCCGTATAATTTTTCTTATATAGGAGGATCTCAGGTCCTCTTGAGTATGCAGCTTTGAAGAATATGATCAGCATTCTTCGGTGATGCTCCGCAAGGGCAGGTTTCTCTAGTCCCAATCTTTTAGCTTCCGGAACATATATATTGTCTCATTCCGTTGTGTCAGGTTCTGAGGCAAAAAATTATGCGTTGGTCATGTCGGAATTAATGTATGTTGAAACAGTAATTTCGAAGTGGGTTGAATTATACCTATGTTGTTGAAATCATGTTACATCATGTAATTTCATTTATTTCCTACATTGAAATTTAAATGTAATAAACGTAATAAATAAAAGGAAATTTATTTTGTTTGGAAAAAAAATAAAACCTTATTCAAGTTTATATATCAAGCTTAGTAATACGGTTCGTCTACAAGGGTAAGTTGGACTATAAGTCTACAGCCACAACCTAAACCTAATGAAATGCTCAGAAAGACACAAAGATAGAGGCCGATCTCTTATTCCAAACACTAGAACAAGTTTGTACAAGTGCTCCCTCTTTCCTTGTGCCATTAAATAATGGAAGGAGTTGCCTAAATCAGCCAGGAAAACCAATGACTTATCAGAGTTAAAGTTTTTTTATTAACATGCATGACTAGATTGACACATGAAATGCGTAGGACGTAATTATCTTCTTTTTTGAAGTAACGTCTGTAATATTAAGATACGTATTCTATGTGAGACTAAAGGCAAATACTTTAATAGAACTGTTAACTACATACATGAGCTACTCTAGACCTCTTCCCTCCCTTTTACCGAAAACTTTGCTGCTGTGGGCATATGGGGAAACGAGACAATTCTTCAATCTCGGCAAAATTGTAACTCTAACCCCTATACTGCCCTACACAGTACTGTAGACTAGTTGGTCACATTGACTTAAACAATTAATGTATTTCAAAGCACAGTATTCAAATGTTGCAAAGCCTTTCAAATGCAGCGTTGAACCATAGATATAGACTACAATACATATCTATGGTTGAACAGTCTCCGAATTATGGCCGTATACTTCACACAACCTACGACGACTGTGCAAAGAACAGGAAAGCTTATTTTCTATCTTTGACATACAGATTTTAAAGTTCTCGTAGAGAAAGTCGGGGGCGCGGTGGTTAAGCGCTCAGCTTCCAAGCCTGGAATCTTGGGTTTGAATCTCGGTAAAGACTGGGATTTTCAATTTCGGGATTTTTAGGGAGCCGCTGAGTCCACCCAACTCTAAAGGGTACCTGACTTTAGTTAGGGAAAGTACAGGCGGTTGGTAGTTATGCTGGCCACATGACACTCTCGTTAACCGTGGGCCACAGAAACAGATGACCTTTACATCATCTGCCTTATATATCTCAAGGTCTGAAAGGGGAACTTTACTTTATAGAAAAAGTCGCTATGGTTATTGTGTTGTCCATACATACATCGCACATTAGGCCTATAACTATTAATTACAAATGTCCTTATAATCGTTAACTATTTTCATATGTGAAAAAAAAGACTTTTTGAGTATTAGGGACTGTAGTGCTTGATGTACAGAAATGAAATGCCATGCAATTATGTTACTATGTAGAATCCGTTGGCAAATTTGTATCAACATTAATCAACTCTAATCATCTCTTACCTTCGTAGAAACTAAAACCTACAACATGGGTTCAAAACTAAAAACCCTGGGTGACACAGATAAAAAAAACGGCTCTTATGATTTTCCTAGAGTGCTGGGACAAGTCCCAAAAAGCCTATGGAGTCTGGGAGCGAATTAGGCGCCCTGACTGCACTTCCCCGTGGTGGAGGCTGTCCAGGCCTGAGCAAGCTATTATAGCACAGTGCAGGACAGGCCACTGTCCTGTTGGCTCATATTTCTCGCGGCTATGGCCAAATTTTGATTCATATTGCCCCCGCTGCGCGGAAGAAGAGGAAACAGTACCTCATGTTCTATTTGACTGCCCCAGCCTTGCTGATTTCCGTCTCGACAGCTCTGGGAAACCCAAAATTCTCGACCTGTACGGCGACATTTATGCACTACGCAAGACAGCAGGGTTTCTGTCCGGGGCTTTTGCAAGAGAGGATTTAAACCTCTCAAGCCCTCACTCTAATGGAGTTTGATGATGATGATCGGTTTATATTTTAACAAAATATAAAAATACATTAAAACAAGAATAACATTTTTTTAATTAAAAAAAAGACAATTACTACATTATTTAACATTAAATATAGTAAAATAATAAAAATAATAATAACTTAGCCTAAAAATTATTTGGGTTTATTCGGGAATCGAACCGGAAAAACCGTCAGCTGCTAGAACTTAACACATTTTTATTCGGTCGGCGAGCACGATTTACTTCTGTGATTATTTATTGGTATATTCATAACACGGACACCAAGATCAAACTCAAGGCCTAAAGTTCAGATGGGGAGCTTTTAAGATGTAGTCTAGATCCAAGCGCGGTGGCTAAGCGGTAAAGCGCTTGTCTTCCGAACCGGGGACCGGGGTTCAAATCCTGGTGAAGACTGGGATTTTTAATTTCGGGAACTTCAGGCGCCTCTGAGTCCACCCAGCTATATGGGTACCGACATTAGTTAGGGAAAGTAAAGGCGGTTGGTCGTTGATGACCACATCTACACTTAGGCTACACTATATGTTCGTTGAGTGCTACATCTACACTTAGGCTGCACTATATGTTCGTTGATTGCTACATCTACAGCTAGGCTAGACTGTATGCTCTTAAAGTTCTACACATACACTTAGGCTACACTGTATGTTCGTTGAGTGCTACATCTACTGTAAGGCTACACTGCAGTTGAATTGGATCTGTCAGTCAGTGGTGTGGTTACTTTGGGTGTCTCCTCTTCTCTCAAAACTTATTCCGGATCGGCTTCTAGCAGCTGCTTGTAAATTTCCGAGGAAAGTCCGGCAGAACACAAGCTGAAGATACTGGTCACATGACTGGGCATTGAGTTCTGGATGGCTGAGTTCCGGACGTATATTGCTGACTTGTCCAACCTAGATTCTGTGAATGATGAATTGTACCATTAGTTTTATTATGCATAGCACGTCTACTATATCATGCCCAGTGCACTTTGGTCTCTATGCTACTATTACAATTTCAGTGCACTCTGGCTTCCATGCCACTATAACATGTTCAGTGCACTCTGGCCTCTATGCTACTATATCATGCCCAGTGCACTTTGGTCTCTATGCTACTATAACAATTTCAGTGCACTCTGGCCTCTATGCTACTATATCATGCCCAGTGCACTTTGGCCTCTATGCTACTATATCATGTCCAGTGCACTTTGGTCTCTGAGCTAACTATAACATGTCCAGTGCAATCTGGCCTCCATGCCACTATAACATGTCCAGTGCACTTTGGTCTCTATGCTACTATAACAATTTCAGTGCACTCTGGCCTCTATTCTACTATATCATGTCCAGTGCACTTTGGTCTCTGACAGAAACTGATCTCAATACTAATCTAAACCTTTTTAAAGATAGCCATCCTGGTCATACTATAGATAAAAGAGACCTACATCAATTAGCCGCAACAGTTAGTACATCAAACAGTAATACTTATGATAGATTTAAATTTTCTAGCTCAAAAACTTGCTTTAATTGTGGCAAGAAGGGCCATGTTAAAAGCCAATGCAGACAAACTAATACTAGCAACTTTAGATATAGAAGTTACACTAATTACCATAACCCTAGCAACTACAATCAAAATATCAAAATAATTACAATAATCCTAGTAACTATAACAATCAATATAGAAACTACAGATCAAACCAGAGTGCAAGCCCCAGAGAAAGAAGGAGCCTTAGAAATAACTTCTATTACAATGATTATAATACTAATAGACAATCAAGGAGAGACACATATAACCATCAGTCTAACTACAATACTAACTATCAAAACAGAAACAGAAATAGAGGCAATAACAATAACAACCATGTTCAAAGAGAAGAGAATGTTGCTTACTTACAAGTAGACATGTCTAAAGTAAATGTTTTTCCATCCTATGTAAATTCAGTAGAAATTAAAGAAATGAGAGATTCTGGTGCAACAACATCAATAGTAAGATCCAATCTAGTCAAACCAGAACAATATTTAAAAGAAACTGTTAAGGTGATCTATGCCAATGTACAAAAATTTGACATATGTAAAACTGCCAAGGTCTGGATTGAATCTCCCTGGATTACAGGTGAGATAAAAGTAGTTGTAATGGATACCCCTGCCCAAGACCTCATAATAGGGAAGTACTTCAATAAATGCACTTAGTGTGTCACATGATACACATTGATTGTGTTATATTATATAAATAATTGGATGTAAAATAACTTTAATTTTTTTTTCTCTTGTCATAATTGAGAAGTCAATGTATGTTAACAGAATGAGCACATTGCAATTAAACATGCTCATGCAAACATTTCAATATAATTGTAAATAGATGATCTATTATTATTTAACTTTATTTCAGGAGAATAAAGTCTCAAATTGTATTGATATTTTTTTTTCAATTGCATACTTGTATAGTAGATGTAATCATACTGGTGTATATTTTTCTAAGCAAACATTTTGAGAGTTCAACAATGCATTTGTCAGTTAGTATATGAAACCATTCATAGTTAAAATGAATGACATGACATTAATACTTATGTATAATTGATCAAGCAGTATTGAAGTGATTAATTAGATCAGTTTGGAATGACTGATTTAGCTACTAGACGTATGTATAGGATATTACTATCATATGTACTTTTGTCAAAGATTTTTTTCAAAAATCTTTTCCACGGGAAGGGGCGTATGTCACATCAGTTTTAGAACCCCTGTAATATTTGGTGACTAGTAATCACTGAACCATTCCGTGCACGTTAGCACGAGATTTTTCCTGGTCGGGGACTGACCACGAGGTGGACACCTCAGTAGTTGATCGTGGACTCGCAGAGAGAGAGGTATAGTGTGGATATCTTGTCCAGTGTAGTAATATATGGACATCTTAAGGTTGATTTTTGGAGTATATGTGATATCTAAAGTATTTCATTGGATTATAATGTACTATGTTTTTGTAAATATTTCTTGATGGCTGATTTATTATTATGTGAATAAAAACCATGTCTGCTACCAGTGAGTCTATTACTTATTCTAAATATTGTAGTTAGAGAATTCAGCATGTTGGTGTTCTCACGCACTAGCAAATCTAGTGCGCGAGTGAAAGTATTTAACTAAGAAGACAAAGAATATTAAAGCATCTACAAGAGGTATCTACAACACACAACGACGTTCGAGACATCACGCCTATAACAAAACCAGGCTGTGACACTACATCTAAAGCTAGGCTAGACTGTATGATCTTAAAGTTCTACACATACACTTAGGCTACACTATATGTTCGTTGAGTGCTACATCTACTGTTAAACTAGAGTCTATGTTCGTTGAGTTTTCATCTACACTTAGGCTACACTGTATGTTCATTGAGTGCTACATCTACTTTTGTAAGGCTACACTGCAGTTGAATTGGATCTGTGAGTCAGTGTGTGTGGTTACTTTGGGTGTCTCCTCGTCTCTCAAAACTTGTTCCGGATCGGCTTCTAGCAGCTGCTTGTAAATTTCCGAGGAAAGTCCGACAGAACACAAGCTGGAAATACTGGTCACATGACTGGGCATTGAGTTCTGGATGGCTGAGTTCCGGACGTATATTGCTGACTTGTCCAACCTAGATTCTGTGAATGATGAATTGTACCATTAGTTTTAATATGCATAGCACGTCTACTATATCATGCCCAGTGCACTCTGGTATCTATGCTACTATAACAATTTCAGTGCACTCTGGCCTCCATGCTACTATAACATGTCCAGTGCACTCTGGCCTTTATGCTACTATATCATGTCCAGTGCACTTTGGTCTCTTTGCTACTATAAAAATTTCAGTGCACTCTGGCCTCTATGCTACTATATCATGTCCAGTGAACTTTGGTCTCTGAGTTAACTATAACATGTCCAGTGCACTCTGATCTCTATGCTACTATATCATGCCCAGTGCACTGTGGTCTCTGAGTTAACTATAACATGTCCAGTTTACTCAGGCCTCCATGCCACTATAACATGTCCAGTGCACTTTGGTCTCTATGATACTATATCATGTCCAGTGCACTTTGATCTCTGAGTAAACTATAACATGTCCAGTGCACTCTGATCTCTATGCTACTATATCGTGCCCAGTGCACTATGGTCAATATGCTACTATAACATGTTCAGTGAAATCAAGCCTCTATGATACTGTATTATGCCCAGTGCACTTTAGTCTCTATGCTACTATAACAATTTAAATGCACTCTGGCCTCCATGCTACTATAACATGTTCAGTGCACTCTGGTCTCTATGCTACTATAACAATACCAGTGCACTCTGGCCTCTATGCTACTATATCATGCCCAGTGCACTGTGGTCTCTGAGTTAACTATAACATGTCCAGTTTACTCAGGCCTCCATGCCACTATAACATGTCCAGTGCACTTTGGTCTCTATGATACTATATCATGTCCAGTGCACTTTGATCTCTGAGTAAACTATAACATGTCCAGTGCACTCTGATCTCTATGCTACTATATCGTGCCCAGTGCACTATGGTCAATATGCTACTATAACATGTTCAGTGAAATCAAGCCTCTATGATACTGTATTATGCCCAGTGCACTTTAGTCTCTATGCTACTATAACAATTTAAATGCACTCTGGCCTCCATGCTACTATAACATGTTCAGTGCACTCTGGTCTCTATGCTACTATATCATGTCCAGTGCACTTTAGTCTCTGAGTTAACTATAACATGCCCAGTGCACTTAAGTCTCTATGCTACTATAACTATTTCAGTGCACTCTGGCCTCCATGCTACTATAACATGTTCAGTGCACTCTAGGCTCTATGCTACTATATCATGTCCAGTGCACTTTGGTCTCTAAGTTAACTATAACATGTCCAGTGCACTCTGATCTCTATGCTACTATATCATGTCCAGTGCACTTTGGTCTCTAAGTTAACTATAACATGTCCAGTGCACTCTGATCTCTATGCTACTATATCATGCCCAGTGAACTTTGGTCTCTGAGTTAACTATAACATGTCCAGTGCACTCTGATGTCTATGCTACTATATCATGTCTAGTGCACTTTGGTCTCTGAGTTAACTATAACATGTTTAGTGCACTCTGGATTCAATGCCACTATAACTTGTCAAGTGCACTTTGGTCTCTATGCTACTATAACAATTTCAGTGCACTCTGGCCTCTACTAAGTGCACTTTGGTCTCTGAGTTAACTATAACTTGTCCAGTGCACTCTGGTCTCTATACTACTATATCATGCCCAGTGCACTTTGGTCTATATGCTACTATAACATGTTCCGTGCACTCTGGCCTCTATGCTGCTATATCATGCCCAGTGCACTTTAGTCTCTATGCTACTATAACAATTTCAGTGCACTCTGGCCTCCATGCTACTATAACATTTTCAGTGCACTCTGGTTCTATGCTACTATAACAATATCAGTGCACTTTGGCCTCTATGCTACTATATCATGTCCAGTGCACTTTGTTCTCTGAGTTAACTATAACATGTCCAGTGCACTCTGATCTCTCCGGTACTATAACATTGTCAGTGATGTATGGTTACTTCGAAAAAAAAAAGTTCAGAGAACAGCGTCTATATGATCCCATTATGTTGTTGACCATATGGAAGGATTTCTTCAAACAGATAGACCTAGGTGTTAACTCTTTCTCTCCGTAATTATTTATCACATTCTTGTGAAATTAACGCTATGATCGTCAGCCGTCCTGACCGACTGGCGTCACAAAAAACTGCCGTTTCTAATCTGCTCAATCTTGCCAATGAAGAATCTATTGAAGGAATCAGGGAGTTCAGATACTGGGATAGATGACGGCAAACGTTCGTTATTTGCCCCCCCTAACATTTCAGCGGTGATCCTAAATAGCTCCTTTGAGGAATCAGAAGTTTCGATTTTTTGTCGAATATGACTAGCTATTGCGTCTCTAATCATACGGTTAACCTTGTTTTTTTTAGTATGTATATTTTTCGATGTACCGTCAGACCTGTCTTTTGAAATGTATGTTCGGCACGTCGGCGAATAAGTTTGGCAGTCTTTATGTCTTCCTTCAACCAGGGTGCAGATGGCCTAACTGAGACTGTACGAGTGACAAGAGGTGCATGGCTGTCCAGCAACTTTTTTAAGCAAGAATTGTAATTGCTGAGAAAGTCTGTGTTGCTCTGTTGCAACAGCAAAGAGGTCACGTCCATTTTGAAGGAGGCAATATCTATGGCTTTAAGTTTACGGGAAGTCACGTTTTTCTTTGGCTTTTTTGCTTTTGATAGGCGCATTTCAAAGTGTACAAAGAAAATGATCTGACAGGCCGCGGTCTGAGACATTGAGCTTGGCTATAAGCTCACTTGCATTTGTAACAATCCAGTCAAGAGTATGGCCTTTGACGTGTGTCGGAACATTTATCAGTTGGTCTAAGTTGCGATCCTTTAGCGCATTTTTATGGAGAAATCATAGTTTGTGTACAAAATTAGTTAAATTACTATATAATTGTTATATTTTGTCGCTACCCTTCTAGTATCTTGTTATAGTAGCATAGAACCAGAGTGCACTGAAAATGTTATAGTAGCATGGAGGCCAGAGTGCACTGAAATTGTTATAGTAGCATAGAGACTTAAGTGCACTGGGCATGTTATAGTTAACTCAGAGACTAAAGTGCACTGGACATGATATAGTAGCATAGAGACCAGAGTGCACTGAACATGTTATAGTAGCATGGAGGCCAGAGTGCATTTAAATTGTTATAGTAGCATAGAGACTAAAGTGCACTGGGCATAATACAGTATCATAGAGGCCAGATTTCACTGAACATGTTATAGTAGCATATTGACCATAGTGCACTGGGCACGATATAGTAGCATAGAGATCAGAGTGCACTGGACATGTTATAGTTTACTCAGAGATCAAAGTGCACTGGACATGATATAGTATCATAGAGACCAAAGTGCACTGGACATGTTATAGTGGCATGGAGGCCTGAGTAAACTGGACATGTTATAGTTAACTCAGAGACCACAGTGCACTGGGCATGATATAGTAGCATAGAGGCCAGAGTGCACTGGTATTGTTATAGTAGCATAGAGACCAGAGTGCACTGAACATGTTATAGTAGCATGGAGGCCAGAGTGCATTTAAATTGTTATAGTAGCATAGAGACTAAAGTGCACTGGGCATAATACAGTATCATAGAGGCTTGATTTCACTGAACATGTTATAGTAGCATATTGACCATAGTGCACTGGGCACGATATAGTAGCATAGAGATCAGAGTGCACTGGACATGTTATAGTTTACTCAGAGATCAAAGTGCACTGGACATGATATAGTATCATAGAGACCAAAGTGCACTGGACATGTTATAGTGGCATGGAGGCCTGAGTAAACTGGACATGTTATAGTTAACTCAGAGACCACAGTGCACTGGGCATGATATAGTAGCATAGAGATCAGAGTGCACTGGACATGTTATAGTTAACTCAGAGACCAAAGTTCACTGGACATGATATAGTAGCATAGAGGCCAGAGTGCACTGAAATTTTTATAGTAGCAAAGAGACCAAAGTGCACTGGACATGATATAGTAGCATAAAGGCCAGAGTGCACTGGACATGTTATAGTAGCATGGAGGCCAGAGTGCACTGAAATTGTTATAGTAGCATAGATACCAGAGTGCACTGGGCATGATATAGTAGACGTGCTATGCATATTAAAACTAATGGTACAATTCATCATTTACAGAATCTAGGTTGGACAAGTCAGCAATATACGTCCGGAACTCAGCCATCCAGAACTCAATGCCCAGTCACGTGACCAGTATTTCCAGCTTGTGTTCTGTCGGACTTTCCTCGGAAATTTACAAGCAGCTGCTAGAAGCCGATCCGGAACAAGTTTTGAGAGACGAGGAGACACCCAAAGTAACCACACACACTGACTCACAGATCCAATTCAACTGCAGTGTAGCCTTACAAAAGTAGATGTAGCACTCAATGAACATACAGTGTAGCCTAAGTGTAGATGAAAACTCAACGAACATAGACTCTAGTTTAACAGTAGATGTAGCACTCAACGAACATATAGTGTAGCCTAAGTGTATGTGTAGAACTTTAAGATCATACAGTCTAGCCTAGCTTTAGATGTAGTGTCACAGCCTGGTTTTGTTATAGGCGTGATGTCTCGAACGTCGTTGTGTGTTGTAGATACCTCTTGTAGATGCTTTAATATTCTTTGTCTTCTTAGTTAAATACTTTCACTCGCGCACTAGATTTGCTAGTGCGTGAGAACACCAACATGCTGAATTCTCTAACTACAATATTTAGAATAAGTAATAGACTCACTGGTAGCAGACATGGTTTTTATTCACATAATAATAAATCAGCCATCAAGAAATATTTACAAAAACATAGTACATTATAATCCAATGAAATACTTTAGATATCACATATACTCCAAAAATCAACCTTAAGATGTCCATATATTACTACACTGGACAAGATATCCACACTATACCTCTCTCTCTGCGAGTCCACGATCAACTACTGAGGTGTCCACCTCGTGGTCAGTCCCCGACCAGGAAAAATCTCGTGCTAACGTGCACGGAATGGTTCAGTGATTACTAGTCACCAAATATTACAGGGGTTCTAAAACTGATGTGACATACGCCCCTTCCCGTGGAAAAGATTTTTGAAAAAAATCTTTGACAAAAGTACATATGATAGTAATATCCTATACATACGTCTAGTAGCTAAATCAGTCATTCCAAACTGATCTAATTAATCACTTCAATACTGCTTGATCAATTATACATAAGTATTAATGTCATGTCATTCATTTTAACTATGAATGGTTTCATATACTAACTGACAAATGCATTGTTGAACTCTCAAAATGTTTGCTTAGAAAAATATACACCAGTATGATTACATCTACTATACAAGTATGCAATTGAAAAAAAAATATCAATACAATTTGAGACTTTATTCTCCTGAAATAAAGTTAAATAATAATAGATCATCTATTTACAATTATATTGAAATGTTTGCATGAGCATGTTTAATTGCAATGTGCTCATTCTGTTAACATACATTGACTTCTCAATTATGACAAGAGAAAAAAAAATTAAAGTTATTTTACATCCAATTATTTATATAATATAACACAATCAATGTGTATCATGTGACACACTAAGTGCATTTATTGAAGTACTTCCCTATTATGAGGTCTTGGGCAGGGGTATCCATTACAACTACTTTTATCTCACCTGTAATCCAGGGAGATTCAATCCAGACCTTGGCAGTTTTACATATGTCAAATTTTTGTACATTGGCATAGATCACCTTAACAGTTTCTTTTAAATATTGTTCTGGTTTGACTAGATTGGATCTTACTATTGATGTTGTTGCACCAGAATCTCTCATTTCTTTAATTTCTACTGAATTTACATAGGATGGAAAAACATTTACTTTAGACATGTCTACTTGTAAGTAAGCAACATTCTCTTCTCTTTGAACATGGTTGTTATTGTTATTGCCTCTATTTCTGTTTCTGTTTTGATAGTTAGTATTGTAGTTAGACTGATGGTTATATGTGTCTCTCCTTGATTGTCTATTAGTATTATAATCATTGTAATAGAAGTTATTTCTAAGGCTCCTTCTTTCTCTGGGGCTTGCACTCTGGTTTGATCTGTAGTTTCTATATTGATTGTTATAGTTACTAGGATTATTGTAATTATTTTGATATTTTGATTGTAGTTGCTAGGGTTATGGTAATTAGTGTAACTTCTATATCTAAAGTTGCTAGTATTAGTTTGTCTGCATTGGCTTTTAACATGGCCCTTCTTGCCACAATTAAAGCAAGTTTTTGAGCTAGAAAATTTAAATCTATCATAAGTATTACTGTTTGATGTACTAACTGTTGCGGCTAATTGATGTAGGTCTCTTTTATCTATAGTATGACCAGGATGGCTATCTTTAAAAAGGTTTAGATTAGTATTGAGATCAGTTTCTGTCAGAGACCAAAGTGCACTGGACATGATATAGTAGAATAGAGGCCAGAGTGCACTGAAATTGTTATAGTAGCATAGAGACCAAAGTGCACTGGACATGTTATAGTGGCATGGAGGCCAGATTGCACTGGACATGTTATAGTTAGCTCAGAGACCAAAGTGCACTGGACATGATATAGTAGCATAGAGGCCAAAGTGCACTGGGCATGATATAGTAGCATAGAGGCCAGAGTGCACTGAAATTGTTATAGTAGCATAGAGACCAAAGTGCACTGGGCATGATATAGTAGCATAGAGGCCAGAGTGCACTGAACATGTTATAGTGGCATGGAAGCCAGAGTGCACTGAAATTGTAATAGTAGCATAGAGACCAAAGTGCACTGGGCATGATATAGTAGACGTGCTATGCATAATAAAACTAATGGTACAATTCATCATTCACAGAATCTAGGTTGGACAAGTCAGCAATATACGTCCGGAACTCAGCCATCCAGAACTCAATGCCCAGTCATGTGACCAGTATCTTCAGCTTGTGTTCTGCCGGACTTTCCTCGGAAATTTACAAGCAGCTGCTAGAAGCCGATCCGGAATAAGTTTTGAGAGAAGAGGAGACACCCAAAGTAACCACACCACTGACTGACAGATCCAATTCAACTGCAGTGTAGCCTTACAGTAGATGTAGCACTCAACGAACATACAGTGTAGCCTAAGTGTATGTGTAGAACTTTAAGAGCATACAGTCTAGCCTAGCTGTAGATGTAGCAATCAACGAACATATAGTGCAGCCTAAGTGTAGATGTAGCACTCAACGAACATATAGTGTAGCCTAAGTGTAGATGTGGTCATCAACGACCAACCGCCTTTACTTTCCCTAACTAATGTCGGTACCCATATAGCTGGGTGGACTCAGAGGCGCCTGAAGTTCCCGAAATTAAAAATCCCAGTCTTCACCAGGATTTGAACCCCGGTCCCCGGTTCGGAAGACAAGCGCTTTACCGCTTAGCCACCGCGCTTGGATCTAGACTACATCTTAAAAGCTCCCCATCTGAACTTTAGGCCTTGAGTTTGATCTTGGTGTCCGTGTTATGAATATACCAATAAATAATCACAGAAGTAAATCGTGCTCGCCGACCGAATAAAAATGTGTTAAGTTCTAGCAGCTGACGGTTTTTCCGGTTCGATTCCCGAATAAACCCAAATAATTTTTAGGCTAAGTTATTATTATTTTTATTATTTTACTATATTTAATGTTAAATAATGTAGTAATTGTCTTTTTTTTAATTAAAAAAATGTTATTCTTGTTTTAATGTATTTTTATATTTTGTTAAAATATAAACCGATCATCATCATCAAACTCCATTAGAGTGAGGGCTTGAGAGGTTTAAATCCTCTCTTGCAAAAGCCCCGGACAGAAACCCTGCTGTCTTGCGTAGTGCATAAATGTCGCCGTACAGGTCGAGAATTTTGGGTTTCCCAGAGCTGTCGAGACGGAAATCAGCAAGGCTGGGGCAGTCAAATAGAACATGAGGTACTGTTTCCTCTTCTTCCGCGCAGCGGGGGCAATATGAATCAAAATTTGGCCATAGCCGCGAGAAATATGAGCCAACAGGACAGTGGCCTGTCCTGCACTGTGCTATAATAGCTTGCTCAGGCCTGGACAGCCTCCACCACGGGGAAGTGCAGTCAGGGCGCCTAATTCGCTCCCAGACTCCATAGGCTTTTTGGGACTTGTCCCAGCACTCTAGGAAAATCATAAGAGCCGTTTTTTTTATCTGTGTCACCCAGGGTTTTTAGTTTTGAACCCATGTTGTAGGTTTTAGTTTCTACGAAGGTAAGAGATGATTAGAGTTGATTAATGTTGATACAAATTTGCCAACGGATTCTACATAGTAACATAATTGCATGGCATTTCATTTCTGTACATCAAGCACTACAGTCCCTAATACTCAAAAAGTCTTTTTTTTCACATATGAAAATAGTTAACGATTATAAGGACATTTGTAATTAATAGTTATAGGCCTAATGTGCGATGTATGTATGGACAACACAATAACCATAGCGACTTTTTCTATAAAGTAAAGTTCCCCTTTCAGACCTTGAGATATATAAGGCAGATGATGTAAAGGTCATCTGTTTCTGTGGCCCACGGTTAACGAGAGTGTCATGTGGCCAGCATAACTACCAACCGCCTGTACTTTCCCTAACTAAAGTCAGGTACCCTTTAGAGTTGGGTGGACTCAGCGGCTCCCTAAAAATCCCGAAATTGAAAATCCCAGTCTTTACCGAGATTCAAACCCAAGATTCCAGGCTTGGAAGCTGAGCGCTTAACCACCGCGCCCCCGACTTTCTCTACGAGAACTTTAAAATCTGTATGTCAAAGATAGAAAATAAGCTTTCCTGTTCTTTGCACAGTCGTCGTAGGTTGTGTGAAGTATACGGCCATAATTCGGAGACTGTTCAACCATAGATATGTATTGTAGTCTATATCTATGGTTCAACGCTGCATTTGAAAGGCTTTGCAACATTTGAATACTGTGCTTTGAAATACATTAATTGTTTAAGTCAATGTGACCAACTAGTCTACAGTACTGTGTAGGGCAGTATAGGGGTTAGAGTTACAATTTTGCCGAGATTGAAGAATTGTCTCGTTTCCCCATATGCCCACAGCAGCAAAGTTTTCGGTAAAAGGGAGGGAAGAGGTCTAGAGTAGCTCATGTATGTAGTTAACAGTTCTATTAAAGTATTTGCCTTTAGTCTCACATAGAATACGTATCTTAATATTACAGACGTTACTTCAAAAAAGAAGATAATTACGTCCTACGCATTTCATGTGTCAATCTAGTCATGCATGTTAATAAAAAAACTTTAACTCTGATAAGTCATTGGTTTTCCTGGCTGATTTAGGCAACTCCTTCCATTATTTAATGGCACAAGGAAAGAGGGAGCACTTGTACAAACTTGTTCTAGTGTTTGGAATAAGAGATCGGCCTCTATCTTTGTGTCTTTCTGAGCATTTCATTAGGTTTAGGTTGTGGCTGTAGACTTATAGTCCAACTTACCCTTGTAGACGAACCGTATTACTAAGCTTGATATATAAACTTGAATAAGGTTTTATTTTTTTTCCAAACAAAATAAATTTCCTTTTATTTATTACGTTTATTACATTTAAATTTCAATGTAGGAAATAAATGAAATTACATGATGTAACATGATTTCAACAACATAGGTATAATTCAACCCACTTCGAAATTACTGTTTCAACATACATTAATTCCGACATGACCAACGCATAATTTTTTGCCTCAGAACCTGACACAACGGAATGAGACAATATATATGTTCCGGAAGCTAAAAGATTGGGACTAGAGAAACCTGCCCTTGCGGAGCATCACCGAAGAATGCTGATCATATTCTTCAAAGCTGCATACTCAAGAGGACCTGAGATCCTCCTATATAAGAAAAATTATACGGAAAACTGCCTGATCTGGAAAGCACTGCGCGGTTCATCTCAGATATAGAATTACTTATCTGAACCCTCCAACATAAAAAAAAAAAAGAGAACGTCCATTGCCTATTATCCACTCATCTGCAACAGTTCTACAAAAAGTTTCATTCGACATGCGACATACACACACATCCACTCCCCATAATAAGGTCGGTGTTAGCTTCGCATTGGGTGGGAGCATGTCTGCAGTGGGTAGGTGTGTAGGGCTTAGTTAAAGGCCCACATTTTTAATTAACTTCTATTCATATTTGGGCTAAGACTCAGTTATAGGCCTACACTTTTTAAAAAAGGGTAATGAGATAATAATACCGATCAACAGTCACCCAGTTGCGAAATAAGGAATTGTAGGCCCCAAAGCCTAACTGGTAGATTAAATCGCATTCTGAATATTTTCACTATCAGATAAATGCATTCGTGCGCGTATGGGCGCTCATTTAAATACTAGTTAATCTAGCTCTTGTGTAGTCTAGCCGAATGAACACCAATTCGATCTCGGAGGGCTCGGCTGGATACAGCGATTACTGATCTCGACCTAGGCCTACTTTATTATCATTGTCAAGTGGCGGCAGTGGGAAATACGCTGGTGAGTGTCTCTCCTCGTCTGTCACGGAATTCAAAGCTAAATGTGCCATTGAAAGTAGACCTGGTTGTGCGGATGTGTATCAAGAAGATCATCTATTTATCCTTTCTACACCCTGAATGGTATGACCACATAGTAGTATATTGCATATAACATTTGCTTTATAACAATAAGGCTTGTCTTCGAGTCCGAAGATTAATGAGGAATGCAGTATTTCCCGTGGCTACGCAGCCCCAGCTTTGACCTACATATTTTGCCACATCAGTGTATGTGTATGGAATGTCAGCAAGTATGGCCGCCGGAAGCTCTGTCTGTCTTTGTTTATTTTTTTCCCCATTCTACTTAAAGACTGAAGCGCCCCCCCCCCCCCCCCAACTTATAACTCGTCATTGTAATGTGCAAGCGCCAATTTCGAAAAATCGTAAGGTCTCTATCTAGTTGTAATTCGTTGACACGAACTGTTGTTTTGGATCGTCCTTAACTTGCTTTATAATCTTGTTTTAAAAATGTATACCTGAAAGCATTTTGCATATTTCATTCAAGCCGCCAAGGTACCTAACAAAGGGGGCTCGGTTCAAATCCCGATGTAGAGCAGGAATAGTTTGAGATTTGCCTCGAGTTGTATTAGTTGAGCACCCGAATACAGCACAGAAACCTTCTCACTGATACAACTTTCCTCTACATGTCCGTAAGAGAGATCGAAACAATCTAATGCTTAGCGAGCCACCATGCTATAAAAAAAAGCATGTAAGACGGGCTATGCAAAAGTAATAATAACAATCCGATTTTAATAGCGTTTTTACTTTACTAAACAGGATAGAAGCCTACTTACAAAGAAAAGGTGAAGAAAAAACTGTTATTTAGTTCATAGGAACAACCAAGCCATGGAATTGAGATGTTACAGAGGATTATAGACAGACATCGTGCAGTATGCACGCTGGACGTTCGGTCTTAACGCAAGTTAACCCATAGACTTTTCTGCAGGGAGCGGCACCAGGAAAAAAAGAGGCAGACAAAAGAAGCGATGGAAGGACAACGTGAAGGAATGGACGGACCTAACTATGGAAGAGACTAATCCTGGCAATAGACAGAGAGGATTGGAGAATGTCAGTCAACACATCACAAATGGCGGCCCAAGAGAAAGATGGAGTCAATGTCAATCGAATCTACACATAGGCTATTTGTTTCATTTTATATTAAAAAATCGTTTCCTTCTGGTTTACAGTTTTATGTACAGCATAAACCGGCATAAATAACACACGAAAAAAAAAAAAAACAACATAATTAGTCTTACAATGTTTAAAGGTTCAACTAATAACGGAGATTTCAATAATAGTTGTCGGAGACTCCTAGTGACTGTTGAATATTTATTTCCTTTGTATATTAATATTAGCCTATATACATAGATCAAGATCTACAAGATAATGGTCTAACTGCTAATCATCAAGATATAAGCGGTCCACCGTGACGGTGTAGACTGTACACAGTTCTCCTATTACTATGACAGTGAAACCTGTTAACGGTACGTGGAAGTTGATCATGTCATTAATACATTCGTGTCGGATCGAAACGAAATGCAGAGTAAGGCAACACCTCACTGCTAGCAGGTAATCATAAACATAGTGGGCGTAGCCGGGGAGTGGTGGAATTTTATAACTGATTTTTGCTTGGATTTTGTTTATTTTAGGTGAGATTTTAATGTAAAACCATTATTTGTCCCAGCGCAGTCAAAGGGGCTTTGAGGTTAAAACCCCATCTTCTATAAAACAAAAATATAATACAAATTACAGTCACAAAATTCCATGAGCTTCAATATAAGACTAAAGAATACAACAGTCACCAGATACTATGAGAGTAGCCACGAGATGTTTTGTGTTTAAAAACCCTCTCCAGAAAGCTTTAAGCATAAAACCCCTTCAGATTGGTTTGAAGCTGAAAACCACATCTTCAATATAAAATTAAAGCAAACTACACACACAAAATTCTATGAGCTTAGCCAAGAGTTTAACCCCCCCCCTCCCGATGACTTTAAGTTTATGGCCCTGTCAAGATGGTTAAAACCCTGCTGCAGATAGCTTTGAGGTTAAAACCCCCTCT